>CM076412.1:583984-1180321 GCA_038363315.1 Mugilogobius chulae
ATTTAGAGCTGTGCAATATATCGAATTTTAGATAATATCGTAAATGTTGTTTTGAGGATATCCAAAAATTGAATATCGAGTATATCGTGCAGTAAAACTATGCTGCAAAAGCGCTCATTTACATTAAATAAATAATAATAATGCTGTACTTTCTTAAAGACAAGGCAAGTTTAAATACATACTGTATCACAATTTGTACATTAATCAATTCAAATAGCTTTTTTAAAGCAGGAAAATTCTTTTATAGTGGCAGATTGCTGCACTTTTTGACAAATAGTTGTTTAATAATTAAACACATTAGAAAAAAATGACCATTCTATATGGAGAAAACAAGGGGAGTATATTTTACATGTTTTGAGGAGATTTTGGTTGGTTTGAACCTGATTGTCAACAGAACAAATATAAAATATTGAATTTTGCTTTAAAAAAAACAACACACTCATTTGAAATCATGAAAAAAATATATATATATTATAATTATTATTTAAGACAGTCAAACCTTCTCGAATCACAATAAACACGACGCCATTCAATACATTTTAAACTGATTAGAATATTTAGGTTTGTCTTTTTTCCAGAGGACCTAATTTGAACACAGATTTTAACACTTTTATGTTAAACTGACACAATATCATTCTCGAGATTCGCCAAAAAATGATCGAGATATTCATTTTTGCCAATATCGCCCAGCCCTATAAACACCGTCACTTGTTTTCCTCATTTAGGATGGTAACTTTTTCTAGTGTTTAATTAGCTCCCATTATAAACCAATCTGATTCAGTATATTTAAACTGGCCATGTCTTAAGAAAGTACAGCATGACTTATTTATTTTTTATTGTAAATTAGCTCTTTTGTTGCATGTTTTTATTATATACTAGATATTATAAGTCTGTGCTTATATTTTAAGATTCACTGAATAATCTTCCCTACTTTGCTGTGCCAGATTAGCCGTTTCACAAAAATAATACAGTATTTACAACAAACAATACATTATTTTGTTGTGCTTAAATGTTTTTTTTTACACTGGATTAATGTAAATGTATATATTAATTAATCCATGTATAATGTAGATATATAATGCATATGTCAAAAACACACAAACAAAAAAAAAAAAAAAAAAAAAAAACACTAATTATCTGTTAATATTACATTCTTACATAGTAACTAAAATAAAATAAATATGTTTTCCCCAAAATATGTAATGTGTTTATTCATGTATCTATGTATGTTAGTTAGTTAGTTAGTTAGTAGTTAGTTAGTTAGTTAGTTAGTTAGTTAGTTAGAGTTAGTTAGTTAAATGATCAATGATCATATTACTAAGAAAATAGTTTGTGACCAGATGGAAACCATGGAAACCGCCTCATTCTTTGTCTTACTGTCAGTGGTTATGATCAGTTATTGTCCACAGAGAGCATTAAGCTAAAGGGAAAATATTATATAATCATACAGTAATAAGTCCTTTTATGTGAGGAGACTTTATATTAATAGTTTGGCTTGTGCACTCGTTGTTTTTGTGTGTATGTGTCCTGGACTGTTATGTGTTTTTGTATGTTTATTAAATGTTCTGATGTAATACACTATATTTTTACAATAACAGGCAATAAACTGATTAATAATGAGTCACTGGTGTTGAATGAACTTGTGAATATGAATCTTAAATCATCGTAAATGTTGTTATTGATATAAAAAGTAACATTTGTGTTTATGTGAGTGTTGTGGGTCAGTTTCTCATATTTGTCACAAGATGGCAGCAGTTGAGCTTCAGTGGAAGAAGTGTTTTCTGTTACAGACTGAAAATGTGAGGATGAGATATGAAAGAGAGAGAGAGGGAGAGAGAGAGGAAGAGAGAGAGAGAGGAGAGGGAGAGAGAGAGAGAGAAAGAGAGAAAGGAGAGAGGAGAGAGGGAGAGGAGAGTGGAGAGAGAGAAAGAGAAGATAAGGAGAGAGGCAGAGTGGAGGAGAGAGAGGGGGGAAGAGAGAAAAGAGAGAGAGAAGAAGGAAAAAGGAAGAGAGGAGAGAAGAAGAAAGACAAGGAGAGACAGAAAGGAAGGTAGAGAGGAAGGGAGGCAGAGAGAGAGAGAAGAGGAGAGAGAAGGAAAGAGGGAGGGAGGAAAGAAAGGGGTAGGAGAGGAAAGAGAAAAAGAGGAGTGAGAGAGAAGAAAAAGAAAGAAGGATGAGAGGGAGGGAGAGAGAAATAGAAATAGAGAGAGGGGCTAGAGTGAGAGAGAGGATGAGAAGAGAGAGGAAGAGGAAAGAGAAGAAAGAGGAGAGAGAGGAAAGAGAGGGAGTGCAGAAAGAGAGGTAGGAAAAAAGATTAGAGTGGAGAGTGGGAGAGGAAAGAGAGGGAGGGAAATAGAGGAGAGGAGTAAAGAGAGAGAGAATAAGAGAGAAGAGAGAAAGGGGGAGAAATGGAGATGGAAAGGGGAGAGAGGAAAAGAGAGGAAGTGAGAGAAAGAGGGTACAGAAAGGTAAAGAAAGAGGGAGAAGCAAGAAAGAAAAGGAGAGAGAGTAGAGAAAGGTGGAGAGAGGAAGGGAGACAGAGAGCGATAGGGAGAGAAAGAAAGAGAGGAGGAGGGAAGGACACAGAGGAAGGCAGAAGGAGGAGAAAGGATGGGAGAAAGAGAAAGAGAGGGAGAGAGAATAAGCTGTAGATTTCTTCATGTTTAGAACGCAAGTATTTTGTTTTATTCTAAAGCTGTGCTGTGGAACTTTCTGGAGCTGAAAAATCAACTACACAATTGAGGAAAACACTGTAAATTATGACAAACAGTTACACAGTGCACCTTTAACTGATTTGAATGAACAGAATCTAATCTAAATCACTTTAAATAGATAAATCTGACGCATTGTTTACTAAAATAATCTTTAGTTAGCGTTAGCATTAGCCTAGCATGGATGTAAGTCAATGCAATGTCTCCAAAAAAGCAGCTAAACCCAACATGTGTGTCGTTTTTTTTAGAGTGTTTTTGTTTTGTGAACGTTGTATTTGAAGAAGGAGAAGAACAGGCAGGAACCGCACCTCTCCACGTCAAAGGGAAAGCAGAACTTTGGTATCGTCTGAAGGACCTCCTGAGAAACCAAACACAAGGAGACAAAAAGAGAAGAGAGCGTTAGATTTCACCACAAACATTAAAACAAATACAAAATGTGGAAAACGGTGAGTGACAGTGGAGTCTCCGGAGCCACCACGGAAAATGTGTTTGTGTGAGTGTTGTTTAACCGAATATTACCTAGCAACAGAAAAAATCATCATGTTTAGCAGTAGTTTGTTTGTTGTAAGTCAAAAACTGTAGATTCAAGTCCCAAGTCGAAGAGAGACAAGTCCGAGTCAAAGAGAGACAAGTCCGAGTCAAAGAGAGACAAGTCCAAGTCAAAGAGAGACAAGTCTGAGTCAAAGAGAGACAAGTTCCAAGTCAAAGAGAGACAAGTCTGAGTCAAAGAGAGACAAGTTCCAAGTCAAAGAGAGACAAGTTCCAAGTCAAAGAGAGACAATCTGAGTCAAAGAGAGACAAGTTCCAAGTCAAAGAGAGACAAGTCTGAGTCAAGAGAACAACCGAGAAATAGAGACAAGTCCAAGTCAAAGAGAGACAAGTCTGAGTCAAAGAGAGACAAGTCCGAGTCAAAGAGAGACAAGTCAGTCAAAGGAGACAAGTCTGAGTCAAGAGAGACAAGTCCGAGTCAAATAGAGACAAGTCTGAGTCAAAGAGAGACAATGTCAGGAGTCAAAGGAGACAAGTCCGAGTCAAAGTGAGACAAGTCCGAGTCAAATGAGACAAGTCGAGTCAAAGAGAGACAAGTCTGAGTCAAAGAGAGACAAGTCCGAGTCAAATGAGACAAGTCGAGTCAAAGAGAGACAAGTCTGAGTCAAAGAGAGACAAGTCCGAGTCAAAGAGAGACAAGTCCAAGTCAAAGAGAGACAAGTCCGAGTCAAAGAGAGACAAGTCCGAGTCAAAGAGAGACAAGTCCGAGTCAAAGAGAGACAAGTCTGAGTCAAAGAGAGAAAAGTCCAAGTCGAAGAGAGACAAGTCGAGTCAAAGAGAGACAAGTCCAAGTCAAGTCTCAAGTCCTCCTCTTTTAACTTCAAGTCTTGCAGTCTTTTGTAATAAAATTACTGAATACAGCTTGTACTTTTGCAATTTCACACATTTTTATAAATGATCTTATTTAAAACAAAGTCCTGGTCACAAAAAATAAGAAGGACATGTTCCAGTTGGTCATTCAAACTACACAACGTATTTTTTGAGAAGAAGCATCAAGTCGTTTCCAGTCACAGAACTCCAAATCCAAGTCACGTCCCAAGTCATGGTCAATGTTATCAAGCCAAGTCTCAACTCATTAAAACAGTGACTCTGACAGTCCAAGTCATGACTTTTTCAGTAAGAGACTACGAAGATGGCAAAAACGTCAACAATGTGAAAGGATAATATCTCCTGTATGAGCTCAACACAAAAATAAGAAAAAGTTAATACAGCCTGACAACAAAAACTACAATCACATTCTTCTAGTTTATGTGGTGATGCAAATCAACTGAACTCAGTGACAAAAGATGCACTTTTATGGATAAAAAACACACTAAAACAGACAAAACCATGAGCCACGAGTGTCTTTTCAAGCTTTTCGAAGTATTTATGTAAGATTATAATGAATTGGCCAAACTAATACATTCACAGATGCAAAATGTTATACTTGGTGATACTGAGGTCATTGGCAGCTGTTCTTAATAGTAAGAAAGAAGACGTTTGGTGGTCACTGGACTCTTAAAAGATCAGAAATCTCAACTTGGTTTGTAAATTGTAAACTTCAAGGGCAGTTTCATACGCTAAAGTTACTTTCAAATAAAACACTAAAAGGTTTGCAAACTCAAGAATGACTCTGTGCTGTGTTATTCAAAATTTGCATTTCTGTGGGCTAAAGATTACAACTATAAGAAAAACACACACAAAAAAAGTAGATTTTGCAAATATGTGTCTTCTAAACCAGTGGTTCCCAAAGTGGGGGTCGGGACCTCAGTTTTTTTGGGGGGAAATGGGATTCTATAAAGCGGTACACTATCAAAATAAACACAGTTATGCCTAATATTAAATGGTTTTGTAACTTAAAATGAATACAAAAGTATGTCATTTTTGCTGTGGGGGTCGCGAGTTGGTTTCACAGTTATTTTGGGGGTCCAGGTTGAAAAGTTTGGGAACCCCTGTTCTAAACCATCTTCAGTGAAAAAAGCAGAAGGAAAGACTAAGTCAATTTTTTGGTCAGATCTGTGAAGAGGCAAGAGCTGGACAATATATCGAGTTTGATAATATCATGAATGTTCTTTTGAAAAAACTGAATATCAAATTTATCATTCATAGTATTAACATGCTACAAAAGAGCTCATTTACAATAAAAATTAAATAGGGCAAGGCACGTTTTGTATTAGAATGTCTACATTAAGCAATTCAAAGAGCTTTATAAAACAGGAAAATTCTTTATAATGGGAGACAGCTGCACTTTTGTGATTAATTTGACAATATTTTATTTGACAATTTAACACACTAAAAAAATGACCATCTTAAATGAGAAAACAAGTGACTATATGTGCCTAGAATTATTAGTATTTTATATTTTTTGAGTAATTTGATTGGTTTCTAACTATATTGCAACAGAACAAATACATCATATGACCAAAAATTCTTATGTTCTTGGGATAAAAAACTAAATTTACTTGTTTTACTTTAGCTCGGACAGTCAAACATGCTCAAATTACAATAAATACGACGTCATTTAGAACATTTAAAGTTTGTGTTTTAACAGATTTACGTTGAACTAACAGAATATTGTTCAATATTAATCAAGTTTCACCTTCCACTTCCTGTTCGGAAAAGCGAGTGGCGGCGCACAAAAGCTGCAGCGGCCCGGAGGCTCACTCACTGTTTTTCATTTATTGCTGTATATCTTCAAGGAGAATAACCAAAAAAGCGCTGCAGTGCCTCTTTAAACGCTAAACGCTCCTGATACCAATCTAAACAGCCCATCTTCAGCCTTAAACACACTTAATCCAAATGAATCGCCAATGTAAACCACTTCATTTGCCACAACACAATGGAAAAACCGCAGCTACTTCAGCCTAAGCGATCTTATCTTTCCGCCGCTTGAGCTATTAATACGCTCATTGATTACGCGGAGCTGAGGGGGGGTGAAGAGACGGGAGGTAAAACGACTCGGAGCGGAGGGAGGTGGCAGCAGATTGGACTGACAATGGCCTAAGCTGCTCTAAAGGGTTAAGAGCCGGGGACAGCTCCAGGGTTTTAGCCCCAAACGCCTCCCCCCCAGAGGACCGAGGGCAGGACGAGGGAGAGCCTTGAAGTAGGAACCATGGAGAGGCAGAGGGAGGAGGGGGAAGGATTTAAGCAGGGCGCAGGAACACAGCGGCGACATATGGGTGAGCTCCAGACCGGGCACAGTGTTTCATGTGGCTCTGAGGGGTGACTGAGAGAGAGAGACGTTCTGCCAAGAGTGTACAAAATTATTTAAATCTTACACGAAGCCCAGACTTTAAAAAAACATATTTGTATTCTTGTATTTGTATTCAACAGACATTTTGATACTACTAAAAATAGAATTTATTTTTTTTATTCAATAGGCCTGAGTTCAGAATAGAGAAATCCAGAAATAAGTTTCATCATTGTAAACTCCCATAGGGATTTTGCTGAATTTAAATATTAAGAGTTTTCAAATATTAATATATTTTCTTGTATAATCTCTATGTAGATTTATAATGAACGCTTGTACTTCATGAACCAACGAGTATCCATATCCTTACACAAGGCCTGTGGCAGATCAGGCTTGTCAATCAAATATTAGAAAATGAATTTGTTTTGTACTGATATAAATTGAGGTTAGACTTGTTTAGACCTGGTTTGATTCTGTCTTGTTTTGTCCGTGTTTGGTTCCTGTTCTGCCTCCAAATGGCACTATGTAATGTTGGCGAAGTCTTTTGTATTTAGATTTTCTACATAAATGTAACATAGCAGTAGGGATACACAGATCCAGCTTTTTCAGTTCCGATACCAATCTCAATAAAATTTGACCATGTTGTGTTATGTAACTGTTATTTAGTGCAAGCAAAATAATAACTTAATAAGAATAAAAAATCAAACATTATGAGATGTTCTGGATCAACATCAGCCAGTAAATTAATCTCATTATGCCAAATTAACGGCGTCAGATCGTTGCATCCCTACATAGCAGTAGTTATTTTGCAAAGCTCAAACAAATTGCACTGTGTGATCCCAAATGCTAAAAGTGGTCATGTATGAACCTCCAGCCCAGAGGCCACTGCTCATTATAAAATATTATTCTAAAATAAAGTTAAATAGCCTTTACTTACACTGATCAATTGCCTTGCTCTCTAACAAAAAAAAATGTTTAGTGTAAACAGAAATTATATTTGGAGAAAAAATTAAAAAACTGTCCTTTGCAGTCATGAAAAAAACAAACAGAGCACTACTTAAGGTCAAAAACTAAAACAATAAGGGAGAAAAAATACATTTTACAGTGTTGGGAAGGTGGGCAAGGAGCCTGATTTTTTGGTTGGAGGGCCTGATTGACCCCAGGCCAATATTTTTCTATATTTTATTTGTAATATATTTTCTAAGTCTTTATAATAGTTTGAACCTGTGAACAACAGATTTTCCAAGAGTGATGTCCTGATTTAAACAAAGGAAGAAGCCAAAATCTTACAAATGTATGTACTTAACAGCAATATAGTCTAACCTGTTACAGGCCTAAGTAAATAAAGAACTACTTCCAACTAAAGCCACACAGTATTACAGCACAAATCTAAATCCCATTAAATATTCATATGAACTTTAGCTGCAACACAAGTTAGCTCCTTTCTCCTTTTCCTGCAGCTGTCAAAGTCAAAGTGAGCGGATGAGCCGGGCCTGACAAACTGCTGCTGCGTGTGGGGCCCCCGGGGACCGCCCACACCGCCTCAGCATGGACCTGTACCCCCCCACAGCACCCCCCAGCACCCCTCTCGTCTCCCCCGAACTTCAGACCAGCGCAGACACCACGACAGCAGCAGCAGCGACGACGGCGGTGACAATGGGCCTTGATCAGGGGGAGGCGAGAGGAGGGAGAGGGCATGTTTTTATTGTCTTATCTACACGAGATGTATCAGCGCTTCGCCGGGAAATATCACAGACAGGTATAAGGTTAGGTTTGTGTTTACTCTGCGCCGGTGCAAAGGTAAAATCCACCAGCAGATGTTAAGAATGATGAGATGTAATGTCTTTTGGTGAAGCTGGGCCTTATTAGTTTGCACAGTGATTTAACTAACTATACAACATAAATTTTTTTTAAGAAACTTGGATTATCAAAATAGGTATTGAAGGTATTTTGACAATGAACAACTGCAATATGGG
This sequence comes from Mugilogobius chulae, assembly GCA_038363315.1. Classification (NCBI taxonomy): domain Eukaryota; kingdom Metazoa; phylum Chordata; class Actinopteri; order Gobiiformes; family Gobiidae; genus Mugilogobius; species Mugilogobius chulae. The sequence goes on from CM076412.1 coordinate 592,390, forward strand.
GCTGTAAAGTTAACCAAAAAAGATATTGAGATTCAGACATTTTTACAAGTGCATAATGACATTTGGTAAACTTTTTGGATTATTCAACTGTATTTTCTCGAGGGCTAGGTGTTTTCTGGGACGGCAACTCCACTTTTAGTACAATTTTTGTCACAAAAAAGATCTACGAGACTAGATTTGCTTCAGCTTTGCTTCAGCTTTTTGGTGGGGAAAAAAAACACAAAAATACCTACATTTCTCGACAACCGTTACTGAATTGAATTGACAACCAAGAAATAAGAGCAAATATAATTTCTGTTTCTAGGGATGGACGATTCGATTCAGTTTTCAATTTTGCAGCCACGATTTTTGTTTATCTATATTAACTTTTTTTTCTTATCTTAAGACACAAAATAAACCATAATAAGTTATGTTAAAGATAACTGCTGTTTGTAAGTCAGAACAAATTTTTTATCAACATTTGAACAGCAAACAGGCATATTTCGTGTCCATATTTAGAGTCGATAACCCATCAGTTGTTAACGCAGTCAGGTCTTGCACAAGTTCACACTGTCTTCTTCGTGGGTATAATTGTTTGTCTACAGAGTGTGTGTGTGTAGGTCTGTGGCTGCAGGAGTAAAACGATTTTCAAAGTTTTCAATCCATTTACCATCCATACTTTTTTCTGAAGCTGGGTCGAAGTCATATTTTTTTCTCTGAAAGTCTGATTAGCCCCAGTAACTTAACCTCTGGCCTAGTCGCTGAAACTTTGCATGAAGAAATGTGACATATTTAGTTAAGTTTGTTCTGTCTATGTATGGAAATGAATCATACATTTTCATTTACTGTCACAACAAAACTCCAGTGATGTTTTTGACGAGGAAACAACATTAACGAAAACACTTTGTCCAAGCACGACCACTTGGCTGTACGTCACCTCTGTCTTCCACACACATTTTCTGACATTACCATATAAAAAAAAAAAAGTTTCCACAATCTAAAAATAACATGTGAGTGTGATCTGAGGCTGGTGGGCGTTGGGTGAGCCTGTACATTTGTTTGTGCCCACATGGAGGTGCAGAAAGAGGCCGACGAGGTGAGCTGCTAGTGCATTTTACTTATACATGTGTGTGTTTGTGTGTGTGCGCGATACGACAACAAAAGCAGGCGTGGAGGAGCAGGCAGGAGGTCCCCCCCGATCCGCGCGTCTCCGCTTGGCATGTGCAAAACTGTCACAAACATCAGAGCTAGCTTATGCCGTTGCCGTGTTTTGCTAGCTTGCTATTATTAACCACCGGGAACACGCGCCAATATGTTCCAGAGACGCCTCCTCCCCGGTCGGCGGCTCTCTGCGTACGCAAAAACACAAAAACACAAACACACAAACACCACACTTGCCAGGTTTGCGTTTGTGACTTGTCCCTGGTCCCGCCCACTTAAAAGAACAGCTTGATTGACAGCTGGGGTGATGAATGTAATGTCAGTGGGTTTGCTGACAACGTATACTGTCGGATTAAAACTGTAGCTCTAGAACAGATTTTTAAATGTAATACAATCAGTTAAATTTAGGCAAGCTTTGTAAATATTGAGCCTTTTATTCTCCAAAACCAGGAAGTGCACTGTTAGCTGCTAAAACAAAAGTTGCTTTGAAAGTTGTGACTCTATCTGCAAATGAATGAATGTCATGGTCACATCTACTCCAGTTTTTTTTTTGTTTTGCCTTGCCAAGAGAGAGGGTCAAAGAACAGGGCATGCTCTGGGACAATTCTCAATTTGCCTGTTTATTGTTGAACAATCTGCTTTTGTGATGATTATTTATATTTTTAACATAAATTGTATCGTGCACGTTTTGTTTTTTTCTTATTGTAAACCTGATTTTACTGCGGTTAATTTTTGTCTGTGTCAAAATGCATTGGGAAATGTGTGTCTGATGTGTAGGGGGAAGCTGATTGCGTTATAATTATTAATATTCTATATACTTCTTTTGTTCTGTAATTTTTGTTTATAAGGCTGACATATACTCTCAGAATGTCATTCTGCTTTAATGATGAAAAATTTATATAAAAAAATATTGTGCATGGTATCAAAAACTTACATTTTGGTTAATTGGGCATCACTGTAAATTTCCCTGAGTGAGTGAATGAGAGAGTGAATGGTTGTCTGTCTAACCCGCGACAAGTTGGTCACTGTCCAGGGTGTTTCCCAAAGTCACTGGGATAGGCTGCAGTCACCCGCGACCCCTAATGGGATTAAGCGGTAGTAAATGAATGAATGATGTATTGTTCTTTGTAAATAGTTTGGTGCTTTGAATGTATCTATCTCGTTCCACTTTGGAGCGTGTGCGTTCAGGAGCCGTGTTGTCGGCTGTGCAGCGACTGTACGCTCCAGCGAGCTGACAGTGGAGAATTCTTACTGCTGTATATAAAACTAGCTCTCGTAGATTGCACTTGTAATTCACACTTGTAAGTTTGCGCATATTGCGCTTGTTGATTGTGCGTGTACTTGTGCTTGTAACTTTGAACCTGTATCTCCGCAAAGTTGTATTAACAGACGGGTTTGAGATCGACTTCCACTGCCTCAAAGATCGAGCAGTCGATCGCATCAACTGGTTGAGCAATCACTGATGTAGATCATGTAATATACATACATTTTGTTTTTTGTAAAACACACCATTTGTGTAAACCAACTTAGAAACAGAAAGAGGTCAATTTACTTCCTCGCAAAACTGCAGAACAAGATTACTCAAAAATGCTGGAATCTTAATAAAATTTTGACTAAAATAATGATGAGAGAAGGCAGTTAGAACAAGATTAAAATCTCATTTAATGTAACTGTATATTGTCCTATTAACCTTGACCTTAACCTACTTGATTGGTCCACACTGCCTTAACTATATTTCAGCCTTTGCTTGGTAAAATGTACTTTAAACATTTCAATGAACAACAAAAATCATTCTTTGACTAGTCGACCATTAAAATAGGCAACTAGCATTGTTCCTCATCAGAATCCTAGCTGGAGTTGTATTCATCTTCACTCACACTTCATTCAGAATCCTGTTTACTGTTTTGTCTAAGTCTTACAAAAACACTAACACTTCACAGATTAGAGACGACGAGGGTGGAGATTCTAAGTCTCCTACTGTTTTTTACCACATAAATTATCAACTTCCATTCATTACACTTGTGCTCTTGATTAACATGACTGGAGAAGCTAGGTTTACTTGTTTCCTCGTGTTAATTCCCTCCGCAGTGCAACAAAAACACGCAGAAACACAGATGATACGAGCTGTCCCGGTCCCGCCCACTTCGAGTACAGCGGTTTGATTGACAGTCGGAGGGTCTGATCTCACTTGGGACCGAAGAAGCAGCAGCTATAAATAAACGCAGGGCTATACTGACAACATATAGGATCTTTATGTCTTAAGCAGTTAGCGCCGACTGGGAGGAAGCTCTGACAACTTTGAAAACCACGGAAAATCGCACTATAGATATTAAAATTATAATATTCAGCAACGATTCTATGTGCGACGTATCAAAGGAGCTGGCAGAAACAGGAAGTGAGCGCGTTGCCGGCCAATCCAAAGTCTGTCCGTGTTTGAAAAAGTGCTGTACATTCAAAGCTGTGAGTTTGTCTGATCGCTGTTATAAAAAAAACATCTCTGTGGTTGGACACGCTTCAAGTTTACTCAGTTTGAAGAAGGAAACGAGGAAGTTATTGATAGTTTAATATAATGAATCCAAGAAATATTAATCAACATTCACACTGGAGAAGAAGAAGTTTTATTTGATTCTTAGGTTACATTGATTGTGTACGAGTAATCTTGGTGATACTGTGTAACTTTCTGTGAGTGAAAAAGCTAATTTTTTTTATCTATTTACTTTTATTTAGCCAGGAAGACCCATTGAGATTCAGAATTTATTTTGCAAGAGAGACCTGGCCAACGTAGCAGCCAACACCATCAATACAACTGTATAAAAAGTCACAGCATATTACATTATAAAATTATAATTCTAAAAAGTATGATAAGGCAGTTTTTCCCAGATCAGAAAAGCAGTGGCTCCCAACCTTTTTTGTCTTAAGTACTTCGTAAATTTTAAGTTTCAGGTAAATATATTGACTTCCTAGTATGCTATTGCTAGTTGTTTCTTTTGTATTTCATTCTTTATGCATAAAATATATGCTCAAATACTCATATTGTTATTCAAACTGACTATAGATAACATTTTAAGTACAGATAATACTACATTTACCTATTTTTAAAGCTTGAAATCTCACGTACCCCCAAGGGTTCTTGCAACCCTGGATGGGAAACACAAGTGGTTTGAAATAATATCGTCAGAATATCGTAATCGAGACATGCCGAAAAATTAGTGTGATATCTACTTTTATCAATATCATCCAGCCCTACACATAGCGATTGATTCAATATTGATATCCTCCATGTCCTGGTTGTGCCTTTGATTAACATACTGAGATTTACTAAGTGATGTTGACCCAGAATGTTTCAAAACGCTTGACATTTTCTTCACATATAGTTGTTTGTTATTTGTGTGACCGGGTATTTCTTTCTGTGTTGTGTGATTGTTGGTGCAGGAGTGAACCACAGGACACAGCCGAACGATTGGAGGTGGTCTTGGTTAATCTGGATTACAATAAAAGTGAACAGAGTCAATGTGTGCTGCTCACATTGGCCCAAATACAAAGAAGAGACAACGACATCGTCTGTATTTTAACCAGACTTCTTCAAGTCAATAAATGAAAACATCGGAACAACTCAAAGGCTTAAAATGGATATAAATACAAGTTGTTTAACAACCAAAATAAAGGTGAAATTATTTTGGATGACCAACAAAAGGGTTTTGCAAAAGGGAAGAGGAAGTTACGACACACGGAGAAGAAACGTTGGTGGACCATGCAGCAGTGACTGGATGCCAGGTATGTAGAATAAACAGCAACAGATACAAATTTGTGTAATTATAACATAAATGAACTGGTTACATTGCACAACATTTTTTAATCAATTTTCTGATGAGTTAACTGAGTTTAAACAACAAAATTATGCTATTTTAAGTCCGGGCATCGGCAGATAGGCCTGCTTTAAAGGCATCCGTATCAGAACTGAGAAAGCTGAATTAATGCATCCTGTGTGGACCGCACTTTGAGAACCACAGCTCAAGAACACAAAAAGTAGATTTTAGGGAGGTGCAAACCTATTAAGCCATTTTTTAATGTTTAAGTCAATAAAAACATGAAAGTAAAAAATTTCTAAAATCTATTTCTTGGTTAAAAACAGCCCAGGAATGCAATGTTAATCCTTCAAATGTCCAGATTTTTTGTTGGCTGTGGCTGGTTTAGTGAACTTAAACTTTAGCTGCGAACAAAGTATTTTTTACTTTATTTAATACAATACAAAACAAACAGACAAAACCCTAGATATTCCAATTCCAGTTTGCTTCTGATCCAACATATCCAAAAAACCTCCCAAACCAAACCGACTCAGCGGCGTTCCGGCTCATTTCCAGATGTACATTTTATTCAGTGTGATATCATGAATAAGAATCAATAGTGCGTTTGAAAGCCTTCCCTCCCTGCGTGCCGGCGTCTCTTAACACGTCGCACCTGCATCTTCCAAGACGCGGTGCCATGCTTGAGCTGGCTCCTTCCTGTTTCCCACCAACACCACCTCCAGCTCCAGCAGCAGCTCCACCCCTGGGCCCTGGCGCTACACTTTGGAAAGGGGGGATTTCTAAACACACACATACCCCCTTTTCTCTCAAGACAAAAGAATAAGAGACAGCTAATATATTTGCGGTGAAGGAGCGGAGAGGGGGTGGTAGACGTAGCTGCACGTGTGTTGTTTATCGCGTGCGGAGACAAGGGTATCACTCAGGAAGACAGAATACTCCCGGGTTTTCCCCAGGGACCGGGGCGAGCTATCGGAGCGCCGGCAGCTTAGTACCCCCCGCAGAATCGCACCGCGGATTTGAAGGGAGAAAAGGAAGAGGAGTACAGTAAACTTTGGTAGCGTCACGGGCATGAAACGGCTTAAAAATAGGCCTAAACTTTAGCATCATAAGGGCGTTTGTTTAAAGTGCATAGGCGCTTGTAGGAGACGAGGTGCACGGGGGGGTTGAGTGATGGTTTTGTGTGGGCACGGAGCAGGTTCCACTGGGAAAGAGCAGCGTGGGAGAGGTTAGTTGTAAGTTTAATGTATACGAAGCGTAAAGGACTGGTTCTGATGGCTTCTTCTAACTTTCTCACATAAAAATACAGGATTATATTAGACATTATGTCATGTATATTCATTATAATGTATGACACCTTTCATATTTGGATTTTACTGATATAATTGATACACTTCCCAAGATTGTGGCGCAAATCCCAAATTAAGATCTCACCATCTCTCTGACTCAGACTCTCTTTCACCAACATCATGCGTTGGATGGGAGACCGCTGGAACCTCAGGTGTCACAGCGGGACGAAAAGAGGAGAAACTTGAAGTTGTGTCCTTAGGCAAGAAACTTCAACCACAAAGTTACAGTCGGCATCAGAGGGAACGTCCACTAACAAACCTCGAGGGGGAACTTAACATTAACAGTAAATCTGAAAAACAGTTTTATCACTCACTGCTAACAACTACAAAGCAAATGTGGACTTGAGAAAATATATTGTGTCAACTATAGATAGAAGACATGGAGATGAATAAAGTGATCTAACAGCCTACGTTTGTAAATATATCCAACAATGCTAACAGCAGCTGCAAGCTTTACTTTTCTGAGATAACACCACTTCAACAACATCCATTAAGACTTAGCTGTGACTTGACCTGAAATAGTTTTGCTCAAAATACACTTAAATTGCCAGAAGTGTCTCAAATAAACGAGAAAGTTGCAGTTTCCAATGTATTCCAGCCCTTAGCTGTCCTGCAAAGGAAGGTTTAAGAATGGTAAACAACAAAGGGTTAACAGAGCAAATTTGTTCACAGACCAGAGAAAATATATAACCTCAGAAGAAAAAATAATTTTAAAACGCAAAATGTAAGAACTACAATTATTCTCAATCAGAGGCGTCAAATTATGGAACAGTTTGCCGGAAAATTTCAAACTTTCAGCAATTAAAAGCTTTAAAGTCTTGTCTTGAAGAGTACAGCTAAAAAGAATTCTTTTGGTTTTGTGTGAAGTTTGTGTGTATGTCTGTTGCATTTTGCATTTCCCCCACAGCAGGCCACGCCCCCAAATATGACACGTTGCTGACTGTAGCTATTGTCCGGTCTGGATCTGGTGTGTGTGTTTATGTGTCATTGGTTGGTGGTGGTCAGAGGGGACGATGGCGCAAAACGGGAGCCTTGCTTCTGCCCCAGGGCAGCCATAATAGTAGGTTACTACCGCATGTGTGGAGTGAGAGCATGAATAATGCAAAATCTGGAGCATCTTTGGGTGTCATGAAAAGCGTTGTATAAATCAAATGGATTATTATTAAACTGTAATTATGAAGGCTCCAGGGAACAACATAAGAGTGTTATAATTATATAAAACGCAAAATAAATAATAAAAAAAAAGTCTTCCAGTTGAAAATTTTGATTTTGTTTGCCCTGTTACAGTGTGTCACCATTAGAGATCGAAAAAATACAGATACTAGCACATTTTGGCAGCAGTTTGACCTAAACTACGTAAATGTCTCGCCAACAAACACAGTACTTTTGTCCAATGTCAGTGCAAAAACATACTATTTAGGGGAAGACTAGATCAGAGGTGGGCCAAAGCATGACACGACTGCTCATATAAACCAAAACTATGAACAAAACTAATTATGTTTGCCTCTTGTCTTTGATTATTGCCTAAAAAGTGCATTTGTCTTGTTAACAGATGTATTTTTGCAGTATACAACAGCTTAAGCATCATGTGAAATAACTAAGTATTTCTTTACCAGAGACTTCATTTCGACCACACACGTCTGAGTGGATTTGCTGAGGCTCTTGTTTAAGATGCGACTGGGAGAAAGATGCTAAAAGCTGTGGTCCATAAACAGACACGAGGCTAAACTTAGACTGTGCTGGGTGTTTCATTTTGGGTGAGAATTTCACAAGCAATATTCACTGTGAACGGTGCCAGGGCGAAGGCGGGAGACTGGAAAAGTGGCACAGAGGAGGCCTGGGCGGGGCGCGAGGGTCACAAAGACACACACACAGCTTTCACAAACATTCTCTCAAGTTTTAATGGATTTTTCTAAACTAAAACTCTCAGAGAAACTTCGACAAAACTTGCAATCTTCACTGCATTTTCCATTACATTTGTCCATCTTTCTTCTTTAAATACAATAAAACACAAGATAATAACCTATTTAGTAGAGATGCATTATCCAGTTTTCCGATACCATTTTTGATGCTTTGGCTTAAAGCAGTGGTCCCCAACCTGCTGGCGCTGAGATTCCAGGGAGTCAAGCTATTAAAGTAGTTATAAGTGCAATTTTATTTGTAAAAAGCACAAATATGACTGGAAACTACATTAAGGACCAAAAACATTACAATAGATATGATTGCCTGAAATAAACGGTTTTAATTCTATCCATAATCATATTTTTGGAGGCCACAGAGGGGGCTTGACAAGTCTCCTGTTTAAGGGGAATCTTAACTGCTGATAGTCATTATCAACCGATACCAGAGTAGAGACAGAAAACAGCTTTTTTCTTCTCCAAACTCAATTAGCTCGTTAGAAAATGGGTGATGTAGTGGTATGTGCATGTAATTGATCTTTGCGAGCCCGCCCTTGGTTACTGTTGCTTAAGTCAGCTGCACAGTACAGGAGTTTAGGATCTTTTGTGATTTTTTGACATCCCAAAAAACAAAAAAACAGTCTCATCATGTTGCAGGAAGAACAGAAACGACTGAGCGGAGGACAGCATGTGCATCACATGATCAAGCTCAGAACGTTTTCTTTTGTGTGTGCGGTTATAAAAGTGAAAACTGTTACCAATGGACTTATTTTGAACGTGAAATTAAAAGGTTCCACCAAACTTCGTGTTCACCATGTTATAGTAGACTAAAGTGTCAATCAATCTTAGTTGTAGCTTCAGTAGTATTAATGCCTAAAATGTATGCATAAACTTTCATTAGTAGGGCCGTTTTTTAAATATATATATACATTTTACATAATTAACATTTGACAATTGTTGCAAAATGGTATAGTCAACAGAAAAAAACATACGTTAAATATCAAATCGAAATCGCAATATCAAACAGAAAAATCGCAATTGAATTTTTTGTCAATATCGTGCAGCCCTACTGGGGATGTCTCTCTTAAGAAAGTTCTTACTCTGGCCACGGCTCCCAAACTTGTAGAGGGGCACATTAAAATTTTGAAAGCCTATTCTGCATATTGGATCGTTTCAACAACCTGAGTGGACAAACATCGCATTTAGTGACCACGGACCGCGACTTTATCAAGACACGGAAGGTGGAAACATGTACGGAGCCTCCTCATCAGCTGATCAAGCTGCACATGAATGGAGCCGAGGTAAACAAACACACTCACGCTCAGACAGTCGTGGGATCAAGTGGAAACGTTACCAAAGTCCACAAAAGTGAGCCAGCAGAGCTTTGTCTAGGTCTCTTTCTGCTTGTGCATTGGTTGTTTCAATGAACCTCACGTCATTGGAGCGTTTTATTGGTGAAAAATAACCATGCGATTAATTTGCGTCAAAAAAATTGTCGCCGTTAAAATAAAGATTAGTTTGTGCGTTAACGCGATAAAAACGCGATAGACAACCTACTCTTTAGAACATTCACAAGACTGCAAGACTGTTCTTTATGTGTTAACAGTATCGTGACAATTTGATCTTGGCCACGAGATCTTATCCCATCCTCAATCAAAAGCATTTCTTTGGAAAGCACAGATTTATTACCACATTATAAAAGAGAATAATTATTTGCAATGCCAACATAACATGAAACCATAATTGCTAATTTCCAGAGAGCAAAAAAAAAAAGCTCATGAATTCTCGTTCTTGATTATTTTATATTAATTACTATGATTTAATCTGAACTTTTCTAACCACGAAACATGATAAACGTCATGGACTGACTGTATCAAATGTCAAGCTGTAGGTTTGAGTGACAGAGGAGCAGAGGTGGAGGTTGTTGTGTTGTGACGTATGGGGACTCATATACACACACACATATACACACTCTGAGCCCCTGCCCTTCTTTATATTCCCCCAGCTCCGGACACAAGATCAATCCAAGCTGCAGCGCTGAACCTCTACCCCTGGAGAACCCCCCTAGAGCGCCCCACACCCCCCTGAGTCGCCCCAAAACCCCCAGTGGAGCTGCAGTGAGACGATGGCAGCGACCGAACCAGACCAAAGACACAAATGCACAAACCCACAGGCTGCACTCACATGTAAAACAGTTGTATACATGTATTATATTAACAATTCTACAGTAGCTTACTCACGTTTTCATTTGGGATGTCAAGATTATTGGTTAATTGATGATTGTAAAAACAAAAGAATAAGAATCGTGCCAATTTAATAATTTTTTTAAACTAGGATGGACAAGACATTGGTACCAGTTTTGACATTGACCAAGTTTATATTAAAAAGACTGATATTTGGTGAAAACATTTGGGGCATTTCCACTAGCCCTGTGTCTCTGGGACCCGGTACATTTTTAGTACCTGTTTGGTCTTGATTCTAACCAGGCCAAGCAGGGACTTAACTATTCTAACTGACAATGATTGGTCAGACTAATGGTGGAACTCATTGTTCCTGCTGTGTTTTGATGGATATTAGAAACACAACCAGACCAAGCAGAGTCGAGCCGAGTAGGTACTAACGGTGCCATTTTGATTGTGATTATGTGAGGTTTTTAATTGACTTAAATTGCAAACATTGGTACAAACAGGAGTTCAAAAGCAGCATTAGTTTGGCCTAAAAATATATAAAGAGGTCCTTCCCTAAATGTGGTCTTTTTAGAACAGGGGTCTGCAATCTGTAGCTCGAGAGCCACATGTGGCTCTTTAAAGCAAACCCTGGATATAATCACATGTTTATCCTAAAACACTTATAATATCATCACTTATATAAATACAGGACAAATACCTTGGAAGTATTTGTAGTTTTATTAAAATAGTGTTATGAAGAAATTACATGGAGGCTGCCATTTTGCTGCGGTTATGACATAAAATAGTGTTGTCAAGGTAACAGGCAGTACCAGGGAACTAAGCAACATGAATTCCTGGGTTAAACCTTGTCAGTTTGAGTCGGAGCAAAGCCAAATACAGAACAATTATGTGGAATCTAGTAAAACTGAAGATAATCAAGAGGAAGAGGCAAGAACTGGACACTGTCAGTGGTGTTTTTGTGGCAATTATAATAATTATTTATTTATAATCTTCAGTTTACAGAAAAAAAACTCAGTGTTTTCCTCAACATTAAATTACACTTTTAGAAGCATAAAACTTGAAGTGCAGTATTCAAATTGACACATTTCATTGATGTTTGGTTGTGTTAATTAATTTTCGACTGTATTTAACAGGCTACTTCCAGGTTCAAAATCTTCGACCAATCAGATTCAGATATGTCCATGGGGTTAACTTTTCTCCCCAAGGCTTTCAGTGACTGTTTATTCAGATTGATAATGTGCAGAGCTCAATTCACAGTTACATATAGAGCAGAGTTAAGTCCTTGTAACAAAAGAATGAACATGTGTGAAAGGAGAAAACAGTGAGTGTGTTTCTTAAAAGAGCAGCCTCCGAGTGAGCACATTGAGCCCGTCCCAGATTAAAACCAGTCCTCTGCGTTTTCCAATTACTCTGGAGCCACATGCACTTCACATTACGTTCAGCTGTCGTGAGCGAGTGTCGGACATTTCCGCCCGTGTTTTTGAACATGTGCAGCCGCTTATTTGTGTCCAAGTGAATTTATCGTTTCCTGCAAATGCGACTGAGTGATCTGAACAAGAGCAAAGTGGCGACTGAACACAAACTAACACAGACAAGATGCTCGGAGCTGGATTTAAAGACGGATTAAGCATCAGTGAGACCTGTTAGGCTGGTGTGTGACACTGTAGTATTTTACATTTAGGGACAAACGTTGTATGGTGGCAGAGTGGTTAGACGATGCTTCCCAACAAGGAGGTCGAGGGTTTGACTCCGGGGTCAAACCATACCAACACCTCACGATCTCTTGAGTGGAGTTTGCATGTTCTCCTCGTGTTGCTGTGGGTTTTGTCTAGTACTCTAGGTTCCTCCAAAACCTGTTTAAGATATCAAAGTTACAAATCCCACAGAAATCCCTTTTGACCATCACAGAAGTTCCCCCCACGCTTCATTGCTCTAAGGCAGTGGTTCCCAAATTGGGTGTCACGATGCAAAATCTGGGGGTTGCGAAATTATTTCAAATTATGACTTGGCATTTAATCATTTTTTGGGGGAATTGGGCTCATATAAAGCAAAAATAAACACATTAAGCCTAATTTAGATGGTTTTGGAACTTAAAATCAATACAAAAGTATAACATTTTTGTTGTGGGTGTCGCAAGTTGGTTGCACGGTTATTTTGGGGGTCCCGGGCTGAAAAGTTTGGAACCCCTTATAAGGCACCGGTCAAATACAAGGCCTAGAGGCCAAATGTGGCCCTCATAACGTATAACCTACAGTATATATTATAGTGCATAAACCGTATGCACTTGGAGCAGTATAGATATCTGAAATTATTTGATTAGATTCGAGTAGATTGTCGTTGTGTCCTTGGGCAAGACACTTAACCCACACTGCCTCAGTGTCTGTTACACTGTGAAGCGCTTTGTGGCTTTGTCTGTGAAAAGTGCTATACAAATAAAGCTCACTTACTTACTTACTTACTATCACTTGTAGCCCATCAATGAGTAATCAGGTTTATTACTGTTACAATCGGCCCTTTGATAAAAACAATATTACCAATGTGGCTCTTGGTCAAAACAAGTTCGACATCCCTGCTCTAAGGTGAAGACGTTTCGTCCAATGTAAGTGCAAAGGAAAGGGATGGAAAATTGTTTGAAGACTTCGAAAATCGTTTGAAGTATGAATCAAATCGAAAGGCCAGAATCGATCTGTTTTGCTCATGCAGCCACTGACTTACACATACAAACACTGTATTTGTACAGTATAATACACACAATTATGTATGAAGAAACAAAGCGTTAACTTGTGCAAGACCTGACTGAATCTGCATTATGTTAACAACAGATGGATGCACCTCCAAATATGGACACTAAATAATGCTGTTTACTGTTCAAACGTTCATAAAATATACAAGTTCTGACACTAACAACAGCGGCTTGGTTTTAAATGTGATTTAGTACGGTTTATTTTGTTTTAAAAAATGTTTTAATTTAGATAAACTAACAAAATCAAACTGAATCAAATCGTGACTTAAATGAATCGTCCCATTCCTAAATGAGTCCTCTGACCGAAAGTGACTGAAACTGAATATTTTGTGAGAAAAGGACAATCAATTTCATAACAACGAAGGACGTTAAATATTCAAGGAATTAAATGAATAGGAATAGAAGTTCTAAAATAATCAGGTGCGTCAAAAGATAAGAAAAAGCATGTCTCTTCTTCACTAATTACACTTTCCCAACAACTTCTCCTGATAACTACAACTCTTAATTTGCCTAAAAATACACGGCACAGACTCAGCTTCCAAGCGTCGCAATCAAAGTGCAAAGATTTCTGAGACAAATCTTTGGATAGGATTTCTTGTTAGACCCGAAACCCTCGGCCAAAGCTGCACGGCAAAAATAGCTCGTGGCCGGCGTAAGTGACAAGCTGTCAGGAGGAGGACACTGCAGATGCCTCGCCGCTCTCACACCAAGAACCTGCTCCTCCATTTGTCATATAGGCAAATTACAATCTTATTTTTACGCTCTCATTTGTCCCGTTGTCTGTGCGGATCTCCTGCTCGGGAATCACGCGTGTCATTCCGGGGTTCGCTGACACCCATCCACCTCACACGCCACATTTACGGACCAGAATACGCCGCCGTGAGGGACAGAGTCTGCGGATGTACGCGCCGGGATGTGCTGTCAAACTGGGGAACTTTTGAGGCCCGCGCACCTCCCTCACGCGCTGACAACTTTTACTCATGTTCTCAATTAATATATCTGACACACGCCGGAGAAACAGGAGACTAGAATAAAACACACATGGTTTTTCAAGGTGCAGAGATGAGTTTCTTGACGTGTTGTTATGCGAGGGTAATTCAAACTAATCAAACAAGCATGATAACTTTTACGTTTAAAAGAGCTGCGTGCATTTGTGAAGGCGATTAACACTTTAAAATGTATAATGTGGTTGTGTGAAGTCCTCATGGTCTCCTCACAGACTTTAGGGATGTCAAGATTATTAGGTTAATTGATAAACGTGATTATTCAAGCCACAATAGATGGCAAAGATTTCCATTGGTTTGAACTAAGGTTGCAAATGGAACAACCATAAAAGGTCTAATTTTTCATAAAATCAGAAAAATACAGATTAATTGAAATTATGAAAAGAAAAATCAATAATTCTGTTCTTGAAATCAGAGCTGAATTGACTTATTCTACTTACAGTCAAGACCAGCTCAAATCACAATAAACACCACTAATCAATTTAGTTTTTCCAGTTTACTAACAATTTGACTTATTTATTTGTCTTATGTCAAAAAAAATTATATCATTTAAATCTACAGTATAGAATCCTAAATACATCAATGTCTCGACAGTTTTTCCATCACTAAAAATTTACGTATGCATTCTACATGATACAAGAGTCAAAACATGATCACCAATTATTGTTGTCGGGGTAAATGCCAAAGACTCTTCTACATAGTTTCATGACACAATCTTAACATTTTTTGCGTTCAGAGGAAAAGTTTGATTCCGACGGTGATAGAAGATATGTGAAGAACATTTTTAAAAAATGTCTCTGCCTCATTTTTGGTTCAGAGTAACACAGTAGGTAGATAATTTTTTTTGTGAAGAAAGGTGAAATATTTTGTCTCACAATAATCACAATGTGATAAGGTGACGTCCCTAAAAGAGAATGTTTGACGTAACATTATTTTTAGAAGCATAACATTAGAGTTCAAAAACTACTTTTAAACAGTATAATGTAGTGATTGGTAAATTGGTACCAACAGAAACAAAAACATTTTTCCTCATATTGATTAATCTTGAGTTTCTATTCATTGATTTATTTTTTAATCTGCTAACTAAAAAACCAAATTCACACGTCTTTTCTCCAAAGTCTGGCTGCTGCTCCAAACTGTTTTAGCTTTTTTTTAATAGATTCAAAACATTTTACATGATTGTGATCTCTCAATCTGTCAATCAAGTGTCCAGTTCGTTAGGAAAAGTCTTCTGAGATTGCTATTGAAAGTGACCACATGGTTCAAAAACTATGATCATCAATAAAAGGTGACATTAATTTCAACACAACAGTGTGCACAATTTGTGGGCATGAGATCTTGTCCAATAACAACTAATAATGTTTAACTCTTTTAAAGCAACACATTTTTAGTTCATTAATTACAAAACAAAAGAAATATATTTGGTGTGAATAATGTTGTGATTGTGTGACTCCCTGAAAGCATCTCTTACACCTCTGTCCTGTCAGCACAGGTACTGGATCTCCTCTTCCTCCTCCTCTCTTCTCTCTCTCTTCTCCTCCTCCCTCTCTCTCTCTCTCTCTCTCCTCCTCTCTCTCTCTCTTCTTCCTCTCTGCTCTCTCACAGGCCCGGTGCCCTCTCCATCACCTCCGCCTCAAAGCCCCCACACCACCACCACCACACCACAGCCTCCACAGCAGCCTCCGTACCCTTCTGCCCCCCTTTCCCCAATTAGCGGTGTGGCTGGCCGTGCCGCGGTGCCGGTTGGCTCACCCGGCCCCTCTGGCGAACATGACAAAGAGAGATCCTCAGTATTCACGCAGACACACAGGCTTTCAAACGCCGAATGGCAGGGTCGACCTGGGTGCAGCTTTAAGCAAAATATTCAAATTCTCAGCCTTTCTTTTTAAGAATTTGCATGGATATGCATTCATTTGCCATGTGTAGAAGGCACAAGGACAGCTGAGCCGGGGTTTGAAAAAAAGCATGGAAAATAAATAATGCAGAATAATATGCAAAAAATATGTACGGTGGCATGAAATACTGATTGGGACGACTGCTGGATTCAGACGAGGCCTCAGAATAACACTCTGCTGTTGCTAAAAGCTCAAATGACTGCAAAAGTATTGTTATTTTATGACAACGAGTCGTTCTGTTGTCCACATGCAAATGATTAAATAATCTGCAGACATGAAGAGGACGGATTCAGACTTGTGTCTCTTTCTTACTGAATGTTCTTTGTGCTTCCACTCACTGCACAAACTAGATTCTGTAATAATTAACAATGTGACTAACAAGCCATTGTCCTCAACACAAACTAGAATGACAAGTTGCATTGTCATTCTAGAGCAGAGCACAGATTCTTTGTCACAGGTAAATCTTCTGAAACCTTTCAAAGCTCTGGAGCCAGTATCACTGAGGTTCTATATTGTTCTTTATTACCTTCACAAGTCTCTAAACTGTGGTTAGTATTCATCTGCTCACTTCACTTGTGAAGCCTAACCTGCCCTGGGGCAGACTGATGGAGGGAGGGCTGCCAGTCTGTATCTTCTTAGATGTGTCTTGCCCAAGGACACATTTCAATAGACAAAAGATTCTTTTTTTAGACAAAAGCTAAGAATGTATGAATTTATTAGGTTTCTTTTCAATATCTTGGAACTCAATTTTCATGTTTATTGTAGATATTTTACTTGTTTATGTTGTTTGCAGAATGATAATAAAATGCATTGGATTTATTTACCAGTTTTCATGATACTTCAAAGACACTTCACATTTTGCATTATTCATTTACTCTACACTCTGTGGTGATGGTGACGAGCTGCTTTTTGTGGCCACAGCCGCCCTGGGCAGACTGTCTGGCTGCTGTTTTGCACCACCGGCCCCTCCGACCTCCACAAACCATTCACAAACAACACACCAGATCTCAGGACATCAGGCTTTAACAAGATGGCTTTGACAAAGTATGATTTTGTCTGTCTCTTGGTCAAAACTTTGCTTATCTCTCATTATTTCATCTTTAAACAAAAGTAAGGTTACCGAAGTAAAAGTTAATTACATTCTGAATCATTCACTGGCCACAGAGCGGATCAAGCTTCCAAACACAACTCAAACGCTGCTCCATTTCTACCATTTCCTCATTTTTATAAAGCTCCAGGCCGGGCCATCAAACTGTTCTAGACATGTTCGGCGTCAGCATTAACACTCCGAGACGATGACGGACAGCGGACAGCGGGAAACAGCAGCGAGCCGGAATAAAATAAAGCGCTGTACTGTATGGGAATATGTGAATATGTGAGAAAGAAGGAATGTAGAAACGGAGAAAGAGCAGAGAGAGAGAGAGGCACAGTGCAGCTTGGGCCTGCAGAGAATCCTTTCATTAGCTTTAATAGTATGCTGCCGGCTTGCCATCCTGACCCGAGCTCTGTGTCGGTAATAAGAGCGGCCTTCGGAGTCGGACCAAAGCACCAGCGCTGAGAGGTGGAAGGAAAGGAAGGGGGAAGAGAGAGAGAGAGAGAGAGAAGAGGTGCGCTATTAAATTGACACGGGGGCGTTGATTCTGCCTCTCTGCACCGGGAGATGTGAGGCCAGGGAGTTTTGTCTTTAGCGCGTTTTCTCTCTCTCCCGTTTTAATCTTTTTCCTCGAGTTCGTCTTCCCTCGAGTGGCAGGAGACCGTGTTATTTTGGCTAAAGTGCGTATGACAGGCTAGACCATATAATATGATGTAAATATAAGATTTCACTCAACACTTTTGCTTGTTTTTTTGCTGTTTTGATGAGGTTTATACTTGTTTGTTGTCCAGCAATTTGTCTTTTTTTTTGCGCGTCTATGATATGTGTTGATTCCCCCAGTTTATTTCATTGGAGGACAGAAAATGTGTTATTATCTATAAGTATTAATGAATTCCTAACCCTAACCTTAACCCAAGCTTACCCATTATAACTTCAGACCTAAACTTAGCCGTTAAACCCAAAGAAAATGTTTCTATGTAGCTTCAACCAAAAGACTTCTCTAAAAGACAATAGCGTCTCTATTTGAAGCTTTTCACAGTGTCAAACATAGACATCTTATAATAGACACGCAAAAAAGGGGTATAAATGTGCTCATGATACACTTTTACTTGATGGACCTAGTTTATTTGACTTGTATTGAGGTTTTTCGGCCTTGTTTCAATGAACTTGTTCTTCATTCAACCTAAGATATATGATTTAACAAAAGCTTTTGATTCTGTAAATTATACAATTCTCTTGAAGCGTTTGAAACATTGTGGATTGAGGATGCTGCCTGTAAATGGTTCCTAAATTATCTTACAAACACAACCCAGGCTGCGGTAGCTTATGGATTAAGGTGTGCCTCAAGGCTCAATCTTGGGCCCTTTACTTTTTCCAATATTTATAAATAACATTTAATGCAATAAAGGCGAAAGCTCCATTCATGTGTATGCAGATAATACCATTTTGTATGCAAGTGCCTCTTCGGCTGATGAAGCATTTTAAAAACGGCAAACAGATTTTAATGAAGTTCAAAAGTCCTTTAAAAATCTTAGATTATCCTTGAATTCAAATAAAACTAAGTATATGTTGTTTTTTCAAAAAAACGACTTGGGCATGTACAGGCTACTGATCTTCAAACTTTATATTGATTGAAAGAGTTTGCTCTTAAAAGTATCTTGGCTTTTGGCTTGATGAAAAGCTTACTCTTAAGAGTTATGTAACAGCTTAAAGTCAAAATTAGCATTTTATTATAGAAATAAATCCTGTATCCCACTAAATTATAGAAAACAGATTGTTCAGGCAAAGTTTCTTTCTAAATATGCATGCCTTAAACTCCACGTTGAAACCGCTGGATACATTTATCACTCAGCTCTTTGTTTTATAACAGGTGCTGAATATAATACACATCATTGTGATCTTTATGAAAATAGGTTGGACATCGCTCGCAGGAGAGAACAAAATTGTATTAAATTTATTTATTAAGGTCTTCTTGATGCTGCCTGTGTACCTCACAAGTCTCCTGAGTATTAGAGCATCATCTCATAACACAAGATCTCAGGATTGTCTGATGATGAATTCTGTGAGTTCTACAACTGAAACGGGGAAAAAGCATTTAGTTTATTTGCTCCCTACAAATAGAGTGAGTTTCACAAAAATGTGAAGTTGGAGACACTGATGTCACTGCCTTGTTTTATTAATTTGGTGGCAGGACTCAGGTTACTTCATGTCTTTTTCAACTTTTATTTGGCAATTTCTTCATAATTTGCAACTTAACTGCTGTGATTTACAATACACCAAACTAAGTCAAAACTAAAAAGAAGGTATCAGCTGTCATATTTTGTGTGGTTGTTAAAGTCCATCAGGGGCAGTTGGAGGGGGCAGATTGAGCTCTTGTCTGGACCTGACAGGTAAAGCTTTCACTCCACACGGTTGTCTGTACGTGTCACTTACAGCACATGACAAAGGAGAAACAAAATACGATCGAATGGATGAATGAACCTGTGGGCAGTAACACGAGTCAGAACCAAGGACAAAATAAAGGCTCGAATTAAACTGCATTGTGTCAAGGCAAAAACTGTCCAAAAAACAACATCCTTAAGGCTTTAATTTGGCGTTTGTGATTGGATCTGATCTTGATTGATTTTACATTTGTGGGTTGCTTTGTACTCAGAGTCATAATTATGGTTACAAGTGCAGAATAAAGTCAGTAGATGCTGACTCTGAATCTCTATATCAGTGGTTCTCAACTTTTTTCAGTGATCAAAAGTACAAGTATGTGCCACCACCAAACAAAATGTAGACAACCTGCAAAGTGACTAAGAAGTCTTCAGTCTTGTTTGATTGTATTTTATATTGAATATTTTTTTGCATCATCTCTGAATCTTAGCCTGATGCATCAGCTGGTTTCATTTCACTTTGTGGAATCTGTCATCGTTCACAGTATAGGCGGGGACTCACCAACTAATCACTGCTAGTTGGTCATTTTGTCGTCCAGGAAGAAAAGCATAAACGTGTGAGTGATTTCTACCCTTTTTATGTGGTGAACTTGCAAATTAAAAGATACAATATCATCAAATTATTATTTGAAACAAGGTCAAAGGGAGGAGAACGTATACAGTTTGTTTCTCAACATGGGTTGGTTCTGACAAACACACCACTCTGCTCCTGTTTGCTGACTGGACAACCGTACTTTCTGCTTTTAGGGAACTGTCTGATACCTGACCTATAGCTGGAGTGAAATTAAATTGAGTGGAGACACTAGGTGACGCCAGACTGGCTAGGTGAATGAAATCATTTTGCAACCCCCATGCTGAGAACCACTGGTCTACATCATTGCTTGTTAATAGAAGATGATGGTTTAATTCCTACAAATTCTATTAACCGAGAACCTCTTGAGAGCCGCCAATGGATCGATGGGATTTCTCACTTTTCTTCACTAGAAACCACAGCTGTGTTGAACCATGGGCTAAATTCAGATCAGAATTTTAGAGAGAACTGTTTAGTGGTGATAAAAAAGTGATTTCTGAGAGGTGCTCATGAAAAAAGGCATAGTTTTATAAAAGGTACAATATTAACAACTGCTAAGCCTCCTACCAAAGCTGTAATCTAAGTGAAAGACACACACAGTGTTTGTCCTGCTCAGTTTGTGGACAGACCAAGGCTCATGAGCTCAAAAGCTTCAAAGGCCAAACACTGATTCATGATTGAACCAGGTGCTGAGTTTAGCAATTTGATGGGAAATCCCCCAAATACCACAATATAACAACGTGTCCAGTATTTTGTCATTATTACAACTGCTCGGTAGCAGAGTGGTTAGAGCTCTGGCTTCCCAACAAGGAGGTCGTGGGTTCGACTCCCGGGTCGGACCATATCAACATCTCACGATCTCTCTGGGTGGAGTTTGCATGTTCTCCCCGTGTCACCATGGGTTTTCTCCTGGTACTCCGGTTTCCTCCCACCTCCAAAAACATGTATGTTTAGGTTAATTGGGCATTACTGTAAATTCCCTGTGAGTGCATGAGAGGGTGAATGTTTGTCTGTCTAACCCTGCGACGAGTTGGCCACTGTCCAGGGTGTTCCCCGCCTAAGGCCCAAAGTCACTGGGGTAGGCTCCAGTCACCCGCGACCCCTAACGGGATTAAGCGGTAGAAAATGAATAGAAAATGAATACAACTGCTCAAGTTACTTGTCAACCATGTCCCTGAAGATATATTGTTCTTTTAAGTGACACAGCTCTTCTTGTGGTGGTTTACTTGCACTTTCATGCTCTGCGTGCACAGAGTTCAGTACGATGCTCATGGCAGACTAAACCTCACCACTGAAAATATGTTACCTCTGCTCCACATCAGCTTCACGTTGAGCCAAGCAGCAGCCTCAATTAATGGACCAGAAACGTAACAACACAATGTTCAAGCAGTTAGCAACAAACAACAGCAACATGTCATATATGAGACAGTGACTATGAACATATATTGTGTTCTGATACATTAAGATCAGGTTCATTGTTGTGTGCACCATATTGAGTCTATAAGAACGCAATGACATGACATTATTGGTTGAATTAAATATAAGTAACCATTAGCATTTGAGACAAAATAAAGAAAGAAAGAAACACATGGTTACCTCTGTTGACATATTTACCTTAAAGCTGAGGTGACTAACTTGTTTAGTCATAATTTAATAAACTTTGTGTTATCCTCTAAAAAGTATAAGACAAATGCAGGACTATGTGAAAAAATTAGACTACTGAGAACTGTCTGAACTGAAGAATAAAGTATTTTAGATCTGATCAGGAGCCGAATGCAGCGCTCTGATTGGCTGTGCTTGGGTGGTCCTCTCCAGTTTCACTTTGTTGCTCATAAAAAGAAGATTTTAAGCCGTAATTGCAACCAAAAATGATGGAGTATCTTACAGTGACTGCGTGATTTAAGCATTTAATTATTCTAAGGCGTATCAGCTATTCTCCATAGGGAATGAATGGGGCGAGAAGGTACTATCTGCAGGTATTTTCAGACTGAAACTTTAACCGCAGTGTGAAAATAGACTATATTTATTGCAGTGCCGTTGCAGTATTTTGAGTTGATTCTGACTTCTAAGCATCTTCGCACACACTGGATGATAGAGAATAACAGCAGACCACAAAGCTCACAAAGACGTCCAATCTAAACAAACAAACCAATCCAAAAACCTTCCACCTCGACCTTCCACCCTCCCGCCCTGACTCCTCTCCCCACGTCACTTTGCAACTTCATCCTCTGTTATTTTCCTGCGGTAATTAATTCTGCTTCGGCCGGAGTCAGAGAAGAAGAAGAAGAGAGAAACCCGGGGCCTTTGTGCTTGGCGCCAGGCGTGAAGCAGGCGTGAACTGGTGCATTTGTGAACACGTTTGCCACGGTCGAAAGTGTCACAGCGCTCCCGATTCTTTCCCCTCCGCTGCACCCTGACAGCGGTGTCAAACAAGGCCCCATATGATCGCTCCGTGTCCGCGGCGCGCGTGTGTGCGTGTCCGGGGTTGATGCTGTTGTTATTCCGTTTCCTAACCCCGGTGCCGGTCCCTGGGGTGTTCCGGGGTCTTGCCTAATGGACAGTTGCGCCCCGCTAGCTTGGCCTTTTGCTCGGGCGCGGAGTCGGACGCCTAACTAGGGGCCCCTCTGTTGCTCATGGGTCCTGATTGTGCTGACCTCTCGCGGTCGGTGGTGGAGGAGGAAGGCGGTTTGCGTGTGTGCGTTTTATGCCCCGTTGCTCGCGTGTCTTCAGTGCCGGAGCTCACGGCGAGGGTCCAGGAGAAAGAACGGAGTCGGGCCTGTTTTTTGGCAGATGAGTAAAGAGATGCCTGTGTTTTAAGAGCCTGGACTGAGCTGCGGGGATTTTCTTACAGATGTACAAGTATCTGACGCTGACAGATTATCACGTTTCTCTGGTTTTGACTTTGAGTTTGGTGTTAGTCTTTGAGGTAAATGTTTATCATAGTAGTTTAGTTGCAATTCATGAATGACATAGTACATTTCAGGAAAGAGAATTCCTATACATGTCAGCAAAAGCGCCAAAATGCAAAACAAGTAAAACACAATTGCAAAAAAGGAAAATCTTAGATAAAATTACTTGAATTAAGCATATTAATCTTAAAAGACTTAATTTAAGATTTTTTCACTTATAAGACCAAGTCTCACTAAGATTATTTAACTTGTTTTAAGATATTCTATCCTGCTTGACCTTATCTAGATATAAAAACTTATTTTAAGCAAATTTCTATCTGTTTTAAGCCATAATTGCTTAAATGAAGAATAAATGAAAGCGTTTTCTTCTATATCAGACAAGTATCGGTAAGAGATGGTTTATTACCTGACTAGTTTCGAAGGTTCACTTCAGTCTTCGTCAGTGAACAGTGAAGTGAACCGTCGAAACTAGTCAGTAGGGCTGGGCGATTTTGCCAAAAATCCTAATTGCGATTTTTGTCAATACATATTGCAATTGCGATAATTTTTGCGATTAATTTGACGGCATCAAAAACAATTTAACAATCAATTTAAACACTAAATAAAATTACCCATAAATATTTTTTAACACATTTTATTGCAATGGCGGCTGAAACATCAAGCCTTGACCACAAAATGCAAAATGAAACATCAATTTCCATAGTCTTAACTATGTGAACATTGTTTTTGATTTTTAAATGCCCTTCTTAAATATACTTGTAGCAAAGAAATAAATAATAATAAAAACACATTTTAAATAATAAAAAAAGAAATATGAATTACTAGTTATATAAAACTACTTTTCAAAATTAAATAAATTAACAAACATAACAGTACAGTAGCAGCTTAATAAAGTGCAAACGGACAACATTTGTTGAACTAAATCTTCGCAAAGAAGTCAGTAAACTATGGCTTAGAACTTGTTAGCCTCTCTTAAACATGAGGGGAAATAAAAAAACAGCTGCACGGAGCAAAGGTAGACCTTATCATTTTGAAATAAAATTAAACAAATACTGTATATAATATTTATAAAAAATGAAATAAAACTCTTTTTCAAAATCAAATAAAACACTGAATGTAACAGTAAAAGAACAACAAAGTAAAATGTGTAAAGTAAACAAATCCCTGTTACTTTGAGGTAGCTTATAAGTTCTTGGCCAAGAAGACCAGCATATCAACTTTAGCTGGCTTGAGGCTTGATCGAGTGCAAGTGACAATATTCCCACCAGTGCTGAACAGGCGCTCTGAAGCGGCACTTGTGGCTGGTACACAAAGGTACTTGCGGGCTAACTTAGACAGTTGGGGAAAGTTTATTTTGTGCGCCTTCCACCAGGCCAGAGGATCTTCCTCTCCATCAATAACAGCAGCATACATGTAACTGGTTAACTCTGCTTCTACAACATCTTCTAACTGCAGAGGTAAAGCGGTAGAGGTGGCGCTGTTTTTGAAGAGACTGCCAAGGGATTTCTTTGTCTTCGCTCCAGAGGATGATGCTCCTTGAGATTGAGGGACTGGGACGGTTTCAGTGCGGGACCTCTTTTCCTGTCACAGGAAAAAAACAATATTATATACTGTGTATGAAAGAAATAAGATTATTAATAAAATGTTTTAACTTACTTGTCTTGTCATTTCCAGCATTTCAGTGTTCAATCTGCTTTTAATAGTTGGAATGTTGTCTGGGCTGATGTATGTAGTTTTGAATCTAGGATCCAAAAAAGATGCAACATCCAAAAGTTCTTGAGTGGTAGGATCTTTATATTTGTCACTGAGGTATGCCTGGACTCTATTTTTAATTGATCTTGTTAGGTCAGTGTCCTTTGGATCATTGGCTAATACAGATGTGGCAAGATGATGGAGAAGCGGCTTGAGGTAGGAGATGCTGACATACTCTTCTCCTGAAAGTGCATCTGTAAACTCCAGGAGTGGGTGGAGTGCTTTGTGGATTGACTCCAAGACATCTGTGTCTTGCCATGTCGGAATAAGGGAGCGCGCATATCGGTCACCTGACAGCACCTGGACTATTGCTTTAGCTTGTTCCAGCACTCTTTGAATCATCCTTTCTTTGGATCCCCATCGTGTTGGGCACTCTGTTATGAGGGTGTGCTCTGGCAGTTGCAATTCCCTCTGAGCTTCAGCCATGGCAAGTTTCTTTTTTGAACTATGAGAGAAGTGACCAACAATCTTCCTGCATAGTCCTGTTGCTCTTGCTACTCTGTCATCTTTAAGTGCATTTTCTAAAAAAGACAAAAAAAATCGGAGAGATAGAAGATTTAAAATCAAATTCACTTACATAAACATACAAATAAACAGGCTTATGTTTGCAATATAATATTATAATTATTTCAATTTATGAAACTACAGTTATAATGTTACTACTTGTATGCATATTCTGTATTTCTTTACTACAATACACACAATATTAACTCACCAATTGCCAGATGGAGCCTGTGACCAAAACACTGGAGTCTGAGCCACCCATTAAGATCCGCCGCTTTAACCATGTTAGTGGCATTGTCTGTTGTTATGCAGACGAGTTTTTCTTCGGGCAGATTCCATGTCAACAATCCCTCTCGTAGACCCTCGGCAATGTTTTCTCCCGTATGGTCGTCCGGGAAATACGCCGTTTGCAGACAGCGAGCATTCAAGTTAAAGTCTTCATTTATGAAGTGGATAGTTAAGCTTTGATATGGCTCGGATGTGCGACCTTGTCCACAGGTCTGTGGTTGCGGCGAAAAACTCTACCGCTTTGAGGTCCGCTGTTACCTTTTCTTTGCATTTTTTGTATAACTCCGGTATTGCCACTCGTTTGAAATAACTTTCAGAAGGGATGTCGTACCTCTTATCTAATGTTTTAATCATTTCAACCCAGCCGCTACACTGTTGTAAATGGAGCATGTCCGATCAGAAGAGAACTTAAAGGAGTGAGGTGCCTCGCTGGCACATTTGCTGTGGAAACTCTAATGAAAGATCAATCTGTGATCTGCCGCGTCTCCCCAGGAAGCGCCACAGCCCCGACCGCCCCTTTAATTGGCTTGTATCCGATCTATAACCATCAGGGGCAGAGCTGAGCTGCGCACTGGATGTGAGATCAAGAGTGAAGGACACTTACAGTGGCATTGGGGGTGAAAGTAGATAAAAGTATTTTCTGTGATGACTTAATATTAAAGGCATAGCGAGAATAAAGGGCTTACAAGGGATATCTATGTTATAAGTGTACTTAGTTATGTCACTCAAAAGCTAATGAGTTTGTTCAAAGTTTTATGGCAAAAAAAAAGTTAAATATAGAGCTTTATGTCTTTTTTAACTAAACGAGGACCTGTTTCTTTTATGAATCATGGTTTATGTATGTGCCTGCCTTTCACTCTCAAACCAAATGTTGTTAAATTCATTTTCCACTGGTGCCCTTCTCTCCCTTTCCTATCTCAGATTCAGGTAATCAGCTTCGTCACAGAGCAGAACTGGGACTCGCTCGAGGTGTTCGATGGAGGAGACAACACAGACACCATGCTTGGCAGCTTTTCAGGTATTTTTATTATTTTTCTTAAGTTTATTTATCACTTTTCTCTAAATATTGTAGTTGTAGTTAACTAACTTGACATTTTAGAAAACTTTTGAATCTGGTTTAAAGGTTGCATATAATTTATAGGCTAGCGCAGTTGGCACAAAGTAAAAACGAAATTAGAATATGTATATTAAGACATATTTAAATTTATACACATGTGATTTGCATTTGTCTTCATTTCCATTTCTCTTAAAGTAGGGCACTTACCCTTGAGAATACTGTGCACAAAGGCATTCGTTTTTGGAAAATACATTGTTAATAAACAGACTGAAGCATCTAATCAAGCGTCTTAGTAGCATTCAGTATATTACAATAGGTTTTGTTTTGCTTTCAGATGTATTTTGAAATTGAAAATAAAATCCTTTTATTTAAATTCAAAATTTGACTCCTGCTAGTGTATATAATACAAACTCGTATATATATTTAGTGCACATACTATAAATCTAATCCAAATTCCTATTGGATTGGTTGTATACGAGAGTAATAGATATGTTATTCAAAGTATTAATAGTAGTCACGTTTTTGTACATTAGGTTACCATCTTATCTTTTCTCCTAGGCACCACAGTTCCAGCACTCCTCAACAGCACCTCCAATCAGCTCTACCTCCACTTCTTCTCTGACATCAGTGTATCTGCAGCTGGATTCAGACTGGAATACAAAAGTGAGTGTCTACTCCAAGGACAGTTTTGTACCAAATCAGTGTTTTGTCTACAAGTTTGCAAAAGTTTTTTTTATTAATATTATTTTTTGTTCAAGTGCATTTATTTGTCATATTTTGTTTTGAGCTGGTAAGCTTCTCTGTCTCTGAATGTCTGCCTATTTATCATTCCTGCAGCTGTCTCTCTAACCAACTGTCCTGAGCCTGTGGTTCCTATGAATGGCATCAAGGTCGGCGAGCGCCTTCAGATGAATAATGTGGTGTCTTTTCAGTGCGAGCCTGGATACACACTCCAGGTAAGATCCCCCTGGTATACAAAGTTTTTGGTTTCATTAGCTGTTTGTTCAATCAGTACAATGGTGGCATTGTAGTCTCTGGCTCCAAATGTTTTTAAAACGTGTTTGTATGTTTTATTGGCTAAACAACATATTGCCTTAGAGACCTGACTAGACTAAAATATAGCGTATATATGGATGATTGGTATTCTTAACATGTTTTATACCTACAGTTTCCATAGTATATCATTAAACATTTATCTCCATTAAGACATGCATGTTATAACACATCGGTGAGTTACAGGTCAAATTATGTGGCGCAGCATGCTTTCTTTGCAAGAAAGGATCATTTCTGGATTTTAGGTTTAAAAAGACTTGATAGCATCTTTAGTGACATAGGCAAAGCAGTAACATGCAGACAAGCATGTGGCAGATCAGTCACCAGAAAAGTTACAAAAGTTGTGCACATTTAAAATTGTACATAACGTTTTGTATATCCGTATATGTCGATCTGAGCACACATTAAATGTGTTGTACAAAATCAGTTAAAAGGTTCGCTATTCTGCATTCTTCCTCTTTATGTGCATGTGGTTTTCTATTATCCTCAGCCACCTCAGATGGATTNACATTATGGTTAAAATAAGTAACCATTAGCATTAGCTTCGAAACAAAAAGAAAAACAAAAAGAGTTATTCCTTGTTGAATTTTGTGCCTTCAAGTTGACGTAACTACTTATTTTTAGAGGACTGTGTTGTCCCCTAAAAAGTATATGACAAATGCAGCACTGTGAAAAAATGAGACCAGTGTGAACTGTCTGAACTGAAGAATAAAGACGTTTATTTCTCATCAGAGCCGAATGCTGCGCTCTGATTGGCTGAGCTTGTGTGGTCCTCTCCAGTTCACTTTGATGCTTATACAAAGCCGTAATAGAGGTTAAACAGGTGACATCACAGCATTCTAAATGTGAAAGCTGAGTGAGAGTTAATGGAGAGAAGAACATTTTCTCTTGTAAGAGTTCAATAAACAGCTAAAACAGAAAAAATAAACTACAATTTGATAACAAATTCAACCCACAACAAGTCTACTGAGCACTGGGTTTGTAACTGACATGTAAAAGAGAAAATCAAGTCAACAGTTGTAGCAAAGCAGATAAACAACAAGACTTTAGCTTCTCACATTTATCAGACATTGAAATCACACACAGTTGAACTTATTACCTTTTCTCTTTAAAAATATGTTTTGAGTCCGTTTGTTACAGTTAAAATGTCCTAATTATCAACTGTTATTAGCAGACAAGCCGTTGCCACGACAACAAAGTAATACGGTGAAGAAATCGAAATGCCACTCATTCTAAATGTTGCTAAACATTTTTGGAATAAAATGATGTCAGTGCATAACCTCTATGGAACCAAAATTGTGGAAAATGATTGCTTATCTTGTTGTACCTTGTGTCGACTTTCAGTGTATTCCTCCATTGGAATGAATGAACAAAAAGGGACTATCACAGGTATTTTCAGACTAGAACTATAGCCGCAGCGTGAAAACAACCTATTCTTTTTACAGTGCACAGCTTTTGAGTTGATTCCGACTTCTAAGCATCTTCACACCACACTGGATGATGGAGAAATAACAGCAGACCACAAAAGCTCACAAAGACGTCCAATCTAAACAAACAAACCATCCAAAAAACCTTCCACCTCGACCTTCACCCTCCCGCCCTGACTCCTCTCCCCACGTCACTTTGCAACTTCATCCTCCGTTATTTTCCTGCGGTAATTAATTCTGCTTCGGCCGGAGTCAGAGAATAAGAAGAAGAGAGAAACCCGGGCCTTTGTGCTTGGCGCCAGGCGTGAAGCAGGCGTGAACTGGTGCATTTGTGAACACGTTTGCCACGGTCGGAGTGTCACAGCGCTCCCGATTCTTTCCCCTCCGCTGCACCCTGACAGCGGTGTCAAACAAGGCCCCATATGATCGCCGTGTCCGCGGCGCGTGTGTGTGCGTGTCCGGGGTTATGCTGTTGTTATTCCGTTTCCTAACCCCCGGTGCCGGTCCCTGGGGTGTTCCGGGGGTCTTGCCTAATGGACAGTTGCGCCCCGCTAGCTTGGCCTTTTGCTCGGGCGCGGAGCTCGGACGCCTAACTAGGGGCCCCTCTGTTGCTCATGGTCCTGATTGTGCTGACCTCTCGCCGGTCGGTGGTGGAGGAGGAAGGCGGTTTGCGTGTGTGCGTTTTATGCCCCGTTGCTCGCGTGTCTTCAGTGCCGGAGCTGACGGCGAGGGTCCAGGAGAAAGAGCGGAGTCGGGCCTGTTTTTTTGGGCAGATGAGTAAAGAGATGCCTGTGTTTAAGAGCCTGGACTGAGCTGCGGGGATTTTCTTACAGATGTACAAGTATCTGACGCTGACAGATTATCACGTTTCTCTGGTTTTGACTTTGAGTTTGGTGTGAAAGTCTTTGAGGTAAATGTTTATGATAGTAGTTTAGTTGCATTCATGAATGACAGAACATTTCAGGAAGTAATTTGAGTTGTGAAAGAGAATTCCTATACATGTCAGCAAAAAGCGCCAAAATGCAAAACAATTAAACCACTACAAAAAAGGAAAATCTTAGATAAAATTACTTGAATTAAGCATATTAATCTTAAAAGACTAAATTTAAGATTTTTCACTTAATAAGACCAAGTCCTCACTAAGTTTGTTGACTTGTTTTAAGATATTCTCTCCTAATTTACCTTATCTAGACATAAAAACTTAATTTAAGCAAATGTGTATCTGTTATACAAATTACACGACATTGTACTTTTATTATTATTGTGTTATACCTAGCATTGTTCTGACAGCATTTTGGGTACTCAGGTGCTCGAGTATAAATTCTGCCTCTTCCCAGTCGATTTTGTTACTTCTTGCACTAGAGAAGCTGAGCATCTTTAGTTTTAAATGCCTTTTTGTTATTATTGGCATTTAATATTCCATTATTAGGGCATTGCAGACTTATTTTAGTTCATATTTGATTACGATTTATTGTAATTTATTGACCTGAAGATGGCGGAGCACATGATAATCGGTTATTGTGTGTTTGTTTAGTTTGGGCTGGCCCGAACGGCACACCTGATGTTATGTTTTCAATGTTATACCAGATTCATTTGAAAATCCTCCTGTCCCTGGCAACTTTCTCAGAAGTTACATATCACATGAGTCAATATTTTACTCTTTTGTTCATCATATACCCTAAACCAAGACATATCTTTTGGCCCAGCTTGATACAACAGACCTTACCCAACCTATTCAGTATGCCTAGAAAAATATGTTTATTGCCAGGTTCTGTTAGACCATTTGAAAGCAAGGACACTGTAACAAATGTGCTTTCTTGCACAGTTTTAAATACCATTTTGTTGCTATTGCTGTTGTTGTTTTAAGCTAACAGCCGTTGGCGATTTAAGACATTTCTACTGTTGCACAACAAATAATTTCTTCAACAAACAAAACAAAATCAAAACTTATATCTAGAAAAGAAAGGTAGCGTTGAACTGAGTGATTCTAAATGAAACATGTGAGAAGCCACAGTGTTCCTGTTGTTTATCTGGTTATTTTTTTTAAGGTTTTATTGTTGTGCTTTATTAATTCAAATGAAAGAAATTGCTAGTGAATAGCACATTTTGAGTTGTTAGTGAATAATGAATGTATATACTTGTCAGAAAAATAACATTTAGACTTTTACGTTTTCTTAAATTGTGCAGTCGTGGTAAGTCCATGCTCGTCTGTCATTGTACTCAAAAAGTGTCCAGTATTGGAAGCCAGAGCTGCCATGAGCCTCCTGCTGTGTCGCGTTGTGTGCTTATGTGTGTGTTTCTGTTGTGTGTAGTTGTGTTTATGTGTGTCTTATGTGTGTGTGACGCCATGTGGTAGAGGAGGATCCACATCAGGCTACACACTGGAGCTGAGCCCAGTGGGAGCCCGGAGCTTTAAGGAGGAAATCCCCCTCCGGCTGCACATGCTCACTCCCCCTCTCCCTCTCCTCCACTGTCACTCTCCTCACTTCTTTCTTTTTCTCTCTCTCTCTCTCTCTCTCTCTCTCTCTATCTCTCTTTTCTCTCTTGTGTGTCTCTCTTTCTTTCTCTTCTCTCCTAATTTCTCTTCCCCTCTCTTTCTTACATTTTCTTTTACATACTCTCTTTTCATCCCATCTCTCCTCCTTCTCCTGCTTCTTTTTCTCACTTAGTTTTTCCCTCTTTCTCTCTCTCCCTCTGTCTCTCCTCATTCTTTCTCTTCTCTCCTACTTTCTCTGTCACTCTCGCCCCCTCTTACACTTTCTTTTTCTCACTCTCTTTCTCTGCTTTCTCTCTCACTCTCTCTCTTTCTCCTCCCTCCCTCTCCCTCCATTTTCCTTCCTCTCTCTCTTTCCCTACCTCCTTCCCTCACTTTCTCTCTCTCCTCTCTCTCTCTATCCCTCTCTCTCACTTTCTATCTTTCTTTCTCTTTCCCCTTTCTCTCGCTTTCTCTCTCTCCCTTCCTCCTTCCATCTTCTTCCCTCGATTTCTCTCTCTCTCCTCTTGCTCTATCCCTCTCTCTTTTTCTCTTTCTTCTTTCTCTCACTTTCTCTCTCCCTTCCATCTCTCCCTCCCCTCTCTTTCTTTCTGTCTCTCTCCCTTCCTTCCTTCTCTCCCTCCCTCCCTTCTTTTTTTCTTTCTCTCTCTCTCTCCCTCTCTCCCTTCTTTCTATTCCATTCCCTCTCTCTTGCTTTCTCTCTCTTTTCTTGCTCCCTCCCTCCCTCCTTCCCTCCCTCTTGCTTTCTGTCTCTTTTCCTTCCTTCTCTCCCTCCCTTCCCTTGCTTTCTCTCCCTCTCTCTCTTCCTTCTTTCGCTCCTCCCCTCTCTCTTGCTTTCTCTCTCTCACTTTTCTCCCTCCCTACCTCCCTCCTTCCCTCCCTCTCTCTTGCTTTCTCTCTCTCCCTTCCTTCTCTCCCTCCCCTCTCTTGGTTTCTCTCTCTCTGTCTCTCTCTCTCTCTCTCTCTCTCTCTCTCTCTCTCTCTCATATGTTTGTAACATATGCACTGTTGCTCTTGTTTGTCACAAATCAGCCAAAGCACTTTCCATACAGAGCCGTTAAATGACAGTAAACAAATACATTCTGAATGGACCAAAAGAGAAGTGGAACATTGTGTGATTTCACTGGAGAAAGGGATAGGGTCTTCTCCAAATCTAACCAAAAACAAAAGTGGTCTAGGTCAGGGGTTCCATGTTTATTATTCTAAATCCTAAACACAACAAAAATGTGGACCTAAATCTATAATTAAAACATAAATCTCAAATCAAACACTGGTCAGAAATATTGCAGTTAAGTCAAAAAACCAGCTCCATTCCACACAACCTCTCTTAACGTTTTTTCCCCGGTGTATGTGCGGATGAAGCTTCAGTGAGACATCTCTGCTGCGATCACATGTTAATATATTCAGTGGAACATCTCGGTGCTAGCATAACACCACCTCCCCTCCCTGCCTCGGCCCATCTGTGCTACGCTAGCAGGACCTAGCCCCACGCCGCTTTAGCCTCAGGATAATGCAAACACTTATTGTTGACGCCACAAACTTGTTCCTCAGGCAAGACGGAAAGGACCAAGGGATCATGGCATAAGATCATTTTGTAGTGTTGCAATTTTTGTGAGATAAAATATCACTATTCAGCGACATTCACGGTCATGGTTGTCAGTGAAATCGGTCATTCTCATTCTTATAGACTTCTAAATGTGTAGTTTTCTATAGTTTGAAAAAAAAATTATTATTTAGATTTTATTTGTATTTGATTTCTGTAATTTAACCTGCTGTAGCTACTGATCTTTGCTGATACTAATTTTGGCATCTTAAAATACATACCCAGCCAAAATCACAAATTAGTTTTTCACTAATTTCAAACAGACCCAAAAGCAACTGCAGTGCATCTAGAACAGTGGTTCCCAAAGTGGGGGTCGCGAAGCATAATCTGAGGGTCGTGAGATGATTTCAGGATATAATTCAACAATTATGACTTGGCATTTTGTCTGTTTTTTACCTGAAAGCAGCAGTGTTTGTGCAAAGTTTCATCTTATATAGCAATATAATACTAAAGTACATATATTTTGCCTCAGTTTTAATGGTTTTCCAACTTGAAATTACTACAAACGTCAATTTTAATTTTGCTGTGGAGATCACGAGTTGGTTGTATGGCTTTTTTGAGGATGCCGGTCTGAAAAGTTTGGGAAACCCTGATCCAGAACACTGCTGCTCGAGTCCTGACTGAACCAGAAAGTATGATCACATTAGTCCTGTGCTTAGGTCTTTGAACTGACTCCAGTGGCTCAGAGAATAGACTTTAAAACAGCTCTGCCTGTGTTCAAGTCTCTCCATGGACTAGCACCAAAGTACATCTCTGACATGTTAGTGCGTTATGAACCATCTCGGACTCTGAGATCTCAAGGACCGGCCTCCTGCTGGTGCCCAGAGTCAGGACTAAACGGTGAGCAGAGTCAGGACTAAACGTGGACCAGAGTCAGGACTAAACGTGGAGCAGAGTCAGGACTAAACGTGGACCAAAGTCAGGACTAAACGTGGACCAGAGTCAGGACTAAACGTTGACCAGAGTCAGGACTAAACGTGGACCAGAGTCAGGACTAAACATGGACCAGAGTCAGGACTAAACGTTGACCAGAGTCAGGACTAAACATGGACCAGAGTCAGGACTAAACGTGGACCAGAGTCAGGACTAAACGTGAACCAGAGTCAGGACTAAACATGGACCAGAGTCAGGACTAAACGTGGACCAGAGTCAGGACTAAACATGGACCAGAGTCAGGACTAAACGTGGACCAGAGTCAGGACTAAACAAGGACCAGAGTCAGGACTAAACATGGACCAGAGTCAGGACTAAACGTTGACCAGAATCAGGACTAAACATGGACCAGAGTCAGAACTAAACATGGACCAGAGTCAGAACAAACATGGACCAGAGTCAGGACTAAACATGGACCAGAGTCAGGACTAAACGTGAACCAGAGTCAGGACTAAACATGGACCATCCTCCTGTTGGTGCCCGAGTCAGGACTAATCATCCTGGGATTACACAGCTCTACTTTGGCTGTGTTTAAATCAGGTCTTACTTGTTGACATGTTTTTAACTTTTCTGATTTGTTTTTAAGATCATATAAAATATTATTCATATTTTAAATTGTTGTATTTTATCAGTTTGCTTCTTAAATTGTCTTATTGGTTCTCACGATTATAATGCGACTTGAACAACCCTGATTATCAATTAACCTAATAACCTGATGTCACTATAGCTGGGACATAAACACATCCATCGCGGTGTGAGAGGCTGTAAAGTGGCTTGGCTCAGGTTTGGAGAGCTCCCATTAGCGTCTCATAGAAACAGAATGGGCCTGACAGCGCTGGCCGGAGTCTGCGGCGCAAACTGTTGTTGGCAAGTTGGCAGAGATTTTCTTGTTAAGAACCAGTTTGCGATGTCCAGGTCACTTTATCTCTGCTGCTAAAAAAGGCAACAAGATCTGGTGTTGCCGAGGCTAAATAGAAGTTTTTGAGTTTTATGGGTGAGGTGTTCAAGAAGAAGCCAAACAATGTGACTGTTCTTGGCTAAAAAAACTACTGGTACAATATATAACTATAGCAAGTGTCACACAACATCAAAAATCACAACATCACACACATCTTTACTGAAGAAATTCAAAAATTATGAAGTGCTAGTATGTGTAGAATAATCATTCTATTGAGCAACCCATATAATTGTTATTCCTTGTATATTTGAGCTCTGTGTTCTTAATGTAACACGAGGGTAAACTATTGAGTACATTAGTTAGTTACTTTAAAGCTAGGTCACACATCTAATTGACCAGAAGACTAGTTTGAATCTAGGAGGGATTGGAGTTAATAAGCACAACACAATGAATTTAATGTGTGGTAGGTACCATGTATTGAGTGAATAACAAAACAAACACAAAAAAAGAAACAATAATAATACTTTATCTGAAAAAAAACACAATATTTGCAGTCTGCAGAAAGTGAGTATTTCTTTCTTTAAGAAAATAGATTGATCAGAAGCAACATTCACAAAAAAAAAAAAAAAAACAGAATTCAAGGGTGGCTTGTTCCCTGATTGATAAATCATCAAGTCACACACTATTCAAAACCAGTGTGAGGCTCACCAAGGACGGGGCACAACTTTAAATGTTCAAAGTGCCTAAAATGTTATGAGTGTCCCGAGCTTAAATGTCCATATGAAAATTGTCCACTTATGGTTGAATGTCCATAGGCAATGTGTCCATTGGTGTATGATTGTCCATAGGCTAGAAACCTTTGAGTGTGTGTGTGAGTGTGTGAGCACCAAAACTTGGCCAATTCCCTTTATAAAGCCGATGCACCATGCGACCAAATGTGTCCTAGTCCTGCGCTGGTTGTAGGCTCTGATAGCTGCTCCTCCCTCCACGCTTCTGATTGACAACAGCGCTGTTAGCATGTAAGAAAGTCTATGAGCAACGTGATTGGTTGAACGCAGGCACTCGCCGACGTTAGGTGGGGACGTTTGCGCTACGTGATGTGGTGACATAATCACGTAGGGACAACAGACGGCTCATATTAATTTTTTATTAAGTTTAAAAGAGCAGATTTTCAACCTGGTTACACCAAGAAATTTAGGAGAGGAGTCAAAACAATAGATCAACTTGTCTATATTTTACAGAAACATGTTAGATGTAACACCCACAAACGTAATAATCCTCGCAAACGTAATAAACCGCAAACTTAACTTTTCAATGGATTCAGCTGCAGCTTTTCTGCAGTGTTATCAGTACGAATCAGCTAAAAAAGTGCAAAAGTACGACATATCGCTAATGCAATTTAACATTTAGTGACTCTAACTCTTAAGATGCATAATGTGATGCGTTTCAGAAATACATACATTCTCTCTGTCATATAAAAACCTATATTAAATAAAAGAAACAAGTCCTGTCTTAAAGGGCAATGGCTGCATTTAGCTCCACTTCTATAACCAGCTCTCTTTACCTTCAGACAGAGCGCGTTAATGTAAATGTCTTAATATATGTCTGCGTATATGCTTTTCCTGCTGCTTTGACTTCTGCACCTTATTCTCACCTTCACCTTTCCCGTATATTTCCTCAAAACACCTAGACATGATTATTCATATACATTACACGTAGATCTTACAGCAGCTTTGAGCAAATATACTGACAACTCTCAAATAAGACACCTTTTAACTGAATATTACATTTTTACAGTGCAATCTTCACACGTTTACGAGAAAAACAAAGTCAGACGTAAAGTTTCTGAAGATATTTATCATAGTAGTAACTAATTTAACTGCAGGAACGGTGGCAGAGTGGTTAGCATCGGAGCAAGAAGGTCACTCTTTCTGTTTGGACTTTGAATGCTTCTCCTTGTGTCAGTCATGTCCAAACTCCGGCCCAGGAGTCAAATGCGGCCCTCAAACCTCCTAAAGAATTGGCCCAAACAACAATGTGTCCTCTGAATTCAAAAACATATCTTATTTACAGTCAATATCAAGGTATTTTGGTACATTCTACTGTGATTATAAGCCTGGATATATTTCTTATGACTTGACTTGTAAATGCAACTAATATACTGTACATCCATTTCATTTTATGGGCACTTTTCCATGGCCTGGATCTGTTCTTTATGTAGTCCTGTGCTTCCATGTGCAACCCTTGATTAAAAAAAGTTTGGACACCCCTGCGAGTCTTGTGGTGGGTCATGAAAGTCTTACCGTGGTCTCATATGTTCGTGGTAACATTGCATTTAGACACCTCTACGTTATTGTCCTTATCAAGCTATTTTCTCTAAGATGTGTGGAGAGAGAGAACGATTGTTTTCTGTTTATTTCAATAGGCATGTTATGTTGAGGTTGTTTAAAAAATAGACAGAACACAAAAAAGAGTCAGATTTTTAAATGAGCGAATCATGATGATTTGAATTCTGTCAAAAAAAAAGTCCCATCACTTCAGACTGATATAAACAACCACGACTACTGCTAAATAATAGGTTTGTATGTAGAGAAAATCAGGTAAGCAGTGGCAGAGAAGCAGAGAAACAACAAGAACACTTCACATTTCTATGCTCAGTTAAGATGTTTTTTGTCACCTGACTAGTAAATTATTTGTTGTACCACAATAAAAAAAATGTCCTGAATCTCCATGTGTTGTTAGCAAGCAAGCTTGATAAGGTCTGCACCACAGGTCTACATCTGGTTCTGTCCTGATGAACTGCAGTATTTTAGTCACAGGATTGATTATGTTGGACGATATGTCGTTTTACGCATACGCAACTGGATGTGTGAATGTGCGTTGCAATTTTCATGTTCCGCAGAGCGAGTGGCGGCGCGCAAAAAAGTGCAGTGGCCCTGAGGCTCACTCCAAATGTAAATGACAATGACAATAAATCTTTCTGTTCTGTTGAGTTCGAAAAGCTATTATATAAAAGTTCTACCAAGCAAACAGTTTCAGGAGGAAAAGTTCCCCAAAAAAGCTAAGAAAGAAACTAGAAACACATTTTATCAAGTGTTTTTTTATCATAGAGTCCAGCACTCCATCACTCTGTGTCCCAGCCTCCTCCTCTCCTTCACTTTCATCCCCATCTCTCTTTCTCTCTGTTTTCTATCCTCCTCCTCTCTTGGATTCTCATCTCTTTTTTGCTCCTCTCATTTTCCTCTCCTCTTCCCCCTTCTCTCCTTCTTCCCTCTCCTCTCTTCTTTTCCCTCTTTCTGCTCTCCTCTCATCTTCTTCTTTCTACTCTTTTCTTTTTTCACTTCTTCCCTTTCTTCCTCCTCCTTCACTCTCTTTCCCTCTCTCCCTGTATTAAATGCCTTCCCTTCTTCTTCCTCCTTCTTTCACACTAGACCTTCTTTTCATCTTCTTTCTTTCTCTCTTTTCAATTTCCCTGTTTTCTCTGACCTTTTCTTTTCTTTCATAAAGTCTGTGCATAACCTCAGTGTCTTTTTGGTCTTACAGCTTTAAATGATTGTCCTACACTTGCACTACTGTATATTTGTCACTATAATTTCCTTTGCTTACAGTCCACAGATACTGTTGGTTGTTTTTGGCTTTTTTTTCCCTCTGACCCCAAAGCTCTGCTACTTTTCTCTCCTCCAGGTCAACACTGTCCCATGTCGCTCGCACCAATCATCCGTCCGTTTCGCCGATCGACCGCCCGGCCCACCCCCGCGGCCCACAGCCATCTCCACCCATCAGGGCCTGTCACGGAGCGGAGCTGATGGAGGGTAGTGTCAGGGCGGAGGCAGCCCCAGGAGGCGTCACATCGGCCCAGTCTCCGCTCTCTCGCTCTCCCTGGGCTTGTCCCGCTGCCTGTGTCTGCCGCTGACACTCGAGGCTCCACAGCACAAAGATGAATGAAGTGAGGAAGAGGAGCAGGGAATAAGTCTGGTTTAAAGTGGTGCTGTCGACAGGGGGGCTCAGTCAGGAGAGGTAACTAAAGCCTTCTGCACACTACAGGAGTTTTGGCCCAATTTTAGGCCTAATGTGCCCATCTACGAGTTCAGGGAGGTGTGGTCAGAGTACAGATTTTCGTAAGAGATTTTTTGTAGTTTCTCTCCACATGTCTGTGCGTCAGTGTAACTCTGTTATGAATATTTGTCAGGATCATTGTGAGGTTCACCTGCTGCACGAGGACCTTTACAACAGAAGCATCTGGTGCATCTGCCTTGTGACGGGTTGCTTCCTCGTTTTCACAGGAGTTACGTTCTGAAAATAACCAGCGAAAGTTGAGATCATCTTTTTTTTTTTCACAGTAATTTCAGTAGCCAATAACTTATGACGTCACCAATGCTATACTTTTCTCAAATAGGTACTCACATTTTCCCTCTTGTTTAAACAAACAAGAGTCCAAATCGGCACCTCTCAACTGTCTTTCGAGTGGATCAGGTCCTGTAGTTGGTCAGATGTGCGGGTTCGGGTGGGTTTACAGAGGCTGGAGTGCTTTGAGCAAAAGCACAGTCTTTAAAGAGAGAGACGCGTCGTTTTGTAGATCTTCAGGGAGGCAGGTGCAACGTACATGTAATTTTCGGGAGGTAAGTGCTCGTGACTTGTGTAATTTAGTCATGGAGTTGTGGAACTTGCGTGGTAAATGTGAGGCTGTCAGTGGTGTAGTGTTTTTCATGCTCAGTCACCACTGTGCCATGTTTGTGCAGACAGTCCGATTACGTAGTTGTTTTTGTCTTTAGTTTTTCTGAAAGCCTAAGGTGTTAATACCGCTAATATGGTTTAGGTGAATAGGCTAAATACAGATAAAAGAAATTAGATATTGACTGTAAAACACTTGCCCCAGTAAATCCTAGGTTGTCCTGGTTGAGTTCTCGGTTGGTCCTGGCTGGGGCTGTGTCAGGTCAGCTCTTCCGCCTCTACCAAGCTGCCATAAGTTTTCTAAAAGAGCTTCTATGCTGTTGCTTGTGAATGCTGTGATGTCGCACGGTCCAGAAACAGTGCTTATGTATTAACACAGCAGACCTAGACCAGGGCCGCCCGCTGTACACTGTAAAGAAAAAAAAAAAACACTAAAAAAATGTAGTGAAAGGTGACCCGCAATAATAATCAAAGTAATATTCATTTGCTTATAAGCCATCTATTTCTGCATAACTTTACTAACACTGACTGATTAATAAATAAAAAAAAACTTTAGATTTCCATTGCAGTATTAAAACTTGAAAATGACTTTTCATTCAGACATTGGTGGACGTCCAGGCTTTCTAGGCCCAAGTTTGCTTTTTATGTAAAATTATGATATTAAAGTGTAAAGAAATATGTACAACTTCAGAGGTGGACTGTGGGAAAGGTCAGAGATACATTTAACTCAGAAGTAGGTTGAAATCATTACCATTTGGCTCGCTCCCAAGTGCCTCAAATGCTCCAATTTGGCACAGTAAGTACATTTCCAAGACATCTGGAATAAACTGCATTAGCTGAACCAACGTGGGTCTACGGTCTTTTTCATATTCAATAAATGTGCTAAGCGAGTTACACAGGGCACACCAAGCATCGCGTTTACACTGATTATACTTTTATTTGCTCTATGCCTTCTGTAAATCCTATTCTCCCACGCTAAGTAACAAGGCTGAAGCATTTTGAGATTATATTTGCAGTATAACAAGATTCAGTTTGAACATTTTAAGAAGACATAAATTATTAGATACATTTAAATACTCTATGTTGTCCACAAGATATCCAAAAATTATTGAGTATGTTCTCTTATCATTCAATTCAAACTGAAACTGTTTCTGAGACTCTGGAGCATAAACAAATGACTGGACTCTTTATGAAGTTAAAAGCTTCTGATGTCTAAGGGTGCACTGCACTCATACTAGGTTTTTTTAACCGTGCCTTTAACCTGTGCCAAGTCTGAGTGCATTAAATTCTTGGACCATACTTACACCTGCACAAGTGAACCGAGCCATAGGCTGTACTTCATCCTCCAGTACTGTTTGTTTAAATCTCCTGCAGAAGCATGGATCAAGTGCTAATGTGTGTAGTGAAGATAAGTCTATCCACTTGTTCTATATAATGGTGCAGTGTCTTGCCCATCATACGTGCTCCTACGTCAAGTTTTGAATTAAAATAGCTGCAAGCAGTCAAAGCAACAGGAGACTTTGCAACTTTTATCGATGTGTAATGTATATTAAAGGTAAGCGCAGACCTGCTGTGTTGTTTGGTGCAGCGTTTATGCAGTCTTTCTGTTTAAGAAACAAACATCAGCGCTTACAATGGGTTTGTATGCAAAGAGTTGAGCGTGTGCGTCAATAATCGCGCCATGCGCTGGCCTATCTTTTCCAACTGCACCAGAGTCATATCTGTGTCACTGTACAGTTTGTTTGCACTCACACTAGTCACACGTACATTAGGGATCAGTCAGGCCTGGGCACGGTTCAGTGTGTAGAGTGAAAGCACCATAAGAGGCTCTAATCATAAGTGACAACAAGCTCTGCACAAAGGAAAAACACCTAACTTTATTTTGGTAAATATAAGGAAATGTAAAACTGGTGACAATTGACATCCAAAATGCTCCAAATCATACTTGAGAATGCATAAGTTACTGAAATCCAATGTCAGCTTGTTTTGTTATCTGAAAATCATTCCCAGTACCCCCTGGTAAGTACAACCTAGTTTTTGTACTAGGGTTCCAACCGTAGCTGGTCAGAAAACATTGTTCTAGGCCAATAACAAAACACCAATGCCTGGAGCTCAAATAATTAGTTTAAATGTAGTTTTTGTTGCTTACAGTATAAACCACCAGACTGAAAATGTGTGATTTTCAAGATATTTTGGGGCAAGGTGCAATGTTATTATTGGGAATAACTCTCTCTTGCGCACCATCTGGACTTATGACATCATTGCAAAGTGAACTCAACCTCATTTAAAGACATTTTTAGCACATTTCTGTTGGACCGACTTAATAAAAAATATTGATACATTCATTTTTGTCAGCCCTGAGCGAAATAAAGAGAAAACCACAGTGTATTCCAGCAGATTTGTAGCGATCTGAACGCAGACTTAGTAAGAATCACAAAACAAG
The DNA here is from genome assembly GCA_038363315.1 of Mugilogobius chulae. Lineage (NCBI taxonomy): Eukaryota > Metazoa > Chordata > Actinopteri > Gobiiformes > Gobiidae > Mugilogobius > Mugilogobius chulae. Next base: position 634,545 of record CM076412.1, read on the forward strand.
ACAAAAGGAGAAGTTGGAGGAGGATTATTTTGCTCTCTGGAGAGGACACTATGTAAATAACAGCTGCACTAACTCACTCAGTCCCACTCAAACCTCCAGTTTTCATGTTTGAGAGATGAGAGTGGGCTTGTGAATGTGAGAGCAGGACAACAGGTGCAAATGCTAAATGCTCTCGATTTAGAAAGTACTTTTGCACTTTTTCAGGCAATCGTAGCACTTTACAATCAAGGATCCACTGTTCATAGACACTGAGGCAGGGTGGGTTAAGTGTCTTGCTCAGTGACACAATGACAGTCCACTGTTATAGTCCCACTGTTTATTTTATTTAACCTTTATTTATCCAGGTAGGTGTCAGAGGCAGCAGCACAAGAACAAAGTGGCAGTGCAATCAGGGATGACACGATCTCAGATTTTAGTGTTCCGATTATTGCCAGACAAAATATCACGATTTAGCATTATTCACGATTAAAACCAACAACCAAACAACAGTGAAATGTTTCAATTTGAATGCTTCAAGTTTGTGACCGATTTTATGAATTGAAACTTTAATGGTGACAACAACATACATTTGCTTCTAAAAGTGTAAATTTTCTGTTGAGAGAAGCAAATTTTTATTTTTTCGATAAACTGAAGAATAAAAATTTGCTTCTAAAAAGGTCACATTTAGGGAATGGCCTCTTTATATATTTTAACCCAAATTAATAACTGTTATAGACCTGTTTGTATCAATATTTGGAATTTTAAATTCATAAGAAGCCGCACATAATCACAAAGTCTGCACCAAATATCAGTATTTTGATATAAACTTGGTCAATGTCCAAACTGGAACCAATATATTCCCTTCCATTAACTAAAAAAAACAAACAAAATGTGCTTCTTAAAATTGGTAAGATTACTATACTTTTGTTTTTACAATTTTATTGTGACTTGAAAAATTACAATTATCGATTAACCTAATAAGCTTGATAGCCCTAAGTGCAACATTACAGTAATTTACCTATAATACATAACATCTTTCAGACATTGGATTATTTACAATCAAAAATTAAAAGTCTGACATAGACACCTAAAAACAGTAACATTGATCACAGACGACCTGACGACTTAAAGGCAGGTAAGGAGACCAGAGTTTGAAGCTTTAGTGTTTTTTGCAGCTCATTCCAGTCGTTGGGGGCAGAAAGAGAAAATGAGGAGCGACCCAGAGACGTACGAGCTCTGGGAACAACCATAAAATCACTGGAACGCAAACTGCAAAAGCTGGATGAGATGTTCAGAAGAGAACGAAGGTAATAAGGAGTTTTACCAATAAGAGTTTTGTAAATGAAATGATACCAATGCAACAACCTGCGAGAATGAAGTGGCACTGTGGCACCTGTTCCTGCGGTCTCCCATCCAAATACTCTCAATGCAGAAGACTTCTAACACCAATTGTTACATTTTCTTTGGTTAAAAATGTTTTCAAAAGTGTCAGTGCAAAGGTATTCTTTGTCAAATTGCAGCAAGTTTAATTTCAGGTCCAATAATTTGCTTTATGTTGTTGCCGTTCTCATCTCCTTTTAATGCAACAATATCTGTCCAATAAAGCTGCTGCAACAAACAAATCAAATAATCTACAAAATGCTTCTTGTCATTTTAATTTATCAGACACTGCCCCTATATACTAATAATAATTGAAGAATTTAACAGTCTTTAGGACATTGGTGTTCAAGCTTTTATCCTCAGTAGGCCAAAATGTAGTAAACCTAATTTTTGATTTACATTTAGAAAGTTTATTTTGAGAAGGACATTTTAAATTACCTTTTAAGTTTTAGGAGAATACACCTTATTTGGAGTCTTTTGACAGACTTTTGCACATACACTGTAAAATGTTTTCAGAACTTCACCATAAGTACATGTAATATTGCACAATAAATGAATCTACTGTGGAACAATCACAAAATGGTGTTGTGAAATATATTCACAATAGAATCATGTGTAATTACGGCAATTAGCAATACACTATTATAAATTTACAGTGGAAAATTTAAAAGTGTACAATTTATCAACAAGATAATCCTAACAAAACTATTTCTGGACCAAATTAAAACCCTGGTTCAAACATGGTCCTCCAGGGGGCAGGTTTGGTCCGTGGGCCCTTCTTTGGATACCACTGCTTTCAACTTCTGAACGTCCACACTTCACTGATTGGTTAAAAGTTGGGGTAACTAACTATTTGAGTAATCATTTAGTAACCTTTGTGTTTTCTACAAAAAAGTCTATGATAAGTGCAGCACTTTATGGAAAATGAGACCACTGAGTCCTGTCTGAACTGAATAATAAAGGATTGTAGTTCTTCTCAGGAGCCGAATGCTGCGCTCTGATTGGCTGAGCTTGGGTGGTCTTCTCCAGTTTCACTCTGTTGTTTGTAAGAAGTGTTTTTTAAACTATAATTGCAACCAAAAATTAATTCATGTTGATATTAACCATGTGTCAAAGGATTTACGAGAAGAAGTCATCAGATTCAAAACCCTAATCAGTGTAAAAATTAACTACCTCACCTTTAACTAATCAACTACAAATTGTCGACTAACACATTTTGATAAAGTATGACACCATCAACCTATTAATCGACTAAATGACTACAGAGTGCAGTTTTAGACAATAGTACATCTTTTTTTCCTCCATCTTAAATACAACAGATTAACATTTCAGTCAGGCCTGAGCCAAACTGCTGATTGTTGGTTTTACCGTGGAAATGCCTCTATAAGCGAAGCCTAAATGAAAAGCAGCGTGTTGTTGGCTGCAGAGGTGCTCGTGGGCCAGATCAAAGCTTTCTGCAGTAAAACATGTGGACTGGCTACAGAGAGCGAGCGTCCACACCAGTTTGGACGGAGGAGAAAAGCTCGCCCTAAAACATATTCATAATTCAATAACTCTTTTTATGCCTTTGTGGGTGCAAGCATTGAGAAAAGCTGCACTTGGAATTTGTGTAATTTTACATTTCTTGCAACGCTGACTTAAAAACGAAAGAGTTTTGTTGTAATTTTTATAGTAAGGTATGCTTACAGCCACAGACATATAAGAACAGTAATAAAACAGAGGAAAAATCAACATAAAACAATGTCTATCTTTGTCTACATATGAGATACAAAACAGGTTGGGATGGGCGATATATCAGTATCAGTATCAGACAATATTTAAAGGAGCTTTATTAGTTACCAGTCTTTATTATTCAACTGAAGACGAACTTTACGGCTTAAAAGTCTCTAAGTTATTTGTATGAAAATGCAGTTGGTGATTTTATTTATTATTTTTGACTGATTGACCAGTTTGCAAACTCCTAAACTTTAGACAAGGAATGTTAGATTAGAGACATCGATATTTAGGCTATAATTGAGTGTCTTCTAATCAAAATAATCACCAGATGAGCGTCTTATTGATCTCCAGCGCAGTTCAGAGATTTCTCTATTTCTAAAAATTATCTCTGAATGCCTTAAGCTTTACCCTTGTAGCAGCATGTGTTCTGTTATGAGCCTTCTTCTATGTGTTGTGGTTTGCGACACTAGATGCGATATTAACAAGGTATTGACAGTATTTTTTTTCAAACACTCAATGTACAACATTCATTTGATGTGTACCAGAAAAAAGAGTTTATGCAAAATACAAATAATTACAATAAAACAATCATTTCAGCATAAGCGCAGGAGAATTCGGCCCAAGCCACTCACATTTATGAGGCTGTCTACAAGTATAGAGACAACCTTGAAGAATTTACAAAACATCCATTGGCACACATCCAGATGTATTTTGATAATTCACAACTTTGAGCATATTACTACGCAGTGCACCTTTAAGATTTTAAGAGGATATCACTATTGGCCAATATCAAAAACTGTCAGCGCCAACATTTTAAAGGATATTCTCTATTCTAAGTGTGACATCAATTGTCATCAAACTAGTTATTTTGAACACGCTAAAGATTAAAAATTGAAATAAACGAATGTTACAGCCCCTGACGTGGAGCGCCCTGCCTCACACTCCACGCACGCCCTGCTTCATTCTCCCCGCCCCTGTGATTCTAATCAGGACCTTGTTACGGTGATCCGCGGCTTGTGACTGGCTAAAGTGTGGGTGCAAATTTACATAATATTACAAAAAGAATGTGTTATATCCCAGATAAACACATTTTAATTTTTTGGTTTTACTAAGATGAAAAGTATGTTGTGATCTTGTTAGCATTGCAAAATATCAGCCCTAGGACACCAAATATCTAATATAGAGAAATTTTCGATCGACGTCACTTTCCGCCCTACTGTGCATGCGTTATGCAGAAACAGCCACTCTCCGCCTGGTTACACGGGGAAACTTCATTGAATTAAACCTCAAAACGAAACGAGAGGTAGTTGTTTTAATCAGGTCTGAACCAGTCTGACAGATGTCTCTCTCCTGAAGCTTGAGACAGTGTTTTTCTCGCTGTTTTTCAACTAAATGTAACTTTTAAGGGTCGAACGGTCGAATTTCATTCACAAATGTTGATTTAGAACTTTTGTTTTCACACAGTGATAAACTCTTGTAGTTAGCTGGCAAAACAGAGCTTTTTTGACTTGTTTCCACTGTTTGTGTCTATGAGTGGCTGCTCTTTCTGCATAACAGGTGCGCATGCATGCCCGTATTGATAAACAAAAAAATCCCTCTAGGTATCAGCTAAAAAGAATCCTTAGGTCCAAAAAGGATATATAGTTGTCAAGCCTGATCCAGTCAGATCTCATAAACTAATTAGGTTAGTACCTGGTCAGAACGTGGATGGGAAACTGCTGGAAGGCCAGGAGCCACAGTCGGACAACAGGAGTGGGCTGTTGTTGTGTCCTTGGGCAAGACACTTAACCCACCCTATCTCAGTGTCTATGTACACTGGAAGAGAGGATCCTTGATTATAAAGTACTTTGAGTGCCTTAAAAGATGCACTATATAAGTTGAGACCATTTAAATAAAGGTTTACAAAGTGGAACATACAGCTAATCTTGAAGAGGGAATACAGGACTGAAGTGAGGTTGTCAATGCTTATGTTATTTTAAACATAAAAACCCAAAGAAAAGTTACTTATTATGAACATGTTTGAGGTTGTGCTTTTATGTCTATTTCTAATGTCCTGACTTTTCTGTTGCAGTGAAAAAAACTCATGAACAGTTCTTTGTTTGCCCACACTGCTCACGCCCATGTATGAGTCAGTATTTAGCACGACGAAGTTATAAGTTTTGCAGCAGTAGTTTCGCCGTTGGATTTCACACTGTTTATCAAATCAACGTCTGAGAAACAGGCCCCGCCGTAACCGCGCTGTGGTTAAAAACTACTAGCAGCCTTCCCAGTGTGTGCGCGCGACGTTTTTCCCTTTTACTGTTATTTTTTCAAAAACCACAACTTTGGGACGAGATCTGAGAGGCGAGCGGACACATTTCCATCTGTCGGCTTCATTTGCAGAAAGAAAAAAATAAAATAATGAAACAACAAAAAAAAAAGAGAGAAGCCGAGATTCAAATATATGCTTTTTTGCCACATCTTTCTTCCTCTGTCTGTCTTTCCAAGTGGCATATGTGGACAGCTAGGGCTTAAGAGTCTCTGGGGTTCAGGGAGAGCGATGGATGCGAATGAAAGAGAGAGAGAGAGAGAGAGAGAAAGAGGAGGAGGAGGAAGCCAGCACCACACTTTTCTCCCCATTCTGCGTTTTCCCTAGCATCAGCCTGTCGTGCCAACCCAGCCAGCTCGCAGTCTGTTCTCCTTTGAGCATTATATTCTACCACCAGAAGAAAAAAAAAATCAATTCATATTTCCATAATCCACACTCCTGTCTGTCTACATGTCCCCCTCCCAAACTACCACCACCACCACCTTCTTGCGTTTTTTTGCTTTTCCCCCAGGGGTATCGCAGACTTACCCCGCCACTCCAAATCCTACGGCCTACAAATGTCATTAAGCGCGGCAACAATAACGTCCCGAACAAAAGGGGGCCTAGCTCTGAGCCCTGCGTCCCTCCGCGAGAGAAGAGAGAGGGACTGCGGAGAAAGAAGAAGCTGCTGCTGCTGCTGCTGCTGCTGCCGGTGCCATATGCCGGGGCCGTGTTTGGGAGAGGGACACAAGGCTGCTGCCCCCTGACAAACAAAGTAAAAGAGTCCTAATCCTGGTAATGAGGCCCGTGAATGCTGCTTTATGTAAACGGAGGAAAAGGCCAATCCCTTAGTACACAGACGGAGAGAGAGAGAGTCCAGGGAGGGCAAAGACGTCAGCTCAAGACGTAATAAAGAAGCGAGATGGATTTGTCTGTCAGTAGGTGTCGCCAAAAAGTTGGTGAAGCTGCCTTTTCTTACTCTGCAGTCTGTAAAAGAACGCTCTTCCCAGTGATAATACAGAAAATGTGAAGCAACACTGAGACTTGTCTATCAGAAGACTTATATTGTGTTAAATTGTTTTTATTCATGTTTTGTTCATACTTTGTGGGGAAGCACATTAGTACTTTTGAGATGAATCCCCCTCTTCTCACTCAGTGATGGCAAGTTTCCCTGAAGGAGCTCAGCAGAGGCGCCTCAACCTCCAACCAACACCTAGCGTTCCCTAACCTGCATGTTATTGGTTGGTGGGGAAACCGGAGTGCCCGGAGGAAACCACCCAGACACGGGGAGGAACATGCAAACTTTACACAGAAAGGCCTAGGCCGTGCCGGAGTCGAACACGCGATCTTAAACTTACCCATTTAAGTAACCTATTAAACCTAAAAAAAAGTCCCCATGTGGCTTCAGCCAAAACTTGGGTTTATGTTGCGCTTTTTCATATTGTGCAATATATATACGGCGTAACATACACAGTATATATATCCCACAAAAAGACGTGAAATTATACTCATGCTGGTTTTGCGTCTTGGTATATACACACTTTCTTGTGATACTGTGTTGGCTATACAAGTAAATCTCCTTCTTCTCCTTCTCCTAGTTCTTTTCCTTAAGTACAGCAGACGTGGGAAAACTGCTTTCACACCACTGCCTTTTGGTCCGGACTTTAGGCCATTTCTTTTTGATTTGGTCTAAAGTATGAATGCTCACGAAAACCACAGTTCAGACCAAGCACCAGGTCCTTTGGTCCTGAAAAAAGTGCAGGAGGTCTGCTCCTGAGCAGTGTGTATTTTACTGATTTTGCCTGTGCCGATGTTTGAAATTTTAATACTATGTGCAATAACAAGACTCACAACATCAAAATTACTTTTCACTTTAGTAAAGAATCTAAACAAAATGCATTTATCTGGGCCAAATTTTTAGCCAAATTTTGTATAAACCTAGTTTCTTTAAAATTAGCTAAAGAATAGGGCTGGAAATATCAAGATAAAAACACAATTGCTAATTTCGGTGACAATCTGTTGTTTTGATGAAATGGTCATATCGCGATTTAAATTTGTCTCTTTAATGCAGCTGTTTGTTCAAATTCAGACACATCTCTATTAGAGAAACAGGTGGGGGCTGGATTTAGCCAGACACTGTGAAGTAAGGAACTTTCTGAAAAGGCAACATATGTCATTTACCTCAAAGACCACAAGAAATGAATCTATAATGAATGAATCGTGATACAAACAATATATCTGGCTCCAATAGCATTTGTCCTTTGCCCAACCCTGACTAAAAACACTTACATTTGCTTCTACAAATGTCAAAATCCTTTGTTTTCATGATTATATAATGACTTCAATAATCACAATAACATATTAACCGAATAATCTAGACTTTCCTCCTTCCCTGTGCTGTTGGCTGGCAGTCCCATATGCCATGTACCCAGCCGAACTTCAGCAGGGGACTTGTCTGGGGGCTACAAAGCACCTCAGACCGCCCTAATCCTGCTCTTGAGTAAAACGCGGAGAGGCCAATCCCTGTTGCACCTCTCCAAAAAACACACCAACCAGCAGCCGGGCCAAGCATTCGCAGTCGTGGGGGGCCATAGCATCCGAAGAAGTGGATCAAGCTGGTGTCAACACATGTTTACTCTCCCGTTTTATCTCTCCTTTCTGATGCGTTTTTCAGTTTTCGCAGTTCGGAGCTCGTCTGCGGTTTCTTCTTGGTGGTGGTGGTGGTGGGGCAGGCAGACATCGCCTCGAGCGTCTTTCCACCAGTCCGTTTTATTCCTCAAAGTGGATCAGAGGAGCAGGAAAGCGCTTCAAACCGGCCTGCTCCACCGCTGAGCCCACAGATACTTAGCCTACGCACATATTGTTGTCTCCGCAGCTCGTGTGTGTGCGGCGCGTTTGGGTTTTCTGAAGATGCTGGGAGTATACGGTGGCCCCGGAGGTCAAATCCCGATAACGAATCAAAAGGTATACGACGAGAATAGACAACAGCGAGGGAGACGGTTTTTGATTGGGTGAATGAGAGAAGTGGTGTTTCCAGTTATGCTTGTTTGTTAGTAGATGTAGTAATGTCAAAATGGAAGAATGAGCACTGGAAAAAGTTATCAATTTAACTTAAAATGCAAGTACAATTTCGGCCTTTCTTTTCTCTCTCTTTTTCCATCTCTCCCTCTCTTTCTCCTCCGTCACTCTCCTTTCTCCCTAAAACCTTGATCTTTTGGTGAAAACAAAATGCCATACATATTCTAAAACAATTACAATTTTGTCAAAGCATACCATACAGATATTTGAAAATAATAATGCTAGGGCTTGCACAGACTAGTCAACTAGAAAGGTCAAGCGTGACACACTGCCACCAGTCCAGGTCCAGATCCAGGTCCGTCTGGGTCTGGGTCTGGGTGCATGCATGCATGTGTATGGACACTGCCGGCATCGCAAGACCACATGTTCACAGGGGTTCAAGCTCAACTTGGGACTTCGCTAAGCACATGTATATATAAACAAAGAACACTTGCGTTGAGTTTTTGGCGTCAATTTCACGTCAGTTCATTTTCTGTTTGATTTTTGAACACAATGGAAAAGCACCAGACGTTTGTTTATCCTCTGTGTTATATAGTCTTGTATATGTCGAGAATATTCATGTATTTTTATTTTATTTTGAAAACCACCGGATGCACTTCACCCATGCTGGCTTGGCTTCCTGTTTGTTGTGTCTTACTTTTACAACAGGCTCCAGAGCGCTCCGGAAAATGTTCCTTCCAAAGGAAAAGATCCGGACGACCTTTCCTTTGAACAAACGTTCCACGGCTCAGGATGTGAGCGTGGACTGAATGTCAAGAATATTAGGTTAATTGATCATCGTAATTATTCCAAGCACAATATAATCGTAAAAACAAAAGAATAATAATCGTGATTTTAGATAAAATATTTAACTTAGAGAAAGTAAATTTGTGATTTTGTGAGCCTTGGTATAAATAAAGTCTGCAAATATTGGTTGGTTGGACAATTGATATTGGCAAAATGTGGCTATTTTAGAAGCAAAAGTCTGCCTTTCAAAATATAGAAAAAACATAATTTTAGAAGCAAATTTTACATTATTTTTTCAAATACAAACTTTTTTAAAACAAATTCAGCAGAATGTTTTGTCACATTAAGATTGCTTCATTCTGAAAGTTCAATTTAATAAAAAGTAGCGTTTTAGACAATAAGTATGATTGTTGTTTGGTTGTGGCGATAGTAATTGTGAATAATCGCTAAATTGTGATAATTTGTATCAGAATAATCACAAAGGTAACATTTGATATCGTGACATCTCTAGTGTGGACAGACTGTATTCAAGCCACTATCAAGAGCGATAACTCTGCTTCACGCACAAATAGGCTTAGCTTTGTTTTTCAAGGGTTTTTTTTTCTTTCTTTTTATAAAAACAAACAGCCTCAGCTTTGTTACAGAGCATTAGGTGTGTCTGATGTTTTCTTATTATATGATCAGTATCTATGTTTCTAATAATAGTCCAAGTAAAATCATCGCGACCGGATCTTTTTTTTTGTCAATTACTATGTCGACTACTTGGAGTTGACGCGGCTAACCTTCTTAAGTCGACTGCTAAAATTCAGTGGTTGTGCCATGTTTAGTTCAATCTGGACAGATCTGATGCAAGACAAAACTAACCAAAAATATTTACGCCACCAAAGTCTCACCCAAACAGCAGAAACCAGGCTAGACTCTGACTGCCTCTGATCTGATTTTGAGTTGTGTAATCTGTCAGCGTGGTTTGACCTTCCGGGCCACCGTACCGCGAGCTCCTGTCCGGCACATCTTTCCCAGCTTTTGCCTTACGTTTCGGTCGCTCCTGACAGACAATACACGCTTTTTTCTCTCTCTTCTCAAGTACAAAACCGCCTGCAGGAGAAGCCACGGGAGTCAGAAGTCAAGTTCACCGCGGGAGAGCCAAACTGGAGCAGGTAAACGTACACATTAGCGCGGACGTCTGATGGTTTTGATCAGGCCTTGAATGGCTGTGTAACTGCGAGTGCGCTCCTGGAGAGACAAAACAGAGGCGCCCCGCTGGGAAGGTGCTTTTGTTTCAGAGGGTGAAGAGGCAGGCCTGTTTTTTAAATGAAAGAGCCATTAAAATATGATGCCTGACAAGATTATTGTACCGACCGAGTGGATTCCTCACATCTGACGCGATTACAGTGTCGGCCCTGACACTTCAAACGTAAAGCTTTTTGGAAAACAATTGAGAGGGGTTTTGAACGCTAAACCCAGACTGACATTTGGCTTCAATTAATTATCTATAACATGCACTGCTCAGATCAAATTACCTGACGTTTTATCAGTCTGCAGTGTTTAATCTAAATGAGAGAAGGTAAAATGACATACAGCATGAAGAGATATAATGAATTTTGGCTACAACTTAATCAACTAATAACTACTCAACTATAAAAAATGATAAAGGAAATTATGTTGATAACAGACTCTTTTTAGCTCATAGAATTTGGTCAAGGGATAATTAGTAGATGGTGACAGCTAGCTGTGGATGTGGCTTAGATAACTTGATTGTAAAACACTGACTGCAAATTTCCTCTGTAGCACACTATGGCCCTGATTTACTAAGCGTTTGCACAGACGCAAAGTGAATTGCACGCGCAAAGAAGGGAGCAAACCGATTTACCATGCATGTGCAAAAGAAATAGCGTCTTTCACGTGACACAGTTTTGCGCTGCGCCAGTTTAGCACCTTTGGTATCATGAATATGTAATTTCGGGCATTTTTGCGTCATGCCGCAAAATATAGGCGGAGGAAATGCAAATGTCGTTAAAAAGCGCCTGCAACCAACGTCGAGGGTGTGGCAGCTGTAATACTCCGCCGGAGAAGACGCAGAAACCAGAGAGGTGCGTGTAAATGTAGAAACATTAGAAGAGGATTTCATTTTATCGTCATTTTCTCGTCTGGCATCTGGCTCATTCAGAGGACAGTGGCAGTTGCTGCTGGTATTTCACAGAGCAATGCATCACATGTCATTCATATTAATAATAGTAATAGTCTAAATTAAAATGATAGTTTTACAAGAACAATAATATTGTCACAATAATAATTAATAATAACTAGTATAGTTATTATTATTATAACAATAATTAATAATACGTATTATTATAACAATAATTAATAATACGTATTATTCTTTTATTATTATTATTATTATTTATATTTGATTATTATTGTCGCTGTCTTCATCGCACTGCGGCGGATATACAGCCCCCAAAAAGCCGCTCACATCGTAGTGGCTTGCTGCATCTTACACAACATTGCAAAAAGACACGGCCTGCAAGATGATGCTGTTATAATATAATACAATATAATCATATGTGGTGAGGTTTTGGAGGAGCCTGGTTAAATCAAGACAACGCTGCTGCAAGCACGGAATGCTCTCTAAAATCATTTCACAGGCAAAGTATGGTTTGGAGACACAAGACAACATGCAACGCGATTTCAATATGATTTTATTATTTTTTTCTCTTTCTCAGCGTGCGTCCAGACGTCTGTGGCGTCTCCTCGACCTCGCGCGCCGCCGTGCTCACTGTGCCGTGCTTTCCTCACTAGCTGGATGCGCTGTGCGGTGGTCACTCACAATGAGGGCCAGAGTGGACACAGTCCCGCGAACCTCGCATTACTCCTGTGAGTGCACGAACCTCCTGCGCCACGGAAGAAAGACCCTCGCGTTCTGGTTTTTGAGTTCTTCCAGTAGCGCGTATATATCCACTGCTTCACTGATTTGGCCCGTTCCTGGAGCTTGAGCTGATTTTCACAGGTATCTAAACAAATAATACGCTTAAAAATAAGCTTATTAATTAATAAATGTATTTATAATGTGTATCCTGCTGGTTATGCAATAGGGTGAATATTGGTAAAGAGGGACAATATGTGAAGCGGACACTTATGTTTGAGGCTTTGTATATTAAAATATGTGCACTTCTACAACTTATATTTAACTCTTTAATGATCTTTGGCATGTGCAGAATTAAAAATATTTTTTTCATGTAATATTTGATGATATAAATGGTCTCAGTGAAAGAGTGTGATCTGCAATGTCTGTGATAAATTGTGTTATGGTTAGGCTATAACTTCGGAAAGCTTAAAGATAGAAAGTTATTATTATTATTATTATTATTATTATTATTATTATTATTATTATTATTATTATTATATTATTATTATTATTATTATTATTATTATTATTATTATTCATTTTTTATTTATACCGGGAGGCTCAATGAGACAAGACTCTCCTTTTCATTGGCGCCCTGTTTAAAATAAAAACACAATCATTAAAACATTTTATACAATACATATTAAATTAAATTAAAACAAGTACAAATATGATTAGAAATCTCTGCCACCAAATGACTAAAACAACAGTTGTGAGTTGGCCTGTTGGCCTTTCCAACGGCATTTATTTTATTCGTGATATCTTGCCAGATGGCCTTGCGGCTATTGTGATGGTTATATTCCTCTGCATGGGTCAGCTCCTCGTGACGAGAGTTTGCTTCTTCCACGAGGACCTTAGTTCCTCGGGGTCGAAATTTTTTTTCGTTTGCGAGTCTCTTCCTCTATGTGGAAACTGAAGCACGCAAAAGGGTCATTTACATAGGTCCGCCTTCATCGGTTTGCTCCCGCACTACTGACGCAGTTTCTCTTTGTTGATCGCGTGCAACACGCCCACTTCAGGGACGCGCAAAATTCTGAACTGCGGCCGCAAATTAGTACGTGCTATTATCCACCTTAGTAAATCAGGGCCTATGAGTGGACACAACGACAGTTTCTTCACTAAGGGTTTCTACACGCAGGCCAGGAAAACTGGAAATCTATCCTAGTCACTTCTCCAAAGTGCATTTAAACTCAGGCAGAACTATCCTGATGCCTGTTTCATTTCACTTTGAGGAAACCGTCTGACATCGCATCACTGGGGCTCGTTCGCTTCACAGGAGACGAGGACTTTTTTAATTTAACCAATCATTGCATTTTGGTCGTTTTGTTGTCCAGGAAGTAGAGCATAAACATGTGTATCAGTGATTGTTGCTGTTTCTATGTGGTAAACTTGCAAATTAAAAGGTACAATATCATATTCTAAGTTAATATTCTCAATGGAGAGCACATACAGTCTGCTATCTAAACTCAGGTTGGTTCAGGCAACACACCACTCCGCTCCTGTTCACTGATTGGATGACTGTACTTCCTGCGTTTTGGGAACCGTCTGCAGTCCTGTGATACCTGAACTGTAGCTGGAGTGAAATGAAACTGAGTGGAGGCACTAGGTGGCGCCAGCCTGGCTTGGGCAGACCTATTGATGAGCCATAAACCAGTTTTCAGAAAATCCATTGGCACACGTGGTCCTGACCAATTGTAGTCTGATTTCAGACGTCATGTAAACAGAATTGGTCAATTAGTCTGCAGCTGGACAAATGTAACTGAGCATGCTCAGAACTCTGCCTATTCCACATTCAAACAATTTTACAACAAAAAAGCGCCCTGCACAAAGTGACACACACACAGCCACATATTTAACTATGTGCAACACATGTTCCAGAAAGTTCAGTGTGTGGTTCTACAGACATTAAAATCAGTTATTAATAACAATATTTAAGTGTCTCTCCAGGGTAATTGGTTTACTCTCTTGCATGTAAACTGGAGCAAAACTGGTCCGACCGGTTTGAAGGAAAAACTAAATACATAGAGTCTGTTTTTAGACTGATTTTTTAGGTCTGATTTTGCCGATCAAACGCTCTGACTGTGACACCTGAGGTTTCTTCGATCCAAGTACTGCCCTGGCCCAACCTGCTTAGCGGGATGAGGCTTTGACAAACTGGTATGAGCACCTCGTATTATTTACAAATCTGATAAAGCTAAAGATAATAAAGTGTCTTTGCCCAGGCAGAGAGATGTTTTTATTCCCCCATATTCACTGACCTCGATTTTGGATTCAATGCTATTTAACATTTGTTCTACTAAATATATTGTATTCTCAGCCTCAGCACGTGTCACTTCCACTTGACTGTCAGTCTTCACTACAAAACACAGCATTAAGAATAATTTAAGAATAATATCTGCTCTTTTCAGTCAAACTATTGTAATGTCATCAGCTGCTGGGCGAGGCTAATTGCAGTGATTATCATAATGAAGGTGATCATTTACACTCACCTCTGTGTAAAAAGGTTATCGGAAAGGTCAGATGGACAGACATTTGGCACCGGTATTAAAACATTCCTGCTTCACGTGAGATTTAAATGAACTCCACTGAGAGATTATGCAAATGTAGCAGCAGCAGCTATAAAGATTATTGTGGTAATTGATTGGTTGGGCGATTATTCTTTCGATTTATTGATTAGCTGCTTAGGACACTGAAGTCACAAGATTTTGCGCTTTAATTCAGTTAAATCTCTGTGAATTTTGACATTTACAGGTTGTGTTTTGGGGGTTTTCTTGTCCTCATAAAAGACATTATTTTTGGGCATTTTTTCAGGTTTGAGCAACAAAAATATGATCATTTCTGACCAAAACACAATTTTTTAGAATATTTATGTCGAAAAGTTGTTAAAATTATTGCTAAAATATGACAAAATCATTAACACTTGTTTTGAGGTAACACACAATATTCTAATTAATTGAGAATTTACTGAAGGGCAAAGTTCGCTTGTTTCGGGCTTTCTTTTTCAAATCTGGCAACCCTGGTCAGTCATTGTCCTGCTCTGAGTGAGTGACAAATGGATTTAGCTACTGAACTTTCTGAAAAGGCAGATGATTTCATTTACCACAAAGGCAATAGAAAACAAGACAGCTTACAAAATAGTGATAAAGTCAATATCGAGATCTGGCAACAAGATAATCATGATATTATTTCTTTACCATATCGCCCAACACTAAAATAAACTAAACCTTCATTGCTTTTATAAAATACTGGTATATGAATATCATCGTTACAATAATGTTGGTAATGACAATGATAATAATAACGTTGTATTATATAAATGTATTATATCTGTATGAAACGTAAGTATAAGTACTTATGTATTGCATCTAAATTAAACATGCACTGTAAAAACAATAATGCAGCTTAACTTAAAATGCAAGTATAAATTCTGCCTTAAAATTTCATGTCACATAAACTCATGTGTGCGAGTTATGTCTCTTCACTCTCTCTCCTTCCACTTTCCTCTCTCTTGCTCACTCTCTCTTCTTTCTCCATCTCCTCTTTTTCTGTCTCTTCTCTTTTCTTGCTCACTCTCTCTCATCCTCTATTTTTCTGACTCTCCACCCTCTCATTTTTCTTTTTCTGCCTCCTCTCTCTTCCCACTCTCTCTCTCTCTCTCTCCTTCTCCCTCTTATTCTGTCTCTTCTTTCCCTCTCCTCCTTCTCCTCTCTCTTTTCTCCTTCTCCCTCTCTGACTCCTCTCTCCTCCCCCTCTCTTTTTTCATTTTCTCCTCCCCTCTCTCCCTCTCTCTCTCCCTCTCTTATTCTGTCTTTCACTGTCCTTTCTCTCTTTCTCCTCTTTCTCTCTTTTCTCTCTCTGACTCTTTAACCTCCCCTCTTTTTTCTTTTTTGCACTCCTCTCTTCCTTATTCTGTCTCTTTTTCACTCTCATTTCTCTCTTTTCTCCCCCTCTTCTCTCTCTGACCCCCCTCTTTCTTTTTCTTTTTCTGCCCCCCTCTCGCTCACTCTCTATCCCTTCCTCCCTTTCTCCTTTTCCCTCTCCCTCCCTCCTTCTCTCTCGTAACTTAACAGCTCAAGTTGAAAATCTTTGATTCACATTGTCAAGTCAACACAACACAAAGGTTCAAGTTATTTTAACTAACTGACCTTGAGACTTTTTACAGTGTGAGAATTTGCTAGGCCGGGGTTGTGTGAGCAGGACCTGTGTCAAATGTTAAATAAAATGTTTGTATGACGTGACATGAATTGTAAATTCTGTAAGTTATATGAGTCAGCCGGTCAATTAACTAAAGACAATTGGATTTTACTGACAAATGTGATTTTAAAAAAAGCAATCCCAACACTTTGAGACAATTTAAGAAATGCTATCAAATCAGCAGCATTTCCTTCCTCCTTAAGAGATGAAAATAGTAAAAACAAAGAACTGGCACAACTATCCAATGTGAGCAGGTAAAGAGAGAGAGAGAGAGAGAGAGAGGGAAAGAGAGAGTGAGAGGAGAGAAGAGAGAGAGAAATAGAGAAAGAGAGAGGTGTGTGCATTCCTGTCACGCCGCCATGATAATTACCATTCGTCAGTTATTGAAGACCTGCTCACTGCTTTTCATTACCAGCAACAGACGCAGGATGGAAGACACGAGGAGAGAGGGATGGGGGGGGGGGGTGAAGAGGGATGGAGGAAAGACGGAGGAAGGACGGAGGGGGGAGGTAGGACTGTACACAAAACATGAGTGTGCCGAGAGGATTGTTTTATGACTCAGACAATACAAGAATTACAGCCAAGTGACACGACAAACAGCCACATTAGTGTTTCTGATGATAAAAATAGGTAATCAATATATCAATACGAGATCAATACTCAAATATAGGGATGGGCAATATATTGGATATCAGTATAGGCCGATATAACAGTGTTTTGACAGTATTGGTGAATAACATTGAGAAAATGTGATTTGGACTGTGGTTAATATTCTACAGATGGAAAAGAGAGAGAGAGAGAGAGAGAGAGGAGAGAGAAAGAAGAGAGAAAGAGAGAGAGAAAAGAGAGAAGAGAGAGAAAGAAGAGAGAAAGAAGAGAGAAAGAGAGAGAGAGAGAGAGAGAGAGAAAAGAGAGAGAGAGAAAGAGAGAGAAGAGAGAGAGAAGAGAGAGGGAGACGGAGAAGACGAGAAAGAAAGAGAGTGAGGGAGAGAGAGAGGGAAGAGAGAGAACAAAGTGAGAAAAAAGAGGAGAGAAAGAGAAAGAGAGAAAGAAAAAGGTAAATTAGAAAAGAGAGGGCGAAGAGAAAGAAAGAGAGAAAAAAGAAAGACAGAAGAGAGAAAAAAGGAGAAAGAATAACAGAGAGAGAGGGTGAAGAGAAAGAAAAAGAAAAACAAGAGGAAGAGAGAAAGATAAGATAAAGACAAAAGAGAGAAAAACAAAGAGAAAGAAAAAAGAAGATGAAGAGTGAGAAAGACACACAAAAAGAGAGAGTGAAAAAGAGAAAGAGAAAAAGAAAGGGGAGAAAATAAAAAAAGTATTGAAAGAGAGAGGGAGAGTGAGGCAGTGAATAAGAAAGAAAGAGAAAGGCAAAAAAGACAGATAATAGGGAAAGATAAAGAAAGAGAGGAGGAAGAGAGAGACACAAAAAATAGCGAGAGAGCAACAGAGAGAGAGGAGAAAAACTGAAAAAAGAGAGGATAAGAAAAATAGGGAAGAGAAGAAAAAAAAAAGAGAAGGAGAGAGAGAGAAAGGAGAGAAAGAAAGCATGAGAAAAAAGACAAAAAAGAGAGAAAATTATTGAAAGAGGAGAGGGAGCAGGGAAAGAAGAGAAAGAGAGAGGAAGAGAAATGAGAGGGAGGGAGAGAGAGATACAAAAAAAGAGCGAGGGAGACAGAGAAGAAAAAAGAAGGGAAGAGAAAAGAGAGAAGAATAAGAGGAGGAAAAGAAAGAGGAAAGAGACAGAGAAAGATCCACAAAGAGAAGAGAGAAAATAGGAAAGAGAAGACAGAGAGAAAAAAGAGAGAGGAGGAAGAGAGAGAGAGAGAGTGAGAGAGAGAGAGAGAGAGAGAGAGAGAGAGAGAGAGAGAGAACTGAAAAAAGAAAAATAGAGTGAGTGAAAGTGCTGTGTCTGTGTGGATGTGGATGCAGCAGCAGCAGCAGCAGCAGCAGCACAGACCTGTTCGGGCCGGTCCTGGGGGAAGCTCCACAGCACGCCCGGATCTGGAGGTAAATTGACAGACAGCATTAATCAGCGAGTGAGAACCACAGCGCGGCGTGTTCGCGAAGCTGCGCACACATACATATTAATGAAAGGGGAGGGGGCACGAGACGGCAGCCCGCGCCTCTGCTGCCAATATGCAAATCCCCACATCCTGCGTGTAGATATTATACACCAGATCATCCGCGTTAGAACAAAGTACAGCCGCGTGCACACACACACACAGCCGCGCGCTACGCCGGTTTAGCGCCTTAATTTTGCTAGACTAGAATGATGTTTTGCTGGAGCTTAAGCGTTTATTATTGTGGCGCTATAAATAAAGATATTGAGAGATTAGGTTACAAATGGAGGAAGATAATCAGACAAAATAGAGAATTGTGCGTCGAGTTTGAGGAGCTGTGATGGGCATTTCAAGTCGTTAGTTTTAAAAAAGTGCAAGTTTTAAGTGCTTAATAGGGTTTTGGAGTTTAGACAGCAAATCATATTGATAAGGATTTAAAATAGGCTATTATGTCATTGTTTGTCTTTTGAAAACATGCTTGATTAACAGTATTTTAGTCGTTTAGTCGATTAATGGTCGATGCATTATTAGTCGACCAACATTTTTTTAGTCGACTGATTCCTTTTAGACAATAAGGATTTACACAGAAAAATGTAATCATCTTAAATGGGATAACAAGTGAGAATGAGCCTGAAATAGCAGCTTTTAACAGATTTTGAGAAGATTTTAACTGGCTTAAAATAAAACTGTCATGACACAAGCATAAAATATGAAAAATACACTTTTATTCTAACTTGAAATCAATAAAAATGCTTCCCTACTTGGAATAAGAGCTAAATAGATTTGTTCTATTGGCAAATCGTCAAGATAGATACTCAAAATATTGTCATAGATACTTAATTCAACCGTATATCTGCAAATTTGGGGAGCACAGTTTGGGTCAAATACAGTCAGGTCAAAAGTTTTAGCTTCAGAGCATTGGCCACACCTCCTTTTAGTCGATTAATTGGTCGATGGGACAGGATTTTAGTCGACCAATAATTTCTCTGGTTTACAGCCCTATTGATTAGAGCACAGTTTGTATTACAAGGTGTAATATTTGTTCTTTTTAAGTTTACAAACAGAAACATGCAACCACAAAAACAATCTCCATGGAAACATTATTGACATCGACAATCACGTCACTTTAAAATGCATTTTCGAGTTACAATATTCTTGATTGAAACGCTTATTTCCAATTCATGCCGATAATCATTGTTGATCAGTTACAGCTAATAACCTAAACAGATCAATCACAACTAAATGAGATGTTATGAGACACATTGCAGGTTCCAAATCAAAGTGCTTTTCATACATACAATAGACATGTCCTGCACCTAATTTACACCCTCACAGTTTGGGTCAAAGTCTATTGATCTGTCGTGTACTTAACATTGACAGAATTGATTTCTGACGAGGTCTTAGGAGGCGATTGTAGACTGACGGCTCTCAGCTCACTGCTCAATAATAAAATGATCCAAATCAATTTACAGCCTGACATTTTGGAGCCAATATCCAATCCAGCAATCAGCGTCAATGTGCGAAGACATTATCATTCAAGCATGGAGGCCGAGACAGACTTTGCTGTGAACACACACTTCCTCCAGTTCTTCCGGGAAAATCCTGAGGCGTTCCAGGCCAGACTAGAGACACAGTCCTTCTAAAGTGTCCTGGGTCTTCTACTATGTCTCCTCCCAGTGGAACATGCCAACACAGCCTCACAAGAAAGTGTATATATACACCACGATACAAATAAAGTATGAGTTCAATTACATGCATTTTTGTTGTTTTTATGATACGACGTATATATTTCACGATATGCAAAAGCGTAAAAACCGTAAAATACACACAAGTTTTGGTTGAAGCCACATAGGAGCAATTTCTTTAGGTTTAACGGGTAAGTTTAGGCTTCAAGTTACTAAAATGGGGCTTGGGGTAGGGATAAGGATTTTTATTATTATTCATAAATAAAACCACATCTTTATGACCCCCATAGAAATTAACTGGGACTGCAACGTGTGTCATATTTACACAAAAAAGACATGAAATTGTGCTAATCATACGCTATTGACATGTCTTGTTATGTAGTGGTAGATATGCACTTTTTTGTGAGATCCGGTTGCACATGCCAAAACACTTCCGCAGCGACAACTGAAACAAACGTACAAGCCACCTGAGCTAGTTCCTCTTGATGTGGAGGAGCAGCGGCTCTACTCAGAGTTCCTCCAGCGTTACTGAGCTCCTCACTCTATTTCTAGGGAACACCCAACCAAGGAAAGTCATTTCAACCGCTCATATTTGCGTTTTATGGTCATTACCCAAAACTCATGACCAAAGGCTTATTTGTCTGGCAACCAAACAAGAACTATTTTGTATTTTAAATGTTTAACGTATCATGTGTTGCCGCTGTTTTGTGATTTGGCTGTCAGACGTCAGCTCTCACTCACACCTAACACCAGAGCCTCTGTGAGTGGAGACTGTGTAGTTCCAAAGATCCAAACATCTTTAATAAACGTCTGAAGCTGTGGCTGAAATCACAACAGAGCTGTACACATGACCATGTTTAACCAAATGTACATTTTTAATCTTATTGTTACTGTTTTAATCTTTGGATTTGTGCTTTAAAGCCTCCTGTGGACAGGTGTTGAAAATTAGCACCTAAAACAATGCATCTGGGTTCGTCCAATGCAGTTGGTTATGTCCATATGAAATAAATAAATAAATAAATGAAATAAATCAAAACTGAACACACACTGCCGTGTATTACTGAAGAGGTTCTGTAACATTCAGGATGCTCAATCAAGTAGGGTGCAAATGGTTTCATGCACCATACAGAGAAAAAGAAAACAATTGTGTGGGAATATGTGAACTTACAAGATTTAATGACAAAAAGAATCAAAAACAGACTGCAAGAGAACTCCGTAAACAAGCAATTATAGTTATATATGAAGATTTATAAAAATAAGGGATGTAAAATACTTTAAATCTCATTGTTTAATATTTTTCTGCAGCACACCACAATTCAAAAAGGCTCATGAGGAACTATAAGCCTTTCTTTTATATTAATTTCTTCTTCAGTGACTTTGTTCTTCCTCCAAACTTGTGTTGAGCAGCAGTACACGCAGGTCTGAGGTGGTAAACACAGATCTGCAGCTCCAAGGTCAAGGCTGGACCTGGGCTGAAGCGGACCGGGTCGAGGGGGAGACGACGCGCCCCCGCCGGCCTCAGCGTGAGCAGGGACCGGACACCGAGAGAGGGAACCACAGGACCAGCAGAAGACCAGCAGGACCAGCAGTACACCGCCATCACCAGACACAAACAAACGGCAGGACCTGTCTGCTCCGCCGCGGCTACAACCGGCTCAATGTGTTCAACAGGTCAACACAAGACTGGAGCCAGAAAACTTTCAGAATCTACAAAGTTACAGGGCGGACATCTACTAAAATGCAGTTAGATATTGGAACCACTTAATCAAACACTACACCGACACCAAAGCAGGAGTAAACACTTAATTCATAATGTACAAGTGATGAATTAATAAGCGTATAAGTAACTACTGATATTTAGTAACTACCGAATAAAAGGGCTGTGCACAAATTTTGTTCCTTAAAGGAGACCTTTAGTGATTTTTCAGTATATTTAGGAAAAAAACTGGCATATGCACATCAACAATTCAAACACAAAAATTATCTAAAACAGCTTAGAAAAAGTAAAAGATCCACTTACTTCCTGTTCAAAACTAAAATGTAACTTTAATAAGCCACAGATTTGAAATGACTAGTTTTTTGTTGTTGGAAAGCGACTACATGACAATTTTTAACCCTAAAGGTTTTACCCAGGATCTGATTTTTTTGAGTAATCGCAAGTAACTACAGACAAGTGGGCTAATGCAATCATCCACCACAATGTGTCTTAAGCACTTTTCACAGCTTTCAAAAGCATCGCAAATGTTCAAGAGTAGGACATACTGTATGTCTGAGGCGTAAGGATGTCAAGATTATGAGGATAATCAATAATTAAGATTATTTAAGTCACAACATAATCGTAAGCGTTTTTAGTTCATTCATTCAGTTCCAGTTTTGGCATCAAACAGACAATAATTGGGACAGATGTGCTTTATCTCAGAATACAACACTGTAAATTTGTGTTTTTGTGAGACTTTCTAAGCCTATGTCAAAAATCTAAATTTTGGAAATGGCATTCTCTCTTTCAACTTGTAGAAAAATACAATTTAGAAGCAAAGCTAAGCATTTTAATGTGGTCTATAACAAAAACATCAAGTTTTTTTCATTCAGAAATCTGATCACAAACTTAAGGAAAGGTGTTATGATAGACAATGTGAATGTTGTTTCCTCATGTTAATAGTAATGAATAATTGTTAAATTGTCATATTTTTTTTTTCTTTTGATATCATGACATCCCTCTTGAGGCGTTCGAATGGTCTGATGACCGAAAGTTGGACCATGCTGAACTGTTTGCAGCAACCAATCAGAAATTGGGCTGTTTTATTAAAAGAGTAGAATCAAGCACAATTAAAATTGGCAGTTGACTAAATATAATCACAATTTCTTTCCTCGTATTTATCCAATTTTGCGTAGCCTTTATAAAGACAAGAAAAAAGATCCTTAGTCATATTTATGAACATTTGGGAAACAGAAAACATAACATACATCAATGTCCTGCCTCAAAGTTTGACTTCTTTTGAGCTTTCTCAAAATCACCAACCAAATAATTGACCAGGATAATTGACAGGAGTTATTCAATAAATGTAGTTATTCAATTAATAATTGCACGGCCCAATTGGTCATATACTGGATATACAGTATATACTGGCACCCATATCACTGTTAGAAATATTGCAGGCTTCTTTATGTCTGTGTTATTACTACTTTGTCATCAGCTTTGATAAACATTGTACAGCATGTATAATGGAAATGGCACAATTAGACTAAAGATGTGGCTGTAAATTAACACAAACACATCGTCTTATTTCAAAAAATACATTTATGATCCTTCCCGTCAATGTTGATTATCAGCTACTGCAGCAAGACAAACACCAGATATTGGCATCAGCTGGAAAAATCTCTCTTGGACCTTCCCAAGAAGATTTATTGGATCGAAAATCTGAGTCCATTCTTCTCAAAGCCCTAATCTTCCTCCCACACCTCCCTCTCCTCTGTCCCCCTCCGACTCGGGCCGTGCGCTGGACAGGAGGGGCAGTGCTGGGGGTCTGAAAGTTGAAGGTTACAGAGGTGAAGAGGACCCCTGCTGCTCCGCCGGGGGGCACAAATGTCACCGGGACGGATCCAAAACACTCCAATACCACCATTAATTACCATTCACAGGCCGGCCCATTGTCACCACACAGACTGTTACAGGCTTGTTTGGATTCGGCAACACAATATTTAAAAAAAGAATAGCAAAAGACAAAAATATTGGAGCATCTGTTGTAGTTTAAGAGTTCTACAAGGTTGTTTTTGAGTAATTCTGCACATTTTAAGTAAACATTACAACCACATGTCTTGTATTAAAGACTAAAAGTAAGGTGGAGTCTGGATGTCAGAGGCCTCTCACAGACGCTGAAGTTATGCTACAGAGTTCATTTAAATATCATGCATCGATTCGGTGTTATCTGGTATAACAAACTAAAATATAAATGTGCAACTCATTCTCTTCACACACATCCACGTGCCTGGATTCTTGTCTCTGATTGGTCAGTAGTTCATCTTTTTAACTTCTTTGTAAACTTTTCCAGGTCCAGAGATGCAAAACAGATCTACCTCCAATGATTTGAGACATTTCAAAGATTATGTTAGAGTATGAGCGTGTTATGAAAAATGTTCCGTTATGAAAGGTATGAATATGACTGTGAATAAATTGTCCATTACAGTCGAGTCTCAGGGTGTGTGGTGCCTTTCTTGAGTGTCCAGACAATTTCAGTATAAGCCCTATATTGTTGTGTGTAAAAGTCGTAAAGTCAGGAGCCTCAACTCAGATACTTTAGCTGTAAACCCTCAGAGCGTGCAGCCACGGTGACACAAAAAGTGCAGAATGGACCAGGGTTCATGCGCCCACTGTCATGTTCTCCTGTGTTTTATCTCATGTGTATCTGGTCTGGGACATGCTGGATTCACATTGGACAATGGAGCAAAATAAAAGTACTTTCTTTACTCTGCCAATTAAAGACTGTCTAAATTTTTTGACTGATAAATTCCTTTTCAGTAATAACATTTTTCATGGCCTGGTCTAAAAATTGTTTAGCTTTATTTAACCAGGAAAGCGAGATTGAACATCTCTTTTTCAGGGGAGTCTTTAGGTTAGCTACTACTGTACATGTTTTTAGTGGTAGGCAATCCTATGGGGACATGGGGAGAACATGCAAACTCCACATAGAAAGCTGCCTGGGAGTCGACCTCATTTTCTTGCCATGTCCCACAGTATCGCTTTGCTCAACCATCGGCCAAGACAACCACGGGAAGTAGGGGTGCAGGAGTGTACATGCCTGCCATTTGGTTGCTGGACCTTCCTTAAAAAAAACATGAGCTATTCTTGCACATAATACATTAACCACGGTCGAAACACTGACCCCTAATACATTTTGCAACATATAATTCCAAAATATATTTATATGAATCTAATGTTTCTGCAATAAATGCCTGAAGAGTAACCTGAGGGAAAACTACACTTACAGCTGCACCCCACAAAATTACGTTCCCGCGGCTATGGCCAACTACAGAACAAATTCTTTATGCCACTTTTTTACTGAGATAGGCTCTATCTCTTACACTTTTAGCCACCTCTTAAACTTTTACCTGACAATCATAAATTCCCAAACTATAACTTTTGGAAAATTCAAATATTTAAAGTTTTATCACTCAACAGTCTTCGGTTATGCAGCTGAAATGTCAACAAGAAACACCTGCTTTGTCAATGCAAACTAGATCCAGCCAAACTAAGCCTTTGAGGCCCTGTGAGTCCCTTGTCCATCTAAACACCTCATATTCCCAGGTTAAACCCGCCACGCATTGAATTTCAAATGTGTTTATTGTTATTTTCCACAGTTGACAGAATCTATAAAGAGTCGTTGCCGATCGTCCAAAAGCAGGCCAGTTTAGTTGACACCAGTGACAGGCGAAGTGACGCAGCGAGCCACCTCCAGCGTAAACAGATCCAGGGGGTGAAAATGGAATTGAAATCACCACCGCAGAGTTGAGGATCTCTCATTCACAGCGAACGCACGAGGAGATGGAGAGGTGCAAATGTGACGCAGGGCTGGGCCAGGACGCGCTTTGAGGAATCCAGGACCTGTGAACACTGAGCAGAACTACTGTGAACTTGTTCCCTCGAGGGCAAAGTGGGGGACGGAAGGAAGTCTTAGAAATGTAGTTTATAAAATTATAAAATTGACTACTCTTCAAATTGAGCTTTTAGTATGTTCTTATAGCCTGATGCAATAGTCAGTTTAAATGCACTTTGACATCACACCGCTGAGGTTTTTCCTCCAGAGTAGGCGGATACTTTTTTGTTTTAACCAATCGCTGCACTTGAACACATCCATGTGGTTCAAGAAGTACAGTCATTGAGAATTGTTATTAATTAAAGGTACAAAATCATAATCTAAGTTAACATTTTGACTAGTGATGCTCATGGTTAACCGATTAACCAGTTAACAGTGACAAATAATGGCTTAACTGAGTGGTACATCTTTCACCAGGTAACTGACACAGATATACAGTTGCTCCAGCAGATGGCGCTAACTACACCTGAACAGCTCTGGCATTTGTCAGTGTGAAAAAAAAGATTGCTAAAACTACAAAAACACCGTTTATCTCATAAGGACAGAGCAGACCTGTGACGCTGCAGTGTTTATGGACAAATATCAGTCATGTCTGGATTTATTCACTTGGATTTTATGTTGGAGAAGAAAACAGACTGGATTACTCAGATTTGGTCAGGGCAACTATCGAAGGTAAGCGTTAGCAGCAACTTTAAATGTGACTCCTTATTTATGAGTAGTTTCACTGAATACATAGTGCAACACTGCAGTTTGTGGAAGTGGCACAAGGAAGAGAGGTCTGCTGTACTGACAGAAGGACAGAGACGAGTCTAAGCTGTCTGAGTTCAAAATGATCCAAAAAAGACCCAAGAATCACAGAAATATGGCCCATTAAAGTCTTCAAACCGAGACACCTTATTAAACAGGCATGCAGAGAATTAGCGCTCATACAACAGCGATGCAAGTTGTATGAGCAAATTAATAGCGCAATGGAGAAAACTTTCTGCGACCCCCTAAACTGACACGTTCCACACTTTGAGAAGCACTGAGTTACACTGACCTGGTTTTTAAATCTGTGATATTGTGGACCTTGATACAGATTTTTGTTCTTATGTGCTGCTGTGTTGCTTTAAAACATTGTACAGGTGTTGTAACTGTGCATGGCTTTATGTTTCTCAGCCAAACTATTTTGACCAAACTGGCAGTGATTTTTTTTGGAGATGTTCTCCTGGACGGGCCTTATACTATCCTCCTGATCACACAATGATTTAGTTCCTGGTTTGGAATCACGTCCGTCTTTTGACCTTCCTCCCTCCAGCCTATTCCTCGTGTTCTAAACTCAGCCGCAAACCTACAAACTACAAGAATTAACAGCGAGTGAGTGATGAGATATCTGTGTGCACAATACTCGAGTGAATCAACCAGCAGCCTCTACCCTTTGGTCTGCAGTTCCTCCCTTTCTCTGCGTGAGGCCAGGAATATTGGCACTCTCAAGTAGGCTAAAAATGAATAATGCTGGCATCTCCATCTTGGCATACATCAGAGCTCCTCCACGTTTTCCAAGTGGGTTAAAAAGAAGCTGCTGGCAGAAGATGTCACTGTTCGCGCTGCCCCGGTGCTGCTGGCTGTGAGGAAGCGCGTTGGCTCCTACACCAGTGTCAGAACAATCAAACTGCCCACATTACTCAACTCGCAAAACTCGGAATTAGCAGACTTTGAGTGGATGAAATAACTTGCTTTAGGTTTTAACTTGCAATCTTGTAGATTAAAGTGAAGCTATAGACAAAAACAACTGTGTATATATGATGTATTGTCTTTGATTCGGAGTCATTTTTGGCAATTTTAGCGCAATTAGCAAGCTCAAAACATCTCTGTCTCACTGCAAAGACCAGCGTCATTTCTAGACGCTATATGTGACATCAATATTGATTTGTCCACTGAAAACTGTGTGCTGATCACAAACACCTGCTGGCAAGCCAATAACACTGCTGTTATCCACTCTCAGCCTCTACTTTCATCTTCTCCTAATGCTTTTCCAGCAGGAAGTTTTGTTTGAAATGTGTTGAGGGATGAGAAAGAAAGCTTCATTTAAAATTGCAATTGACCTTTCGCCGAGCCCCGCCCCAAAACGCTATTGTCCAATCAAACATCGTAACCGTTGCTATGTAAAATAGGGCCCGTCAGATCTTGAGCTCCAAGCAAGATAGTGAAGCGATGTGCCTACGGTTTTTGCAAACCGGACCAGAGATACCCCGAAATATTGATCGGAGAAGTTGTGTTCTTTCCATTTCCAAAGCTGAAAACAACTGGAGCAGTGCCTACAATGGATACACTGGAAACAGTGCGGGCGGCTAGGGGCAGCTCCTCTACCAGCTAAATATATCGAACAAATGTCTGCTCAAAGGTAAAACTAATGTTTAACTATAGCTATGGACTTGCTGTGTTATTAGATTTAGAGGCAAGAAAAACTAGACCAAACGTATACCATGACGAGGATATAAATGCAGAAGTTATGCTCTAAGCTGCTGAGTTTAGCGAGCCTCTTAGCTTTAGCCAGCACTAGTAGCTTTAGCTCGCTAACATAGCCTCGCAAATGAACAATATTCTTGCAATACAGAAAAATAGACCTTAACACATGAAAGCGAACTTACCCGGCAGTGAAAGAGCAGGACAAGGTTGTGCTTGTTGCATTTGAGGTAACGTTAAAAATCATGGGTTTCTCTGATTTAGCTTGAGACCAGTAGCATTAGCCTCCATAGGAGTTATGTCCCCTCTGTTGCGTATTTTAATGGTTTGAATAAATCCCTCAGCTGCATAGTAAACCCCTTTTGCCTCGATCTAGAAAATATCGCGGAAAAATTTCTTTAAAAAAGTCTCTAATGTGAACAGGTGCACTTCGTTCTGTCATTGAAGTCTATGGCACGCTGTCCTATTTGACGGGCGTAAAGTACTTTAGCCGCACAAAATCAGACTGTTGTTTACTGCCTGAATTGATTCATTAAATCAAAGCTTTTTAAAGAGATGTCTCGCCATCAAAGATTTATACAAAGATATATTTGCTGCAAGATGTGCCTAAATTTTCTTGTTAATACTGCATCAGTCCTTTAGGCGTTCAACCGAATAGTCTTAGTCAAACAAAATGTCTAATAGTCGTCACAACATCTAAATAAGGTTTTGAACATTCATTTTAAGTTTGTATAACATCATACTGGTTATTTAAAAGATTATGCCAAAAATATTCAATTGTATACATTTTTGTAATAAGGGCCAACTAGCAGAGAATTTGAGGCCCAACAAAAATTTGTCAAAGGGCCGCATTTGGCTCACTGGCCGCCGTTTTGGACATACCTGGTCTAACCTCTCACAGTGTTTCTTAAGCTTTCTTTGGGATGAACTCCTTTGCATTTTTAGTCTTTTTGAGCAGCTTGGGTCAAATAAAAGGTCTGATCAAAGAGATAAATCTTAGCCTCTCTTAGCTTTTGACAAGTCATCTTTTTAGTCGACTAATCGATCGATGGAACATATCTTTAGTCGACCAAGAATTGCTTTAGTCTAATGACTTTTTCTGTCCCAAATCTTGAATAACACCATGGTATGTGATTATTTTAAGCTTTCCGGATTTCCTTTTTGCTTGATTAATTATAAGTATTTTAATTCTCATCATGGATCAAAAAGTCCCTGAAGTCCACTCCAGCAGGTGAACAGATTTAATCGCAACGTCCTAGTGCTTTGTGTGCTTCGGACAAAATATGTTTTGGATGTTGAGGCCGATTCATGACATTTTGTTGCTTTGGGTATCAGACTCATGAGATGAATTCAGTCGATATCATGTTTGTGCCTTTAACCAGACATAAACAGACAAGTTACTGACCCAGAACATTTCATGTTTAACATTTTGGTCACACCGAGTTGTTATGTTGCATTTTGCAGTATAAACAATAGTTACAGAAAACTATCTGACCCATTTTCTAAAGAGTCAGTTGAGTTTTGAGAATAAAAAGATGGTTTCTGTCAATATTGAGTATCGAAATTGATCAAGACTGAAAAAGATGGATCAGTCATTGTGCCCCTAAGAATCTATAAAACATTTATGGTTATCTAAATATTCTGTAGTGATAATAACTGTTGCGTTGCTACTTTGCATTTGGCTGGAAGAATCTTGTGATAAACATGAACTACAACACCCACAATACAGAAGAATGTTGTTTCTATAGGATCAGGTCTGCAGAGCCGCAACAGGGAATTGAATGCTTTAAAAACAGTAAACCACAAGCAGGTCTAACCCTAAATCCAGAGTGAATACACATTTAGATAAAAGGCCTTAGTTTATAATTCTCTATACGCTGAATCAAACAGACTCCAGCCTCATGGCCATGCGCTCTTCTGAAGGCATAAGAAATGCTCTTTTCTCACCTCCTCCATGAGCCACAGTGAGTGAGAGAAAAGGAGGCCTGTTTGTTCGGGGCCAAATCCCATATGGTGAACAGCAGCTCGGTGTGTGAAAGCCACCGGCGGGCCCTACCTCTGCTTGTTCCTCCTTCTCTTTGGCCACAGGTTAAACTGCTGAACTCTCGCCCGCTGCCAGTAGTTTTCATTCACTCCTCTCTCATCTCCAGCGCTTTATCCTCAGTGTGTAGTGGATTAGCCCCTCATATGCCCCTGGACAAAAGCATTGTTTTAGCACGCAGCGGTGTCGGCTGTAACAGGAGGAAGCTAGTGCTACCAAGCCTCCACAATAGTCTCATTGTGGACGCAGGCCTGAAGGACCTTGTCTTAGCGGCAGTCTAGACTTTGAGCTCGTGGAACACTAGGAGAAAATCCCATCAGCAGTGAAGTGAAAGTTGACTAAAGTAACCTGCTGTGAACCTGATGAAGATGTCAAGACAACATATGGCCCAAAACGTCTTTTGTGAGAGGAGGGGCTTTCTTCTTCTTCTTCCCTGTGAGGAGGCTGCAGCGGGGGCAGAACCAGGGGGGCAGCACCTCCTTCAACAACTGCACCGGTCATCATTTTACTTCTGGATCAGCGGCCGCATTCTGGCCCGGACCTCCTCGCACAATTAAAGGACTAAGCAGATTAAGCGAGCTCTGTGAAAGTCCATCTTACGGAAAACTAAAGACGGTTAAAACTGTGTAAAAAGCGCTGTTCCCTTTGGCCCGGCAGCTCACGACCGCTCTCTGCAAATGGCATTACATTTCATGCTGATTTAGTGAGCACGGTTGCAGGAAAAGGGAAACTTCTGTGACGATGATATGCCCCTTAAGTTTAGCACAGCAGATTGGTCACACCAGACTGTTACACATCAGGAGGGAGAGGCGGAAATACATAACAAGCTCAGCAAATGTTCCAGCAACGCATTGAAGAGAAAATTGAAATCTACTGTACGAAATGCTATTCTGACGGGAAAAAAGAAATCAGTTGTCTGGGAACAGTTGGAGGGTTATAAAGTAATACAACGTCCTCAACAAAGAGCAAAATATCAGTTCTGTGGGGCCTAAAATCAGGCTCTACAAATGCCAGACTAAATGCTAATATGAATAAAGTAACACTGAAGACACAAGCTGATATTAAGAAAGACTAAATGCATTTTCTACCACAGATTCTCATTCAACTCAACTGGATATTTCTTAAAGGGTTTTATCAGAACTTTCATAAACACAAATCCAGTTTATTGTCTGAAAAAGAACAGTTAATGAATTGTTTTTAACGTTGTGGTAACAAATCTGAATCAAAGACCAAGCTTCTTCTTCAGTATCAAAATGAAGATGACACAATTTACTACAGGCCATTATTAGGGTTGGGCCGAAATGGATTTTTCTGAGCCGATATTTGAAGATGTCAGTATTTGTTTAGGCCGGCTGCAGTATAGATGAGTTTGCAATTTTTAGACGCTTTAAAAACAGAGCAGGCCACAGAATAAGAACATTTACAACAATTATTTGTCTCACAGTCGCATCATGTGACAGAAGAACAGAGACGACACAAACTTGTGGAGCGCAGCAGTGAGCGGAGAACAGTGTGTGTGTCACGTATTGAGTCCAGAGTGTTTTCTTTCGTGTGCGTGGTTAAAAAAGTGAAACAACAAGTTGCTTCGCAGATCATTTAAGGAGTGTTGGAGATGACGTGTGTAATGTTTGTAAAAAAGAATCCTGCACTTTAACTATGTGCACAAAGCGTTACATTTATTTACAGATGATGAGGTAAGCTAATGTTTTTCTTTGTTTTACATTTTAAGAGTCGTCGTCACAAGGCAGATGCACCAGATGCTTCTGTTGTAAAGGTGCTGGTGCTGGTGCAGCAGGTGAACCTCACCGTGAGACTCCTGACAAATAGTTGCCAGTGTTTCCCATTCATAGAAGAGACTATGGCGGCCCCCCATGGTCAGATTTTTGCCCCCATAGTCTAAGCATAAGATGAACAATTATTGGTTGTTCAATCCTAGTTATGGCTTTGCGATTATCATATGCATATAAAAGTAGCCATTTTTATTTGTAATCAGTCCTTTTTCATATGTAGACCAAATCAATTATATCAGACTCCCAAAAATATATACAAAATAAAATGTTTAAAATACAGATTGTTTGTGCCACCATAGCCTCAGTATAATCCTGTGGGAAACACTGGTCGCATTGATGAGAAACGACAAAAAAATCCCTTGTAAAATTCTTTACTCTGGCCACTCCTCCACAAACTCGTAGAGGGGAACATCAGGCTTCAAATCGTGCCAGAACTACTGCAGTATGCCGAAGACTTAAGCAAAAAGTTAAATAAATGTATATATCTGAGACAACATTAAACATTCTGTGGCATTATGATGTAAGTATGCTGCCATATTAGGACTGACTCATTACACAAACAAGAGAACCTCCTCGCAAAATCGATAATGTTATTCTTTGATATTGGCCAATATCAAATCACCAAAACATTTATATCGTTCATTACTGACACCGATATATCGCCCATCCCTAACTATTTAGGTTATGCACACTCTATTACTGAGTGGCAAAAGTCTGACAAAAACACCCGATAGCTTCTTTTGTTGTCATGGCAACAGCGCAGACTTTAGCTACTTGTTTGCTAACGAGCAGTTGGGGATTTAGAGCATTTTACTGTTGAACAAAACCATCAAATTGACTAAAAAATTGTAATTGGTCAGTGAAAGATATGGATTTGGACTATGTGTGATGAAATGTGAGAGAAACAGAAGTGTTGTTGTAGTTTATCTGCTTTTCTACTACTGTTTACATGATTTTCTCTTTTTATACGTCCATACAAACTCATTTTTAGAATTGTTGTGGAATAGTTATATTTATTATCAGTGTGCAGCTGCTTTTTCTTATTTTAATCATGTTTTGACTCTTTCAGGTAAGTTCTCTCCTTTCACTCATTAATTTTTGCCACTCACTGCTAATGTTTTGAATGCTGTGATGTCGTCTACATAATTTCTATACATGGCACTACACCTTCTGATAGCAACTGTAAAAATAACACATTTTTATTAAGCGGTGGTCCAAAATAATTATAATAAACTCATGAAGACTTTTTGCTGAAACATATTCAAAAATCTTCAAAAAAATAAGTTTGCAGGCTGTTCTTTTAGCACGTGTTTCAACTGAAAAAACATTAAAGAAAATAAATCCATACAAGAGCGCCTAAGGACTATCAAAACCACATTTTTTTAAAAAGCTGCCCAAAACGCAATGAGCAAAATTAATATAGATTAGGTCAGGCATAAACCACCATTTGGATTCCATCTCTTTCAACTAGAATAAAACAAACAAGCGCCTGTTTCAACTGCCAAAAAGAAGTGAGAAGGAGTGAAAAACATCAGTTGGCATGCTCCACGTGAGACGCAGCCGGCCTGAGGGATTCCTGCGCCATTTTTCCACCGCACATCTGAGGAAAGTAAACAAGCACCTCGCGCTCTGGAAGCAGAAGAAAGAGCTCCGGCGCCGAGATGAGGTGACCCTGTTAATTCCGCATTAGTTTCTGTGTCTTCTGCGAGAGGTAAAAAGAAAAAAACGGGAGAAAGAGAAAGGGAAGTGTCGGTGTCTTCGGGCTTAGTTTGGGATGCAACCCAATTTCACAGCTTCACGAATGAGTGGCGCAGCATATGGACGTCGCCGCGGTGACAGACAGCGCGAAACGAAAGCCGCGGATTCAGTCACAGCCCAAAACGGGTCCAGCATTATGTCAGACATGTCTCCGCTCCACTGCCTCCGGCGCTAAACAACAACAGCAGCAGCAGAAACAGAAACAGCACAAGCAGCAGCAGAGTCTCCCAAGGCGCTTCAACCAACTCACATCAGTGTAGTTTTGTTCTGAAATTACACCACGTTGTAATAAAAGAGAGAGAGATTATTCACAACTGCTCAGAACATATTTGTAAAGGCACTCTTTATAACATATTAAAAGTAACTGTTTATTTTGCATTCTGAGCCTCTTAATTCTTCACAACAATGAGCTTAAAAGAGCTTTTGATCATCGTTAGAAGCTAGTGGTAGTTCAGCAGTCCTGGCAGCCTGAATTTTTTCCCAACCCAGTTACTGTCATAACTTTGCATTGGTGCCTATGTTCCTGCTTTTTTTTTTGAATTGACATGGTACAGATGGTTTTATTGGGCGAAACGGCTAAGTTTAGGTCTGAAAATACAAAAACGGGTAAGTTTAGGTCTGAGGCTCGAAATTGGTTAAGGTTAAGATTAGGATTGTGTTAGTATTCATGAATAATAAGACATCTTTACATCAGCTCTAGAAATGAACAGAGGCAGCAATGTGTGAAATACACACTCAAAAAACACAAATTGCGTTCATATGACACACTGTTTCAAATTGCATGGTATAGAGGGATTTTGCTGTACATGCATTATGCAGAAAGAGCTGCTCTCTGTCTGGTTACATGGGGAAACTTCTTTGAATAAAACAACAAAACGAGACAAGAGCAGCTGTTTCAATCAGGTATAAACCGGTCTGACGGACGCCTGTCTCCTGAAGCTTGAGACAGTGTTTTCTCGCCGTTTTTTCACCTGAATGTAACTTTTAGGGTCGAATTTCATTCACAAATGTTGATTTAGCAGCAAAACTCTTGTTTTCGCACAGTGATAAACTCTTGACAGCGGTGCTTTTGCAACTTGTTTCCACTGTTTGTGTCTATGAGTGGCGGCTCTTTCTGGAGGCTTGGTGCGATCGCATCGCTCGTGTTGATATTTAAAATCTCTTTCTATAGACACACATCTGTGAGAACAGGCTGCTGTTTGCTGTGGACAATATGCTTCTTGACTGACTCATTGTTCATCAACAATTATTTTGGCTAAAGCAAAGAATCCGTCCTGTCAGACGAAAATTCAGTTTATTTTTTTAAAATATAAACTGGACTGAATTGACTGGACGACACACAGAAAACAAATTTTCACAAAAACAGCGAAAAGAATAAATGTTAGATTGTAGTAGATGTCATTAAGGAGGGTTGAATTTTTTTAAATGGCCATCAAAGTCTTTTTAAAATCCCACATCTGTTTTTGCAAATGAGCTCTTCAATATTCAGACAGACTGCATCCAGAGTGAACATAACCACATACAAAATAATAATAACTCTTTTCTGTGTAATTTATGAGACCACACTGGTTAAAGATACATTAAAGCAGTTTTATTTATTTATCGTGTACTGCTGAATACAAAAACACTGAGANAGCGAACTTACCCGGCAGTGAAAGAGCAGGACAAGGTTGTGCTTGTTGCATTTGAGGTAACGTTAAAAATCATGGGTTTCTCTGATTTAGCTTGAGACCAGTAGCATTAGCCTCCATAGGAGTTATGTCCCCTCTGTTGCGTATTTTAATGGTTTGAATAAATCCCTCAGCTGCATAGTAAACCCCTTTTGCCTCGATCTAGAAAATATCGCGGAAAAATTTCTTTAAAAAAGTCTCTAATGTGAACAGGTGCACTTCGTTCTGTCATTGAAGTCTATGGCACGCTGTCCTATTTGACGGGCGTAAAGTACTTTAGCCGCACAAAATCAGACTGTTGTTTACTGCCTGAATTGATTCATTAAATCAAAGCTTTTTAAAGAGATGTCTCGCCATCAAAGATTTATACAAAGATATATTTGCTGCAAGATGTGCCTAAATTTTCTTGTTAATACTGCATCAGTCCTTTAGGCGTTCAACCGAATAGTCTTAGTCAAACAAAATGTCTAATAGTCGTCACAACATCTAAATAAGGTTTTGAACATTCATTTTAAGTTTGTATAACATCATACTGGTTATTTAAAAGATTATGCCAAAAATATTCAATTGTATACATTTTTGTAATAAGGGCCAACTAGCAGAGAATTTGAGGCCCAACAAAAATTTGTCAAAGGGCCGCATTTGGCTCACTGGCCGCCGTTTTGGACATACCTGGTCTAACCTCTCACAGTGTTTCTTAAGCTTTCTTTGGGATGAACTCCTTTGCATTTTTAGTCTTTTTGAGCAGCTTGGGTCAAATAAAAGGTCTGATCAAAGAGATAAATCTTAGCCTCTCTTAGCTTTTGACAAGTCATCTTTTTAGTCGACTAATCGATCGATGGAACATATCTTTAGTCGACCAAGAATTGCTTTAGTCTAATGACTTTTTCTGTCCCAAATCTTGAATAACACCATGGTATGTGATTATTTAAGCTTTCCGGATTTCCTTTTTGCTTGATTAATTATAAGTATTTTAATTCTCATCATGGATCAAAAAGTCCCTGAAGTCCACTCCAGCAGGTGAACAGATTTAATCGCAACGTCCTAGTGCTTTGTGTGCTTCGGACAAAATATGTTTGGATGTTTGAGGCCGATTCATGACATTTTGTTGCTTTGGGTATCAGACTCATGAGATGAATTCAGTCGATATCATGTTTGTGCCTTTAACCAGACATAAACAGACAAGTTACTGACCCAGAACATTTCATGTTTAACATTTTGGTCACACCGAGTTGTTATGTTGCATTTTGCAGTATAAACAATAGTTACAGAAAACTATCTGACCCATTTTCTAAAGAGTCAGTTGAGTTTTGAGAATAAAAAGATGGTTCTGTCAATATTGAGTATCGAAATGATCAAGACTGAAAAAGATGGATCAGTCATTGTGCCCCTAAGAATCTATAAAACATTTATGGTTATCTAAATATTCTGTAGTGATAATAACTGTTGCGTTGCTACTTTGCATTTGGCTGGAAGAATCTTGTGATAAACATGAACTACAACACCCACAATACAGAAGAATGTTGTTTCTATAGGATCAGGTCTGCAGAGCCGCAACAGGGAATTGAATGCTTTAAAAACAGTAAACCACAAGCAGGTCTAACCCTAAATCCAGAGTGAATACACATTTAGATAAAAGGCCTTAGTTTATAATTCTCTATACGCTGAATCAAACAGACTCCAGCCTCATGGCCATGCGCTCTTCTGAAGGCATAAAAATGCTCTTTCTCACCTCCTCCATGAGCCACAGTGAGTGAGAGAAAAGGAGGCCTGTTTGTTCGGGGCCAAATCCCATATGGTGAACAGCAGCTCGGTGTGTGAAAGCCACCGGCGGGCCCTACCTCTGCTTGTTCCTCCTTCTCTTTGGGCCACAGGTTAAACTGCTGAACTCTCGCCCCGCTGCCAGTAGTTTTCATTCACTCCTCTCTCATCTCCAGCGCTTTATCCTCAGTGTGTAGTGGATTAGCCCCTCATATGCCCCTGGACAAAAGCATTGTTTTAGCACGCAGCGGGTGTCGGCTGTAACAGGAGGAAGCTAGTGCTACCAAGCCTCCACAATAGTCTCATTGTGGACGCAGGCCTGAAGGACCTTGTCTTAGCGGCAGTCTAGACTTTGAGCTCGTGGAACACTAGGAGAAAATCCCATCAGCAGTGAAGTGAAAGTTGACTAAAGTAACCTGCTGTGAACTGATGAAGATGTCAAGACAACATATGGCCCAAAACGTCTTTTGTGAGAGGAGGGGCTTTCTTCTTCTTCTTCCCTGTGAGGAGGCTGCAGCGGGGGGCAGAACCAGGGGGGCAGCACCTCCTTCAACAACTGCACCGGTCATCATTTTACTTCTGGATCAGCGGCCGCATTCTGGCCCGGACCTCCTCGCACAATTAAAGGACTAAGCAGATTAAGCGAGCTCTGTGAAAGTCCATCTTACGGAAAACTAAAGACGGTTAAAACTGTGTAAAAAGCGCTGTTCCCTTTGGCCCGGCAGCTCACGACCGCTCTCTGCAAATGGCATTACATTTCATGCTGATTTAGTGAGCACGGTTGCAGGAAAAGGGAAACTTCTGTGACGATGATATGCCCCTTAAGTTTAGCACAGCAGATTGGTCACACCAGACTGTTACACATCAGGAGGGAGAGGCGGAAATACATAACAAGCTCAGCAAATGTTCCAGCAACGCATTGAAGAGAAAATTGGAAATCTACTGTACGAAATGCTATTCTGACGGGAAAAAAGAAATCAGTTGTCTGGGAACAGTTGGAGGGTTATAAAGTAATACAACGTCCTCAACAAAGAGCAAAATATCAGTTCTGTGGGGCCTAAAATCAGGCTCTACAATGCCAGACTAAATGCTAATATGAATAAAGTAACACTGAAGACACAAGCTGATATTAAGAAAGACTAAATGCATTTTCTACCACAGATTCTCATTCAACTCAACTGGATATTTCTTAAAGGGTTTTATCAGAACTTTCATAAACACAAATCCAGTTTATTGTCTGAAAAAGAACAGTTAATGAATTGTTTTTAACGTTGTGGTAACAAATCTGAATCAAAGACCAAGCTTCTTCTTCAGTATCAAAATGAAGATGACACAATTTACTACAGGCCATTATTAGGGTTGGGCCGAAATGGATTTTTCTGAGCCGATATTTGAAGATGTCAGTATTTGTTTAGGCCGGCTGCAGTATAGATGAGTTTGCAATTTTAGACGCTTTAAAAACAGAGCAGGCCACAGAATAAGAACATTTACAACAATTATTTGTCTCACAGTCGCATCATGTGACAGAAGAACAGAGACGACACAAACTTGTGGAGCGCAGCAGTGAGCGGAGAACAGTGTGTGTGTCACGTAATTGAGTCCAGAGTGTTTTCTTTCGTGTGCGTGGTTAAAAAAGTGAAACAACAAGTTGCTTCGCAGATCATTTAAGGAGTGTTGGAGATACGTGTGTAATGTTTGTAAAAAAGAATCCTGCACTTTAACTATGTGCACAAAGCGTTACATTTATTTACAGATGATTGAGGTTAAGCTAATGTTTATTCTTTGTTTACATTTTAAGAGTCGTCGTCACAAGGCAGATGCACCAGATGCTTCTGTTGTAAAGGTGCTGGTGCTGGTGCAGCAGGTGAACCTCACCGTGAGACTCCTGACAAATAGTTGCCAGTGTTTCCCATTCATAGAAGAGACTATGGCGGCCCCCATGGTCAGATTTTTGCCCCCATAGTCTAAGCATAAGATGAACAATTAATTGGTTGTTCAAATCCTAGTTTATGGCTTTGCGATTATCATATGCATATAAAAGTAGCCATTTTTATTTTGTAATCAGTCCTTTTTCATATGTAGACCAAATCAATTATATCAGACTCCCAAAAAATATATACAAAATAAAATGTTTAAAATACAGATTGTTTGTGCCACATAGCCTCAGTATAATCCTGTGGGAAACACTGGTCGCATTGATGAGAAACGACAAAAAATCCCTTGTAAAATTCTTTACTCTGGCCACTCCTCCACAAACTCGTAGAGGGGAACATCAGGCTTCAAATCGTGCCAGAACTACTGCAGTATGCCGAAGACTTAAGCAAAAAGTTAAAATAAATGTATATATCTGAGACAACATTAAACATTCTGTGGCATTATGATGTAAGTATGCTGCCATATTAGGACTGACTCATTACACAAACACAAGAGAACCTCCTCGCAAAAATCGATAATGTTATTCTTTGATATTGGCCAATATCAAAATCACAAAACATTTATATCGTTCATTACTGACACCGATATATCGCCCATCCCTAACTATTTTAGGTTATGCACACTCTATTACTGAGTGGCAAAAGTCTGACAAAAACACCCGATAGCTTCTTTTGTTGTCATGGCAACAGCGCAGACTTTAGCTACTTGTTTGCTAACGAGCAGTTGGGGATTTAGAGCATTTTACTGTTGAACAAAACCATCAAATTGACTAAAAAATTGTAATTGGTCAGTGAAAGATATGGATTTGGACTATGTGTGATGAAATGTGAGAGAAACAGAAGTGTTGTTGTAGTTTATCTGCTTTTCTACTACTGTTTACATGATTTTCTCTTTTTATACGTCACATACAAACTCAATTTTTAGAAATTGTTGTGGAATAGTTATATTTATTATCAGTGTGCAGCTGCTTTTTCTTATTTTAATCATGTTTTGACTCTTTCAGGTAAGTTCTCTCCTTTCACTCATTAATTTTTGCCACTCACTGCTAATGTTTTGAATGCTGTGATGTCGTCTACATAATTTCTATACATGGCACTACACCTTCTGATAGCAACTGTAAAAATAACACATTTTTATTAAGCGGTGGTCCAAAATAATTATAATAAACTCATGAAGACTTTTTGCTGAAACATATTCAAAAATCTTCAAAAAATAAGTTTGCAGGCTGTTCTTTTAGCACGTGTTTCAACTGAAAAAACATTAAAGAAAATAAATCCATACAAGAGCGCCTAAGGACTATCAAAACCACATTTTTTTAAAAAGCTGCCCAAAACGCAATGAGCAAAATTAATATAGATTAGGTCAGGCATAAACCACCATTTGGATTCCATCTCTTTCAAACTAGAATAAAACAAAACAAGCGCCTGTTTCAACTGCCAAAAAGAAGTGAGAAGGAGTGAAAAACATCAGTTGGCATGCTCCACGTGAGACGCAGCCGGCCTGAGGGATTCCTGCGCCATTTTTTCCACCGCACATCTGAGGAAAGTAAACAAGCACCTCGCGCTCTGGAAGCAGAAGAAAGAGCTCGGCGCCGAGATGAGGTGACCCTGTTAATTCCGCATTAGTTTCTGTGTCTTCTGCGAGAGGTAAAAAGAAAAAAACGGGAGAAAGAGAAAGGGAAGTGTCGGTGTCTTCGGGCTTAGTTTGGGATGCAACCCAATTTCACAGCTTCACGAATGAGTGGCGCAGCATATGGACGTCGCCGCGGTGACAGACAGCGCGAAACGAAAGCCGCGGATTCAGTCACAGCCCAAAACGGGTCCAGCATTATGTCAGACATGTCTCCGCTCCACTGCCTCCGGCGCTAAACAACAACAGCAGCAGCAGAAACAGAAACAGCACAAGCAGCAGCAGAGTCTCCCAAGGCGCTTCAACCAACTCACATCAGTGTAGTTTTGTTCTGAAATTACACCACGTTGTAATAAAAGAGAGAGAGATTATTCACAACTGCTCAGAACATATTTGTAAAGGCACTCTTTATAACATATTAAAAGTAACTGTTTATTTTGCATTCTGAGCCTCTTAATTCTTCACAACAATGAGCTTAAAAGAGCTTTTGATCATCGTTAGAAGCTAGTGTAGTTCAGCAGTCCTGGCAGCCTGAATTTTTTCCCAACCCAGTTACTGTCATAACTTTGCATTGGTGCCTATGTTACCAGAGTTTATATTTTAAAACACTTTACTTTAGAAATGTTGGTACGGTTAGGGATAAGATTAGGATTAGATTAGATTCAATTAATTTGATTATGTTTAGGGATTTGGGAAAAGGTTGCTAACCGATTCAGAAGACTTCCTCTTTAGCTCTGTTAAGGTAGCTAACATGTTAGCTTTGTCATTCCCAATCTGAGTCACTTGCCGAAAATGAGTCAATCATGCTAGTTGTTAGCTTGACTATATTTTCATTATTTACTCTGCCAGAAACAGTAAAAAGTGTTATCTGTCAGTTGAAACCTTAGATCGTAAATCATAGGTGATTAAAAAACGTCAGTTAATAAAGTTTAATAACATTTATTTTTGTTAAGTCACATAAAATCTCGTACTTTCTACACACCTAGAAAACATTCAATTTAACACTAACGTTGGTGACCTCAAAGTTTCACTGCTCTTGTTTGCTTAAGTTTTTTAACAGCTAAACATTGTGTTTTCACAAGTGTTGAGATCATACGTAACCTAAAATAAACATATTTAAAAAGTAAATGATGAATATAGCATATTCTATGTTGTTTGTCCTCGTAGGTGTTGCCGTAGTCAAACACTAACGTTTATGCACCTCCGTAGAAGCTTCTGGAGATGCTCACATCAACTTTTGACTCAAATTCGGCACTGACTCCGATTGGGGAGTGACAAGCTGGTCTGTCTTGTGAACAATCTCAAATAGACACGAAGACAGTTAAATAAACCCAGCAGATTCTACAAAACCTAAGCTTTCAAACAAGGTACAGCAGGTTGTGATTATTGAGGCCAGTGCATTGACTGTCACACAACCATGTCACTCAATGGAGTAAAGCTTTTATTCTACAAAAAACTTAAGTGTGAAGCAGTATCTCCGGACAAAGTACAATGTTGCACGGTCATAGGAAAAACGGGTTCTAGCATTCTGAACACAACCTATTCAGAGTAAAATATAAGCTGTGAGAGATCTTGAACTACAAGTTGTTTACTTTACGATTATTTCACTCACATTGTTGGTCACAAAAAGACAATGGCAGGCAAAACGTAGCAGCAATTTTCTCAATGACAACCTTTACTTAGGAGCTTCAAGCTGCTTGCAAAGATCACAGACCAATCCAGAGTTTTGTCAATTCAATTCTTCTTTCAACACCACCTTTTCTATCACAAGCCCTAATCTGTGTTTGAAGAAAGTTGTCGCCCAGAGATTTGATCACTTGTTCAGGTTAATGACGATGATTCTCTCACTGATCGCTGGCTCACATGTTATTTTTTTAAATCCAGCTTTCTTAATCACATAGTTCTCTCCATATGGTCCCGCCATCTGCTTCGGTCCAAAATAACAACCATTAAAAACTTGCAAATTAATAACTCCATTATTAGGGCAAAACGCTGCTGTGGCAAGGCCAGAACGGGTATTTACTATGAGCTTAAAACTACGACAGAAGTATGCAGATGGCCAAAAATTGTATTGAATGTCGATGATGTGTAGTCATTTTTTCCTGCTGAAACAAAACTTTAATGTGCAGAAAGTCGCTACAGTCTGATAAAAGACAAATATTTAAACTGTGCTGCTTAATATTTAGTTTGCATTTAAGTAAACCATGTAGAAAAGCAGATAAACAACAAAAACAATGCAAATACACATATCACCAGTACAAACTTTGAGATAAAAGACAGTTGAGTGACTTTTTCTGCTCAAATAAGCGGTTTCTAAAGTTGTTTGTTGAAGAAACGGTTTGTTGTGGGGCAGTTGAATCAGCTGCTGACGTTATAAATTGCTACGATCTAAACGGCATGGTACTACCACAGGCGTCTGCAACCTGCGGCTCCAGGGGGTGGCTCTTTGCAGTCTGGTTTAAGAGTGAGAAGTTACAAAAAGTTACGTAAAAAAGAAAATATTGTGTAATTTGTGTATTTCAAACTTCTAATTCTGTTCTATACATAAAAAAATGCTAAAATATCCTATACTCTATTGATCTCGATGTCAATATATGCAACTAAAATACCATATGAAAGAAGTGGCAGATTTTTTGCTCAAGCATTTATCAATAGGTCCACCTTCACATTCACATTTTTGCCCTAAAGTTGTTCATTTTTTTTCATTATTAAATGGCTGTTTTTTGACTTTAATTTGTTTTGAATTGGGCAAAGCGGCTCTTTTGTAGTTAAACGTTGGCCTGAACTAGCAGACATTGGCAAGTTTCAACCTAGAAGTAACCTACTTTTGTTAGTTGGTCTAAATATATATTTAATATTATCCATGTTTGTCAGAGACTAGAACTATTGACAGTGTCTTCTTTAAGAGACAAGAGCTGCACCAACAAAAACAAGGCACAAAACATGTTAAGGATCAGTCATCAAAAGCATTTAGCCAAACACTTTTAAAGTCTAGAATTGAGTGACTTTAACACTGATGCGGAGGCTAAAACAGAACAATGAACAAGAGAACAGAACTTCAGTACAACTAAATACAAATATTTAAAAGAAATGTTAGAAAGGCCATGCCACAATGCTAACAACAACAGACGAACTTAGTGGATTTTGGTGAACAAACAAGACATTATTAAACATCGTCAGTATATTTTGGACCAATTTTCACCTGAATAGATACATTATCAAGATATCTGTGCAGGGGAAACTTATTTAGTCCCTTTAAACTAAACTAAGAAACAGGCATCCAATTGATGAGGTCCAACAAATAAAAGTTTGAGCAGTTTGACTTGAGCTTCCAAAAAGAGGAAAAAACAAATGACTTCCATGTCGGTTCTTTGTGGAAGTTGACAAAAGGGGTCTTGTTCCCTCAAACTTGCCCATTACTATTGCCTTTACACTGTTGTGGAGGTGTTAACGAGGTTTGAACAGAGCCGAGTGTTTCTGCTACTGCTGCTGCTGCTGAACTAACGACCAGGCTGGAGAAATACTGAACTCTTTTAGTAACTTAAAGCTTAAACGGTTGGACGCAAAATTTAAAGCTTTACAGATTTTTACTGAATAAGGAAAGTGAAAATACGATTCACAAAATTCAGCATCTCTGCAAGAAGAATTAATACGATTAGTGCAATTATTCAACTCCAAATACGTTATGGTTGTCAGTTATATTGATTTAAGTCATAAGAATAATATGACTATTAATTAGTCTAATCCAAACACAAGTACGCTGTTTTAACACTCCATCGTGGTGAGTTTGAAGCTGTCCAATGGAAGATTTGCTATCAACAGCTAGTATAACATTTTTTGTTGTTAGCAGTGTTTTAGGGAACAAATGCTCACACAACTGACAGAGTTTCCTGGAAGTTGGACCTACTGTGTTTTTCCACGTAGTTAGGAGTAAACTAT
This sequence comes from Mugilogobius chulae, assembly GCA_038363315.1. Classification (NCBI taxonomy): domain Eukaryota; kingdom Metazoa; phylum Chordata; class Actinopteri; order Gobiiformes; family Gobiidae; genus Mugilogobius; species Mugilogobius chulae. The sequence continues at coordinate 679,114 of CM076412.1, forward strand.
AACAGTATTATACAATTTGCTTTTTTGCAAAACACAAAATTGATTTAAAACAACTTAGAAATAGAAACAGGTCCATTGACTTCCTGTACAATACTGCAGAAACTGATAAGTTTTATACTCTTTATATTATTATAGTTTTATACTCTATAGTCATATTCGAATTCTGACAACTGGTGAAGGGCCGGACTACGGCCGTTGATGTGACAAGATTATCCTATTGCAAGTAATTTTTTGTAAAACAGGCTTTTTGACCATTTACTGTGCTAATTATTAGAATACAGCAAAGACACATGCTCCATAGTAAAAACAGAGCTCACTTTCTCAAAAAACATGCCAAGAGTCAGATTCAGACAGACCGAGAGCCGCAACTGGCCCCGGGCCACTGTTTACCCAGGTCTGCTTTAATGTAACAAGATTTTAAATTTGTCATTTTATTCTTGTAAAGTGACTATGTGATTATTTTGAACCATACATGCTTTAATGTGAATCAGTTTTTTTTAGTAATCACAATTAAATACAGACAAGTGGGCAGGGATAGGTGATAAGTGAGGACAGGGCTTTTCTGAGCTCTCAAGCAGCAGCTGCAGGACAATACAAGATTACTTAATCATGCAGGAATCATTCTTAATAAAACTTTGAGTAAACTAATGATGAGAGAAGGCAGATACTAATATATTATCATTTTAAAATCATAACGCCTGTATCATTTATGTGTATTTTGGTCCACACTTATAATGTAATTGCTAGTTAAAATAACCTCTTGGCGATAACATTCATGTTTTCTTTCTTTTCTAAACTCTTAATTGTGCTTCAGTTCTTCTCATGATCTATTTCAGCTTTCTGATTTGCCTCGTACATCTTTGGGAAACAGAAGAACGCGTCTCTGGTGGTGATCGAGTTATTGTCAGGCGGCTGTGATGCTGCGAGGGACTGTCTTTCCTCGTCTTTGAGCTTCTTCAGACGAGTTGGGGGCGCGTGGCGGATCCTTGAGGTGTTGAGGGGATCGATCTCACTTAATGTCAGATAGCGCGGCACCACCCGGCGGCAGGCGCGCTCCGTCGTGACACTGCAAAGCCTTGCCTTGGGCGGATACATGCTCGCTGTTTGGGAGGCGGGTTTGAAGTTCTGACAGCTCTCAGTCACAGCGTTCAGCGGCGGCAGCAGAAGCACCGGGCTGAGGCGACGTGCTGACAATAGTTTTGTTTTCAACGTGGCATCACAACAAGAGAGAAGACGGCTTAAAAACACAGCAGGAGGACAGGTCAGATTACAACTGTGGCCCGGAGGTCAAATGTGGACCTCAGACTAGTTTTTGTTGGCCCTCAGATCTCTAGAACAATTTGCCCAAACAACAACAAGGAATTAATCAGTGAGAATTAAATATGTATCTATTTTAAAGCCTTTATCAAGTACTATACCATTTTAAAGATGCACTGTGTAACTTTCTGAAGGTAAAAATCAACTGTACAATTTTGTAGAAATAAAAGGTTAAAACCATGCATTGGAACATTGTTAATATTGATTAGGGCTGTGAAATATTGAAAAAATCACTACAAAAAAGGAAAATCTAACTTGGGTAAAATGACTTGAATTAAGCATTTTCATTTTAGAAGACTAAATTTAATATTTTTTTCACTTATTTGGACTAAGGGCCTGATTTATCAAGCCAGGTGCTAAATTGCGGGTGCAAAACTAGAAGAAAATCATGTGTTATTTTGCATGAACATTTTCATTTGGGTCAGATAAATAGAATAACAAATACTTTTTAGCTTTAAAGTTTTAGCCACGCCTCATTTTCAGTCGATTAATCAGTCGATGGAACATACATTTTGTCGACTAAGAATTTCTTCGGTCAACTACAGCCCTAACCAGAAAGAAGACATTTTTACCTCAAAATAAGCAAAATGTTCTTATTTTTTTAGAAACATCTTTTTGCAGTGATGAATATTGTTTATTGTTTATTTCTTTGGATCCCCATTAGCTGTCACAATTGACAGCTATACTCAATAATTTGTTGGCGCATCTCAATATAATTATACAATATTGTCAATGTGTTAAAACATGCCTTAATTATTACTTTAAGCTTAATTATTAGACAAATGTAAACTTTTGTAAATATCCACACTGGAAAAATATAAGTGCTTGAAATAGGTAGCAAGTAACTTGAAATTGGGAGAAAAAAAAAAGTACACAACATTTTCTGTCATTTTGGGAAATCTTTTTGTAAGACAGCAAAAACAAACTGTTTTATAAAGAACTTTGAATGACTAATTGCAGAACGCACTTACATACAAACTTGTCTTGCATATTTGACAGTTTGTTAATTGCTTTTTTGTACTTTTTTTACAGCTCGATATACTCTACTACTATGAAATACGATCACAGTATGATCTAAAATTCTATATATTGCCCAGCTCTAAGAGTGATATTTGTGTGTTATGTCATGTTAATGTAAAACATAAGTCTACTTAAAGTGAAACATAGATTTTAGTATTCATTCAATGCATCAAAATCATCTAAATGACAAAAACTCAATAAATACTTTGTGGCTCAATTAAAATTTGCTCTTTATTCACAAATATATATTTTTTACAGTGTCTAATTCTCTGTGACCCAGACCAGCCCTCCATTTAGTTTGTGTTTCAACATGTGGCCCTTAAATATCAGTTTGGACACATCTGAATAACAGATTAACCAGATTTAGGTTGACAATAGATCTATTATAGACTATAGGCATATTAAAGGCTGGCTACCTGATTTTTACACTGCAAAACAGGAAGTAAGTATTTAAATCAGTCCAACTACTTCCTCAGTCACTCAACCCTTCAGCACAGTGTTTACACCCAATTGAATTCATTTTTGGCTGTAGCTACAGTTTAAGAATCTCTTTTTACAGACAGCAAAGTGAAACTGGAAAGGATCAGCCAAGCACAGCCAATCAGAATGCTGCATTCTGCTGTTGATTAGAACGAACTAAAATACTTAAATATGCAAACTAGACAGCACCACTTAACCTGATTTTTTCACAAAGTTAGTTTAATCATTTATAACTACAGGTGAATTGGAACTAGGGATGTCAACATTATTAGATTAATCGATAATCGTGATGATTCAGCCCAATATAATCGCAAAAACAAAAGAAACATAATCGTGACAATGACAGAAGCAAAATCTGAAGGATTTTTAGTTTATTCTACAAAAACATGAGCAAAATATCAGTTCCAGTTTCAGGCAAAAAAGTGTTGTCTATCAGATAAATGTATTGTTTTTACTTTATTTTTCCTATAGTGAGAAGTAAATTTGTGATTTTGCCTTGTTTGTTTTGCTACAGGCCGGAGGATAACAGACCTTAGTAAATATTGAGAAAATAATGCCAGAAATATGTATACACTTCTATTTAGACCCATTTACACAGTTTATCAGTTTAAAAAAGTGATTTTTGTGTTTAGTGGCCTTTTAAGAAGCAAAATTCAGTTTTTTAACAGTGACAAAACGATAGAAATATTGTGTATTGTGGAGCAAATGTAATGTCATTTAATAATCTCTATTAAAGCAAAAGCATCTTGATGTTTTTGTCCCATTTTTTGATTTCATAAAACTGGTCAAAATCTGAGGAAAAGGTAAAGGTAAGAAAAAAGGTTTTACAAGTTTTTCATCGTGTCATGGTAAAAAATATTGAAATCTGCAAGACACTCCAATCTATGAACATGAAAAAGTATTTTTACATGGATGCAGCCCTTGTTGTTGAGACTGTATTCTGGTGGTACATTCACTCACAAGGGTCTGCAGAAATCGACGAGCCAACGAGTGAAAACAGACTAAAACTGGACTGGCTTTGAAAGTAAGTTTGCGGGGCGGGTTTGAAATGGCCATCTGGAGAGAAAAGACGAGACATTCCTTTACATTCTACCTCTGCCACACGCCTCTGCGCTCTGCCTTTAAAAGGAAAACGCACTTTTGAAGTCGGGTTTAAAGAAACATGACACTGGCCGACAAGTTTGAGCTACTATGGAATCTCCAGTGTTAAAAAATAAACTGTCCACGGCGTCGGTGTTTTCTGTGTTTGGCAGCAGAAACAAAAGACACGACAGAAATACTACAATGCAAATATATATTTTAAAATAACCAGCCATTTCTTTACAAGCACTAACACCAAATCCTCTTTGAGTATAGGTTGCACAATGAACTAAAATTGAATAGATGCACTTAACAAATCACAAAGACAGACATTTTTCAAAACCAATGACCACCTTTACAAACAATATGTGACTTTTTGCATAAAACTGTTAATCCAATAGATTAAATCTGTTTTAAAATAGATCACAAGCGATTATCAATTTATCAGTCAAAGTTTTCCACAGGATTTGATTATTTTATTCTGTATATCTTTTGGACGGACACAGCTTGTAATTGAATGCCCCTACGTATGAAATAGCACTGATTACAAAATAAAAATGGTTACTTTTACGTATATGCACATGATTATCCCACAGCCATCATTTGTTCATCTTATGTTTATGGGAGTTGGCCTCATCTATTAAAGGTGGGGTAGCTGGTTTTCACCCCATAAACATGAAATAGGCGTAAATGAATACTGGTCATATTGCAATTAGCTCTGTGCAGTTGACTTGTTTTCGTTCAAAATAGAGACATCCTGTACACACAACCACTTCCTGTCCAAAGCTTTTCAATGAGGTTTTCACTACATCAGTTTAAAACAAATAAATCCTCTTTAGATCAGACAGTTGTGGTTAAAGACTTTACATATTAGAGGAATATTTCACCAGAGACACTTTTGTGTTTAAAAAGAGACATGATTATATCTAACACTAACAGGAAGTGGTCGTATGTACACAAGTTAGCTATTTTGAGCGTACGCAAGCCGACTGAAGTTCCGTGCACAGAGCCAATTAGATATTTCTCAAATCACACTTCAGTATACATCACATTTAGTGGAACTCCACAGTTCTGCCTCCTTCGAAGTCGATTGTGGCTTCAGAAGTAAATATTTTCATTAAAGATCCTATGTTACACTTTCATTCATTCATTCATTTTCTACAGCTTAATCCCGTTAGGGGTCGCGGGTGACTGAAGCCTATCCCAGTGACTTTGGGCCTTAGGCGGGGAACACCCTGGACAGTGGCCAACTCATCGCAGGGTTAGACAATCATTCACTCTCTCATTTACTCACTAATAGCAGTGATGCCCAACACAGTCATGAAACCAGAGTACCCGGAGAAAACCCACGGTGACAAGGTGAGAACATGCAAACTCCACCCAGAGAGATCGTGAGATGTTGTTATGAGCCGACCCGGGAGTCGAACTCACGACTTACACTTGGCATTAGGTATCTACCAATATACACCAATAAAAACAATACAAGTCACTGAGATAGTTTTTTCCTTTACTCAAAATATAACAACATTAGTCATAGTGGTCGGTGTAACTGATATTTATTGTGACTACTTAACAGCTTTATCTGACTTAAGATATCAAACATATGAAAAGTTCTGTTCAGCACTATTTATTTTTTTTACATTGTTTTGTTATTAAAACTCAAGGTAGTTGAACTAATTGAACTCATCTTTCAGCAATATGTATCTGGACATTACTCACACACCATGACTTCCTTTTTCTGATGCAATTCAAATCTTTGTATTTTCTAGTAAATAAATAAATGCATTTCTTGACTATTAGAAATTTTGATGAACTAAGGTTGGGGTTAATCAGATAATAAACAAAAGCTCTTTGCATCTTGTTGAAATCTCACTGACTGATTGCATTATACTCTGCTCAGACTTGTACCTGTCACTAAGATGAGAAAAAACAATAAATCAAAACAATAAACCTCTAGCTCAAACCCATCACCACTAAAGCTAAATATTTTAAATCAATTTCCCCTCATGCATACTTTTGTGGAGCCAAGTGTCTATGTAAATGACCAGACTTGAGCTTATGGCCAAGGGCGAGTGTGAATAATGAGCATTAACCCTGGGAAGACCCCAGCACACGCACACATGAACATGTGCTGGAGCATTGTGCAAGGGTATAGGGGACATTTAATCTACGTTCAGTGATAAATCATAACATAAGGACAAGGAATGAGACCTCTTATCACAAGTTTAGTCACAATCAAATTAATTAGAATGGTAGAAACAACATTACATAAGAACTAAATATTATGTTCTTCCCTCTGAAATGCATGGGATTTTTTTTTATTTAAAGCCCATATGACAGATTAGCTACCATTTTCAGGAAACCATAGGCAACAGCAATGCTTACCAAATATTAGTCTTTGTTTCACATAATTATTTATTGTTTAGCTGTAAAATACGATTTTATTGTGAAATTCAAATCTCTTCCGCCTTGAACATGTAAGTGAGCGGTGACGTAGGCGGAGGGACGAACTTGACTAACGTTCGTAATTCTCTATTGACTTGAATGTATTTTTATGTTACAAACATCGGTGTTTCCTAGTCTTACTGCTCCTGCCAGGACATATTCACCTCCCTCAGTATTTAGGATACACTGTAGTTATCAACAGAATTGCTTGAAATGTGTTTATGTGTGTTAAATAAATGTGCAGGGTCACTTGAATCGGGAGACACACACAGCAGCTGTGCAGCTGGCTGGCTCCTCCTTCTCCTCTTCCCTCTTCCTCTCAGCGTCTCGTGTTATGATCACATGTTACAGTAGCGGACGTTCACTTCGCAGACAGGGAATTGTGAACTTTTGTGCCCCTGTTTTTGTAGAGAAAGTTGTTTTCGTGGCGCTCAAAACGATAGGTTTATATCAGCAGCGCGGCGCGGCAACAGGAAGACTCCAGCGGCTGTTTACTGCACGGAGCATGTTTTTGACGCAGCTCACAGCAATGCTTTGTTGGAAATGCAGACTGGATTTAAGGTGAACTTGTGGATTTAGACAATGCGTCGGGGGCCGGGGCCAATGGATTTAACGCGGAAGAAACAGAACAGCCAGCCAGCATATCTGCAGAGCCCTGATGTACGAACAGCTGGATTAACCCGTGTCCCCGTCAGACACATGTGTTTTAAGCTTCCCCTGGACATCAGCGAACATCGTCTTACATCGTCAGACATCCATGGTGAGTAAAAAGTTTGTGAGTTATTTGACTTGAAAAGGCTCGTTACACGTGCGTAATCGCCAGGCGCTGTTCTTATGTGAAGCTTGGAGGAGGATGTGCTCTGTTGTTGCTGCTGTAATAATTTGTTGATCATCAAGAGCACATAGACAGTGAACAAACAGGGTATTCAGGTGCTGGGATCGGCTCATAGAAGAAGGGCTTGCGGCGCGGGAGGTGAGCGCAGAAGGGCGTCTGACCAGTGCAAATGCTTTGAGCTGTGCCGCGCTCCATATCTCGGGTGTATAACACTCCTCTGACATGTGATTAACAGATGAAGCTGTGTTTGGGGCTTTGTATTCACGTGTGGAAGGCTGGGTTTCTTATTCCTTCATTTAAAAAAGCTACAGCCTTTTTTTTGGTCTGGAAAGCATTACACAATGTGTCCACTCAGCAAATTCTTATTGGTCTGTTCACTTACATAATTAACCATTTTAACAAAAAACTATATAAAATAAACTAAAGGTGAACACACAAAATAACACCCCTGATATCTAATTAACTATATATAACAATCAGCTCTTTACAAATCCAGGCGACAGTGCAGATATTTGATCAAAAAGATGCTTAGTTTTACATGTAAAACAGCCTGAACTGATGCTGCGTTCCCCTCCGTCTACGTCATCCTCACAGCTCCAGGGGGCGCCCTAGCAACGGATAAACAGCACTAGAAAGTGCATGGTTTTATAAAGTTTTTTTATCATTTTTGGCAACTTTTATGGAACAAAACGAATATTTATCATATCTACAAATATATTCTAAGTGGATTATATTAAAAAATAACATTTAAGCAACCTGTCATATGCACTTTTAATTTCTTTTTTTTTTCCTTTTCCTGTTTTTTCTTAATAGTAAAAGGATGTACCTGATTTTTATGTATCAAAGTATGAAGCAGGAAGTGTGATGTTAGCATGCTATCATATATTAGTGGGTCAGATTTATCAAGCATTTGCTCATGTGCAAAAACAGGTTAGGGGGATAAAACCTTGGCAGAGATGATGTTTTCTCTCATACACACTCTAAAGATTGGGGGTGTTTCATATCTGTTTTGTTTAGTAAGTTATGTGCATCTTCCAATATAAAATTTTGTGTAAAATGCTCATAAATAATGCATTATTTTGCACCCGTATTTTAGCACCTGGCTTGATAAATAAAAAGCTATGACTTCAAAATTATGAGAAGTGCTTATAAACTGAAATGTGTTAGATGAGAAACATGTGTTTAAAATGAACAGTTTGTTGATTCATGGTTTAACAATGATAAAAGTCAGATCTTTACTACTAATGTTTAAAATTGCATTTGAACAGATTATTTGTAAACAGATTGCCTCAAGCAAACTTTATTGGTAACTAAGCAAGAGCTTTTCAACATTTAATTAGTTGATGATTATGTATTCAAAGAGTCTCCATTTACAGAAATAAGTTATTTGACTGGGATGAGTGATATTCACAAAAATGTCAAAACAAATTTGTCTACAGTATATTTATAAGAAAGTGTACCTAAAACATATGTTTAAGCTTTTTGATTGAGGTTGTATATATGAGACTAATGCTAAATGTCTGTTCATGTCCTTGAATGAAAGTTCATGACGTTCCTTTTTTTTTGTTGTTGAGAAATTAATATTTGTAAACAAAATTTCACTTAGAGCTGCTGGGCAATTTTGACCAAAATTAATATCTCAATTTTTTTTTGTTGAATCACGATAAGGATTTTTGGACGATATTCTGTCAGTTCAACATAAATGTGTTCAAATCTGTGTAGATAGTTACCTAAAAAAGACAACCTTAAATATCTCTTGATAAAAATTGATTGAATGCAGTGTTTATCGTATGAGAGGTTTGACCTCTTAAATAAAGAGATTAACTAAACACACCAAGAAATTTCAAATTAGTGTGTATTTTCTTTAGGTAAAAATATATTTTAAACTTAATTCAAACCAAATTAAGAATCTAGCTTGCAAAATTCTACTAATTCTAGACACACTAATCCCTTGTTTTCTCTTTTAGATGCTCATTTTGTTCAGTGTGTTTATTATCAAACAAATATTTGTCAATTAATGACAAAAGCTGCATCAATCTCCCTATTATAAATAATGTTCCTTTTTTATAAAGCTCTTTGAATTGTTAATGCAACAATTCTGATACAGTGTATTTAAACTTCTTAACCCTGATAACATCCGTTCATTGTTGTGTCTGTGCACAACGTTTGGCATACCCAAATGATATTGCTATTAAAAGAAGAGTTTACAGTCCACATGCTGATGTGATACATCATTTTAAAGTTCAGGCCTTCTAGTTTTGGAGATTGCACATAAAGGCTGTCAGTGCTTAAAACAAATTGACTATACAAGCTCAAAACTTAAAAAATTGATTTTTTATCCTCGCCTAAATATTTTCAATTTCTAGAGCCCTAGGACAGTTATATTCATTGTATGTTTCTGACATGCACCACACTTGATGTTTATCTTGTTGACAACAACTGTGTAAAGTTTCAGACATCCAGCAATAAGTATTTTGAAGATTTTGGTCATTTTCTATAAAGGTAAATTCGGAACAAGCTATCCAAATATGTGCCAAATGTGCAAAGTGTCTTACAAGAATTTTAGCTCACAAATGACCATAAAACATGCATTTTCATGTTCTGATTGCTTCAATTTCCCTTCAAGCTGATGTTTTACAACTTTTCTAAAAAAAAAATTTTTTTTGCTATGTGGTCATGAATTTTCCATTATACAGCAGACTGGTAATATGTATACACATTTTATTATGATTTGCAAAAAACAAGTGCAATAGCTCAAAGTAACAGTCAAAGCAGACCCATTTTATGTTTTAGTGAGACGAAAATCAAGAGAACAAATGATATAACTTCTATATTAGACAAGCCTAATGTATATATTGTGCAAGAATCATGTCAGTAAAAAACAGTTCACATGAAATCCATTACAAGCAGCTCACATTACGGTCCTCTTCATCAGCCCTGGTCTAAGAGTCTCAGCAGTCCTCTTCATCAGCTCCATCTGTCACTGATGTATAACTGGACAGGTCACTGGGAAAAACAGCACTCTTAGTACATTTGTTATTCGTTTCAATAATAATAATAATAATAATAATAATAATAATAATAATAATAAATAATAATAATAATAATAATAATAATAATAATAATAAAGCTTGTTTGTATAATGTTATTTTTATTTCATTTTATTTAGTAAGTCAGTCCTATAAAAGTTTACTTTCAGCAAAAGTATAGTTCATATTTATTTAGCATCATAATTATTATGCACACAAAAGTCACACAACAATGATTATAAAAATAACGTGTCATAAATATATTGTTTCTAAAGTAAAAACATTTGAAATACTCACAAGTCAAAGTAGCCTGGTGTTTTCTTCTTCTCTCGTCTGAATCACTTTCCGTAATAATATATCCAGAACAAAGGCGTGAGACTTGTCTTACGACACACTCTCTGTCTTCCACTTCCTTTTAGAGCAGTATCTTTCAGTAATACCAAAAAGCTGAAAAACTCCGGTAAAAGAGCTCCGTAAAAATCCTCTGTCTGCGCCATCTTGGATTTTACCGTACCTCCGCGCATTACGCACAGGATTTGGAGCACCGTTTGGTGCCGATATCTCATCCAACCACCGTTGTGAAGCTGAAGGTTTGCCCTGCACGATTTAGTCGTTTTACGGTAAATTTTGTGACGTATTTTACGTCATCGTTGCCAAACACAAGGAGCGGTGCGTAAAGATGACGTAGCATGAGAGCGTTTGTTGTGTTCAAAGGGACTACCAGACGAACGCGGCGGCATAGAAGCATGTATTTGGTCTCGTTTTTAGCTAAGAATGAGAGGAAAAGAATGACACCCAACATGCCGGCTTCCGTAAAAGGAAAGCGCTTTCATTACCCGGAAAAAGTTGCAATGTTTAGTTTTATGACTTTTTTACAGAAGAGAAACACTGTTTGCTGGATTATTTCTTCGGAGGATTTACTTTTGGGAAATACAAGTGGATATTTTTTTCTGCCAGATATCACGGCTAAATGAGTGCATTGACTGTGGATTGACTCAGACCAAGTATGGAAAAATCATCATAAAGAAGATTTGCATAATCTCAAGTTGAATATGATGGCGGATTATTAGTTATTTCTTGATGGAGTTGATTGTCACATGAAACAAATTATATAGCCGGTTTGTTGAGAAATTAAGCTTTACAATGATGTCTAACTTGCCGTGCTTGCTTAAAAAATAGGCGTGCTGTAAACGGGAAGTGTAAAAGAGCAAAACGAGCGGGCGCGACCGGCCGGCATATAAAGGTTTAAGAAAGTACAGCATCACTTATTTAATTTTTATTGAAAACAACTCTTTTAATGTTATTATGTAATGATATACGCGATATTCAATTTTTGCATTTATCTTCAAACAACATTTACTTGAATAGTCTAAAATTTGATATAACATTCGATATATGCATTTTCTCAAGCAAACATTTGGATATTATCTAGAATATTTTGCTCAGCTTGACAAGCAGATAAACTGAAAATGATAATTCAAGTCCTAAATATTGGTCAGCTGGAACACCACACACACATAAAAACAACCTACTGTAAATCCAAATCTACGCATTGAGCTAACTGAAGCATAAATGTTCGCCTGTCCATGAAAAACAACGAAACCAACTCTCTGATTTGTGACGATAAATAGTCTAAGACACTCTCGGATCCATCAGGAGTGACCCACATTCGGCACAGTGGAAAAAAAAAAATAGGCCAGAACCCAAATTAAGGGGCAGTGGGTCTTGAGCCTCACGTTTAGCGGTAATTGCATGGCGTGAGGGTGTCGAGCGGCGCGTCCCGGGTCGAGGCGAGGGAGAGACGTACCCCGGGGGCGCGTGTAAATAGTGGCGCCCGAAGCGGAGATGACAGCGCAGACAGGACAAACCGAGCTCGTGAGCAGAACCGTTTGAAGTAGAGGCAGAGTCCGTGGTAAATAAATGAGGTGATAGTGGGCAACCCTGGCGCACATGTCAGAGTACCAGTCCATAAGTAGGCTGATTCTCTTAATTGCCGGGGAGAGGAGGTTCTGTCTTTCGCATCACACGTTTTTCAATCAGAATGGGTGTCTTTCATGGCAGAGTGAGGCCACGGAGTAAAACTGACTGTTCCTAATGATAGTCTTGCTTTTTTTTAAGAGTGATACGGCTAGTTTCAACAGAGGTGGACATTTAAGTTAACCTCCGATGCGGGTATGTTTTCTTGAAAATTCTGATTTTAATTCATTTTTGGTCAAATGTTTTGCCTGATCTGCTGCAGGTGGAGTTGAATCCATTTGTCTAATCTTAGTTTTCCATCTGCTATATCAAGATTTGTAAATAAAAAGTGTCATTATGATCATATTTGTAGCATTCACGGTTGTGCAATTATTGAATTATGATTATTGCTGTAATCAAAGTGTTGAGCTTTTTTTTCTAATTCATAAGTGTGTTTGTAAGGCCTCATGCTTCCTTGAGTTGAGTAAGTCCCAGAAAGTTTAGTTACATTGCAAAATACATTTACCAATCTTTATTTTTGCGAGATTGCCAACTATTTAATTTCATGTCTTCACTTTCTACATTTAGACTCAGCACTCTCTCTAAGCAAATAATCGTTTTAATATTTTCATTTCAACTATAATTGAAGCATTTGTAATTAATTTCATATTTGAGGAGCTGTACTAAAAATATCTGTGAAATAACAGATACTACAGATATTTTTGAGACTTCAGATTTACAAATTTTTTTTTTTACAAAATCTACATTTAATTTAGTAAAAATGTTCATATCTTCTAAAATATACTGTTATAATTATTAAATATAAAAGAGGAACTAAACTTTTTGGGTGAGTGGGGAAGCATATTCACTCTTAAAACCTGCTTTTTGGCTACTGGGGTTCACTTTTTAAAATGTAGAAGAAAAGAAAAATAAACAAACTGTGACGCATTTTTAAAACGGTTATCTGCTTTTGCAAATTAACTCTGCATTTTTATAAATAATGAAAAATGCATGATGATACTTGACAAACCTGTTTAAACTGACAAGCATGCTGAACTACATTGAGAAATACAGTATTGACCCGCCCACTTTTCTTGACAGAGCACTTCCTGTTTAGCTGTTATCAGCCTGCAGAATTCAGTCACTGGGTTTATTTAAACTGTAATTATATCTATTTCAGATTGTCTCGCAGACAGACAGACAAGCTAACATGTTAGCTACTTGAACAAAGTAACAGGAAGTGTGCTAGCAAGAAAACTGGGCTGGGCAGAATAAGGTGACTAATGTAATGTACTGTTACAAGGATCTTAATCTTATGGCCATGTTTGCTGCGATGGTTGTTTTGAATGTCTTGAAAGTTCTTCCTTAATAAATTATAAAACAGCACAACATTTAACCTCAGAGATAGAACAGCCCAAATTTTCAGTTAAATAAGCAGCATAATGACATTCACGAATGACAGCACGTTTTTAATAACTAGATAATACAGTGTTTCCCATTCACAAACGAAACTATGGTGGCAGTCCATGGTCAAAATTTTGCAACCATAGTAAATAATTGGTAATATACATGTTAACTTATAGTTGTGGTCTTACGTTAAGGTTAAGGTAAGGTAAGGTATACTTTATTGTCCCCATAGGGAAATTTGTCCTCTGCATTTGACCCATCCTTCAATGCCTCTGGGGCATCTCCTCAGGAGCAGTGATCGCCGCAGTGCAGCGCTCGGGGACCCATCTCCAGATGTTCTGTCTAGGCTTGGTTAGGACTACCATAGCTGGAGGATATTACCCTATCTGTATGGTCTGTCATTATATGTAGGTTCTGTATTTTTTATTACGTATTTTTTCTATCGATTGGGCCTATTGTATAGATAAAATTTTTTTGTGCCAGCACGCCAACATTGGCTATAACCTGATCATCATATACACAAAATAAAGTTGTTATTAAATACAAGAGCAGTATTCAGTTTCTGGTCAAACTTTAGGATTATCATTTTGAGAAGGGACCATAACGTCATAATTCATCCTAAACTATTAAATCACAGAGGTTTTTGTTGCAATTTCTTTCCTTAAAGTTTTAATTCCTATAGAGAAAGAGAATAGTTATTTGAAATGAATTGCTGTGGTCTAATACCTAATAATCCTCTTTTATGGGCACTAGTGTCACTGATATTATTGCACGTCAACAGATAAAACCCAGTTCAAATGTGTCAAAAATCTGCGGACATTACATATTTTAATAATCCAATCCAATTTATGCGAGCGGGATTAGCATGACACTGAGGCCGCTTAAAACCAGCGCGCGGCTAATCCCACTCATTTGGGTCCAAACTAGGCCACATTGGAATTACAGGCATAAACCGGCCAATCACAGCGCTTAGTCTGGAATCTCCACTTTCTGAGCGAGCTTGTGCGTGCCATCTGTTCACTGCTACACTAGAAAAACTATCAATTGTCTTCGGTGACATTAGCTGGCCTTTGCACAATAGAGGTGGGAGAAATGTATAAAAAAGGAGATATACAGAATTAGCACTATGTATCATCTATTTGAAAACATGCTAATTAAAAGGTGGGAGATCTATCGCAATTGTTGTTTTGTAGATCTGCAAAATACAGAATTAGAATACATGATTGATTGATAAAAATGATTGACAATTACTCTCAGAAAGAGACAGAAACATCTAGTGCAGGGCTATTCAACTATTTTCCAAAGGGACAGATTTTATCAAGTACCATGGCTTCTGGGCCGTTTGTAGTCTGTAGCACTATACGTCACCGCTTTTGACACAAGGTTGTGCCAAATATTTAGAGGACTAGATTTGTTTCTATTTGATAACAACTAATGCTGGTCTGTTTTTATAGCTAGTAGTAACTAAATCTAAACCAGGACCAAGTAAGATCTAAAGGAGAATTAAACCAGGACTGAAATAGGACCAAATAAAGTCTAAGATTGTAAAAAGTGACAATAGTTAGTCTGGATAAAAGGTGAATAAATGCTTAAAATAAGTCATATCTCTCTTTTTAAAACAAAGATCTGCCAATATAACAAAAACAAAAGGGATTGTTTTGCTAAAATATGAAAAAGACAGCATTTTCTCACTGAAAATGAGTAAACAAAAGAAAATGCAAATGGAATTACACTAGATCCATTTGGCAAATGATATTTTCAGACAGAAAAATTATAATGAAATCAAGATAACTATTGTCTAGTTCAAATGTTTATTGACACATTGAGATATTTTAAGTTGGACACGTTTTCCTGAGAAATAACCCAGAAATAAATCTACAAACAAAAATATATATTTTTGTAATATTTACAAAGTGAATGAGGGCCGGATCAAATTTTTAGAGGGCTGATTTGGCCCCGGGCCTTAAGTTGAATAGGCCTGATCTAGTGTAATCTCTCAAACAAAGGCATTAAAAATATATTACAGTAGAGATTAATCGACACATTTGAGCAGATTTTAGATGCCATGAGATATTGTTCATAGAATAATTCAAATACAATATTTTTAGGCAGATATAACAGAAACATTTATATAAAAAAGCGAAAGATATAAACAGAATAGTAATGATAAAAAAAAATATAGATAATGATATAAAGACTTGAAAAGACTAAAAGTAGAGGACTTGAACATGACTTGGGGTTGTGGGGCACCGTCTTCGGACTTGACTTGGACTTGAAAGCAAAGACTTGAGACTTACATAGTTCCGATTTTCAAACTATTGACTTGGTCCTATCTCTGACAGTAATGCTATGTTGTTCCCCATGTCCAAAAGCACATTCCAAATTCCAAATTTGGTAGTATAGTAAACTCCGCACAGAAAGAAGAAGCAGGTGCTAAGTAAAGCCAAAAGCATCCTGAGCCAGCCTCAGCACCCTTTGAATTCTGATTTTGTCATTATGCCTTCGGGTCGTCGGTTTTATGTCTCCAGAAAACAAATCGTTTCCTGTTCTTTGTGCCCTCTGCAATTAAATTGTTGAATTTAATGGTAGTGTTCACTGATTTACTTGTATGTATCTGTATTTATTATTACGTAGAATTGTTCTATGAAGTTGAACTCAATTATTGTTTTTAGAACTGGAATGAACTGACACAATTTGTGTGTATGTGTGAACTGCTTTGAGTAAGGCTGCAAATGAATTGCCCTCTGGGACCAATAAAGTTTTTCTGAATCTAAATCTGAAAGGTTTTGGCAGCTTGGAGAACTCTCTTGATGTGAGGAAAAGAGAGTCACTCTGCTGCAGAAATGGGTGACTTGTCTTAATCACAGATTAAGTGGTGTGGCTAACCCCTGTCGTCCAGCTCATTTTGACCTAATATGAACTTCTCATCGAGATAATCAAATTCATTTTTACCGACTAGATACAGGCTTTATTTTTAAATAAAGAATTCCCAAGACTCTCAGGAGAATTACTGAAAACGTAAAAGTCTCCCACATGACGACTTTTACTATTTAAGGTGCCTATACAAGAGGAGGAGAAGGAGGAGAAGAAGAAGAAGGCAGTGAGGATATGACAAGATGAAATGGAGATTGAAATGTCACTGGAATCTCACCCCATGTGTCTATAACCTATTTTTGTAAACTATACTGTACCATGATTTATCATTTTTTTACATGAACATTTTTGTCACTAACTTTTTCTCACCAACTTCTATTGATCATATATTAGCAAAAAGAAGCAAAAGCCGAAGCCAACGCTGGCCCATTACACATTATACTGTATCATACTGTGGTGATGAATTGTGATAAATGTGGGAATTAAATGAAATTTTAAATATAATGATACAGTTGTGAGTGCACTGCAGCAAAATTTCTTCTCAGCTGTTGACAGATATTGTGGCTAAACAGCTTTTAAGCCGAGAATAATTGGAGCTAGAATGCAAGAGCTCTGCAGACATAAGATAAAAACAAGTGGAAGCAGAACTTATAACTAGAACTTTAAAAACTCTGCAAATTTTTAATGCAAAAATAAGTTTTGCCTATACTTAAAAGTATTTAGGACAAAATCAGTTTGCAATGACCCATCTTTACCGAAACCAGGAAGTGCACTGCTAACATGCTTATTTTGGTTGTGATATGACATGTCAGTTTGGGCTCTGAAATTTGTAAAAAAGTGGTTAGTGACTCATTGTGGTGAATAATTAAGAGGCACAAAATGTATAAAGACCCGTTCATAAGTTTTTACATTAGTTTGCACATAGAGGCAAATGTTTACGAAGCTAAGACCTCGACACACGTCTTTAACTTTTAAATAAATAGTTTTTGAATTATTACACTGAGTTTCTGTGGCAGACCAGGTGAGAACACAGATTCCTAATGTCTCTCTCAGTCATTGTCCTCTCTGTTCTTCCTTTGTTATGTTGTGCAGCAGTGGCTTAACCTGCGCAATATTCATTTTTTAGTTGTCAATGGCTTTTACTCACTGGCATTCTTTATTTTTTCTCTTATTTGCGTTTTGTTTATTTTGTGTGGCGTTTTCTTTCCCCAATTTTAAGCTACTTGCTACTAGGGCTTTAGTCAGCAAGAGAAATTATTGGTCGACTACAATCTGTCCCATCGAGTTAATTCGATAAAAGTGGTGTGGCCAATGCTCTGAAGCTTTTGACCTGACTGTATTTGACCCAAACTGTGCTCCCAAAATCTTCAGATATACGGTGAATTAAGCATCTATGACAATATTTTTCTTGATGATTTGCCAATAGAACAAATACATGTAGCTCTTATTCCAAGTACAGAAGCATTTTTGCTGATTTCAATTTGGAATAAAAGTGTATTTTTCATATTTTATGGTTGTGTCATTGACAGTTTTATTTTAAGCCAGTTAAAATCTTCTAAAAAAAAACTGCTTATTTCATCCACATTCTCACTTTATCTCATTTAAGATGATTATATTTTCTGTGAAAATCCTTAAAAGGAATCAGTCGACTAAAAAAATGTTGGTCGACTAAGAATGCATTGACCGATTAATCGCCAAACAACTAAAAGACTGCAACACTACTTACTTCATGCACTTATATTCTTTCAGAGTTTCTGTTGACCAAAGTTTACGTTTGTCTAATAATTAAGCTTAAAGTAATGCATTTAAGGGCATGTTTTTGCACATTTCTGTTGACAATATTGTCCAAATATATTGTTACGCCAAAACATTATTGAGATTTTAGTTTTTTGCAATGTCGCTCCAGCCCTAATTACATCCCTGACACTAATATTGTCTTTAAAATCATGTTACATTTTTAAAATATATCGCCCTGCCTACAGAGAAAAGAGGAGCAGAGAAGAGCAGATAGAGGGGCCTAGAGGAGCAGGGAGGATCCATGTGTAGCAGCCTAAAATAGCCTGCGTGTGTCAGTGGTGGAAGCCTGCAGCAGGAGCCCGTCTCTGTAGTGAAAGCAGGAATATATTAACAGCACTTTTTCATATACGCTTAAACCTGAAGCTGCTTCTCTCACACACACACTGCCCTGCTGGTTTCTGCCTCACCCACTGGAGCAAAGACATCTGCCCCACTTCTTCACACTTCACATTTTAGATCTGGTTTTTTTTTTTTTTTACTATTTTATCAGGCCACAACCAGTGAAAAATATCGGATTGGATTTTTTAAGTTTTCTGAGACATAATGCATTTTCGATAGATCAATGGAATGGATGGAATTTTGTATTTGAGAGAAGAGTAAAAGCTAAAGAACTCTCTAACTAAAGCTAAACTGTCATCTATCACTTTGAAGCTCCTTTTAGCGCAACTACACATACGCAGGCCGAAGTTATGTCTTTTAAAACCATTATTTTGAAAACGTACAATTAACATTATTTAATTGTAATATGTAAGAATGTGTCTCAGAAAAGTTTGCCAAAGAAAGCAAAAACTCCAGACTTGTTTATAGCCATTTTAAGCTAACAGTTAGCAGCCGGAAACTAGCTTAATCAGGCATGTTACGGTTGAAATAGCAATTTTTAAAACATTTTCCCTTATCTAGTAATCTCATTTTACCAATCATTTGCTTTGTTGTAATCTGTAAGGGAATCTTGAATTTAGCAGCTTAGCTAAAGCTAAACTCGCTAGCTAAAGCTAAACTCACTAACTAAAGCTAAAATTGCTTAACTAAAAACTAAACTTGCTAACTAAAGCTAAACTCGCTAGCCTAAAGCTAAACAGATCTTATGTGTCATTAACAGCAGGTGAATATGGGCCTGTGGATTCACTCTGTCTGTATCCAACAGATCAGTGTGTGGATGCAAAACAACTTTCTCCAGCTAAACTCAGACAAGACTGAAGTTATCATCTTTGGCCCACAGAAACAAAGAGAAAGTGTCAGCAGTCACTTCAGTCTCTCCTCTGAAACCTTCAAGTCAAGTTAGAAATCTGGGGTAATAATGGACTCAGACTTGAACTTTAACAGCCACATTAAGTCAATAACATCAGCAGCTTTTTACCATCTAAAAAACATTGCCAAAATCAAAAGTATAGTGTCAAAGCCTGACCTGGAGAAGCTTATTCATGCATTTGTCTCCAGTAGGTTAGATTATTGTAACGGCCTGCTCACCGGCCTATCCAAACGAGCTGTAAAACAGCTGCAGTACATCCAGAAACGCTGCTGCTCGAGTCCTGACCAGAACCAGGAAGTACGATCACATTAGTCCTGTGCTTAGGTCTTTGCACTGGCTTCCAGTGGCTCAGAGAATAGACTTTAAAACAGCTCTGCTTGTGTTTAAGTCTCTCCATGGACTAGCACCAAAGTACATCTCTGACATGTTAGTGCGTTATGAACCATTTCGCACTCTGAGGACCTCAGGGGACCGGCCTCCTGCTGGTGCCCAGAGTCAGGACTAAACATGGTGAATCAGCGTTTCAGTTTTATGCAGCTAAGATCTGGAACAGTCTTCCAGATGATGTAAGACAGGCCTCGACTGTGACAAAGTTTAAATCTAGGCTGAAAAATGTCTTTTTATCTGTGCATATGACTGAAATACTTGTCTGCACTCTTTATTTCTTTACTTCTTTTTAAAGTAAATTTTATGCTAATTATTTAATTATTGTAATTTTGATGCATTTTCCTGCCTTGTAAAGCACTGTGAATTGCTTTGTGTATGAATTGTGCTATACAAATAAATTTGCCTTGCCTTGCCTTGCCTAAACTCGCTAACTAAAACTAAACTTGCTAACTAAAGCTAAACTCGCTAACTAAAACTAAGCTCGCTAACTGAAGCTAAACTTACTAACTAAAGCTAAACTCGCTAACTAAAGCTAAACTTACTAACTAAAGCTAAATTTATAAATTATTTAGAAATTTCAAGATGAGCAGTGTTTTTGATTGTTGATTGTTTCTCCTTTGCACCTAAATAGATGTAAAAAAAATGTTATCAAGTCAAGTTGCAATTGCCAAGAGAGAGAAAAAGATGCTACTGTGTTTACAAAACACACCAAAATCTGATAATTTGCTAATGTCTGAACTTTTGCTTAACATGTAAACTGTATTCATTCTCATTCATTCATTTCTGCTTGCTCCTGTTAGGGTTGCAGGTGTCTGGAGCCTATACCAGAGATTTTGGGCCTTAGGTGGGGGAACACTCTGGACAGTATAGACACAGACAGACAATAATTAATTCCCTCATTCATTAATTTAGAGTGTTGCCAATTGACCTTAATGTTTTTGGAGGAAGACAGACCAATGCAAATTCTGAAGTGCACCATACTACTAAAATCTGATGACTTTGCTATTAACATATTATTTTAATAATGTAAAAATGAAAAAAAAAAAAGATCAGTCTGAGTGACATGTAGATATATTTATGTTTCATATTGATTTTAACTGCCTTTAAGGTGCAGTAGATTGTCTTTTGTGGAAAGAATGCATCTGTCTAAAATATTTCTCCTTTTGTGGCGCTCTGCAGGTTCACCCACTGCTGTGTAATGACTTGTATTTACTTTAATACTGAAAAAAAAACACACAATACTTTCTACAATATTTATAATGTTCAAAGGTTTTGCTGTTCAACATTAAGAATATTAATGAAAACCTGCTTTTTTCAATTGTGAAATGTATAAAGAGATCATCATTTTATACTTTGTTCATTGCTAACTGCATTATTGATCAATTTGACTTCCTGCTCAAAACTGCTAAAGTGATAACCTCTTGATAGTGATAAGCCTTAAATTAGTCACTGAGCAGCAGCAGAAACGCAACACTATAAAAAAGCACTGATGGACAGAAGCAAACCTCAAACCCAAATACACTGAGACACTTTTGGAAGTCAGAGGTCACCACCTTCGCCCACAAAGCGACCTGCAGCTTGGATTTCTTCTTCCCCCTCTACCGCCTGCTGCCATAAAGAGCCATAATCACAGAGAAAACACAGTGATCTGCCTGAGTAATTGTAATTTTAGTCCAATCTGATATGCTTGAGTAAAAGCAGGAACCACACAGATGGAAAACTGTCTCTCCACTGAGCCTCAAACCAGCCAAACCAGACTTTACCTCTACATGTGTAATATACTGTATGTGATAGGATTGCAATGAGGAAGTGATGATCTGCTATGAATGAAGCTTGTATGATTGTAACAACAACAATACAACAACAAAGAAGTATTGCATTTTCTCCTCTTCTTTACTTTTGTGTCTTTCTTCACCTAAATTGTGGATTTTCAATGAACACATTACACTATGAATGGATACAAATGGAGTAAACCAAACAAAAAGACTTGTAACTTTTATCTACTACCCTAACCCACCTTCTCAAAAATACTTGGCTATAGTCTGATCATTTTGTGTTAAGGTTAAGCTACATTTCACAATCCTCTGCATTTGACCCATCCTTCAATGCCTGACATGTTTCATTGACCGATTAGTCGACTAAAAGAGGGCGTGGCTAAAGCTGTCAACCAAAAAAGTGTCTTTTTGATCTGATTCTCATTATCTAACAATTCTTGAAAAAAACAAAACGCACTGGAGTTATGCAAAAACAATAACTGTCTATTCATGCATACAGTATAAAGCCATATTAACCCAATGATGTGATCTAATATTTTCAGCTAACTCGCTTAATTTTTCTCCTGTTCCATTGAAATCCTTATAATCTAATTCAGGGGTCTGCAACCTGCGGCTCAAGAGCCACAAACGGCTCTTTGAAGACATCAGTACAGCTCTTTGAGATTTGATTGAGATTAGGAATTAGACCATTTAAAAGTTCAAGATCATTCTTTACTATTCTATTCACAGAATATGTAAATAAGGTGTTCTTTAGTGTTTGCATATGGGTATTTATTCATTTCTGAATGTATTGACGACCATAATTGGAGGCTCTTTCAAAAATGCACAGGAGCACAGAAACGTGCTAATTGAAACAAACTGATTAGTCTCACCCAAAATCATTTTGGTTTATTAACACAATATTTTATTTTGTAAAACATTGTTTAATTCATTTAACTGTCTCAAGAGTTTTTTTGGGGGGAGGGACAAAGGAACAAAATACAGTTACGGCTCTTTCCGACTTTGATTTGGTTTGAATAAGGCAATTATTCGACAATGCAAATTTTGGTCGAAAGGCTTGGTCGGGACCATAGCTAAACAGGATATAAACATGCATGTTTTGGTTGGTAGAGAAAACCCAGTGCCCAGAGGAAAACTACCCAGACACGAGAAGAAACAACTCCACTCAGACCGTGCGGGAGTCGATCCCTCAATCTTCTCTCTGCGAGGTGAGAGTACTAGTCACAACGCTCCCGCCACTGTGTGCATTCCTTCTACTTCTGAACAAGGCTCAGTGAAATGAAAACCATTTTAAGAGATTCATCATGGGGCTGAGTAAGAGAAACAGAGATTGCAACAATGCATCGAGAAGCTACTTTAAAGAATCTGAAACTGTTTTTTCTCCTTATTACTTCATATATTTCATGTATTTAATATTCACAACACAGTTCTTATTATGTGTATACATTTTATAAATTTGCTATATTTGCTGTTATAAGCTGTCACTTGTGTACTGAGGAAAAATACAGAGAAACCAAGCGAGAACAAGAGAGAGAGAGAGAGTTGGCGGGCGACCCAGGAGCAGCAGGCCACTTCACGGCTCTGAATGGACCAGCGAGAGCGAGACATTCGATACAAATGACTCCACAGGCTCCAACAAAGACCCGGGTCCAGAGAGCAGAGACACGAGGGGCGCTTTACATGAACAGAATCTAATGACAACAACTAATACAGACTGGACAGCCAAGTGTGGAGAGGCGCTGTCAAAAGAATCAAAACCACTAGGGCTGGGAGATCCTA
Source organism: Mugilogobius chulae (assembly GCA_038363315.1). Lineage (NCBI taxonomy): Eukaryota > Metazoa > Chordata > Actinopteri > Gobiiformes > Gobiidae > Mugilogobius > Mugilogobius chulae. Next base: position 702,544 of record CM076412.1, read on the forward strand.
AAAGTGATTCTTATATCGATCAATCTTAATATTTAAGTCAAATTTACTTAGTCTTCTAAAAGCTAAGTAAAAATGACAATGGGACTCTTAGCTCAGAGAACCATAATTTAAAAATTAGTTTCTCCATCAGGGCGTCGCTTTGCCGTCCCTTATGCAAAAATGTTTTTAAGGAAGATTGTTTGTTTGTTTGTTTGACTATATTGGTTGCTGTAATGACCTCAAAGCAAATTTTTTGTTCAGAATTGTGTTTCTGAAGTCTTACATGGCAGAGATTAGAAGTTTGTTCAGTTTACGTTCCAGAGATCTTTACCAGAAGACAATTTTTTTTTAGTTTTTGAAATTTAAAAAAATCTACAAGAGTAAAAAAAAAAAAAAAGCATAATGATTTATTCCCAAATTCAGCCAGACAAACTGCAAATCTTGTTTGTTTTCAACCTTGAATCAAAACAAAATGTACTTTTTCCAGTACAGTTTTTGTCATCAGTGCTGTATCAAAGTATTAAGCCTATTACTAGTTACACTTAGTTACATTACTTTGGGATTTCTTTGTGTGTATTATTGCAAACATCGATCATTTCTTGACCCTATTTTGACCCGCCCACTTGGCTTGGAAATGCACTTCCTGTTTAGCTCTGTTAAGGTAGCGAACATGTTTGTTTGTCTGTTTTGTGGGCAATTTTAATTAAATATAATGACAGTTAAAATAAGCCCATCGACTGAAATCTACTGGCTAAATGCAGCTAAACAGGAAGTGCATGTCCTAGAAAAGTAGGCGGGACAAAATAGAGTCAATAGAATTCAAAATTGCATTATAGGCATTTAAACACAGGTAAACAATAAACGAGCTGCTTAAATGGGCTCATATAAATAAAAACATTTAAAATGATTCTGGGCCTTGTTCTAGCTGCAGATCTGTGTCGTTGAGCTGTTTTATCTCACAATAAGTCACTTTTGCAGATTTTTACTACTAAAAGTATTTTCACAGTAATTAAGCTATATTAGTCTCTTAAAACTGTAATCTAACGATAGCAACAACAGTAACTAAGATACACCCAACACTGCGTACAACTTACTTGCATTTTTGTGTTTGGACAACATAAGCGAGGAGTGTAATGACCTTTATTTTGCTGTTAAATATAAAAACTTGATCAAGTGTCACCTCTGATCTCACCGAGCCCGTTCAGACGACGAGTGGGAGGAGCTTTCACACTGAGACTCTTCACAAACAGAACTTAACCACCACAAAGTCTCCTCTACTTCCTCTCAACATTAACAGGAAACACGTCGAAAAAAAAAAAGCCTTGGATCAGATCTGCTTTCCTCAGAAACACCAGCCAATTTTCATGAAGGCACAGGAGCAGAGACATAAACAAAGTGTGAGACCGCGGGGCCCTTTTCCACTGTTGCTTGGCCCCTCTAATGACCAATCAACACCCTCTTTGCTGCCGTGGCATCTGTTAGCCCTCCAATGGCCTCCGCCGAAGTGTGAGCCCCATGTGAAACTGTGCAGCCAATCAGAGCGCGGCGCCGGCGGAGACAGGTCAAGGAGCAATCTGACGTCTTGCGCGGTGTCGATGGAGGCGAAGTTGCGGAGGAGAAAAGTTGTTCTGTAGGAGTTTTGCCGGAGCATAATAAGGGTCTAAACGGGTGAGAGTCAAAGGGGGAGGCGAGGTGTGAAGTCAGGAGCGAAAACGACGATTGCTAACAAGCTAACTTTTCAGAATTGGACACAAAGAGAAAGGTTTTGTGTGAGGTTTCTGGGTTTGATGTGAGCCAGGATAATAAAACAGGTGAATGCATGAAAGGAAAGTAACAACTATGTTCCACAAGAATATAACAAAACATAATACAGATAATGTTCATTACTGAAGAAAATCAAAATGTTATAAAAAGTATTTATGTGTGAGTTTAGATTTATATCAGTCGATAAATTGTTGCAGCTCAATATACAGTTTGTTCAAATGGACTTGACATGTGGGGTTCTCCAGGGGTTAATCCTGGGACCTCTTCTGTTCTGTTTAATCTCTACATGCTCTACTTTACAGTCCTGAGAACTTCGATCAGCAAGGACATTTTTTTTTTTTTAGCAGTGTAAAATGTTTTTGCTGCTTTATTTCAATATTAATGTTATGCAAAGATGAAAAAATAAATAAATAATGCTAACTTTCCACTTGTGTTCTTACAGATAGCTGTAGCACTTGCTTTGTTCAGTTTTGAGATTTACAGACTTCAATAGGGCAATTAACTAATTATGAAGAGTAGGGATGCACTGATCCAGCTTTTTCTGTTCCGATACAGATTCCGGTATTTTGTCTTCAAGTATCTGCCGATACCCGATATCAACCGTGATAGGTAACTGTTATTTATAGTGCAAGCCACAACTTACCAAATTATCTGAATAAAATGTCCATTTATATGAGACATTCTGGACCAACACCAGCCAATAAATTTGTCTCGTTATGGTCAATAAAGGCACAACTATGATATCGATTGAACAGATATTATGAGCCTATACCCAATCCATCAATATTTTCTGGCCATAAAAAAGTATTTGCTATATTTTGATTGTCATAATTGTTCATCATTTGTATTCAAACCAACTCATAACAATGGCATTGTTAAGCATGGCAAAAATCAAAAGACGGGTTGCCAAGTTCATATTATTCTCTATACTTTTGCTGACAGTCGATTTCTAAAATAATCACGACAACAGCCTTATTTTGACTGATTGATTATTAACAGTTGCTGCTCTAAACAAGAGGCGGACAAATGAACAGAGAATAGATCTTTCCTTAAAGCCAAATTTAGACCTCAGCAGCACAAACAGAACAGACAGGAGCCAGACAAATTGAGATTTATTTTAACACTAAATCTGGATCCTAATTGCGGTGTGAAGCCTGCTGTAAAAGCCAGGAGCAGATCTGTTAAGTTTACGGCTTTGTTAGTGCGACCAATCTGGCTGCAGGAGCGGGCGAGGACAGGTAGCATCTGTCCCTGAGCGCGAGCCTTGGCATCAGATTCAGCGCAGTCTGCTGCTCTGGCACAGGCCTGGAGACACATCAGACGGTCCTGTGAGGAGAGCTGTGTCCCGCACAAGCCCCACGACCACCAGGACCACCGGGCTCAGGGTTTGGCACCTCTACAGCCCCTGGACGACCGCTGTGAAGGAGGGTCGAGGTGCTGGCTCTCACTGCAGCACACGTACAGTTAGAATGACAGCCAAGAATAAACCAGGGATGTCATCATATCAAATTTTAGAATCACGAATATAAATAGAAGAAGAACAATTTTGCAATTATTCATGATTTTTGGCATAAACAAAGAACACAGATATGCATTTTTAAGCAACATTTGAAACAGTGACAAACAGAGATTTTATTACACAAGAATAACAATAGATGCATTTGAAAGATTAAGAAATAGTTAATTTAAAGCTTTAAATACATAACTATATAACTAACTTTTTTAGTAATAAATTAGTAACCTTTTAACCTGTCCAGCCAGATGGTTTATCTTGCAATATTGGTGAATTCACAAACACTAGATAAACCATCTGGCCTTCCAGCCGCCTGATTGGTTTGAGAGTCCGAACCAGCGGTGTTTCGGCGGTGTTAAGACGGCTGTTAGCGCCTCGGCGCCACCGCCGAGTCTAATTCAAGTTAAACAAAGATGACTGCTCTCGTGGATGTACGCATTTCTGCCTTTTGATACGGTTTTAGCAGAAATACGGAGTAATTTCTTTTTGAAAGAAGAGCAGTATGTGTGACATGTACTTGTTCTATCCCACACGGACATTGGATACACCATTACGAGTTGTTGCTGTGATTGGCTAGCTCAAATAATGTAGGCCCTCACCATCAGCTTGAAATACTGTATTTCACTAAACGCCCACCTTTTCTCGAACGCTTTCAGCGAGTCAAGTTCCAAATGGATATAGTGAGCAACAGAGGCGATTCTCCTAAACACTGGCACCTCAACCTCCAACAACACCAACACCAACACCAAGTGTGCTGGGCAATATTGTGATAAAAATCGAATCGAGACGTGAGCTCATCTCTGTGACAATCTGCTTTTTTTATGAAATTGTCGCATCGTGATTTCCTTTTTCTCTATTTGATGCATCTGTCTGTTCAAGACTATTTTTTCTAAGCTTTTACCCTTAGTGTCAGAGTTGCCAAGTCAAAATCTCAACTTTGAGCCAATTTTTTTTTTAAATATCTTAGGGACTGCGCTTTTAGTTCATAAAAGGAATGAATTCTAGCATTTTTAAAGGTTTGATTTATGAAAATATATCATTGAAACATGGATTTTTAACATCTTTTTAAGTCTAAAAGTCGCTATTAATATAAGGAAAACACATTGTTTTGCAGCAACACACAATGCTCTAATTAATTGATTCTTTTATTCACTTTTTGGGCTGAGGTTGCTTGTTTCTCTCTGAAAATCTGGCAACACTTAGCTGTTGATAGTGAATTGTATTTACCTCAAAGACAACACAAAATAAACTATCTACAAGAATCGGAATAAAATTGAAATCGTGATCTGGTTACAAGAAAATTGTGACCAGCCCTACTAACCATGCATGTTATTGGTTGGTGCCCAGAAGAAACCACCCAGACACGGGGAGGAACACAAATTTTAACTCTCATTTGGAGTCAAACGCTGAGTCTGATTGGCTGTGGTTGGGTGGTAAAAAATCTACATATAAACTACAGTGGCGGAATAGAGATTCAGTGAGAAGTAAAGTGAAGTATTTTTCTGCTTTGACTGGTCTTATTTTCAACAGTATAGTTTCAGATCTGTGCAGTGATAGACTTATTGTAGATTTAATGTTTTATGCCTGAAGCCAAGAATGATGAAAGCAGCCCCTGGGAGAGAAAGTCTGGGCGATAATCCAACAGAACTTTGGCCCGGTTCATTATTCTAAATGACACACAACAAATGTACACAGTCATGCACTCGAACACTGGATTACAACTAGAAAGCGATGTTTTATTAAGCCTAGTACACACACTTATTCACATCAATAAAAGTGTTGTTTTAAAAGGGACCTTATATAGTATGCTGAACAAACAGTGTTTAACTATCTTCTAACAGTGTCCCCTTATCATTTGTTGGGAGTTGTATTTAGATTTCAAATTTCAGCAGCATTTAAGGCTTGAGTAATACTTAGAAAGCATTTAAATTTCAATTCTCAAAGCTCACCCGGTTCTGTGCACAAGTTTCTATTTTTAAACAAAGTTTGTCATGTAGATATGTTTAGGGGTATATATTATGTAAAATCAACTTTTCTGAATTTTAATTTTATAACAGTGTTTACTCATCATTAGTTTACTCAATTGGTTTGTGCATGTTTGAGTAATCTGATGTTCCCGGCCGCTCGTCTTTGTTTCAACAGAGGGATTGCAGAATGCAGAAAGAGCCACGACTGGTCGACACAAGCTGTAGCAGCAACACTAGCATTCATTTGTGAATGAAATTCATCTTTATGACTCATATACATTACATTCAGGTGAGTGAAAAAACACAGAGAAAAAGCTTCTCAAGCTTCAGGAGACAGACGTCCGTCAGACCGGTTCAGACCTGATCCAAACAGCTGCTCTTGTCTTCTTTTGTTGTTTTTATCAAAGAAGTTTCCCCAGCCAACTTGAGGGACAGTGTATCTTTCTGTTATTGACATGAGAAGTAGAGCACAGAAGTTGTTACTATATCTGTATTTTTTCACATTATGACATAAAATGTATTCGGACCCATTCAGAATGTCCCAAAGCATGATTTTATCTTCTAACTAAAGCGGATTGTGTTGTAGACTTTTCACTTCCAGAAAGTTGTGCACCTTTAAGGTTGTAATCAGGCTTTATTAGGGTAATTAAAGATGTAGTTATAAAGTATTTGTAGTATTCTATAAGCTGGTGGGGATTCCCCTCTGCTTCACTCACTCTGTGGTTTGTTCACCACAACATTCTCTGAAATGGGTGAGACTTCACAAGCTCATAAAAGTTTCAGTCAGACTTATTCAACACAAACAGAATAGAGCTGCACCTTTGGAGAAAAATATCTGTGATTCTTCAGTTTTGTGTCCAATTGTCCAACAGTTTCTTCAAATGTCCTTATTATCTAAAGATCTGTTTTTATGGACCCAAGTTGTCTTTTACACATGTTTCATTGTTTATTTTAACTTCAAAGAAGAAGGTGTTGCCTTAATAAAATCCAAACGATTATTGTGAAATCCTTAATGACATGTGGCCTATAATTTTCAAAGTGACTATGACTAACACAATGTACAACTAAAGTTGCATTCACACCCTGTACTGTAGAACAAATACCTTTTCACAACAATTACAATGACATTAAAGTAAATCAACTAAATCAATTTAGTTTGTTCTTGAGAAATTCTGTGAAAAAAAAAAAAAACAATTTATTTCATGTTTTCTAATGATACCACTTATAACCTCATCTAACTCAACTGTCATGCTTTTAGATACCACCTCCCTTGTTGTGGTTAGCTTGTGGTTAGCGACGAGCGCTAAGAACGTTAGCAGCTAGCACATGCTACTTCCAACAAGATCATAGCTTGCTGTAGTTCTCAGTACAAGAAAACCCAACTTATCTCAGCACTGTAAACCTATATATAGCCTACTGAACTTATAGGTCTACTTTTCTAGGTCAGTTGATATAATTATTTGTGTAACAAATAGTTTATAGATTTTGGTGAACAAACATTACATTAGGTTATTAGATACACACAGGACACTGTAGACTAATTTTCACATGAAGAAAACAAGAAATGAACAAGATATCTGTGCTAAAGAGTAGAGCTGCAACAGTTAATCAATTAATCGCAACTAATCGATTGTTGACATCGTCAACTAATTTAGTAGAAGCTGGTTTTAATACTAGTGTTGTCACAATTTTAAATTGCTCTTGTCTTTTGATAATGAAATCGAGGTTAAAATAATAAAATACTACAATTGAGTTAAAGATGCTGATATTTCAACAAAAGTTATAGTTTTTTGGTTGTTTCAAATGTCTGTTTTGTTATTGTTTGTATATAATTTTTGATACCGTCTTAAAAAAAGGTTTCCAAATGTCTGAGCGTAGAAAACCTCAATTGAACAGGCAATCATGTTGACGAGCTAAAAGTGTAAATTTGCACTTTTAGAACGTTCTTTATGAGTTACCTCAGCTCAAATGTGCAAAAGTCTTTTTCAAGTGTCTTTTGTATTCAAAACAATTCTAGCCAAATTGATTAATCGAAAGAATAATTGAACAACTAACTGATTACCAAAATAATACAGTAGTTGATGCCCTGGGAGACATTCATTTTAAGTTATTTAAAAAGTCGGATACAGTGCCTTTAAGTGAGCAGAACATTCTAGCTAATTTCAAGTAAACTGGACTCAATCATTCTGACTAACGTGAACACCTGAGTTTTACAGTGTGTAAGTTAAACCAATGAAACTTCCACAACCTTTGAGAACAACTTGGCGTTTTCATAGTGCCTGGTCCAACAAAGCTAATTACAAAGTGAACTTAATGGCATTTGCAAAGGGTCACACTTTTAGCATATATACATTCTATTAGCATATAGATCTACGAAAGTCTGGAAATAGCCCCGGACGCCGTATCAGTTTTCCAAGTTCTAATTAATTTGCCGTCCATAAGTGAGCCGTTACTCCGTGGCATATAGAGAAATGTCACTATCCATATACATTCTCGGAGCCAAAATGTTAGCCGTGTGATGAGTGAGTAATCTATTCTAAGATAAACTGAAAAAGGTCACGCTGGAGCCACTTGTTAAAGGATGAGTTTGAGAGCGCTGGTGGGCGTGTGGGCGGCTAGCGTAGCGGCAAAGTGTGAAACTCAGTTAGCACAGGAAGCCCAGGCTGACCAGTAAACGCAGAGGTTATTCCTGTCAGACGACTACAGCTCTTTACTAGAAGACTTGCAGCTGGACGGTTTGTGATCTGACTGACCAGAACAATTAGACTTGAGATTTGTGTTTTAATAAGAATATGTTTAAACCCATCCAGGACAAAACAACTGAAATGTGCCTAGGGATGAGCAATATGGCAAAAACTTGTATCACAATTTTCATGGAGCAAAGAAGTATCTGCTCTTTAAGAAAGTTCCTACTTGTCAATGGCTAAATCCAGCTGCCTTGTTGACCAAGCCTTTGAAAATGAATCTCAAAACAAGCCACTTCAGCCCTTCAATAAAAAGTTGAAAAATAATTGATTAATTTGAACTTTGTGTGTTGTGTGTATTAATGATTATGACATATTTTAATAGTTTTTCTAATATTTACAACTTCTTTTAAGCATGAAAATATGCTAAGAATCCATGTTTCAGTCATAACTGATATATATTTTTGTAAATCAAACTTAAAAAAATTACTTTTATGTGCAGCACAAAAAAACACAATCTTCAAAATTTATAAAAGGCAGTCAAAAAAGATTGTAGGAAATCACAATGATGTCACAAAAGAAGCAGATGTCACAGAGATGAGCTTACGATTCGATTTTTATCAGGTATATTGCCCAGCCCTACATTATATGAAATTAAAAACTACAATAAAACACGTTTGTTTGAACAAATCTAAACTTCAGAATTGAAATTCATTCACAAGACATTTTGTTGTTTGTGAAGGAAATCATTGCACTCTAGAAATGTCTATTTTTTAAAAGAAAAGCACTGTTTTTCTTCACTGAAGATAATAGAAATACGTTCTATACATTGGTAATGGTGCAAATGATGCAAATAGCTGCAAATGTCTAGTTCTTGGTTCAATATTTAGAGGTCCATCTCCAGCAACTATCACTCCAGTGTTCTAATAATCCACTGTGTTGGCTCATTGTCTCAAAAGTCTAAAGGATGATTAGAAAACACTTCTAGCACAGCTGAACTACACTAGAGAGACAAGAATCTTTTTCATTTTCTCACAAAAAAAAACATTTTAATGACTGTACAAACATAAAATGTGTGTTTAAGTGTAGTGTGTTTATACCTTAAGAAAGTCTTTTACATAAAAAGAGTTTTGGCCCAATTTATTACATGGGCTCTATACTGTGTCATCATCTATGAACAGGAAGTCAATTTTTAATTAAAAAAAAGGCTTATCTGGGATGAACTTTGCAAACTGTTGAGTGAAATCTTAAAATATAATGATCTTAATTTTGTTTAAGTAAAATGACTGGTTCAACATGTCATAGGCACTTAAGGAGAAATAAACCACTGCAGGTGCATGACAAGGACTGTAAAGGTGCATGACCAGGTGACGAGGTGAAAAGTCAACTACACAATTCAGTAGGAGTAGAAAGCTGAAACCATTCTGAGCAACTTCTTCATGGAAACAAACAGGAAGAGCATCCTCACAAGTAATACAGTTGTTCATTTTGTGGCCATGCAAAGTAAAGCACTGACTTGTATGATTTTAGTGCAACAAAACATCTATAATTACTAAACGTATTCTGTTCAAGTCACTTTTGTCGAAATGTGCACAGTGCATCTTTAAGTTTCTGTGCAGAATCTAGTGCAGCATCAGTACCACAGTTTGAGAAACACAAATGTAAAGCTTTCTACTTGAAACACTATGAGCAAAAACAAGCTAAAGATTTCCATCATGTAATTGTATTGTTTTGATGACGTAGCAGAAGCACTTGTGCCGTGGAGCTGGCATGAGAGAAGAGTGCTTGAACAAACAGTTTGACGCTGGTCTGGCAGAGCACACACCTCTGCAGAGCCACGTGGATGAACACACCAGTCAGCTTCCTCACACGCAGAAAGGACCAGGATGTAAACAGGATTACTGAGCAGAAAAACTACTGCACAAGTGTATTCTGATGTGCCACCTTCTGCTGAGTTACTGGAAAACAATATATCGAATTGTACATAACATCATTAACATAAAAATAAAATCTCGTTTTTTTCGATTAATTTAGGGTAATGGTTAATAGAGATGACCGATGTAGCTTTTTCAGTTCCGATAGCGATTCCAATACTTTGGCTTTAAGTATGTACCGATACCGATATCAACAGATACCAGGACTGAAATTGCTTCTCTTCTTTTAAAACATAAGACATTTGTCATTTAGTGTTATGTAACTGTCACAACTTATTCTGAATAAAATGTACACAGCCAATAAATGTGTCTCATTATGTCCAATTAAAGGCACAACTATGATATCGCTGAACTGATATCATGGACCGATACCAGATCCAGCAAAATATCCGATCCTACTAGCATCGGATCGATGAATCCCTAACGATTACCCCGGCTCACACTGCCTCCAGTCTAACTCCGTGCAGTCACCGGACCGGTCTTGCTACGGTGGGTGACTCACATTAGCTCGGAGGTCTGCAGTGCAATCGCTGAGCACATGTATAAAGAACACATGCGTCGAGTTTTGGCTTGTTTCACGTCAGTTGATTTCTGTTTGATTTTTCGCCGCACAATGGTTAAGTACGGGAGGTTTATTTACATTCATATTTTGACGTATTTTGTATTACTTGTGGTAATGTAATGATTTTATTTTGAAAACTACCGGATTCACTTCACCAGCGCTCGTTTGGTTTCCTGTTTATCATGTCTTGTTTCACAACTTCATCAAAAAGGGCTCCGGTGCACTCCGGCGTCCGGCCAAAATTTGAAACAAACGAAACATATTCGGAGCGCCGGATTGGCCGTACCAGAGACACTGGACTGGACTGTACGCCATGTGAGCCACTCTCGGACTTTTCAAGTTAAGTAAAGACTTGATGCAGAGTGAGCCGGGTTAAGGTTAGAAAAAAGTGCTGGATAAAGGTTAAGATTAAAAAATTAGCAGTTTAGGCCCATTTAGCAACAGTATTAAACTCATTACCATCAGTTGTATCCCTCCAGACCAGACTATCCAGCACTAACCTTAATTAAACCTCAAACAATATATTGGAAGATACGGTTTAGAGAAAATAAATTATGAGATACTGGGATGATACTTCTTTGTATGGTACAATATATCACAATATTTAGAGGCAGATATTATGTTTGTGCTCTTGTCTCTTGCCAAGAATCTCTGACAAAAAAGATTACATTACAATGTCAAAAGAGAATTTTAAAAATGTGTAAACAGTACACAAACAGTACACCTTTTTTATCAAGCATTTGCTCATGTGCAAAATAAGTTAGGGGGAGCAAACCCATGACATAGCTAACATGTTTTGCCTCACAACAACACTAAAGATGCGAAATTTGAGGTGGTGCATATCTGTTTTGTGTAATTTGTTATATGTGCATCGTTCAATATTGAATTCAGTAAAAAACACTCACAAACAACTTTTTTTCTGTTTGCACTCACAATTTAGTGACTGTCTTGATAAATCAGGCCGATAATGTATATTCTCTCTTTAGATGACTAGTTGACAACAAAAATATAGGTAAAGGGCTGCAACAAGTTAGCAAAAACCACATCTAACATTTATTTTTTTCATAATTGGTAACTAATTTAGTATTTAGTAATCAAATAAACATAAAATGGCTTTTATAAAGGTATTAAAACAAGTCCTGACCCTCTGATTGAACAACAGTGACATGAATATTGTCATTTTTTTAGATTTTCCTGAACATCTGCACCTCAAGAACTTTCTCAAGACACTTTACCTCAGCTCAAGCTGCAAAAATCTTGTATTCAAGTGACTTTTGCATTCTAAAATATCAATTAATCAAAAATAATAATTACCCAACTAATCAAAAATCCCAAACAATCATTAGTTGCAGCCCTAGCTACTTACAAGAACTCCAAAACTTTTTAAAATGAGAAGCGTCAAATGCTAAAACCGAAAGTGTCCATCAGCACTTCTCCAAACGCAGATCTCGGCCCACGTTGCTATGACGATTTAATTATAGCGTGCGCGGCGCTGGTGCTGTGTTTGTCTGTGGGCAGATATAAAGTGTGAATGTGGCACACGGCTCCAGGCCTGGCTTCTGTGGTGAGAGAGGAGGCTTTTAGTTTGGCACGAGTCTCTGTGTTCTGAGTCAGGACACGGCTCCAGCCAACCGCCAAAGACTGCAAACAGAGGGTTCAACAGGTGGGACGGGCGCCAAACAGTCCATCTGGGACACGCTGAGGAGGACTATACATAATAACAGAGAGATGTATTGTGTATTACATATAAGTGTTTGCAATCCTACAGAGAGTTATTTCAATGTTTGTAAACAAAACAGGCATTCTAAGGTTGGTACCAGTCCATCCAAAGAGACAAATTCCAATGAGAGAAAAAGCATTACCTCTAAGCCAGAGCTTCCCAAAGTGCGGCTGGGGTCGTAGATGATTTCAAATGTATTTTTAGTTTTACAAATACACTAGGTATTTAATCATTTTTGGGACTTGGGGTCATATAAAGCAATACACTATCCGAATAAACACAATTAAACCCAATTCAAATAGTTTGTATCTTAAATTATTACATTATTGCTTGCATATTGCTGTGGGGGTTGCGAGTTAGTTGCATGTTTTTTTGGGGGTCCCAGATGAAAATTTTGGGAAGCCCTGCTCTAAGCTAAAAGCCAATATGTGCTCTTGTCTCGATGCACGCTACATTTACACGACAGTTCTGCACCAATTGCAAGAATCAAATGACTCTTTTCACACATGCTTATGTGCACGCATCCTGCTCAACGACGCTTTGATAAAGCAGACCTCCCAATGTCAGAAACTATTCCTCTGCGCCTTAAACTTTGTGCAGCAAACGCACACATGCATACCTGCGCACACAGGGGAACGGAGCGTATGCACAGAGATAGTCATTTACTTTATGAGTCTGACAGAACAGATCATCAAGCGACTATAAGACACAAAAACTCAGAATATGACAGAGGTCTTCAAGATTTGTGTTGTTCCCAAAATTTTGTGGATTTTTTTTTGTGCCAAGGGCATAATATATATAGGACAATTATCCATTTGCCTGTTGAGCAATCTGCTTCGGCATTTTTGACCAATAATTGTTTCATTGCTTGATTTTCTAACATTTCTGTTTGCTAAATTATCAATCTTGTAGAGTCCCGTTGCTGTGTTTTGGGGCTCTACAATAAAACTTTGAATAGAAAATGAGCATTCAAGACAAAAGCTTTCATGTCATTTTTGAGCAATAAAAACACCTGAAGCACACTCAAGGAGTTTTGGCCAGATTTTAAGCCTGATGTGCCCCTCTATGAGTTCAGGGACGTGTGGCCAGAGTAAGGATTTTCATAAGAGATTTTTTGTCGTTTCTCTTCTTATGTCTGTGCATCACTGCGATTATTTGTCAGGTGCATCATGGTGAAGTTCACCTGCTGCACAAGCGTGAGGACCTTTGCAACAGAAGCATTTGGTGCATCTGCCTTGTGACAGCGACTCTTAAAATGTAAAATAAAGAAGAAACATTGCCTCGTCATCTGTAAATAAATGCAAACTTTGTGTACATAGCCCAAGTGCAGTTCTTTTTTAAGAGCATTACTCACGTCATATCCAACGCAGCTGCATCCTTCAATGATGTACGAAGAGTCACTTTAGACTACAGAACATGGCAAACACAGAGTTTGTTGGAACCTTTTCATTTCACGCTCAAAATAAGTCAGTGTAACAACTCCTTACCTCTAATGACCCTCTGCTCTCCTGTGACCTTTATAAACCTGGTTTAATTTACTTGTGTTACACTTCTATAACCGTGCACATTTAAGAAAACAATCTGCACTCGATCTCGTGATACACGCACTGTTCTCCGCTCGTCCGCTGTGCTCTCCACAAAGTCTGAGACAAATAATCATTGTAAATGTCCTTATGTCTGTGGCCTGTTCTTTTTTTGACATGTCTAAAAACTGCAAAAGATCCTAAACTCTTCTTGTATGCTGTCGGCTTAAGATTAGATGAATGTCGAAAGTAGATTACTGGTACTGAACAATTACAGTCTACAGACAAATTAATGCTATCCTAAAATAGGCTACTTGAATTTCAAATCACAAAATTAGAAATAGGTATTGAAATCTGTGCAACTACTTCCTAGTTTTCACAAACTCTTTGGCAGATGGTTAATAATATCCACATTAAGTTTAGGCTTTAACCATGGCTTCAGAACAGCATTTTACAGACAGAAAATTCAAAATGAGGTGGACCTCGCAAGCAGTTTAAATGGTAAATAAATGAGTGAAAATTATTCATATTTTGAACCATTTAAATAAGCTCCATCACCTTCTAGAGACAAAATAATATTATCTCAACGGCAGCAGTTCCTTGCAAAGAAGACAACTAAAAACTTGCCTCTTTTTTGCATTGGAGAAGTGCATCCAGCCTCAAGTCAATGAAAGAGGAACATCATCGATTGAGGCAGAAGTGATTCATTTCTCTTACGGCAAAAGCACAACCTAGTATTTTCTAAAAACCTAAACCCGGGCCCTCCACAACAAGATCTACCCTCCGAGAGTTCAGCTATCATAACAACTTCCTCGCCGTCTTATAACGCAGCGGAGGGAAGAAGACTCTGGTCCAATAAGCCTGCGTGTTGCACTTAACCCTGGGGCCATGCAAAAACCCCGCACTGCGCCGTGGGGAGAAACGGTCCGGATATGAGCCCGGGCCTGGGATCAGAGCAAAGAGGAAGTGGGTTATTATGCCACGGGCTGCAGGTTTGTGCGCTTCAAAATCCAATATCACAACTTTAGTCCAAGGACAACTTTGCCATTCGCGCAACACCTCGTCGAAATGCAAGACAGACGGGCCAATAAGCAGCCGCGTCAGTGCTTCTTTGGTTATTACCTGACTTATAGGCCGGACACGAGATATGGATGTGAAAGTTACACGGTTGTACTTCCCACATTTGTAAAGGTACAGTTTACAGGGGAGTTTTTTGTCCCAAGTATAGTTACGGGAATGTCTCTGTGCTGCTGCTGCTGCTGACCCGAGACTGCCCTTTGTGGGAATATACAGCAGGGAGTCGCAGCAACAAGTGAAAACCAGTAAAAATTATGGATTTGTAACATGTAGAAAAAAAGGTTTTCAAAGCTACAGTAAAGAATTAATCGATCAGTAGATTAGAAAGCACATTTTTACACAATTTGACAAAGATCACGTGGTTGAATGTTGGTTGAGGATGTCTTTTCCATCAAAAACATACATTTTACACATTTTACGGTTCAATTTGAGTGAGATCTTTAATCAGCTCATGACATGTTTTGGAATCTTAGTTCTGACCAGTTAACAATTTTTAAGTTTTAAGTTAAGTTACGATCAATCTATTAACTTAAAGTGTCATACTGTGTCCAAGTGAAAAAAGCATGTTAAAACAATCTAAAATAGGTCTTCCTGACATTCCCAGAATCATCTGGAATGAAATGATTGGACAAAACTGAATTTTTCACCAAGCGCTGACTTGATCTTTCCATGTACCAGTCCTAACACTTTTGGCGCCCAAGTCATGAATACAAAAAAAAAAACCTTTGTCAAGACAAATAACCATATGTGTTAATTTATGTGGCTCTAAAAGAATCAAGCAGAGTGGAAGAAAAATACGTCACGCATCGCCAAGGTTTTTTGCATGATTAAATCTGCAGACAGAAAGTTCTGTTGGTCGTAACTCAGTAAATGCATGTCCTATTGATGCAAAAAATAAACTGACTAACAGTTTACAAGTGATAGAACATGAGTTTGTTCTCTAAACTGTGTCATTCTGTGGTCAGAGGCATGTGTTCTGAAAACTCCACAGAGCATCAGCTGGTGCCCCTCCCCTCACTCTGTGCCTATAGAACCGTCCAGCTCTACCGATATCATGCAGATTAGGGAACAACTGGTGTTGGTCGGAGGTTGAGGCGCCAGTTGTTTAGGCGAATCGCTTCTGTTGAGCTGCCCCAGGGCTCCTGAGTGAGGAGGAGGGGGGACTTTGTAGCACTTTGGAGGACATCTGTCTGTGTAAATGTTCTATATAAATAAACCATTCATACCCACAACTTCCTTGTTGTCTCGTGTCAAATCTAGTCTACACCATACAACAGACTTTGTATGTATACATGAAAAAAGGTCATGAAGTATCTTTGGTTCAGAACAAAATAAAACCTTAAGCAGTCATGATACAGAGTTTCCAGGTTTTTGCTAATCCATCAAACATGCCCACAGACACTCCGGAAATTAATTTGGTTTGCAATATTTCATTCTATATTTTCCAGTCAGGACTTGATTTTTTAATAAACACGTGGCGTTAACTTGCGTCAGTATCAAAAACATTACTACATATTAGGGCTGGGTATTGCCAAGAGCCTTTCGATACAATACGTATTCTGATACTTGTGTATCTCGATACAATTCCCTCAAAACAAGATATATTTTATGGACCAAAATAAGAGAATGTAGATAAAAAGCTATAGAAAAAAAAATCAGCATGTTGTTGTCCTAAAATCAACGTTAAGAATGTAATGTAGAAAGACTATTGCAAAAAATGTGTATTTGCACATTGTTTTTTATGTTTGATACAAGTGTCTTATGGATAAGTCTCTTTCAGATCCACAGTTTCAGCCTTAAAGCAGCAGTTCAGGGTCAGAAGTGTGAAATTTTTATGAGTTTAAGTATCCCAAAACGCCTCCCTGTATCAATACTCGTATTGCCAACAAGTTCGTCACAATATACCTCGATATTGATGACACACTGAGTACTATGTATACACAAAGCCATTACATTACATAAAAAGAGGTTCAAAAGCCGAGTGAAAGCTTTGTAGGGAAGTGAAATAAATGCAGGAAAAAGTCAATATATCTTAAGTAGTTTCAATAACTGTAGCTTTGTCAATCTCAAACTGCAAAAACAGATCCAAGCAGCCAAGGTACAGAGTATATAACCTTAAAAAAAAACAGCTAAGAGATGTAGTGCAGAGACATTCTTCATTTGGGTTTTGTCACCTAAAAGAAAACTCTAGTCTTTGGTAAACACAACTGCTCCTGTTACATCACAACAGCTCAGACTAACAATTACCCTCCGACTACAAACAGTCATTTCAGCAAAGTCCAGGACCACAAGATCAAATGTGCTTCTGCCTTTAGCCAGACAAAACCACAATATATTATTATTATTACTGCTTTTCCATCGAGCTGGTTAAAGCGATAGCATTCAGACAAGCCTCCATTTATTCTTATATTATGTTATTTTTGTGGCAGATATAATAAAAACGTTTGCAAGTTTCTGTTCCTTTTCTATTGTGGTTAATATTTTAGTTTACCTACTTGTTTATACAGCTTAATTTCTTTAAACTATGGATTTATTGTCTAGTCAATGAAATGCCCATCACAGTTTTGACGCCTGTTCACGTTTTGTAATAAAATATAAACACACGCTGCTGTTTGTAATGCACACAGACAAGCTCGAGTTACACCGACGCAGCGTTAAAACAGAAGAAAGAAAGTCAGACTTACCTTCATTTTCTGAGGCAGGACAGGCCACTTGTACCACCAGATCAAATGTCCTCTCCGGATTCTCCCTGCGAGGAAACACAAGTATTATTATACAGCTACTACTGCATGTTCATTTGATTTATATAGTGCACTTTTAGATGTGCTATAGAAAAAGCAAGTCAGAGCAATGAATAAACACACTCTGCTTAAACTAATGTAGCAAAAACAGCAACATATTTTCAAGTTGTTATGGAACATTGTGAATTAAATAATGTGAATGCATTGATGACAACATTAAACCCAGTGTGTCCGATGCCCTTGAATAAACATGTCAATACATTTCCCTCGGTGTAGTTTTCTAAAGCCATGTGGCCAGGCTGTGTCAATAAAGCATTTAGTTTGCATATGAATGAAATGAAGCAAAAAAAGCAAGTTACAGGGACTATACTAAAGCTGTGCAACAGTTTAATAATCGAGTAAACGTGATTATTAACAAGTGCTCTTTAGTTCACTCTATGCACATGTTTGTCTTTCTTTGAGTGGAAAAGTTGCTCACAGATGGTACAGTGTTACATAGAATACATTTTCAGTCGAACATTTCTCTGAGATGTGTCAGCTACTTTCATTTTAACAGTTTATTCTCCTTTATCTAAGCTGCCAGTGCTCTGCCTTCTCTCAAAGCTAATAATCATCTGAATAATTTCAATTGGCTGTGTGCACGGAATTTCAGTTGGCTTGTGTTTATTCAAAAAAGCTAACTTCTGTACATACGACCACTTCCTGTTAGCGTAGCATTTAGACACAATCATGTCTCTTTTTAAACACACAAGTGTCTCTGGTGAAATATTCCTCTAATATGTAAAATCTTTAACATGTTTTCTGTAACATTCACCACAACTGTCTGATCTAAAGAGGATTTATTTTTTTTAAACTGATGTAATGAAAACCTCATACAAAAGAATTGAACAGGAAATGCTTGTATGTACAGGATGTACTATTTTGAATGAATACAAACCAACCACAGAGCCTATTATGTTCCAAGTAATCGTGATTATTATTTGATCTATATTCAAGCAGTCCTACCAGATTTTTTACAGTAAAATACATTTAAATCAATTTCCCTCAAGTGCAAAATATATTCTTGATTTAAATATTCAAGTGAAAATTAGACTTTGTCCCGTTTGGTCATTAACTCCACTAAGTTTGTCTGTTGTTGTTGTTGTCATTGTGGCTAGCTGCTGTTAGCATACCAACACTCCTAACAGCCGTGAAAAAAGCTTCAAACACATTGTCATGATAATAATTCAGAAGCTTAGGTTGCTAGGTAACTTCCAAGCATAATGTCATCTTTTATGAACAGAAAGGTTTTTTTTATCTACAAAATGGATAAACTGCAAAGTAATCTGTAAATGTTAAGTAAAATCTTAATTATAACAATTTTATCTTTGTTTTAGTAAAATGACAGCTAGGCACTTCAATGGTGTATGTCATTGATTATACTGTAATATGGCAAATAAAATCACACAAAACTGACATATAAACTTAAAATAGTAAGAGTAAAAGTAATAAAAGTATGTTTTTAATAGTAAATTAAACCTTTTTAGTAAATTAAAACATTTGCATTGAAAAAGTCACTTGTAACTATTACAAACTGAGATTTCTCTTCAAATATAGCGTGTTTTCTCTCATTCTGTGTTAACAAAAGCATGTTGTTTATTTACTGCTGATACAATATTAGTTTAAAATGCCCTTGAATAACAGTGTCAGCAGCACAAGTGTAGTTTTCCAAAGCCATGCACTGAGTCAATAAGATCTGGTGAGTTTGCACACTCTGCAGAGGTTAGTGCTTCTTCTTATCTGTGCCTGCTACGTGAGCTAAACGCTGCACGGCCTCATCAGAAAACACTCATTCATTTGTCTATTTGTTGGTCTAAGGTAGTTCACACTTAAAAAGAAGAATCGAAAGCTAAAATAGGTTCTATAGATGTGAATGTTCCTAAAATAACTGCAGCACAAATAGTTTTCCAAAGCCAAAGACTATGTCACTGATAATATTTACAAGTTGAATGTTTCATTGA
Source organism: Mugilogobius chulae (assembly GCA_038363315.1). Taxonomy (NCBI): domain Eukaryota; kingdom Metazoa; phylum Chordata; class Actinopteri; order Gobiiformes; family Gobiidae; genus Mugilogobius; species Mugilogobius chulae. The sequence goes on from CM076412.1 coordinate 722,008, forward strand.
TTAAAATTAGAAAGTGTTCATGCATTAAATAGCTTGCAGTTTGTTCTATTACTTTTTATGTTTATTATTATTTACTATTCATTTCTTTGCCTATTGATGAATCTCTATAGACAATGACATTAGGCCAAGACGATATGGCCAATCTTTTAAAGTTTATTTTAACTTAGGCTTATACCTACACTCCTCGCGGTCTCCTATTGTCATATTAGTGTTTTACCTCAGCAGAGCCTCCACCGTCTGTTTTCAAGTTGTTATTGTCAAAAGTTTTAGAGCAGAATGACAGACATTGTAGAAATTTGCCACAATCTGTGTCTGTCTTCATCACAACTGAGGAGAAATCATGCAGCTGCCCCAATAAACATTTAGCACTTATGTAATAATTATGGGAGTTATTCTTATTCATGATCATGGCCCATGCAAAATTGAGGAAGCAAGCTTTTATATAATGCTTGGATTGGAACTAAAAGCATCATAATTTTCCAATTCGAGCTATAAAAGCTTTAATGTAAAACACAGATGTGAGACCAAGTCCCCTTTTTTGTAAGTCTCACATCTTTGGCTCCAAGTCAAGTCCAAGTCTTCTGCTTTAAACTTCAAGTCTTACAGAACCCCACTTGTATTTCTACAATTTCATTCATAGATAGGCAGCCTTATATAAATTATATCATACCATTTTGGGGCAACACAAAAGAAGTGAGGAGAGACATGTACCAGTTTGTTAATGTAAACCACTAAAACAATATTTATTTTCTTGAATAAGCATCAAGTCGTCTCAAGGCTTAGAACTGGACTGAGCACATTGATGACATAACTAATCTCTTTTTAATGCATCTTTGTAGGTGAATTTTTTTTTTCATGTTTTTATGAGTAAATGTTTTCTATGCTGTTAATAATCCGCTTGATTTGGAGTCTAGTGGTTTGTTGAGTGTCTTTTTTACTCACTGCAAACCATTTTCATTACAAGGACATAAATCAATAAATACTACTACTACTATACTACTACTACTACTACTACTACTACTACTAGTGTCAAGTCCCAAGTTAAACTCTATTTTATCTTGTTAAGTCTCAAGTCTAGTCTAAGATACGACTTACAGGTCCACATTTCTGGTCTTTATAACTCTTTAGGATGCACACTGCTCACCACTTTGTCATTGAAAAGCAAATCATAGCTCCAAATAGATTTAACCTGGATAAAAAAGGTTGCTATAGTACACAACAATTAACACGTTTATAGGTCGTCTGTCACAATTAATCCTTTTATTCTTAGTTTGCAGTCTTGCTGACAGTAAAAGCTGGAGATTTTGCCCTGCTTGCAGTGGTTAGCTCAGCAGTAGTCTCCCTCTGCTGCTACGTGTTAAGCTAAAGTTGCATGCCCCCACAGAGCAGTGCCACATGTAACCTGTCCAGAGCCGTGTGCTAGCTGCCCAGAGCCGCTAAAGAGCTGGTCAACACGGGCTATTCGGACTGAGCCAAGAGCCAGCTGGCCCTCCTGTTAAACCCACCACCGACACTACTACTACTACTACTGCTACTGCTGCTGCTGGAGGCTCGGATTACGCCAAACACGCTCAGTGACACGCGCTTTTTGGACGTGTCAGCGGCGGATAGTGGCTCTTACTTGATCCTGCTGTCCATGTTTCAGCTACAACATCGCGTCAGGTCCGTGCGTGCTCTCCTGCTGCAGATGGACGTACGGGTGGATGGGCTCGTGCTGTTTCTGCTGCTGCTGCTGTCCTCCTACTACTTCTGCCTCCGCTCCGTCACTTTGCTGCCTTATCCGGAGCTTTTGCCGGGCTGACAGCGGGGCCACATGCTCGGGGGAGGGTCCGGTGGTGTTCGGGAGATGTCTCGGACCTCCGGTTGTTAGCGTCGTGGGCTTTTTCCCCCCAACAGCAGCACAACCGATCGTCAAGTCGGTCACGGTCACGGCCGGATTTCCCACAACAAACCCCAGGTCCAGGAAGTGCGTGCTGTCAGCGGGGTGACGTAAGCACGCAGAAGGGACGCACGCCACGGCAGAGAGGAGCGTCGGTAATGAAATAAACTGATTTCAGTCTTCGAACAGCTCAACTTTTTAGTAATGGAGTAATTTGACACAAAAAAATGTAACAACAAAGACGGTAAATTATGGTAAATATTCATGATATGGAGCATTTAATTTTTATTTTGAGGCTTCAGAAACAAAAGAATGATGCAGGTAATAGCTATATCTCATATTAAGGAATCGTTTTTTTGTTCTTTATTTATATTTTTTACTTGAAGGTGCACAGTGTAACTTTCTGGAGGTGAAAAGTCATCTACACAATTCAGTAGAATTAGAACGTTCCAACTACACTTAGAGACTTTTTGAATTGAAATTAATACTTTTTTTTGTCATAATATGAACAAAACCAACTAAAGGAACCACTTTCCTGCAAAAACAGATGTGTTCGGGCACTCCACCAAGTCAAATAAAAGACTATTTTGTGCCCGTGCAAGTCCGCTCAAAGTAAAAATGCAGATTTTTATTAATTATTTTGTGTAACAAAGCCATCTAAATGACAAAATTATGCATTTATTAAAGTTTATTTATGCCAGTTTACAAGATAAACTGGCATAGTACAGTTGGCCTACTTGTCTAAAAAACAAAGTCTGCTAAAGTTAAAGTCCTGCTGGAACTCCTTTACTTGAGTAAAAGTATAAAAGTAGACATGTGTAATTTACTTAAGTAAAAAAAAGTATCAAAGTTATTCTCTGGTCTTCTCTTCTTGGTTAAAATAACAAATGTGGCGGCTTATTTCACTTGTTTCAAGACATTGTTTTCCAAAAGGTTTGTGCTTAAATCAAATTTGCCACTGAGGGGGTAAAAATGCTTAACTTCATTGGCTTGAAATAAGAACAAATGTATTCTAACAAGGCAGAAACACCTCGAAACAAGTCATTTAATTGAGGCATATCAAGTAAAACCATCTTAACCAGAAAAAAAATTAGAAAAATAGAGATTTTAATACATTTTAACCAATCAAAAAGTTCAATTTTTCAGTGCACAAAGATGATTTGTGATGTATTGGAGCATGAGCTGGGCTTTACAGTGAATTATTTATAATTATTGTGACTTTTATCATGTCATAAATAAGTAATAGTTTGACATTTTTTTGGCAATTTTCAGTTGTTAATTTGTTCACAAAACTCTGATACTGATACACAATAGAAAACTACTCTGCAATGTTTTAAAAGAAAAAAAAAACTGTTTATGGGTTCATAAAGTAACTTACGGGTTTTAAAAATGTAGGGATTAGAAAGTACAGATGATTCTTGAAAAATGTAAGAAGTAAAAGTAAAAAGTCACCAGATTTTATAATATTAATATAATATATACTTACTTTACTCATGCACTTATATATAAGTGCATGAGTAAAAAGTTACTTCTGGTCATTACCCAATCAATATCTTTTAACAACAAAATCCATGAAACTAACTTTTAAATATGACTTAAAATACAAAAAGTGCAAAGTGTACAGTCAATTTAAGTCAACGCATATACCTCTTGGAAAAACTATGTCTGCTAATGCCCAGGCATGTCCAAACTACAGCCTGGGGAAAACATGCGATCCTATAGAACTATAGGTATGTTTGTTGGACTTATATTTTCCTGAAGAATTGGCCCAAACAGTAATAAGGATGCATTTTACACAGTTAAAAAAATAAAAATAAAAATTTAAAGACAGAATACCATTTATTGTACTATTGTGGTTTTATGCCTTAAATCAGTCTTGGATGGATCCAACACAATGCTCTTGACAAAAAATAAATAAATGTTTGGAAACCCTGCTATTGCCTAATTACACTGTGCAACACAAAGAAATATCAATTTTTTTATTTTTGTCCTACTGTGCAAAGTATTAGGCCTATATTTAATTATTTTTGGTTACACTTGACTCAGTTTAACTTCAAGCCTGATTGCAATAATAAGCAACAACAAGGTTCTGTTGACGTTATGTGATGATGTCATTAGATGTTCGTTGGTGGGCAAGAGACTTTATTCCCATAGAGAGTTTATCAGTCGACTCACTTTCCGCTCTACTGCGCATGTCGCCTACAGAAAGAACAGTGTCCGTATAGTTAGAGAAAATCTTTAATAAAAACAACAAAAAGACGAGAGCTATAGCTGTTTGGATCAGATATGAACACTGACATATGTTCTGGCTATTGAAGCTTGAGACAGCGTTTTCTCGCATTTTCCTCACTGATGTACGGTATATAAGCGTAAGTCGAATTCAGAAGTGATTGCCTACCGAGTCCACTCTGTGTCCTGGTCTGGCCTCCGGAGGCTTTCCGTTTCTTGAAAAGTAATCAAGCTCTCACACAGCGATCCGTTCGATCTGGCGAGACGGGTGGCTCTGCTCCGGTCGTCCGGATCTTTACCGAAGGAAGTTTTCCGATGCCGGAGCATCAGAGCTCTTTTGGTGAAGTTATGAAAACAAGAACAGACAAACAGTGAACCAAGTAAAAGCGTTACATCTCGTGAACTCGTGGTCTCGCAATGCCGGCAGTGCCGTACATATGCATACTCCTGTTGCAGTGTGTGGCCACCGACCCAACAGATCCAGCTCAGGATCAGGATCTGGAGGAAGAAACCTACGCAGACACAGGGAGAACATGCAAATCCACATAGAGACACTAACCACTGCACCGCCGTGTTGCCCAGTAGAGAAAACAAACTTGCTATTCTTCATTTAGATCTCAACTTGGAAAATCAAACAAGTGCTTTTATTCAAAGGCGTGATGTCTGCAGCACCTAGGCTACCTGCTAAATGTTGTAGTTTATTTCTACCTAGACACATTACCATTAAATTTGTATTAAAAACAACATTTATTCATTGAACAAACTACGAATAAACTCTCGCACTTGTAAATTCTTTGCCCCAGAGTTTTGTTTAATCCAAGAAGACTATATTTATTTACACCTGCTAACAAAATCATATCATAGTCACATAATCTTCTGGGATGCATTTGTGTCTATATTGATCTTTTGATGAAAATGTAAAAGTCTGCGTATTGTTTCTGACGGCTGGCTTGTATGTAAATGTGATGTTTAGTCAGAGCTTGTCCCGTGGTAAATTGAAGCCATGCTCAGATGCAGCTCTCTGGAGAGGGGCCTGGAGGGGAGCCAGCGTTCTGCGGGCTCACTCAAGGTAATTAAGTGGCAGCAGACTGGGGCATGCTGTTTCAGGCATCTGTATGAAATCATCATAATAATGCTTTAAAACACAGGAGAGAGAGGAGAGGGAGAGAGAGAGAGAGGAGAGGAAGAGAGAGAGAGAGAGAGAGAAGAGGGAGAGAAAGAGGGAGAGAGAGAGAAGAAGGAAGAGAGCGAGAGAGAAGAAAGAGGGAGAGAGCGATGGGGGTGAGAGAGGGAGAAGGGGGGTGAGGGAGAGAGAAACAGGGAGGAAGGGAGAGAGAGAAGGGAGGGAGAGGGAGATGAGAGAGGCAGAGAGAGAAAGAGAGGAGACGGGGTGAGGGAGAGCGAAAGAGGAAGGAAGGGAGAGAGAGAGAGGAGAGAGAGGAAGGGAGAGAGGGAGAGGGGAGAGAGAAAGACAGAGTAGAGATGGGGGGAGGGAGGGAAGGGGGGTTTGAGAGGAGGAGGGAGTAGGGGGAGAGAGGGGAGAGAGAGAGGGAGATAGGGGGGGGAGAAGAGGAGGGAGAGAGAGGGAAGAGGAGAGAGAGGGAGAAGGAGAGGGGGGGGGGCAGGGGAGGTGGAGAGAGAAAGAGGTAGTAGGGAAGAAGGGATTTTAATTGACAGAGTGAAAGGAGTCGTTTTTTATGATGAAGTATCCTTGAATTTGATTCAAGAAAAGCAAAGGCTGGTCAGATAATGCGGAATGAGTTCAGGGAGCCTGTTGCTGGAGAGCACAGTGACTCTGGACTATTGATTTAATTTGTCTCTGTGTTACATGGACATTCTGGAATCATGTCATTTTGTTATTATTCACCTTATTCACCTTAAATGTGCTCTGTACATGTCATTTACTATTTTATTACTGGTAACTCTGTCATATGCTGCAGTGTACATTCGTCATATATTGACAATATATATACTATATTATCTATTTCTGTCATACTGCACTGTGCCATGAAATTTTGTAAATATAGTCTTATTGTATTTAATATATAAGTAATGTTATTATTAGATTGCATGTTCCATTCCTGTGATTCAAAATTGCGTTGCACCTGGAAAATTGAAATAGGAACTATTATCTTCTGTCTTGTGAGTGCGGTTTTTGTTAAAGTTGAGGTTTGCTAAAGTTGTGGTGTCCTTTCAGTCGACGAATCCATCAATAGGTTTTGTAAGTCAATTAAGGAGGACTATGGTCAACTATTACCCTACTTGTCTGATTTTTAAGCTTGAACTAACTTTTCTTGTTAGTATGAAATAAGATTATCAGAACATTGTAATCACAAAACACCAAAAATGTATCGTGATTTCTATTTTTGTCAAGATCGCCCTAGAGGTGGGACCAAGTCTGACTTTCTCAAGCCTGAAGTAAGTCTCAAGTTTTTAGCCTCTGCTTTTAGTTTAAGATTTTGTTTTTAGTCTTATATAAAATTGTCAAATACATCTTGTAGCCTATTTTGTTTCATAAATGATCCCCTTTAAAACTCACTTTTGCAGTTTGTTAATGAAAAATTACAATATTTACATTTTGAGGAGAGCATAAAAAATGTCTTAAGTCACTGACCTTCAAGTCTATGGGTCTATTTTATCAGGTCAAGTCTCAGGTCACTTTAAAATTGAGAATTGTTCCATAGCATCCTGTCTTTAGTCCCCAGAAAAAGAAAAATATTTTGAAGAGAACAAAGAACAATATCATGCCCATTGACTGACAGAATGTGTTTTACAAATAGAGTTCAAGTCTGAAGAGTCAAAGTCCACTCAAGCCTCATTTTTTACGGAGCAAACAAGAATATCTACAGTACATCCAATATTTATGTAAATACATTTATGTAACATCAAATTAAAGTTATTTCTTATTGTACTGAACATTTTCACTGATGATGACTTTTGCTTGACTCATGAACAATTAAATAACATCAGTGTTTTGAAAAGGTTTTAACCCTTCTGTATTTGTGTTCAAATAAGTACAACAGTATAGGCTTTATTCAACCTTATGACCCACTTTCAGGTCCTGACCCAGCTTGAGAAACATTGGCCCCAGCAAACTATTAATGTCGATGTGGGTGGAATTAAAATTACTTCTTTGTTACATCCAATTGTTTATATTAAATCATCAAATCCTATATCCTCTGCCAATAACAATCTAACCCAGACTTAACCAGAAATGTGAAAAAATTATTAAACATACCAACATATTTTAGATTGCATCAAATGACATGATGCATAGTATTTGTTTGTACTTGATATTTGATCATAATATTCTTCACAGATTGGATTTCAGACAACATACTTTTACTTCTGTGTACTTGATTAATTTTACAGTGTAAGAATAGATTTTGTTTCACCAAAAATGTTATTTTGAGGCACCAAATTTACATTATGAGCTTTTAACAGTGTTACAACAGTGTTTTTGTGCACCGAAGCAGAGAGTTCTGGCTTCCCAATGAAGAGATCATGGTTCGACTCCCAGGTCTGACCAAATCAACATCTCACGATCTCTCTGAGTGGATTTTGCATGTTCTCACGTGTTACCGTGGGCCTTTGGGTTCCTCCATCCATGAATGTTTAAATGAGAGAGTGTTTGGCTGTGTCTGTCTCTGTGTGTTGGCCACTATCCAGAGTGTTCCCCCGCCTAAGGCCCAAAGCCCCTTGGATAGGCCACAGTCACCCGCGAAACAAATGGGAAGAAAATTGGGGAGTGTTAATACAGGGTAGCTCCTACCCACTCCTTTTCAAGAGTCATGCTATTTGGTATTTATGAATACATTTGTAAACAATGTAAACATTCTTTGGCACTAACTTGAAATCAATCAATCAATCAATTGAAGTGATTAATGATTAACTTGTTGCAGCCCTAATTTGCCTTTCTCTCAATAAACTACTTTTTCCGGATGTGACTCTACTGACTCTCCACATCACTTTGCAACGCCTTTTTGTGTGTGTGTGTCTTTTTTACAGTACCCGATCCATTAGGCGGCGCCCTGTTGTGTGTAAATACGAGCCGCTGCCGTTGATGTGTAATTTGTCTGAGGCTGTATTGACCTCGGTGTCCGTCAGAAGACACTTGTCAGGCTGGATTAGTGACTCGGACAGAGGACGTAGCACCGCCAGACCCCCACAGCGCCGCATAACCTTGGACACGCTCATTAAGACTCTCACTCATCAACAAAACAACCCACGACTTTAATGTGGACACTGTACTCCGGGTCACTGCGGAAGTCTGTCTGCGGCCGTTGTCAAGGGATACGGCCCATTACGATTGTGTATTGTTCGTGTTTTTGTTATTTTTCCTCTATAGCTAGACTGGGTTTTGAATTAATTGACGGTAAAGGGATGGGACGATATTGAAAATAGTACTGAATTGTTTGATAGTGGTGTTTTCAATTCAATTCTGGTGATGCTCTGAGTTGATTCCACTGTTATTTCTCAGTCAGACAAAGTAAACAGCAGCTTATTGTCGTTATATTCTTACTCAAGAGTGAGATGAGTCAAATTACTGAAATACAACATTTTTTAACAATATCTTAAAAAACTTCTGACTTAGTGCTCTAAAAAGGCAAGTATATTGTTATTTATGAGGCTCGGGAATACAACATTAAAACGTAGAATGTTCAGTTGGTCTAATGTTAAACCAATGGAGATTTTAAATGGCGGAATACTAAAAATAGTGTTTACTAAAGCATATTTTGACACTACAGAGTGATAGATAAACTTACCAGTAGTGAGCAGCAGTTTATTGGGTTGTTCCCTTGCTGTTTTGTTTATTTAATTTATTTTTTATATAATTGTATTCTAGAAGTTCTGCAAATCTGACAAGAAACATGGCGGATTTGCTGGTATTTCCATGGTAACTGTTGTCGCTTCTTGAGTCTTATGGAACAGCCATGTTTTATTTAGCATTCACAGAAAAAGTTAGTTTCTTCTTGTGAGGTTTGACAAACTAAAAAACATGTCAGAATTGTGACTCATGTATCAAGAGAAGAATCAAATCGTCACAAAACAGAAATGTCCAGTCTAGGATTCAGTCTGTGACCTTTTTAAAATAACTAAACTGAAATTTAAAAAAAATATGAAAACTCACTTATGATGATCTGTCTGAAGCACAACTAGAAAAGGATAAAATGTCTGAATAGATTGAATGTCCAAATTTTGTTATTTCTTTTTCATGATGATTTAATTGTGGTGTTCCACAAGGTTGTGTTTTGTGTCCTATTATATTGCGCTGTGTTGACAGTAATACAATTGTAATGTTTGTGTTGCTTGAACCTCTCATCAGAAAAAAAAAAGCTTTTCTTGTTTGTAAAGTAGTCTATGTTTTATTTGTTTTCATTACAATCGTTCTGTGCTGTTCCATTAATTCCACAAGTTCAACAGAATCATCGATAAGCATTGGCTAATGCTACCTTTAGGCTAAACAAAAATAAAAAATGCAAATCATTCAGATAATTAATCCCTAGGTTGAACACCTTCCCAGATTTCCAGGTCAACAGCGAATTCCACAGTTAACAGACACATCCTCTCCATCACTCATGTAAGCATTATGGCTAATGCTAACCTTTAGGACCTAAACAAAAATAAAAAAAAATTAAATAACCTGCAACCAATGTTTACAGTAACAACCCCCCCCCCTCAGATTCACTTTTTGTGGTGATTGTGGTCTCATGTGTGAAGTGGAACTCTAACAGTTGTTGTGTTTTTTTGGATCACTTGTTACTTTTGCTTGAGAAAGTATTTTAAAATCATAAAATTGAAAGAAATAGGTAAACCTGTATTTCAGACATGTTGAGTCAGCTCAAAAGATTATAAATTGCAGCAATTTTACCTCTATATTAATAACAAATTGTGCATTATTTTGACTTCAGCTTAACGTCTATGCTCAAGACCATGTAAAAGTACAATAGGCTTGTCAAACATGCATCCATTTGAACCACTCACTCTGTCCTCTGCTGTTATCATGTTTTAGTTTGTGTAATTTGGTAAAACATTAAATACATTAAAATTATATAAGGCACGATAGAATATGAAAAACACAGTTGAACAATTACTATTCCATACACATAATATAGCTACAGTTGCCCTGGAACGTAGCAATCCATTGTGGTTCCTTTGTGTCCTTGGGCAAGACACTCCAGCACTTAGTATGAAAGCTGCGTGTCAGTGCGCAGTTATAAACATATCTTGTGCAGACAAAACGCAGCCATATCTGTCTCTTTAATATTTCAGAGCATAGATTTCCAGCTTCCCCTACAGTTGTTTGTTTTGTTTTACAGGTCTTAAGGGCAGCGCCAATCCCTTTAGTACCAATAACTCCTGCATAACATATCTATTATTATTCCCTCTGTTTGTCTCCCTCTCTCTATGAGTCTTTTATATTCTGTACATTCTTTCACAGAGAGCAGGGACAGATCTCAGTGGCGTTTTCACAACAGCAGAGGCGCTGTGCGGACTTACGCGTTAATGTTTTGCTCACGTGACTTGGGGACAGCGGAAGTTGAAGTCACGTCTTGTCTGTAGTTGTGTTTGTGTTTTGGCAAAATGACAGCAAAATAAATCAATGAAAACGCTGACGCTTTTGCTGCAATCCATCGACAACTGCTCCAACTGTCTGTGCGTAAAAGATGTCCAAATTATGACGCGTAATGATCGTTCTTTGGGCACTCTGCAAAGTTGACCCGCTTCTCCTGGCACCGCGACACACTGACCCGTATGTTGGCGTTTTGGCGGGCTAGCGTGAATAAAAGACTTGTTGCTGCCTTGTCGATGCGGGAGATGTCGGACTCGGGGAGAAGAGGCAGCAGCAGCAGTGGCGCGTCTTTGGCACAGGTCAGTCCGGAGAGAGGTGAGAGCCAGGCGGACAGCAGAGGAGGAGAGGAGACGGAGAAAAGAGGAGGAGCACGTGAAGGAGAGAGCTGCAGCATCAGTGAAGAGGAGTGGACCATTCACAGGATTCACAGGGAGGCGTGTGAGGTGAGAGAGACAGACAGCAACACACCAATCACTTGTTGGAAGTAAGTTACTCATTACTTGACAAATGTATACTTGACTATTAAATTATTTCACAATAGTTCATCTCATCAATTTTAATGAATGTGTTATGGTATTGCTTTAAAAGGCTGTAACAAATTGTCAGTGTAATTGGTCCTTCTCACTCTGCGGCTAGGCTAGTTCCGGTTTGCTTAACACCTGTGGATAGTTCCAACTCGTTCCATTCATTCCTTATGGAGAATTTGCCGAGATGTGCTAAAATTTATTTTAAAAACTCAAAAGAGAGTGGATTTCATCAAGACAATCACTGGCAGCTAGTTCAGAGCTTCACATGAGGTAACTACTTCACCTGGAAAAGACTAGCTTATGAGTGTCCAAAAGAGCATCATTTTGGCGCAATGATAACAAATAAATTGTTAAATGTTAAATATAAAGCAGACAATTTAATAGGATTGCAATAAATTTGAGTTGTATGAAGCTAGTTCAGTTTGTAGAGATGTTAAACATTAATATTTAAGTTAAACATAGACAGATTATAACATGGGGGATGTGCGCACAGCCGAATAGCAAAGAAAAATAAAAAATTATGCTCAGTTAACTCATTAGAAAATGGGTAAAATGGTGCTCTGTAGTTGTAATTCATTGAGCAACAAACCTATTTAAAACTATGTGAATAAAGTTTCAAACAATATAAGACTTTCTGGGTCAACATCAACTCAGTCTGAGTTCGGTGCGATGCAGGACTCGCACGACTCTCGCAAGACTCCCGCAAGACTTAGAAAGTGCTTAAAACCAATGTGCCCTTGTACACAGACCACGGTGCACTGTGAGAGTCGCACAAGTGTGCGGAAAAAATCCGTAGAGAGTCTATTTTTGTCGGAGGTCACAGCGGTCTGATGCGACTTTAAAGTCATAAAACAAGCATTCTCGCGGGAATCCACGTGAATCCGCGTGGCTTTAGTCAATAACGGACCTTATTGGACTGGAGCTGGTGTACAAGACACTTTGCAAGAAACTCGGACACGTCTCGGGCCGAACTCGCCTCGCAGTCTGTGTGCGGAAGGCGTTACTAACGTTACGTCTAAATACCGGCACAACCAGAATACTGCCTGAACCGATATCATGGAACCGTTACCCGATCCAAGAGATTTTACATAGATTGGAGCTGATATTGGATTGTAATATCGGATCGGCACATCACTATTCAAAACTTCACATTATCACACATTTCTATTGACTGAATTTATCAAGAACAGGTGCTTCTTTGGGTTTACAGTTTGTTCTCCAATTACAAGGTTTGACATATTGTCAAAAACTCTCTCAGAGAGATGCTTATGTTTTTGCTGACACTTGAAATAACCTTACTCTTTCTTAGTTGATTAAATATTATGTGCTTTCACATATGTACTTTATAAATGAACAGTATTCTTAGTGTGATCCATAATGTGCTTTTTAGATGCTATGCTCATGCACTTGTCTTTAACAGATGATACATTAGGTACTTATATGAGACAATAGAAATATGTAAATTCATTCAAATCACTTGTGATGAATGAGATCCATAAATAGAGGTATTCTGATTTACATACAGTCATTAAGAGTATTAACTGTTATTTAATGACATGAGAGAGGGAATTGTGTTACACAGTTATGAACAGTGGTTCTTAATGAAATTATTAAGTACAGTACAGTATTATTATAAAATAATGTTTATCCAATGCATCAATGTAAAATACTGATTTTTGGCATAATAATCTATCTTTTATAAAAGACAAGAAAGCCTACTGTAGTGTAGTGCAGTAACATGATCACACTTGTTTAATTGTAGCATTATAATGATTATTTTAGTCAGTTTATCTACAATAGACTAGTCAAACAACTATTGTATTGGAAATAAAAATAAGATTGAAATATTATATTATTATAATATATTCCAGGCTTTTACATAAAAAACAATTGTGATGATAAAGTACGTTATTTTGAAGCCACAGGACCAGATAAAGTCATCTGATTGGTCAGCAAATAGGAATCAACATGTAGCATTACATCAAAAGATATCAAATCTTGTTTAAATTATTGATCTTTTTGTCTTAAATTTTCACAAATCATCAGGAAGCCTTCAGAAATTGCAACTCGATCTCCACGTTGAGAACCACTGTTTATCCACAGAGTGCCCTTGGGTGTGATTGACAGACGAATTAACCAATCAAGAACATGCACACTTTGCTGGTATTCACCTTATTCAGCCCCGCCCACTTTTCTTGGCAGTGTACTTCCTGTTTGCCTGCACTTAGCCTGTAGAGTGCAGCATGTTAGCTACTTTGCCAGAACTAAACATTAACTGCGCTGCCAGCAAAAGTCGGCAGGTGGAATAAAGTGAATAAAAACAAACACAAAATACATGAATCACATGCACTGGAAAAAAACAAAAAACATCTGGATTTCTGCAGAATCAATTAACATACAATATCAGAAATCTTATTTAATGTGATGTTAGAGTTTGCTTTAGTTCTCAAACTTTCAAACGTCAGTGAGGTTCTTTACTCATGTGTATCACCAATTAAGAAAATCTGGTTATAGACATAAAGTGGATTATGATCTTAGAAAAGTTCACTGGTAGCAAAAAACAAAACACAAATTCAGGTGTTATTGATGAGGTAACAATAACGTAACATGACTAAACTTTCGTAGGACTCTGTAGCATATAACCTTTTAATTATTTACAAAAAAAGTTGGACAGTGCAGTGTTAATATTCCAAAACTCAAGTCATTTCGCTTCAGCCTTTCCCGTGTTATGCCCGGAGGCTTTCCTGTTGTAAATATTGTGCTTCTGAGCTGTGTGGGCTGTGAGGACGAACCACGAACAGCAGAACTCTTCCCCTCTCTCGCTGCCCCTTCGCTGGCTGGCATGTGAGCTGACAGCCCCATGTCACCCGAGGGCCCCAGGGTGTTGTGCCTCCCCCTGTCCCCCCTGTCCCGGCCCCCCCTCCTCCTCCTCCTCTGTCACTGCCGCTCACAGACCCGCGGCTGGCCCTTTGAAGCAGACTGAGAGGTGACATTTGTGCACTTCCTTCGGGGATGGAGGAGGAGAAGTTCAGGCTCTTTAACTTGCACAAGGTGTTGGCTTTTCTTTCGACCACAGGAAATTTAGGGAATAAATGTGGTTACACTTGAGTTTAATGGGTTTAGTTAATCTTGTTGATTGTGAAGTGTAATCATGTTTGTCTAGCGATAGAAAAGTTATGAATATGATTAAAAGAAAATTTGACAAAATCAGTTTATGGCTGTAGTTTTGTAAATGATTAACGTAAGACACTGGAGACAAACTCTTTTTCTTTGTACTCATTTTGCTCTCTAAGCATAAAGGCTTCATATGGAGACAACACAATTTTCATCTCATCCATAGAATGAATTATGAATTCTGATTATGATTAACAAATAAATCGAGTGAATATTAACAACATGAACTCTTAAGCTCACTCTAAAGTTCACGTTTGTCTCGTATCGTATCATGTTACACAGAATACATTTCAGCAGATCATTTCCATGAGATATGTCACCTACTTTCATCTAAGCTGAATAATCGGCTAAATAGTCATGATTTCAATTATATTCCAACCAAGTAATTATGATTGTTTTGTTATCTATTAGCAAATGAAATGAAACACTTTAAGTTTAAAGGCTGTTTTGTCAAAATGCATTTTCCCTCATAGAAACTTGAATGAGTAATGCTTTATTTTTTCCAACAAAAACTATAGAGCGATTATCAGTTGACGTCATTTTCCGCTCTACTGTGCATGTTGCCTGCAGAAAGATGCTGTTCGTCTAGTTGATTGGGAAAACTTCTTTGATAAAAACAACAAAACGGAACAAGAGCTAGTTGTTTTGACCTAGTCTGACAGACGTCTGGCTCTTAAAGCTTGAGACAGCGTTGTTCTCGCTGTCTTTCACTCACCTGAATGTAATCTTTATGGGTAGTAAAGACAAATTCCATTCACAAATGTTGAATTAGCAGCATAACTTTTGTTTTCACACAGTGATAAACTCTTGTAGTTAGCTGACAACAGCGCTGGCTAGTGTCGCTGCTTGTGTCTCTTTCAGCTATCTGACACGCGCACTTCCCCATATTGATAAACAAATAATCCCTCTATATATGGAAAAGCAGCACATTAGAGCAAAATCAGATTGCTGTGATTGGATCATTTGTAATGTTAGTTTTATAAAGAGCCAAATTCAAAATTCTGATTCTGAAAATTTAATGCACGTTACTGCAGTAGATAAGTGCTTAAACTATGAACTAGATGGACAGATGTATTACACATTTACAGTTTTGTGGTGTGAAAATCAGGTACCCCAACTTTAAAATATATTAAATTGCACATACATAAATCACCTCATGTTATCTACACTGAAAAAGAGCAGAGAATCATGGCATTTCTATCTATGATGATTTAATTATTATAAATGATTAATGGACATATTGTGACAACACATATTGTAAGGTTTAAGACATTACAACATCTCTATATTTTAGTCATATTTACATCCCTATCTTCCAGTCACGACAGAGTCAAGTCAACTGGCCATTGGTTTATTGTATTAAACATAACAAAAGCTGCTCTCTAAGTCATCAGTATTCAGCAGCGTTGCTCAGGTAAACGTACATATTTCCTCTCATGAAAAGGGACAGCACAATTAATTAGTTAAGATTAAAAGTCGCTCCGTCTACATCTGTTTTAATGCCTCGGAGGTCACACATTTCTCCTTTTTTCTGACCCAACACAATCTGTCTCAGTGCTTGGATATGTACAGTTTGCTTTTAATTAATCAGTGATAATATGTGCTTTGTTCTGTGGCTTTTGCAGGCTCAGAAGCAGATGTACGTTGACCCTGGCAGCGGGTACAAGGTTTTCACGGAGTTTGCCCACCACCGGAGAGGCAGGTGCTGCGGCAGTGCCTGTAGACATGTAAGTAACAGCAGCATGTGTCGTCTCCTGTCTCCTGACCCCAAACCCGAGCCAGTGCGGACCGCTTAGGAGCAGCTTGTGCGCTTTTAAATCCAAAAAACACATGTTCACGATGTGTGGCCGTTTGGTAATGCAGTGTTTTTTAATGTCCTTGTAGGTAAATATGTGCAGTGGGCGACCGGCTGCAGAGATCGGACTTAAAGAACAGATATTATGCAAAATGTTTAACCCTGTTGTAACATTGCATAATAGTATCTGGAGTTGTATTTAGCTTCATTCACACTTCTTTTATTAATTCTATTTTTAATACAAGCTCATTTCTGCTCACTTGCTTTTAAATTTTCTAGATTTATGATGTCACAAGTAGAAATCCAGTTGTGTCTTCCTGATTTAAATAACTAATTTAGGCATTTCTGCCTCAAACAATGTACAGTACATTACTAACACCAGTTAGTATACACCTGTAATGTATACTAACGCCAGTTTGTATACGTTACATTTTAAAAATATATTTTTTTTTTTACTTTAAAGTTAAAAAATCCACAAACATGATGTAATGTGTGAGATAAAATGGCTCAGAGACACAGATCAGCAGCTGGAACAGGAACAGAATCATTTTTATAGTTGATTTTACTGAATTTTAGTTTATTTAAGCAACTTGTTTGTTGTTTGCCTTTGTTTAAATGCCAATAATCAAATTAGAAATCACATTTTTGATCAGTGTTTGCTATAATAAACACAAAGTAATCCTAAAGTAATGTTACTAAGTTACTTTCTTGAGACAGTTACTAAGTAGTGTAACTAAATACATTTTAAAAAGTAATGAGTAACTAATTACTTTTTCAATATTTTTTCCTCCACACTGGCTAACACTACCTTTTGTTTTATTCATTAATTTTCTACCACTTGTTCTTATTTGAGGGTGGTGGTTGAATGGAGCCTACTCCAGTAACTTTGAGCCTTAGGCGGGGCAACACCCTTGACACTGGCCAACTCATCACAGGGTTTTTCATTCATTAGAGGAAATTTACAGTGATGCCCCATTAACCTAAACACGCATGTTGTTGGAGGTGGAAGAAAGCCAGCGTACCCGGAAAAACCCAAGGTAGCACTGGGAGAACATGCAAACTCCACCCAGAGAGATTAGACTCGACCTGGGAGAAGCCAGAGTGCGAACTACTCTGTTATGATTATTTGTCCATTCTGCTGTCAGAAGATAAGTGCTTATACAGTAACTCCACACTTGACTCCACACTTGATGGTGGTAAACCACTGTTGTAGCCACAGCTGTCCTGAGGCAGACTGACCACCACAAACCATTCACACTCCAGATTCTCTACATATAAGTGAAACTATATATACAACATTTATTTGGTGATTTTCCATGTCATTTTCATGTCAAATGATGAGTGTCATGTATCATTTGTAAGATGAGAAATCTTTGCTTAAAATTTGCTAGCTGTTAGCAGTTTTAGAAACAAATTTGATCTTTAATAAAACACTAAAAGTTTTTAAACTCAGCAGTGATTTGTTACAAAGTTTTGACCTCTGTTAAATGTAGTCGATGCACCAGCTGACACTCTGGATCATTCATAACTTGTATTTCTTACAAGCTAATGCTAACAGTTACTCTAGGTAAACAAACAAGAGAATGCTCCAGAGTTCTTCAAATCTTACCGGACTAGCTCAGATGCTAAGTGTTCGATAGCATCTGTCAAACTCCGCATCTACTTATCATACGTCTATGGAAAAGCGCATACAAATTTCTGACATTTCTCTTGCTGTTGTGAATAATCATATCAGTCAATGTCAGTATTATAAAACCAACAGCAGGACTCATTAGTTCATGGTAAGTTGTAATAAATCACACACATTTTCACTTTAAAAATGTAAGTATTTGTCAAGAATACAAAACATTTAGTTGCATATTTGTTTGATTGTACAGTCACATTTTTAGTCAGAAGAACACACAGGCAAACATAGATTTCAATATCAAACGTTTTAATACTTCCTGAAACTAATATCTGAACAAATTCCTTTCTATATCACCGAAAACATTTATAACTATTGTAATCTTGCTTTTATAATTTTACAACTTTATAGTGAAATGATCTGAAAGTTCTACTGATTTTACAACGCTTACTTCTGTCTCTCTAGTGTCCCTTTGGTCAAGTCAACGTGAAGGACCCTGCTTTGAAGAAGAGATTTAACTCCCTGTTCTACGTGTGAACCTGCTCTGGAGCTACAGCACTTTAAACAGAAGACGCCGCGTCACGTGACTGCTGCCTGTCGTTATTTGGATAAGTGCAGATGCATATTTTTAGATTTTGTACCCAATGATGAAATCTGTGCAGCATCTGCGCAACGTCTACCTCCAGCGACTCCCATGGAACCGAGCGTTTCCTCACAAAAAATGCACATCTTTCTCTCCAGTCGCTTGGTAAAGTGAAGCCGCCTTGAGCTTAATTTTTTGTTTTGTCTTTAAGAGTATTTAACATATCGTGGCTGGATTTTCGGATGCATTTCAGACTTCAGCAGTGTGCAGGGATCGATAGGTCAAATCCAAGACCACCAAACATACAAATAAGACCTATTCGTGAATCATGACCTATAATATTTCATTATGCTGCTGCTTTGTCAGAGGGCTTCTTAAAGATGCACTGCGCAACTTTTTGGACAAAACTAAACTTGAATAAATGCATGTTTTTGTCATTAAGATATCTTTGTTGCACAAAATAATTAATAAAAATCTGTGTTTTTACATTGAGTGGGCTTGTATGACCACAAAATAGACTATTCTTTGTCTTGGAGGAGACCCACACACCTCATGACCAGCTTCTGATCAACAATTAGGGATGCACCGATCCAATATTGGGATCATGCCGATCCGGGTATCGGCTCCATAATATCGGTTTAGCTGATATGATAGTTGTGCCTTTACTTGGACATAATGAGACTTGTTTATTGACTGGTGTTAATCCAGAATGGCTCATATTATTGGACATTTATTTACATTACACTATATGACAAAATTTCTTAGGTTTTAATAAGAATAAGAAGCAATTTTAGTCCTTACACTGGTATTGGTTAATATCGAGTATTGGTGGATACTTAAAGCCAAAGCATCGAAATCGGTATCGGAATTGAAAAAGCTGGATCGGTGAATACCTATCAACAATCGTAGGATCGCAAGAAAATCAAACTTGGCTGTGTAGTGTGAGGACATGAATCGTGGGCTTTTAACTTTTGACCCTAGAGATTCAATCGTACAGTCTGAGCAGAAGCTGCATATCCACAACTGAAAACATCGCACAGTGTCTGCCCGCCTTTAGCAAATATATATACTGTAATTTCTGCCCTATTGAGCGCACCTGAATATAAGCCGCACCCACTAGATTTAAGTAAGAAAAATGATAAAGTACATATATAAGCCACACTTGTTAATAGTAAGTCTATGAGAATCTATAACTTTGCTGCATTGCCTTATAAGCCGCATAGTTCAAAGCTCATGAAAAAAGTAGCGGCTTATATTCCAGAAATTACAGGATATATATATTTTTCATATTATGGCATAAAATGTTTATCTCCCAAGAATAGTTTTAACTTTCTACTTCTACTGAATTGTGTAGCTGACTTCACCTTTAAGATATAATTTTATATTTTGCTACAATTATGAATTAAGAGTTTTGTTTTTAGTATAAATGTATGTGGTAAAATAGAATCTGACAATAGCCTTTCTGTTGTGATGGCAACAGTGCAGAGCTTCACTAACTTGTAGGAGATTTACGACATTAGAACAGCAGCAAACAAACTCAGAAACATATTTTTCAAGTAGAAAAGGGTAATTAGTTCAACTGTGTCTGATCCAATGTCTGTGATAAATGTGAGCGATGCTAAAGACTTGTTTAGGGTTAGAATTAGCTTTTTTGCCACCGTTTACCTGATTTTCTTTTTTTACATGTCAGCTACAAACCCAGTACTCAGCATAGTTGTTGTGGGTTGAATTTGTTCTCACTGTTTCGTCTTTTTCCTGTTTTAGCTGTATTTTGAGCTCTCACAGGAGAAAACATCCTCTCTCTCCATTGACTCTCATGCGTTCTTGCCACTCAGCGCCAACATTCAGAAGGCTGAGATGTCTCCAGTCGCCTGCTAGAGCGAAACCGCCTTGAGCTTAATTTTTTGTTTTGTCTTTAAGAGTATTAAACACATCGTGGCTGGATTCTCTTGATGCATTTAGTCGGGTTGTGGAGTATGGAGATAAAAACTGAGAACGGTTCAGACGTGCGCCCTCCAGTAAAAGGCCATGCGCGCTAAAGTATCTCAAGTCTTTGTGCTCTTTAACTTTGCATTCTCTCTCTCTCTCTCCCAAATGTACAACTCTATGAATATTAACATCATTTATTCCTCCGCGTGAGCCTGGCTGTGCTGTCTACCTTTGACTGGAGAGGCAGGGTGGTTAAAAATAGGCAGAAGTCCACGGGTCAGGCCTCACACTTGGCTGAGTTGCCTCCACGGTTCTTGATAGGATCGGCCTGTTAACAAACATGCCACAAATGCCCCAGCGGACCACTTCTTCGCCGCGCCTCCTGGCAAACGCTTGGCTTCAGCAGAGCGCCCCGCGGCAGATCGTCTCAGCGGCAACCCTAATGAACTCTCGGGCCCCCACATCGCCAGCCGGGCCTACACACTCGCACTGGGCAGAGAGAGAGAGAGAAAGAGAGATATGGGAATTTGACAATGAGGAGAAAAGATAAGCTTAAGGGAAAATATGGCAGTGATGGAATGCCGTTAAAACAGTCGGAGTTTGAAAGTTTTCCCAAGTTTAGTCAATAAACTAGATCTGAACTGCAGGTCCTGGAATTAATCAATGCAAAGTCCCAATGCTAATGTTTGCAATTAGCTAAGCACAAAGACTGCAGTAATGTGATAAATGCGGCAAGTGAAGCTACATTTTTGGATTACATTGTTAGAACTTTTAATTTACTACTAAACACATCAATAGGCAAACAATAAATCTCATGTTATTTGCCTATTTGTATTTGAAAGACTTGAATATACTGTATGTTTGATTCTTGGCTTAGGTTGCTCGGACTTTTTTGTGGAGTTTAAGTCGCCATAGCTATCCTGACCAAGCCTAGTAAAGCTGGGTCCAAAGTGAGCCACTAATGGTCCTACTTTCACGCAGCGGGCCCTCCATGGCTCACTGCGGTCCCCCCTTTTAGCTTGATTATTGGACAAGAGAAAACATGAAATAATGCTCCTCCTCAAACGCCAACCAGATCCTGTGTCGAACCGCCAGTGACAAAAAACTTTATTTGTTGCTCTGATAGACTTAGCAAAGCAAAACTAGCACCTTAACATCATAGTGTATCAGCTGTTTTCTGTTTGTCGCAGGGATCTCCGACCATAGATCAGGAGCTTATTTATTTTAATGCATGTCTATTTCTATTGCAAATGTGTCTTCGGATGTCTAATAGTGTCAATTTCTAAACTGATAATGGCTAATGTTTCATGAAGGCATCTAACTGTGCCTCATTTAACTTCGGTTTCATGTCATCGCTGATATTAGTAGCTCACCGACTTGTTTTGCAAAAGTAGCTCTCCTATCGAAAAAGGTTGTAGACCCTTGGCGTAATGCATCCAACATAATCCAACTTAAATGCATTATATTCCAGTGTCCCTTGGGAGGGCTGTCCCACTTTTTCTTTTCAAGATAAAAAATATCATTGTGTCTCTCTTCTTTAGAGTCAAATCAGCCATTCTGGAAAGAATCAGTTTTTACTGTAAACTTGAAAAAACAAGTTTACATTAGAAAAAAAAATTGCAAAACATTTTAATAGGACTTTTTTAATGGCTCTGCTAACATTTTTTTTTTTTTTGAGTAATTGTAGGTCCTTAAAATTCATTTTAACCTCAGTTACTTTTGCAGAGGAATGGTCAAAACCCAAAATTTGCCAAATGTAGTGTCATTCAGGTCTCAGCTGTAAACCCCAGCTATACCAATCCTTGAATTTACCAAAAAATGTTTGGCCGGAAATGAGATTCTGTTTGTCATCAGAAGCTAAAACTACAGCCATTTGCTTGTTCTCCAAAGGGATCAGAAGCAGTTTTAATTTGAAATTTAGACGATTTTAGTCAAACGTGTGAGAGGAAAAAGGCCGGAATGATAAAACAAGATGAACAAATATGACTGTTTCTTGTCTGCACCAGCCTGACCCTCATGTCACAGCACCAACATGGGAGAAAAAGTATAATGCAGGTGCAATGTAAATTTTATTTATTATAAAAACGTGTTATGTGTGAGTGACATTAACAATCATCTTTAACATAACCTACCCGAACCACTCCAAAGTGAACCAGTCTGGGGGATTCTGCCTAATGGAAATGTGGTCTGTAATTTGAAAGGCTGTATCCTCTTCATTCTGCACTTTAACCATCATTGCTGATAATACGTGTCCTTTAAAATCCAAGTGGGGCTGTAATTCTGTTTCCCTGTTGTCCTTGTAAAGACTGATCTTCTACAAGCAGCAGCCTGATCCCAGCTCTGCAGAGGGAGACAGGTGGAGTTTATTCGGTGCTAAAGCCAGGCAACAATGGAGGGCGAAGGTGTCACTCTTGTCACGTACCTGAGCGTGCCCGCCTTACCCGCCGCTCTGCCCTCCGCTCTGCTGCTGCTGCTGCTTCTGCTTCTGCCTGGGACTTGTCTGTCACATTGAAGTAGATGCATTGCCATTCAAGGCCCCGGCAGGTCCCGCAGCCGGACCACGAAATAGGCCAACTTTCATGTCTGCCTCAGCCTCAGCCCTCCTCCTTCTTCTCCTCGACGAAGAGCTTGCAGTCCTGGCACAGTTTGAGGTGAGTGTGTTTGCTTTTTTTTAATAACCACATGTTGTAGCTGTTGGTGACGGAAACACATGGAGCACTGTAATTGCCAATACTGATTTATGAAAGAATGCAGTGAGAAAAGATCAGTTTGTATTATTACATTTTTTAAGTTACTGCTGTTCCGTTGGTTAAGGTTGGACCATTGATGCCCGCTAATATTAAAGGGAGTATACTCAATTTTTTTTACAGTAAAATAACTTGAAAAGAAAAATAAAGTTACCTATGGAACAGATATCTTATTAATGTATCTATTCAGCTGAAAATTAGTCTGCACTGTCCGACCTCTGCCTAATAATGTCCCGTTTGTTCACCAAGCTCCACTAAGTTTGTTTGTTGTTGTTAGCATGGTAGCAAACTTCCATTAGCATACCGCTTCTAACAGCTGTGCAAAAAAATTAAAACATATCGTGGGGAACAATGTGGAGGCTCAGAATGCATTAGGTAAATGAACAAAACATGTGACTGATGTAGGAAGTTCTGTTTGTTTACATTTTAAGGAACCAAAACTTTGGGTATAGCACCTTTAAGGACCTGGGCAACCTCCCCACCTCCCTCTCCGGGATTAACCTGGTTTCATCCTGCTAGATGAGTTGTTTCCCTCTGCTAATGGACTCCACAGACTTAAACTATGTGCAAATATAACAGTCTCTGAAAAAAACATAGCTATCAAAAACGTACGATACGCTCATTTTCACGCCTTTTTTACGTAAATATGCTACGAAAAGCCAAAACATAAAATAACCACAGACTGAAGCCACGTGACAACATTTTCTTTGGCTTTAACAAGTAAGTTTATTGCCTGACTCACGTCAGATGGATCTGTGTTGAACTATGATTAGAGTTCTTCCACGGTATCCATCTTGAACTTGATTTAGTGAAACCATTTGGGAAAAGATGGGACGTTTAGTAAGATACGTCTAGTAAATCCTACCTTATTTGTGCTAGCCAATTACAGCAACAACTCGTAATGGTGTATCCAATATCCGCGTGGGATAGAACAAGTGTCACACATACTGCTCTTCTTTCAAAAAGAAATTACTCCATATTTCTGCTACAAAAGCAGCAGACAACACATACATCCACGGGAGCCGCCATCTTTGTTTAGCTTGAATTAGACTCGGCGCCCATGTTAGCCCGCCCTGCTACAATGTGATTTTGCCTCAAAACCACGCTGCTGTGATGTGAGTTGGCTGACCCACCGCGGTTTGGACACCAAACCAATCATGCTGCTGGAAGTCCAGATGGTTTATCTCAAGTTTGTGAATTCACAAATATTGCGAGATAAACCATCTGACTGGCCAGGTTAGTTTAGGCTTCAAGTTACAAAAATGGGTAAGTTTAGGTCTGAGGCTTGGAGCAGGTTAAGATTTACCCGTTAAACCTAAAGAAAATGTCGCCACACGGCTTCAACCAAAAATTGTGGTGGTTTTACGTTTTGACAGTTCGTAACAAATTGACATAAAAAAGATGTGAAAACGTGCCTATCGTGTTTGTTGTTTGACACCCTGCATTTTTGATTTTTTCATTGTCTGATTTAATATTTCAGTTTGCTAAATCAACATCTTATCAAGCTCTCAGAAGTGACTGTAGTTAGTTATGATTTAGGGCTTTACAAAAATAGTGTCCCTGTATAGCTCAAATAAAGTCAGAATCAGAATCAGAATCAGAAAACTTTATTCGTCCCCGAAGGGCAATTCAGTTTGTAGTAACTGTTGCTTAGAAAAATAAAAGAACACACATTCAGTCACATTCATCAGACATGGACATTGTGTTACATCTGTCAGTGTCAAATAACTGCAGAGCTAAGATGCATTTAAAACAAACATGAGAAACAACTTATTCCATGCTACTGTCCTCTGCATTTAGAAGTTTGATAGCTGCTGGAAAAAAGGAGTGTGAGTACCTATTTGTTTTCCTACTGGGAGCAAGAAAGCGCCTCCCAGAGGGCAATAAGGTGAACTCCTTCTTCAGGACATGGTCATGGTGGCATAGTATACATTTGGCTTTACGCACAACTTGTCTACTCCACAAAACATCTAAACATGACATCTGCACACCAATAATTTTAGAGCAGATCTTCACAATGCTGTTCAGGCTTTTCTTCTCCTTAACTGACAGATTATAAAACCAGCAGATAAAAGAAAAGGTTAAACAACTTTCAATAAAGGAATGATAAAAGTTACAAAGAATAGGCTTAGACACCATAAAAGAGTTTAGCTTCCTTAAAAGATATATTCGTTGGTGGCATTTCTTTATGATGGCATCTGTGTTGATATCAAATTTTAAATCAGAGTCAAACACAGTGCCAAGATATTTGTACGAACTGACAATCTCAACCTCGTCGCCATGAATGGTGCTGGCTTTGTGTTCTGGGCGGTTTCTTCGGAAGTCAATTATCAGTTCTTTGGTTTTGCCAACATTAAGATCTAAAAGACTGCTGTCACACCACTCTACAAAGTCAGACAGAGCTTTTCCATGACCACTTTCAGGAGCTTGAAGCAGTGAGAGCAGAGCTGTGTCATCTGAAAACTTGATCAGGTACCTGTCCTCTTGAGTGGATCTGCAGGTGTCAGTGTACATGATGAACAGAAGCGACGACAATACACAGCCCTGTGGTGAGCCCGTACTAGAGGTCACAGGGTCAGACAGCCGTCCATTCACAACAACTCTCTGCACTCTTTCAGTTAAAAAGCTTAAAAGCAGCATTAGAATTTGATTAGGAAAACTAAAATGCAATAAAAGGCGTTCAATTAAAATATGTGGCTGCATTTTGTTAAAAGCAGAGGAGAAGTCAGCAAAGAGTAGTCTAGCATAAGATTTAGGTTTTTCCAAGTGCTTGTAGATTTTGTCAAGAAGGAAGATCTTTGCATCATCAACCCCCTTCCCCGCTTGATAAGCAAACTGAAGGGGGTCAAGTTTGCCTAAATTCATGGCCATTATTTCATCTTTTAAAAATCTTTCAAAGTTTTTCATCACAAGGGACGTTAGAGCAATAGGCCTGAAATCATTTAGCTCTCTTGCTTTGTTGGGAAACAGAGAATTTTGTGCAAGAAGCGGCAGCAACAGACTACAGGGTCACACACGGTGGAGCGCCCCTATTTCGTGGTGGTAAAGTACTTTTATTTTAAGTCAGTTTGCCTCGGATCTCCTTTTCGTCTTCTTAAAATAAATAGAATTGAATTGAAAGTACCTCTGATAGCCAGACTCATTTAACTTTTGACTCATTTTGCTATTTTAATTTCATTATTATTATTTAAAACTTTACTCCCTGGTTATGAGGGACAAAAGCTAAATTTACACAACATTTCTCTGTTAAAAACACTGGATTATCACTGGAGCAGGCATGTCTAAACTGTGCGGCCATCAAATCCATTTTTGTTGACCCTCAAACTTGAAATAACCAGTAAAAGCTGCAACACACAAGATCCCTTTACCTCCACAGGTTTTGCACATACATATCTCCTTTAACAGTCGTCTTTGCTTAATAATTGATCATCAGGTTGGTTTATAGTGCCTGGTTCTTAATGTTTTTAGCGGGGAAAACCTCTGCTTGGCATGAATACATTTGAGGACGGCGGCTGGATTATGCAACCTCCGTAGAATGATGAAAAATGTAGAAATCCATAAAGAGATTTCACCATGGCAGGACGAGGAGGGGCAGATGTGCTCCGGGTCACAGGCGACACGAGGTTTGTTTCTCACACTCTGTAGAATAATACATTGATTTTTACAGCCTTTTTATTTTATTTTTTAAACATTTGAGCTTCAGACTTTCATTCATTTATGCCTCAGGTAATTTAAAACTCAACATTTTGCTTTGGATGAAGTCTTAAAACATTGTAGCTTTTCTTCTTGTCAAATGCCATAGGATCTAAATATGCGTACCAGATCCAGACTACTACATTAGTTGCATTCACTTTTTAATTTGGAGAATACAGTTACTTTTATAAAATCTAAGGAATAGATTTTGTTATTTCACACACAATTTACACTTTAAACTTTTCGGCAATGGGAAAAAAATCTTGAAAAAATTGCTCTGTCAGTGAATGTGCAATATTTTCCTTCCAGTTCTTTCTATTGGCGAAAGAACTGGCATCTTCTGTCTTCATCAAAAGATAAATGATAAAAAGCTACAACCTTGCCTGTTGTAGCCAATCTCACAAGATGTAACCATTTTATAATTAAAATCAATAAATCAACTTAGGTTTTTGGCAAAGTTTTTATAGTTGTAACGCACACAGACAGCGCTTTTTCCTTCCATCATGGCGGAGTGGGCGTTTCCTCAAAGAGAGTAACAACATGTGCAATGGGTCAATAGAGTGGAACAGTGGAAGATCGCCCTGGTTCCGGTGTAACGTCGGGATGGGACTCCCCGTCAAGATTGGACTTCCCCCCCTTGTTTAAAGTTAGTGCTAGAAAATCAGTAATATTTTTTTATTTTCAAATGACTTTTGCTAACTCTCACCCAAGCCCTAATCCTAAACTTAGCCTTCGAATTATGCCTAAACTTAGCCTAAGTCATTGTAAACTATTTATCGTGGGAAGCTGGCTACGTCACGCACAGTCACAAAAGCTAGTGAGGAGGTCCCATGTCGACAGAACACTGGAAGTAAATTCCCCTTTGTAAAGTGCTATAGGCTTAGCTATTTGCACGGTTGTTTTCAGTCTAAAAAGCACATCTACAGTATAACTTAAAATTAGGCAAAATGTCCTAATAACTTAGTTTACAAGCAAAAATGTAGGTCTTGCGCTTATGACCCGCCACAGAGCTGATTAACCCCGAGGACTTCAACCTTTAATATATATTTTTTTCTAAACATCAATGGCGATTTAACATGGGAGCCCAAGATTGTTGAACCAGGAAGTGGGTGGCCACTGTTGAGTACCATACAATACTTTGTCTTCTAATACTTTTATACCAGGTAATCAGTGTTTTTATTACACTAGAACTATTTTGCTAGAACTACTGTATGTACACAAATTTCAAAATTATCGACAAACTTGAATTTGTTGCAGCCATAACTCAAATTTCTTTCTGTATTTTTACCTTTTACAAAGTCAAAATTAGAAACTGTGATAATCTGTCATTGGGCTTTGAGACAATACACTACAGTAATGTCATATTCCTGTTGTTTTTGTTTTTGTCTCTTTGGAGTCTGCATGCGCTGTCTCCGCTGTGACATATGCTACACCAGGACAGTATGATTCATCCGTGTGCCTTTCACTTCACTCGCCTCGGAGAAAACGGAGACAGAGCTGTCCACTTCGGAGCGCTGACCAGACAAGCTGCCGTCAAAACCCGGTGACAAGCCAAAACTAAAGCCCCCCCCTCACCATCACCACACACACAGGGGCGCTCCACCACACCCATCCAGCCTGCAGCCACAGCACTTACCCGCAGTGCCCGACCAGCCAGCCTCTGACACCGGCTGGCACTGGCAGGGAAGGAAAATAAACCCAAGTGTCAGTCCTGTGATGCCCAAAAGGAACATCAGTCCTCTTTTGTACATTTGTGCGTGTCAGTGTGTGTCGGCGGGGTTTTAGAGCAATGTGGGGACGTGAATACTACATAGCATCACTTTATGTGGAGTTCAACAAAGATTGAAGAAAGTTAAGATTAACATTAAGATACGGGTTGATTTAGGGGTGGATAATATGTCCGAAATATGTAAGTATATACCATGTATTAGCCTCCCAGATGAATGAATGAGTGCACTGGTGAACATGTTTGTTTCCCTTTATGCACATAAACACCGCAAGAGTTAAATACTGTGAATTTGTTCATTTAAAGACACAATTATGAGACACAAAACAAAATTAACCTTTTTTACCTCATCAGCAAGGAGGTAATTTAGGAGTTACCCATGACCATCCTCCTTTGGGCGACACGGTGGCACAGATGTTAGCGCTCTGGCCTTATAGCAAGAAGGTTCTGGGTTCAACTCCCGAGCGGCCTGGGGCCTCTCTATGTGGAGTTTTGCATGTTCTCCCCGTGTCTGTGTAGGTTTCCTCCTAGTACTCCGGTTTCCTCTTACAACTAAAAAAAAGATGGTCAATGAGCCTCTCCCCTCCCCAGGACTAATGATGGAAATTTGCTGTAAAAAAGTCAAAAAAAAATCTCTGCCCTTGTGTTTAATGTAATTGTACATTATCCTTACCTATTGATCACCCACCATGACACTTTAAAGGAACTCAAACCACGTGAATAGAAAATGCCACCAGTTTCAAAATATAATTCAGGCAATGCCACACCATGCATGATTTGCATAACTCTAAATCATTACCTGTGTTTTTAAAGAAAGTGCACTCTTCTATTTTACATTAAAGTTTATTGTCTCCACAGGAAAATTTGTCTTTTGCATTTGACCCATCTTTCAATGACTCAGGATCATCTCCTCAGGAGCAGTGAGCCCAGAACTCAGGGACACAGCGTCAGATGTTCTTGCTTGGTTTAGTCAGGACTACTGAAGCGGCAGGATATTCCTTAAGGTAAGCAGTGCTCTGGTCCGATCAGGGCCCTGCTGTGTGGAAATTGTATGTTTCCCTGTGTCTCTATAGGTTTTCTTCGAGTGCTCCGGTTTCCAGCGCCACTAAAAACGTGTCCAGTAATGCCTCTTTTCTCACCTCGCCCAAGACAACAGATTAAATTAGAAGAAATTAGCTGAAAGCTAGAAACTGGTACAAGCATTTCTGCCATTGTGCTTTATGTTGTACATTGTCCTAAAAAACAACCTCAACCTTTTGGTCAGTGGGGGAATCCAGAGTACTCACAGGTATCCCATCCAGACATTGGGGGAAATTTGCCGCTCCACTCAAAAAGACCTGGTCCATGCAGAAGAATATACCTTTAAAGAAATGAATCGAATCACTGTTTTTAATGTCTTTTTTTTTGGTCACTTTGAATGGATAAAAAAAATGCAACTCAAGTATAGTTTTTATGAAAGAATAATGAGATACAATACAGGTCAATAATTAATGTAAGAGATATATGAAAATACTGAAAAAAGAATACTATAAAATACACTTGAAATGGCAACTGCATTACAATACAAAGCTAAAAACAATAACAAACCTTGTTGTGCCTTTAAAGTTATCGGCTTTTCAAGGAAAGAAACAGAATGAAAGTCTTTGTAACGTCCCCAGCAGACACATAAGCCCAGCGTGTGTGTCGGCGATACAAGCAGCATTTGAGCAGCTTCTACATCAACGTCTCGTCTCTGCACAAAGACAATGTCAAGTCGCCTCCGGGCAGCCGCCTGTGCACTGGTCATATGGACAACACTCCCTGTGGTGGAATTAGAGATAAAAACACCGTGAGTGACAAGCCGGCCGGCCGATCACTTCAGACAGGCCACACTGTAAATATCCTGGCGCCGCAACTGGTGGTCAAGCCCCCGCCACGCCGTCCAGATGTGACCAGAGAGAGACAGAGACGGGGAGAGAGAGAGAGAGAGAGAGAGCGAGGCCGGTGGGCTGTCTGGTCAGGAAGAGGATGTACATATAGCTGCTGTTTAACCTTTGAGAGCGGGCTTTGTTGGGTTTGATCTCAGGTGGATGGAGAAAAGGCTGCGGGGACACCTGGTGCACGCTCTTTGGACAGATTATAGTCGTGTTGTCTGTTGTGTGTGCATGATAAAGCACTGAAGACACTTATTGTCAGTCTGGAAAGAAAGTGATTGAGATGAAAATTTGAAGCCAAAGCTAAATTGCCACAACAGAATTAGAAATTAACAATGTTCTTGTTCACAAATGCACAAAGCGATATATCTGTTGAATATAAACAAAACATACAAAATGTTTTTCCTTTTAAAATAGACCAAAGTATTTTCCTAGCCAGTAGCTTGTTCGACTTGAGGAAAGTTTGTGTAAATCTGAGTGGTGCCTCAAGTCATTGTTTTGGTTCATTTTCAGGGGTGTCAAACTCAGACCCAAGATGATTTCTGAATATTAATAGTGGCCCCTAATAAAATCATGAAACGATTTGAATTACAGTTCCCAGAATGCACTGCAGCAGCTCTGACGAGAAGAGCTACACAGACCAGATTCGAGCTGGGCGATATGGCAAAAAATGTATATCACAATTTTCCTGGAGTCAGATCACGATTTCGATTTTATCACGATTCATGTCTATTTTTTTGTCTTTTAGGCAAAAACAAGTATCTGAGTTTTCAGAAAGTTTCTACTTGTCAATGGATAAATCCAGCTGTCAAAGTATGTTTTGTTGCCAGATTTTCAGAGAGAAATAAGTGACCAAGCCTTCGAAAATTAATCCTGAAACAAGCAACCTCAGCCCTTCAATAAAAAAAAGTAAAAACAAAAAAATAATCGATTAATTTGAGCTTTGTGTGTTGCTACTAAACAAGTATTTGGCATATTTTAATAGTTTTAAGCTTGAAAATATGCTAAGAATCCATGTTTCAGTTATAATGAATTTATTTTTGTAAGCCAAACTTGAAAAGAGACTTTTTAAGTGAGACTTTGAAAAGCATTGTGGGAAATCACGATATGACGATTTAATGAAAAAAGCAGATTGTCACAGGGATGAGCTCACGATTCGATTTTTATCACGATATTGCCCAACCCTAGACCAGAATGTTGAGTTCTGGTCTTTTGTCGTAGAATAGTTTACATTTTTTTCTGTATCAGACGAAGGCTGAATTATTAATACCTTTACAAGTTTCAACGCTGACTTCCGTCTTCGTCGAAGCGCCACACGATGGTTGGTAATGAGTTTACCTGTTGCTAGGCTGACTTAAACGTTTTTTGACTGATTGATCTTTTATTGTGCATGAAATGAGACAGAGCTAGTACGCTGTTTAAAAAAAAGGGAAATTGTGTTAAAGGTGTTTTAACACACGTCACACCATTTTTTATAGGTTACCACTTCAGCATTTGTCCAATAGAGAAGACAACTTAAACTAGACCATAATGGATAATAAGCCTATGGAAATATAAAAAATACAAATTGCACACAATTTACCTAAAATTGTCTTGGAAATGACAGTTACAAAGCAATATATTGCAATGTAATGTGATGTGATACAAAATAAATCTGGATATACAGTAAATGTTGTAGTAGCAACCCAATTGCCATATTTGAATATAACACAGACTTATATTTTAGCCCTAGATCAGCTTTGACTCTGTTATTTAGCCCCAGCTCCATTTGAGTTTGACACACCTGATATAGACTCTTCACCTTTTGCTCTGCCAAATCTGCCATTTAAGATTGAAATAAGGCAGCAAAAACATATCTAGGCACATTTACACTGGTAAATAAAAAAAATCAAAGAGCCAGAGTTTTTCAAGACAATTTGAACAATTCTGTTATAATTTGCATAACAACCAGTTTGATGATATGCAAACCTAAAATTAATGTTCAAAACCTTATTTAAGGTGTTGTGGCTTATCACAACTAAGTCAAATGCATTTTTTCCCTTAATTTCCATCTAGTATGTGGCCCTCCCATGCATATATTTTTCAAAAAGTCAATATGTTACAAAAAGCCAATACGTAAATCAACCACAATTTTTGGTTGAACCCACAACATTTTCTTTGGATTTAACAGGTCAATTTAACCCAAGCCATTTTACCCATTTTAGTACCTTGAAGCTTTAAACAAGTTAAACCCAAATAAAATGTCGTCATTTCGCCTTTTTTATATTGATGTAATGAAGGTGTGAAAACATGTTTATCGTACATTTTTGAAATTTTGTTGTATATCTACGTTTTCTGTGTTGCCACAAAATGGACCAGAAAATCTGGACTTTAAGCTTTTAATGCTAAATAAAAGCATGTTTTGTGTCACTTAAATGCTTTTATTGCACTTAATAAATAATAACTCTTATTGCTTTTACTTTTAGCTCACATAGCTACAAAACCCCAGTCTCCCATGAAAATATACAACAAATATAAAAAAAAAAAAAAGCATATAAACACATTTTCACGCCTTTTTTACTTCTATATGTTACAAAAAGCCAAAACGTAAAATGAAATTTTGTTGTATATCTACGTTTGTTTGCATGGATAAGCTAATTTTTTCACATTATGGCATTATGGTAGTTTCTTTTGTCTTCAGGAAAGCTATAATGTCCCTTTATTGATTGGAACAAAATACTATAATATCAAATGTTATTGTACTTCAACAACTTTAATTGTTTTTTTTTCCTCTCTCTCTTTCCGTGTCGCTCTTCAAACACTGGACAAAAATCAATATCTTGTCCGTTTACGCTTCTCATTTTGCTCCACTTGGTTCCACCTCTTTTCACACACCGACTCTCGCCGTATCTTTCCTTGTCGCTCTTTTCATCCGCGTTTGATTGAAGTTTCCACCCGTTTGACAGCTTTGACACCAGCCCGTGTAAAAACCAACCGCCCCCCCCAACAAATCCTCTCTCGGACCATCATATCACCATAAACTACTCCCATCTATTATGTTTCCCTTGTCCTTTCTACTGTGGCCAGATCTGGACTAATATGCAGCTCCCTGGAGGATGTGCCAGTCCCCAGCGGAGGTGTGGAAGGAGAGGGGGGTGTTTGGGGAGGGAGGGGGGAGTCGGTATAGGCAGCAGTTGGTGTGCACGGAGCAGCAGAGGCGCAGGCTGGCTAGTTAAGAACTCCTCTCTCTCCTATCCTCCATCTGCCAGGGAGCGGGGCTGTGATTTGGGCTCCAGCAGAGCAGCAGAGCAGGGAGGAGACAGAAGAGAGGGAAGAGGGAGGGAGGAGGAGGGTGTGGAGGGGAAATATGAGAGAGAGAGAGAGAGAGAGAGAGAGAGGAAGAAAGAAAAAAAGGGAATACAGATGGAAATGAAAAAGCAGAGAAGTCTATTATTAGAATCAGTGAGGTTTAATGAAATATGTTTAAGTGAGTATGACAGGTTAGACCAACATAAGATTTCACTAAACATTTTTGCTTGTTGAGGTATATAACTGTCTTTTGCCCAGTAAATGTGACATAGTGTTTGTAGAGGTAGTTCCACACCTGTTACCTAGCAACCGCATTGCAAATATGAGCCAAAATCTACATAAATGACACACAGGCGATGATGATTTTGACTTTGTTTCTTAGCAGTAAACTTACAGTTATCTGATTGGCCGATTTTACTTGCTGCTTTTTGGTAATCGTCAGCAAATCTGTTTTTTTATTGTCCTGGGGAAGGGAAGAGGGGAGGCATTATTGGACATGTTTTTAGAGGTAGGGGAAACCAGAGTCCCTGGAGAAACCTACGCAGACACGGGGAGAAAATGCAAACTCCTCATAGAAAGGCCCCAGGTCGACTGGGAATCAAACCCAGGACCTTCTTGCTATGAGGCCAGAGCGCTAACCGCTGCACCATCGTGTCGCCTTGTAGTAGCTGGAGTAAAAATAAATGGAGCGAAGGCACTAGCTTGGCTTGAGTTAGCACTAAAATTTGGTTTAAATGACACTGGACAATGGAGCTCAACAAAGGAAGATCGCCCTGATTCCAGAAGTACTGTAATTAGCTCCAATCTAAAGTCCCATAGGGATTTCGAAAAATTTAAATTTTAAGACATAACATGGGCTAGCCAGTTGATCTACTCAAATCCATATGCAATTGTTTTCAGTCTAAAAAGCACACCTATAGTTTAAAAAGTATTAATATAACTTTGGTGTCACTTTATAATAATGTCCATATACAAATCATTTACAAATGTTAGTTAATTATTAAGATAACATTATCTAGTCATTACAAAATTATTAGATAATATTTACTAATAATAAATAAACATTTACTAATCATTTACTTCCGGCCCCTATTCTAAAGTGATGAGCATGTAGTGGTTAGATCATATACACTTTTGAGGTAACCAGTGTGGGATCAAGTGAGCAGCTTCACTGACTTCTGTGACGTTTGTGACGTAACAACTTTACCATGGGAAAACGTTAACAACAAATTTGGCGACGTTTAGGCACAATTCTATGGTTAAGTTTAGAATTGGGGCTTTATATCTTGATACTGATATTGAGAATCAGATAGCACAGTATATCACTAAAAACTTTTTTCAGAAAACCTATAAATGGTCATCACTTTAGAATAGGGGACAGAAGTAAATGATTAGCAAATGTTTGCTCATTATTAGTAAATACTATCGAATCATTTACTGATGATCAGGTAATGTTATCTTAATGGTTAACTAACATTTATAAATGATTTGTATCTGGACATTATTATAAAGTGTTACCATAACCTTTTTTCTCCAAAATCCCTATAGGGATTTAACATGGGAGTTTGTACTTGTTGAACTAGGAAGTGGGCGATCACTGTTGAGCTCCATAAAGATTGAATTTGTTTCTCTGGAGGGCCACGTCTGGTCCGCAGTCCTCAATATGGGCAACCTTTAAAAGTTTGTAAGTACACCTAGAAAAAGAAAGATGCAACAAGAGTGAAATGACTATCTTCATTTCTCAGTCAAGGAGCGAATCTGCACAAAGACATTTACAGTATTGGAAAATGCACATAGATATAACATCTTCCATTTTTAGTGTGTGTGAGTCACATATGTCAGTTTTGTCAAGTTTTTGCTCCTCTTTTAGCTTTGCTGTTGTTTTTTGTGACCAAATGCTTGATAAATGAGACCCTATATATTTGTAGACACAGCTAACAAATACTGATTAAATAGACAAGTTATTGCCTAAAATTATTCTTACTTTTTGGTCATTAAAAAGCTGTTTTTCCTGAGATCACTCACCGTTTATTTTATTCTAAACTCTTATTTATTTATTCAAGATTTGCTGGTCCAAAGACATTACTGGAAGGTTAGAGAAATGTTGTAAATTGGCATGGTGGGAATGCTTTCATTAAAAGTCTGAATTAATACAGAAAAACATATTTTTTGCTAAGAGCTGTGAGAAACTTTGACCATATTTTTCTGTTTTGTGGAACAGGACAATATGTTGCATAAGCCTGAACACCTCCAAAACAAAATCTTATCAATTTCAGACAACAAAAGACCTTTTATAGTCACATTCAGAGCTTGAGTTTAAATTTTTTAAAGAACCAAAATAGAAATCAGTGTTAAAACCTCTATAAAATATCAGCAAATTAAATAGATGAATACATTCTGTATACAAATTTTAATTTTCTTGACTTCTTGACACAAAATATGTTTTGTCATTTAATCAATAAATGATAAAAGTACATGTATTAACTTTGAGCAAACTTGCATATTATTTGGAGAACCTATTGCTTTTTGTTCCTCATGTTTTCTCACATTACAGTAAAACACAATTATTAGGCTTTTATTAATTCGTATCGTAAGTATTCGATGGTAAGAATTTAGCTTCCTATTTCCACTAAAATGTTCACTTGTCACCTTTGTCACATAATCTGTTCGCAGAAAGAATAGAACCTTTATTCCACATGGACAATATAAATATGCAGGCATGTCTTGGACTAAAAATGCTCACTTTTAGTTCATTTGAATCATAAACTGTAAGTATATTGCTTAATACATTGTTGCTATATATTCTACAAATCTTACCAACTGCATGTCTTTGCCCTGCTGCTGCTAAATTAACCGTCTTAGTGTTTTCCAGAAAAGTAAAAATGTATTATACTCCAACAACGCCATATCTCATCGCGCGTTGGCACCATTTCATTCCGGCAGAGCTGATAATCTCATCCGCCAAAGCAGGAACGATAGAGCGCTGATGTTTGTAAATATTTCCCGGATGCCTCCTTCTCTCTCTCCCTCCCTCCCTACCTCTCCACCACGTGACCACCTCCCTCCCCCTTTTCCTCCCCTCCCTCCCTGCGCTCTCCTTCATCCTGTCAGCGTTTAAGCCAAGGTTCCCTGCCTGCTTCTCCACGCTGGATCCAAGAGACTTTTTATTCCCACCTTCTCTCTCTCTCTCTCTCTCTCTCTCTCTCTCTCTCTCTCTCTCTCTCTCTCTCTCTCTCTCTCTCTCTCTCTCTCTCTCTCTCTCTTCCAGGGCCACGCTTTTGGGGACTTCGCTGGCGTGTCAGTCGAGGTGACGCAGACATGATACCTCCAGATGAACCCTGGATCATGTGTGGTAATCTCACCAGCGCCTACAGCGTCGCAAAAAACGGGGAAGAGAAAGGGAAGGGGGGGAACGGTCCGTGTAGGTGTAGCCGGCCAGTGCAGCAGGGATCCCGGGTTTTGCTTACGCGCGCTGGAGCTTGGATGCGAAATCTTTGTGTGTGACTGTGTGTGTGCGTACAGCAGCAGCAGCAGCAGCAGCAAACCTCAGAGCCGCTGCATTATTGATGAGATACATTGTGATGTCAACCCAGGCGGAAGAGCACAGCAAAATGACTGTTAGCACCAAGCACCAGCGTGGCACATGGATCACTTTACGCAAGAATTACGCGCGCTTCTAATTAATGAATTGCCAGCGTTTCCGTCACAATACCCTCAATTTCCAGTTCACGTATGAATAAATTTGCTATGAATCGGTCTTGTAGCAATAAAAATCACATTTTCACCACTTTTAAGTAGCAAATGGATAAAATGCTAAATATCTAAATCCCTAAAAAACATGACTTGTTCTTACTTTTTCGCCTTCGTCACGTTTAGTTGCTGGATTAGTTGTAGCTTAGCCAATTTTTTGTAGAGGCAGGTTAAATTGTTTTGCCTGGCTTCTTACACATTAAATATTCAATTCCACTTTTCTTTTAACACCATTTAATATTGATTCAAATTGCGAATTCGTGACATTAATATATTTGCAATGTTAATTTGATTTTTACTAAGGCTTTTCCAAAAACATAAACAACAATATTACCATGCATATTAAATCACAAAATCATACACGGATTCGATATGTCTTTACGCATAAGGCTGATGTGGCAATACTGGACGTGTATAGTAAAAAAAAAAACGTGCGTAACAGCCTGACGCACTGAATATGGATGACGCTTCGATCCTCCAGGTGAGACAGAGACGGACGCAGCGTCGAACTTCACCAAATATTAACCGGATCGATACTCGCAGGCCACACATTTGCATAATTCTGACCGCTCGTTTAGCAGATGGAGTGCATATTTTTAAGTACTGCTATCCAATAACTCAAGAATTCGTGTTTTAACTTGGTTATTCTGCGCGTAAAATCCCTCACAAAAGTCACAAAGCTTGATTTAGTATTTCCATTTTAACTTTTTAGTGATAAGGCGTTGTTATTTTGTTTGATTTATTCACAGAGGCCAGAGCTCACCAAGCAATCCTCGTGGGAGCCGGTGGAAACCATTTGCCTCTTGTAAACAACAAAATAGGTTTACACTTGAGGTTATTTTTAACGGATATTTTATCAACAAAACGTCGTGCAGTAGAAACGAGAATCTAACGCGACTATATTAGATTTGTCAACACGTTTTAGCAGAATTTAACTGACAGTTCTTGCGCGTTTCTTAATCACCTTTTCAAACAGATGAAGAGGCCATTGTTGGTTGTTGCTTTTTCTTCTCCTACGTTCTCCTGCGTGCGTGTTCCGAGGTGTGTGTGTGCGTGTGCGGGGGGCGAAGTGCAATATTTAAATGTGTTTTAATTGACGCTCCAGAGCAGTGTGCAGTGGAGCTCACGCGCGAGGAGCAGCCCCCCAAACCCACCGCCACCGCCGCCGCCGTGGCTGCTTCTTCTTCCTCTCCTCTGCCTGGCTTCTGCGCTCTCTCCTCGGTCTCAGTCTGCTCACGGATCCGCTGCAGGTAGGAAGAACGTCTCGGTAACGTAACTTTGCGTGGCTAAACGGGGGAAAACGCGAGGGGTTGTTTAGTATGGAAGGAGAAGGGATGTATGTGAAGCAATGCGCGGTGCGTCCGGTGCCAAAAATAGTCGAAATGGACACGCGTGGATTTATTTGTCACGGATCAAACGTGATTCAGTGATGTTATAAGCGTATCAGGGGAGCGTTTGTGAAAATTTAGCAAAAAGAAAGAAGTAATTCGCAGTATAACATGGCTTTTTTTTTTTTTTTGCTTGGATTTAAGTCATGCGTAAAATATAAACACGTATGGTTTAAAAAGTTACATTTTACCAGAAAGCAACGCTATTTACAGTTGCAGTCACAGCTAAAAAAATCTATGAATAATTAAAATTTTTATCTTCAAAAATGTGATTTTTGATCAGTTTGGCCTTGCGTTTTGAAGCCACATCAGCTATTTTTCTTACGCATAATTCACTGTACGTCAAATCTCCATTTTCATCATTACGCACAACTGTAAATTCAACAACAAATAAGCCTGTGCAAACTCCCAAACGTGAAATAAACCGTACTTTCATGTTTGTGCGCAATATTACCGGATTAAATGCTGTGTCTGTTTTGCTCGCTTCTCATATCTTAATTGGAGCCCGGTAAAAGGGAATCGAAACAACTGAAAGACACACACAAAAAGCGCGTATCCCCAGAGCCCCCGCGCGCGCACTGACACATTGTTAAGCCTTCTTCAGTCAGATGAAATGTCACTGCTGCGGGCTACGGCTCCACACACACCCTTCGTTACCCACATTAGCGCTGCTGCTGATACGGATGTCTTCATAATATAACAACAAAAATAACAAATATATTAGTACAGAGTTTTAATTACAGTAGAGCTAAATCTAAAATAAACATAAATACAGGAATAAATGTAGATTGTGCTGTTT
Organism: Mugilogobius chulae; assembly: GCA_038363315.1. Lineage (NCBI taxonomy): Eukaryota > Metazoa > Chordata > Actinopteri > Gobiiformes > Gobiidae > Mugilogobius > Mugilogobius chulae. Next base: position 761,626 of record CM076412.1, read on the forward strand.
TGTGTGCAGTAGAAGCAGAGATATTTTAGTCTTTGTTAGGCTATTTAAGTCGAATAACCAGCAATATCTTTGCGATTAGTCGACAAATCAAAATACATTGAGACTTTAAAATACATAACACATGAAAGGTTGAAATAAGAAGACTAAATGCTCCTATTTTATTATATTTACATCTACTAGGCCTATATCTTTAAATATACAAATAAAATGTAGGCTTCATTTTTATTATTTGTTGATATTTTAATTCAACATTGCACTGTTTTGTTATTGCCTGTGTTTTAAAGCCTATACAGCCTACATAACAAATCCGATTAGCAGATTATAGTCGATTAACCGTAGTCCTCTTTGTGACACATAATTGACCTTTTGGATTTTGGCACCGTCGCTGCGTAAAGTCCGACGCACAGCACGTAGGCTGTAGCGTCCATCCAATAACGCTTCTTCACACTGCACACTGCTTCTGCTGCTGCTATCATGGGGCCTCCAATTAAAACAACACAAGTTCGCGGTGGGGGCGGGAGGGGAGACGCGCGAGGGGGCAGCCAGCGAGCGCGGGGGTTGCCGGGTAAATGTAACACGTCTCGAGATGAAGCGTCCACACCTGCATCGCCTCCGAGTCTCTCTCTCTTTGCGCGTAAATCTATTAATAATGGCAGAACGAAAACCTATCTTCTGTTGTGTTGCACTGTTGTTTTCTCTACATTGTGGTGGAAAAAAGCAGCTTTGTCCAGTTCACCTCTTCTTTATAAGATGGTGAATGTCTGTAGAAGAAAGAAAATGCATCGTCTCCAAGGCTTGTTGTCACCACACTTTGGACACGAGGCTCCACGCTGCCCTTTTACGTCCAGTGTGTGTTTTACGTGGCTTTGGCTTTTCTGACCGGTGCCATAAAGTCTCTTCTAATAATATTGTATGGCCACTGCTTGGTTTGGCTGAAATGTGGCTGAATTTTCGTGCGTAATGATAAAAAATAATTGTTATGAACTGTTTTGGGCCCATACAGTTTAAGTTGTTGATGTCCAGTTGACCAAATAAATAAAACAGTTTGCTTTAGCTTAGCTGGTTACTTTGATATAAATAATTTAGCAGTGTTTTGAGCTGGTTTCGATATAAAACATGCAATTTGTTTTATAGTGTGTGGATTTGATTGTGGCAAATTCTTAACTATGATTGGCCAGTGCGTAAACTGTGCGTAAAATACACCAAGTTTATAAAAAATATGATTTTAGTCTGTTTTTTCTATAAATGCTCAAGTTGGACAAAACATATTTCGACTTAGTTAGTATCCATAGCATCCCAGACAGAACCAATGTTAAAATTGATATTTATATGAGCTGATTTTAACTTCTGCTGTGGTTGAATTTTTAATATAACGTGCCCACGCCCTCTAACCAATCACTGATCACCTCTCCTCCTCAAACAATGTTTACACACGTGGTGCGTAATTTTAGAATAACTACTGTTTAATAAAAAGCAAATTAAATTCTTACTGAAATCCAGGATCTTAATTTAAAAAGCTCGGGCCTACAGTGAACAAATAAACTGCTCTTAAAACGAGCTGTGACAAAGATTACATTTCTATTTCAGACCGTGCTCGTAAAAGTCTTTTTATTAAACATTGAACGCATTGTCTCCGTCTGTCCCTCGCCATAAATGTGGGAATAAAAGTAATGAAAATGTCAATAACGTAAAGCAGTAGTCCAGTTTTTTCGTAAGGGCAGAGTGACAGTTCTTTGTTGCCGAATAGAAACCAGCGGTGATGGAGTGAGAGCGAGCATGACACAGGCAAGAGCAGGAGAGAGAGAGAGAGAGAGAGAGAGAGAGAGAGAGAGAGAGAGAGAGAGAGAGAGAGAGAGAGAGAGAGAGAAAGGGAAAAGGGAACTCCTCCTACAAAATTATTCAGACTGGGCCGGCGCTGCTCTCTTCACAAATAGGACACGGATCTCAAATGCAGCCAGTCCCAACCTGACCTCCAAGCACCGCGGAACCCCTGGCTGGCAAAACGGGGAAAGAAACCCCCATAAAAAAATAACTTTGAGTCGTTATTAGTGGTGCGCGGCTAGGCCCACCTCCTCTCTGCATCTCCTCATCCACTCGCGTTCGGACTATTTGCTTTTTTTTTTTACCCAAAAGGAGGTGGACTCTATTCGGGGGGATTCGCTGGTGTATCTTCCATGTTTTAGCTTGTTGCTGTTGTTTTTCTTTTGCAGCCCGGAGGTGAAGCGAAGAGTTTTTTGTGTGTGGAGGGAGACTCTTCTTGCCGTGCTGACGGGGAAAACGGGGCTGCTGCAGTAGTAGTGACAGTTATATGGAAGTTGTGGGCTGCAAGACAGAGCCAGGCAGTTGCACGTTGCGCGCGGGGGCAGGAGCGGACAGGGCCATGCTTTTCCACGGGATCTCCGGCGACCACATCCAGGGGATCATGGAGGAGATGGAGAGGAGATCCAAAAGCGAGGCGCGGCTGACTAAGGGCATGCAGATCAACGGCAGGGAGACGGTAAGGAGCTGCGTGCAGGCCTGACGTTCTTACGCTCGTTTCTGGGTTTAAATAGTGCTTAATATTTTTGTTCCAAAGTGTCAACGTAGCTACGACTTATTCACAAAATCCTATTATGGATACATGCAGATACAATCAAGTAAATACATTAAATCATTTTGAAACACCCAGGGACACAGTTACACTCAAAACTATTGTAATTGTTTAATTTTTTGTTATAGCAAATTAATGCTATAATTGTGTTTGCATGATGTAGTTTCGTTTTTGAAATCTGGTTTTGTAAATATTAAAATTAAAAATTGAGCAATTGGGCCTCGTCTGAAATAAAAATATACACTAGCAATCTTAATCTATATTCGTGTTGTTATTAGTGCATCAAATACTTGGTCAATTGTAGTGTTTTGTTGGCTATAACATGGCACTAGTAATTAATGCTTGAAATTTTAATATTTAAATGTAATCTGACAATTAGGAAATATATCTGCATTGTCCCTGGTAAATTATCTGCTCTTATTTGAGTTAATAATTTCTGACTTATATTTTTAAAGCTAAATTCAGTCTTGTTTTTAGTTCTATTACCTTATTTTAGCTCGTGACAAAGGCCCTTTTCCAAGTCAGATTATTTGACACGGTTTAAGTCAATTCAAAATGATTAAAAGTCTTGCAAATATAGATTTCAGCGACAGTATAGACGATGGTGGTCGCTCTTCTTGCCTCGCTCTTCTTTGACTTGTGTCTCTGGCGCAGACGATGCCTTCCATGAGCCCGGAGAAGCCCGCTCTGTGCGCCGGCTGCGGGGGGAAGATCTCGGACCGTTACTACCTCCTGGCCGTGGACAAGCAGTGGCACTTACGCTGCCTCAAGTGCTGTGAATGTAAACTGGCGCTGGAGTCCGAGCTCACGTGCTTCGCCAAGGACGGGAGCATCTACTGCAAGGAGGACTACTACAGGTAAGAAAAATCACGGTTCTGCTCTGGATTTGAACGGGTTAAAATGCGAAAAAAGAGGTTCGTGCGTAAAATGGACGTGTGGTGTGGTTTTACGCGCAACGTCAAAAGAGACAAGGAATTAGAATTTAAAAAAGGCTTTGGACATTTATTGTTGAAATGTTTTAACACTCAAATGGCCTGGATTTTTCAATTTGCAATTAATGTATTTAAAATATAGTTTGCGATGCTTATAATGAATTTGTTTTGGATAAATGAAACCTTTTTTGTCATAGCTAAATTGGAACTATTAATTAAATATTTGAATGATTAAAACATTCTTAATAATTTCATCAATTGTAAACTCTGAGTTATTCCGCTGTGATAAAATAAGGGTCAGCAGCGGTTCACGCCCACATTTCGCACGCGCTCTTTTAAAGGTATTTGGACACGTAACATACGACACAGTGTTAATGGCTGCGAATTGGAGCTTTTGGACGTAAACATTAACACCAAGCTTTCCATTGCCCGAAGTCCATCTGTGCACGTTCCCGTTTTTGGCAAAAAACGTTTTGTATTTTGTCAATTAAAAAGATGTGAGAAAGTCACGTGTCCAACCAATCAGGCACCGTGATTGGAGCTTTGCTGATCTTGTGTCCTGATCTAGAATAACTAAATGGTGAAAAAATTTACAGTCAATACGCAAATAAGCTGCAGCGACTTAAAACTGTCTTGTAGGCCAAACATTTTGAAATACAAAGCTAGTAAATGCACAATTAATGGAAAAATGCAGGCCTAAACAAAAATATATTTTAAAAAGAAAAACGTAGGCAAAAAAAAAATTAAGATAAGATTTATAAAAATTTTGAAATTCACAATAATTAAAGTGTATGCTATCCAAGTTTAAGTGTTGGAAAAAAAAGTTAAATACGAATTCTTAAATTAGAAATTACTCAAGTTTCGTGTCCAAGAGAAACGTACAGAGCAGTGTGTGTTTTCAAGCTGCCTTGGCTCGATTTACAGTTGAGCAAAGCCCTCGGTGCGCGCGCTTGTCCTGACTGTGCGTCTGTTCCAGAAGGTTCTCCGTGCAGAGGTGCGCGCGCTGCCACCTCGGGATCTCAGCCTCGGAGATGGTGATGCGCGCGCGGGACTCGGTGTACCACCTGAGCTGCTTCACGTGCACCACCTGCAACAAGACGCTGACCACGGGGGACCACTTCGGCATGAAGGACAGCCTGGTGTACTGCCGCCTGCACTTCGAGACGCTCATGCAGGGCCCGGACTTCCACCACCAGCAGCAGCAGATCAACTTCGCGGAGCTGGCGGCCAAGAGCGGAGGTCTGGCGCTGCCCTACTTCAACGGGACCGGCACCGCGCAGAAGGGCAGGCCGCGTAAGAGGAAGAGCCCCGCCATGGGAATAGACATCTCCAGCTACAACACAGGTGAGACGCAGAGGAGAGGCGCGAGGGAGGCCATTTCATAACAACCAGAAGAAATAATGCTTAGAATGCTTATCTAAAGGCAGAGAAAGGGTCATTCTGCAATATTTTTGACCTTATACATTTCTTTACCACTTTCTAAACTCTAAACTAAACTCTCAAACATGTTATGTATCAGTGCTTATAAAATGGAGAAAAGAGATGTTAGCAGTAATTTAACCCTAAAACATTTCTTCTAAACAACTAACCTAAAATTTGTGATGTATCAATGCTTCTACCGACAAATATAAAATGGAGAAAATGGACATTTTCTTTTTTAACCCTAAAACATTTCTTTACCACATTCTACGTTCGAAACTAACCTAAAAACATTTGAGTATCAGTGCTTATATTATTGGGAAAAGAGTTATTAGCATTATTTTAACCCTAAAAATGTCTCCTAAACACTAACTAACAACTAACTAAATTATTCTGTATCAATGCTTTTACCTACAGACATAAAATGGAGAAAAGGGACAATATAGCTTTTGTTGTCTTTACACATTCTAAACCTAAAAACCAAGAAATGTTATGTATCAATGCTTTACCTAAAGATAAAATGGAGAAAAGGGACATTTTGTATTTTGTTTAACCCTAAAACATTCTACTAATATTGCATTCAAAGACCCTCACAGACTTAAAAGGCAGAGTAAATGACATTTTGCATCTCGAAGAAATAGCCAAGTATATTCTAAAATAGGCCTGCTTATGTATACAGTTACAAGAGAATCATTTTCGTTATAATGCATTATATATTGTCAGTGTGCACAAAAAACCAAAGGCAATATTAATAATGGTAATAAGCAAAATGGCACAATTCCTTTGTCACACAGCATTGGTGCAAAAATGTCAAAACTATTTCTATTATATGTTTAAGATTTAATGCAAATGTGTCTAAAAAAACAATTGTCTCTATAAAAGCCTAGAAATGGCGGTTGTACAATATTTATTTTGAAAGTAAAATGTATTAGGAAAAGTCTAAACTCATTTTAGAAAGTTAAAAGCATATTATGTCAATTCTGATACAATTAGACACAAGTTCTGACACACAGCAGACATTTTGTTAGACTAGTTGTTTCTTTTACATACTAAAATAACAAAACAGAAATCGTTAAATATTTATTTTGACAATACTGGGGTTAAGCCACTATTTAACAGCAGGTATTTATGATTAAATTACGTCTTTGGAACATGCTTCTATTGACAAAGCTGCAAGATTATGCAAAACAGGCTGGTAGCACGTCAAAAAACACCAAAACCTGCGAGTAAAAAAGACCAAAAAGCGTTCTTTTGAATTTTGGCACAATGCTACCCACGCGTATTTACGCATTCAATTAGAGCTGTTTAAATTTCCGGTTCAATCGCGCTAATTACCCAATTTTGACCTTAACCTACGTCATAATTAACTCTAATTCGAGTAATAACTGTATAGAATGTGTGTGTAAGGCGAGTACAATTAACTAAATCCCGTTTGGCGTGACCGTGCGTTGGCTTTGCAGAAGAAAGGATGAAAAAGAGGAACAAACACGTGGATTTTCGGCTAAATTAGGTTCGTGTTCAACGTAGCTTTCACCTAAAAAGTCTGTGGATGTTTTGACGTGACCTCCAGCCACGTAGCCCCCCTTTTCCTTCACCCCCTCCCGCGTCGCCCCACATTCTGCTTTGTGTGTGAATCAGCGCGAGACAGAAAGTTGGTCATTATTATGTTATTATCATCCTCGCTCGCCCCAGTGTTTCCTGCGCTCGCGGAGGAAAAATAGGGGTAATCTGCACCGTTAATTGTTCTCGGTTAATTGGAGTTGACGTCGGAATCTCTGCCACCACAGCGGTCAGTTCACATGGCGGAGAAAAGGGGCCTTCTTCTCTCTCTCCGGGGGGGTTTGGACACTGTCTCTGTCTGTGCCGTGCGTAAACACAATCCCAGAGACGTATTATGCAAAAAGTGGCGTCTTCGTAGCTCCCAGTAGAAAAATAGCAGGGAAATATGGTGGTGCCTGGCAGTAAAGACGTGTCTGACGACGAGGAAAAGGCTTAAAATAGCGTCGTGTGGGTGGTGGTTAGCAGCGAGAATATTAATTCGTAGCCGGTTTTGAAAGGCATGGCTATAGCTGAAGTGTAAGCTGATTATTACGCGTATCACAGTTGTGTCCCGTGGGCTTTCTGACAGGCTCCGGGGTTTACACGTATGCACAATATGTTTCCCAGACGCACCAGAGTGAAGCTCAAATGTCCACGTTTTATAATGACAAGTAGTTGGTCAAACGTAACAGAAAATGTGACAAAAAAACAAAACAAAAACTTTTCTCTACAATAAAACATGTAGCATAGTTTAACTGAAATGGTTTAGTCTTATTTTATTTTCGCTAATATTTGTATCTAATATTTTTCTGAACGATTACGTCTTAATTTGTCTGAACAAGCCTTAATAAACATGAACATAGCGGTAATTCATAATAGTTTATCGACACAAACAGTTTATTAAACACAATTCAAGCTAAACTTAACACAACCTCTTAATATAGCACTTAAAAAGCCTAAATTATGCTTAATAAACTATTTATTCATTGTTAATTAAGTGTTTGATGATGCTTTATTAAGTGTAATTAATGTGTTATTATTAGAAAAGTTTTCCAAATATTCGACAAACAAATTCTTGATAAAATTGGGTGAATAAGCACTTTTAATTTGGATTTGTGTTTCTGTTTTGGCAAAAGAAAGTAGCTGCGCTTACACACAAACAAATGATCAGATATTCAGAGCAAAAGAATTAGAATTACGGATGTTCAAATTATTTTAAAATTTTAAAAATTAGACACAGATTTCGCTGTGTCTGTGAACATAATCTGACAACACAAGTCAAAATATAACTAATAAACATGAACAAAGACGTGATTCATAATATAGACATAACACAACCTTGTAATGCCTTAACTATGCAAAATAAAGTGTTTATTCATCCTGAATTAAGGTGTTATTATTAGAAAGTTGTACAAATATTCAACAAACAAATTCTTGAAAAAATTAGGTGAATAAGCACTTTTAATTAGTGTTTCTGTTTTTGCAGAAGAAAGTAGCAGTGCTTACATACAAACAAATTATCAGATACTTGAGCTATACTTGGAGAATTAGAATTACAGGATGTTCTCATTAGATTTTGCTGTTCAAATTATCTTAAAAATCTAGAAATTAGACACAGATTTTGCTGTGTCTGTGAACATAATCTGGCAACACAAGTCAAAATATAACTAATAAAACTGAACAAAGACGTGATTCATATTAGACGCGTTTCAAACTTAACCTAACACAACCTTGTAATGTAGTACTTACAAAGCCTGAACAATAATAAAGTGTTTATTCATTATGAATTAGGTGTTTGATGACGGTTTATTAAGGCTAATATAGGTGTTGTTCATATTAAGTTGTATCAAATATTCGACAAGCAAATTCTAGATAAAAATGAGTGAATAAGCACTTTTAATTTGGATTTGTGTTTCTGTTTTGGAAGAAGAAAGCAGCTGCGCTTACACACAACTAAAGAATTAGAATTAAATGATGTTAACCAGTTTATTTCAAAGATTATTCTCATTAAATTTTGCTGTTTGCGCATCATTCAGATAATCTTAAAGTTCTAGAAATCAGATACAAATCAGATTTTGCTGTGTCTGTGAACATAACACAAGTCAAATTAGAACTAACCTTAATAAACACGAACAAAGACGTAATTCATAATAAACAATAAACAACATTAGAGACGCAACTTATACAAAGCCTGAGTTTTGCCAGTAAAGTATTTGTTCATAAGTGTTTGATGATGCTTTATTACGGCTAATTAAGGTGTTATTATTATTAAGTTTAACCTGAAATAATAGAAAAAGAAATTCTTGATCAAATGAAGCGAATAAGCACTTTTAATTTGGATTTATGTTTCTGTTTTGGCAGCGGTAAGTCGCTTTGTTACAAATGCACACATTGGATTATTACTATTATCAGAAAACTGGAGGTAAAGAATTATTGAAATTATATATGTAAACAATTTTCCAAAGATTATTCACATAAAACTACTTTGTCTATGATTCAAAAATGCGTCTGTGAACATAATCTGACCATAAAAACCTTAACTTCGCTCATCGATTTTTATGACAAAATCTAGTCCTTTCTTTTCTAGTTTACAACATTCACACTTTTGGTTTGACGAAATAGTAAAAAACTTAAATCAGATAATAATCAGATGTTGCTGACTGTGTACAGTCTACTATGTGTGTCGCCTACATTTACAAACAAATTTTTTGACGACAAACGATCCTTTTCACTTTTAGCTTGATCAAGAGTCAAAATGTAACTTTATTGATTGATTTTCACGACTTTAATGATTCCTTTTCTCTTGCAGTTACACTTGAACAAACTGTAAACATCTGTGACAAAATTACAAACTGATTTTCTGTGGACAAATGATCTTTCTCACACTGAGCTTACAACACGAACATTAGGCTTTTTGTCGAGGATTAACTGTCCAAGTGGCCTCCATTTTACATTTATATTGCAGATGATTTTAATTTTTTCAAGTGTGTTTTGCTACAGATTGTATCAGGGCTGTGCAATTAATCAATTTCAGTTTCATTTATGATATTGCTGTAATCGGCTACAAAAAGTGTGATTTTAAACATTAACTTTAGTGAGTTTGTGCATTTAAACTAGTACTTATAACAACCGATTTCAATGAGCTATATGTCCCATCTTTCGTTTATTTTGCTCATGATACGGTCATTAAAAGTATAATCAGTAATCAGACACTAATCGATCATAATACACTTATTATTTGTGTTAAAAAAATCAGTCTATTGTTATATAAAAACATTATTAAAAAGAGCATTTTGATGTATCATTGTGGCATCAATAATCAAGTTTGAAATGTTAGTAATGCGACGACAAGGGGCACTAACCTTCTGCTTTCTCTCTCAGTAAATAATCGCTTGAATCAAACAAGTATTATTGCTCTAGGTCAGGGGTTCCCAAAGGGGTGGTCGGGACGCCACATTTCAAAATGTGTTTTTACACTTATGACATGGCATTTGATATTTGGGTTATACAAAGCGAAACAATATCAGAATAAACACAATTAGGCCAAATTTAAATGGTTTTGTAAATTAAAATCATACAAAAGTATCTAATTTTTGCGGTGGGGGTGGTGAGCTAGTTAGTTGCACGGTTATTTTGGGTGTCCCAGGCTGAAAAGTTTGGGAACGCCTGCTCTATGTCAGGCTTATTCAAAGTCATAATTGGCCCTTCGAAGTTTTGATCTGGCCCTCAACATATTTTCCAATTGTTGCAAAAATATATTCTCTTGCTTGCTGGTTTAAGTCTATTATTATACATATAATATAACCTTATTTAGTCCTGTTTTATTCTGCTTTAGAGCTCATTTGGTCCTGGTTTTAACCTGTTTAATGCTGGTATATTCCAGGTTTAAATGTGGTTCGTTCTAGTCTAGTTCTTGCTCTAGTCAATGCTGTTTGGGACATTTTTAAAGCATAAAATAGTCAGACTATCTCAGCGTTATTAGCATTACTCAAAAAGTATTGTGAATATTTGATGCAACTGAGAAGTCACGATATCAAATGTTAGTATTGCGATTATTGTGATTCAAAATAACACATTTAGCGATTATTCACAATAACTATCACCACGAATAAAAACAAAAATTCTCATTGTCTAACCTGCTACTTTTTATTAAATCAAACTTTCTGAATGAAACAATCTAAATGTGACAAAACATTCTGCTGCATTTGTTTTGAAAAGGTGGTACCACTTTAAATACCTACGTCTTAATTTGCCTTAGTAAATCATGATTAAAGCATGGATATTTTATGAACAAGTGCTTAATTACTGAAAGAAAAAGTTTATTAAGTCTTAGTAACTACTTCACTAAAAAGCTAAGGTTAGAATTTAGGATTGAAGCCCAGGGTTTTTGTAGTTAAGCAGTTACTAAGCCTTAACAACATTCTCATTTATAAACTAAGCATTTGTTCATGATGATTTTAGTGTTTATTAAGGTCTTATAAGGGATTTATTAAGGATAAATAAGATGTAATTATTATAAAGTGTTACCAAAAAAAAGTATGTAAAGTGCTGCTAAAATTGTGTTTTTTAATATTTGAAAGGCAGACTTTCGCTACTAAAAAGGTCACATTTAAAGACAGGTTAATATGTATTTAAAGTTGTATTTGTGTGTTGTTGCCATATTAATATTCGTTATTTGATTTTATCCATAACAAAATCACAAATTTACTTACTATTGCAAGAAACACATCTGCAGCAAGAGTATATCGTCTTTTTCTCAATGTTTTATCCATTACGAAGTTCAGAAGAGTTATTTAAACGATTAATTTTGTTTCTACAAGTGTCACAATTATTATTCTTTTGTTCTTATTGTGTTTGGAATAATCTTGACATCTTTATATGCAACACCAGATTTTGTCAAAAGTATTGTGCATCTACTGAGCCAAAGAAGCCAGGACTCTTGTAAAAAATCTGATAAAATTAGGTTGACTAGCCCTGCTCCGGGTCGTATCGGTGCTTTTTGGTGAGTTTGTTTTCACACAGCAGCAGGTCCCGGAGGAAAAGAAAGCAGCACTTATGTCGTCTGCTTGGATACAGAGACCTCTAGTGGGAATCTTCCAGTCAAACAAATCTCTCACAGAGTCACCAGAGACACGGCTATAACGCTGTAGTAATGTTTAAACAATATGGAAAAGGTGTAGATTTCAGTGACAATGTTATGTTCATGTGGAGACAGACACACAAGCTAAAACATTATCTTTCTCAGAGGGACATATTCGAATCCAGACGATTTACAAAGCTATTTATACAAGAATGAAAAAAATAGGCTACTTATCTATTTTATTGCACTTATTAATCACAAGTGCAAACACACGGCCAAGTCAATCAAATAAAAGAAATATTCACTGCAAAAATGTGATTCTAGATCTGCTAAAACGTCTTGAAATCTGGATTTAACCTTTATTTTCCGCAGTTAAGATGGTTTTAGTTATAGTAGATTATTTAACTGGCGTCAAGATGTTTCTGTCTTGTTTAAATAGATTTGAAAAGCTTGTTCAAGCTAAAATATCTTGGATTCAATCTAAAATATCTTGGAAACAGTCAGAAATGTCTTCAAACAAGTGAAAGATACTACGGAATGTTAATTTGATTGGAATCCGGCTAAAATAACTAAAATTAAGGTGAATATTCTGAATCTGTGTTACCTGACTAGACAATATGGATAATAAGATAAGAGTAATGGTTATTCTCAAAAACATGTTGGATCTGTTATAAGCTAACACTACAGAAAACTTCATTTGAGCTTCTTTGTGAACTATATTTTAATTTCCCAAAGGTATAACGAATAAACAACCACTGGTCTGACTTATATTGTGAGCTAAGACTGATTATTGCGATAACTAAACAAAAGCTCGACAAATGTAGCTGTAAACATCCCAAACAAAACGCGACGCAAGAATTTATTTTGTGGCCTTTCATGTTAGACCTGAATTTCAATGTATATTAACATATTTATCGCTTAGTCCAGTGGTTCCCAACGTTTTTTGTCTTGAGTAATCATGATCTCAAACACAGAATACCCCGAAGTCGTGTTTTTTTTTTAGTTTATTTTATACTTACTCATATATTTTCAGCTATAACCATTCTATTTTATTGTATTAATAATTTCCGTGCCTCTTAACTTGTAAAATGTGCTATAAAATATTGTTTTTACATTACAATGCTTTGCAATTCTATATTCTTTTGATCCTTCAGTCATCCCAAGTACCATCTGGTAAATGATTGCGTACCCCTGGTTGGGAAGCACTGGCTTAGTCTCACAAGAAACATGTAACTTCAAATCTATAAATATAATAAAACACTGGGATTTCGCTGTGTTGTCTGGTAGTTTGCAGTCCAACAAATACATGTGTTAAAACAAGTCTTAGTGCGCTTAATTAGTCTGTTATTCTGACATTTTTGTATAGGCCTATAAAAAAGACAAGAGCTGTATCTTTACTCTAATTTTGATTATCTGAATAGAACAGTGTTTCTATAGTTTGACTTGACAGTTATTAGCATTTCCTTGCACTGCAAAAAATACATTTTAAAAAAAAGAACATTTTGAGGTTAGAAATTATTTGCAGTAAGAAAATGTGAGTAATCTAGTTGTTTTGAGCAGAAACTTGTAGTTTCAAGTTTTCTTGACAAGATTTTTAAGCAAATGTATTCTTGATTCAAGCAATTATGGCTTAAAACAGATACAAATTTGCTTAAAATAGTTTTTTATATCGATAAAGTAAATAGATAAGATAAATAGACAGAATATTATACCTGCTTGTCAAAGCCTGATCCCGTCAGATCTCAGAAACCAAGCCTGGTTAGTACTTGGATGGGAGACTGCTGGAACACCAGGTGCCAGTCTTTAGTCTTAATATGTTTAATTCACGTCTTTTTATCTAAGTTAGATTTTCCTTTTTTGCAATGTGGGCAGCAGCTTGTGCTGGGTCTATATTTCTAAACATAATTAAAAACATTCAATTGTATAACATTGATTTTGGGATGGGGCTAGTTTTATACTTTGAAATCTCTGAACAAATGAAGAGCCAGTTTCTTTATCATAATGTTGATGATCGAAATTACACAACTTTAAAAACAATTTCTCTTATTTTGACGTAAAGCCAGACAGAATTTGCTATAATAGTCAGACATATTATAAAACAGCCTAATTTAAAGATCTGGATTATTTTCCTTGTTTCCAGCTGTTTCAAAGATGTTTCAAGACATTACTTCTTACTTGGATTTTTTTTTTTGTCAATTAAGAACATTTTACTCACTTCAATGGCAAATTTCTCTTATAATCCATCAGAAACACATTGAAACCAGTGAAATAATCCACAGTACATACAATTAAATCGTATATCCAGTTAAAACTACAAAAGGCAAGGCTAGATAGATACTTTTTGTGTTTAATAATGAGTGATTCTGTGCGTTCGTTTGGTCAGTTTAGTCTGCTCTTATAGGACAGTATTGGAAAGCATTCTTCACATAAAAGTGCTGAGCTCATGTGTAGATATTGGAGAAAATAAGTCTTAGTTCAGCAGTTTTAGCACAAAAGGGACAAAGGAATCAATGCAGCCTTTGAACAAACCCACACCAACAACGTTTCTGTTTACACCGGAAAAAACGACAAAGTTAAATATATTTAAAACAAGAAATAAATGAAAAAGTCTGGCAATGGAACAAGCATTTTGTCAGTCTATCTTTAGTCCTGGTTCAGACCAGTGTTAGTCTTGGTCTAGTCCTGGTTTCGAGCAATTTTAGGCCTGGTCTAGTCCTATTTAAGACCTTTTTTAAACCTTGTTTAGTCCTGGTTTATTCCAGCTTTTGTCAGTCTGCAGTTATAATATGATTTAAGTCCTGGTCTAGTTCTAGTTTAGTCCAGCTTTAGTCTGGTCAAGTCCTTGTTCAATCCAGCGTCTTGGTCTAGTCCTAGTTTATTCCATCTTGAGTTATTGTCTACTGTGGTAATAATCTGGTTTAAGTCCTGGTCTAGTCCTGGTTAAGTCCAGTTTTAGATTTAGTCCAGTCCTGGTTTCTTCCAGTATTCTAGGTCTGATTCAGACCAATGCTAGAACTGGTCTAGTCCTGGTTTATCCAGTTTTAGTCCTGGTACTGGTTTATTCATCTTTAGTCCTCATCTAGTCCTGCTTTAGTCTAGTTTTAGTTCTGGTCTAGTTCTGGTTCAGACCAGTATTAATCCTGGTCTAGTCCTGGTTTAGTTCAGCATTAGTCCTCGTCTAGTCCTGATTTAGTCTAGTTTTTGTTCTGGTTTAGTTCTGCTTCAGACCAGTGTTAGTCCTGGTCTAGTTCTGGTTTGGTCCATCTTTAGTCCTTAGAGCGGTAATACTGTAGTCTGATTTAAGACCTGGTCCAGCCCTGACAAAGACCTATATTACCTGGTCTAGTCCTGGTTTAATCCAGTTTTAGACTTTGTTTGGTGCAGTTACAATCTGGTTTAAGTCCTGGTCTAGTCCTGGTTTAGTGCTAAAAATCGATAACATTAATAGTTTTAGTTTTTATGATAGAAAACAATGATAAAGATTAAGAAAAGTCTTTTTAATCCGGTCTTAAAACTGTGCTAGAAAAAAGACAAACGAACTAGAAAAAGAAGTGTGTTTTTGCAGTGCACATTTTGCATTTATCTTAAGTTTATTTATCATTGTCTTGGCGCGTGGCATTTAACCAAACAACCATTTAATCAAAGAAAACGTTTTTTGTTTCTCGTGTTTTGGTAATGTTGTTAAAAGCCGCCCATTTATTATGTAAAACAGAGGCTCAGTTTAGCAAAGCCCCAAAGTAAAGTAAAGGTGATAAATGAGACGCATTAGGCCGGTTAGTCTTTGCAAACGCAGCACAAACCTCAACTCTTCCTTTATGTGTGGAGCTCGTATTGAAATTTGGATTCTGTTTTATTAAGAGCTACACAAAGAACTGCCTATAACACTTGCATTCACAGGTGTACAGACGTTTTACAGACCATTGGTGAAATACAAATCATAAAATTTAGTTGAATGAACAATTTTACAGGATTGGTTTGCTATCTTAATGGTAAAAGGCATTTGTACTTAGGAAACTAGACTGGGATTAATGTTTGTTCAGATAAAATTTGTGGATTTGGATGTCAACTGTCAAGTTTGTACTATTTCTGATTGAAAACATTTAAGTGTTTTAAAAAGCTGAATCTAATATATTTTTTTTCTCAAATTGTATTTTATTTTGTGTATTTAAAACCAGGGCATTGCACAGATAAAGATAATCTTACAACAAGAAGAGATGCTTTGAACTAGAAAGAACAAACCTGGCATGTTTGTGAGAATAAGTTCTTGTCTTTATATTTCTTTTATTTGACTGATGTAGCTATGGAGCTTGTGTCTTTGCTTGAACTCATCATATTTATCATAATAAATGGTCACTAGAGTAGATTAAAAAGCCTGTTTTACATTGTGCTTACAATAATGATAATTTGTCACATCAATGATGGTCGTCCAGCCCTCCATCACGTGTCCAGGTTCAAAGATGGTCCTCGGGGAAAAATAAATGCCCACCCCTGAAATAGAACATACTACAACAGTATGAAGAGAAAACACACTTTGTGGCACATGTTAGTCGGATTAAAAAAGAAAATAGCTCAAATGATTATTCACAGAAAGAAAGTTCATTGCTGTTTTCAACACATCTGTTTAAAGTTATATTCTAATTTACACACAATGCTATTAAAACATGAATTAAATTAATATATTTTATGATTTTTGTTCAAACTGGAGGAGCAGATACAAATTCAGTGCAGTGAATGTTAATGAATGTGTATCTGAGGCTAGCCACAATAAAAGGACCCTCTGAAATGTTTAGCACACAAGACCGTTTTGAGAGATTGTGCGATTGTCTCTGTGACTGCAAGAATGTCCACTAAAGCTGTTGGCTTACACTGTATAATATGTTCTTTTCTCTTAGTCGCTCCAATGTGTTCTGTTTATAAAATGTGATCTATCAATAAAGTGGATTGTATAACCTACCAATATCTCACCAAACAATTTTGAATCATACAAATGATTCTTTATTACTCAAACTGTATTTATTACATGCCAGTTTTTATCTTTAGATGCCCAATTGTCCAATGCCCAACATCTGGATAATGGAGGATGTTTCAGACATCTAACGTAAAACTTAGGTTTTTGTAATCGCTAAAAGTAGTTGATCACTGCCATTTTTGTTCTGCAAAAGTAGCACTCCAGAGGAAAAAGTTTGGAGACCCCTGATACTGTTAGTATTTACTTGATCACATCGTTTAAAAATATTATTAAGAATTAGAGTTTTTATGGAAAATATTTGATTAGCTACACAGTTGAACTCATGATGCATAAAGAAGATGTTTTTAGCTGGTTTGATGAGTGAATTATTTGTTGCAGTAAAGTAAAAATGTCCCAAATCTCCAGCTGGAGTTAACAAACAAGCTAGCTAAAGTCTGCCGTAAAAACAGAGAAGCTATTTTATAAAATTTATGTCAATCAAATTTGTCAATCAAACCCTCTACCCTCCAACGCTGCTAGCGGGAGCTACTGGACACGCAGACATGAGGAGAGAAATCATGCTTAAACTGAAAAGAGTATTGTCGTAGCAAACTGTTTTTTCATCAATACTTTTTTGTTGTTGTTGTTTTGACACACATTACTTCTTTCCCTCCGATCCCAGGCTGTAACGAGAACGACACAGACCACCTGGACCGGGACCAGCAGTCCTACCCTCCCACGCAGAAAACCAAACGCATGCGCACCTCCTTCAAACACCACCAGCTCCGGACTATGAAATCCTACTTCGCCATCAACCACAATCCGGACGCCAAGGACCTCAAGCAGCTCGCCCAGAAAACAGGACTCACCAAAAGAGTTCTACAGGTAAGAACTTAGAATACCACTGTATCCTAAAAAAACAAACAAAAACCCCTCTTTCACTGTCCTGCATGTTCCCCAAGTCACCACCAACTCCATCGCAACATCATACTTTTGTTTTGACTTCAGTTACTTCATTTAATCTCAGTTCTATAGATTTAGATTTGGAAGAACAAAAGAAAAAGTGAAAATGTAGGTTAATTTGAAAATATTTTGTTTGCTTTTATGGGGATTTGCAAATTTTGGGCTCTTTGTGCAGTAGAAGTAGCTTGGTAAAGTCCAAGCCGTGTTATTTAAAAGAAATTATTTTGGAAAGTGTTAAATTATAGTTGTAGCAAAGCAAAAGAGTGCATTTTTTGTATTCAGAAAGGGCTGCAACGTTTAATCAACAAATTGTGATTGTCGACTAAACTTACTTTACAACACACTACAAAAAATAATTTTTAAGAAAAATTCTTTGAAATTATGAAACAATTTCTGATTTTTGTCCATGATACACTTGTGATTATTCTCACTCAAAGCCTTTGTGCACAGGATTTAACCACCAAATATCAATTTACAACAGAAATAATCAATTTTGGTAACACTTTTTAATAATGAACAGACAAATCACATTACCTGATCATTACTAAATGATAAAGATCAACCTATATGAGTTTTTCTTTGGCCAAAGCTGTTTTGTTTTTTTTGTCTGCCATTGGTGATATCAATGGCAGACTTTCAAGACCAATTTCTGAAGCTGATTTTCTTATTTTAGAGATAAAATTCAACTTAAACTATTATTTGCCTCATTGTTTCATGAATAAAGAGACTAGCAGGGCATCACACTATGCAACTTTCTCTGTATTAATTGACAAATCAAACAAGCACAAACAAGCTTATCAAAGCTTGTGCTGAAGCCAGCCATAGAACATGAATAAAACTTACTTAACAACAAGTTAACAATAAATTCAAAGGTGCAAAAGGTGCACAAAAAAAAAAAAAAAAAAAAAAAAAAATAGGAGAGAAAAAAGACAACTGTTTCTCTCCAAACAGAATTTGGAGCTCAGCTGATCACAGTGAATTCAGCCCAAACAATTGCCTGATCAAATAAAATTAAGTTCGATATAGCCAATTTGCAAAAAAAAAATCTCCACTAAATGATTAGATAATATTTAATAATAATTAACAAACATTTACTAATCATTTACTTCCAGTCAGTTGTAAAGTGATGACCATTGAAAAAAATTGATTCCACAATAATCGTGACATCTGACTCCCGATATTGATTCTATTCATACCTATAATGGTATTTGATGATTCTTGATCCTATTTTAGCTCATTTCAGTGTCAATAGTGGCCAAAATGGGCCAGTTCCCCTCGTCTCGATGCTGCTAGGCTAACTCTAACCCTAATCCTAGCTTGCCTTAAAAGTGCAACCTCCAAATGATCACCACTTTACAAAAGGGTCTGGAAGTAAATGATTGTTCATTATTAGTAAATACTTTCTAATCCTGTAGTAATGATCTGGTAATGTCATCTTAGCAATTTGTATCTGTTCATTGTTATAACGTGTTACCAAAGTCAACGGCTCATATTGTCATGAGTTGCAGCCCTGATACAAAATGAACTCTAGCTTTGATTAATAACTTCATGTATTGTCAGTCTTAAAGCTACAACTGCCCCTTAATTAGCTTATTTACATCTTGTAGCGATCGGTGAGTTATTTTAATGACTAGAGAGACTGTTTCCGTGGTAACCTGCAGTAACTAACGTCCTGATCCAGCTTCATGTTCTTATTAACACACGAACAAATAAGAAGCCCGTCTATTTATTAGAGTTTTGCCTTAAATTCTTTGATAATTTGGTCTTTTTAATATTTAATGTTCATGTGTAGCAGTAGGCTAAACAAAAGTGTCACAAATTTTGATTATTAGCTACGTATTTTAGCAAAACGCCCAAGCTAGCATGTTAGCTACCAACAGCATCTTTACTTTCCCCAACACAGCTATGCCAAGGCCTGGTTAGCATACCTTTCCCAGAAATCCCTAAACTTAACCAAATGATTTTAAAATAAGCCTAACCCTAACCTTACCCAAATTTCTGAAATAAATAGTAGCAAAACTAAACTTTTGCTAGCATAGCCACCATTGCAAACAGGAAGTAAGCTGAAGAGAAATGTCGACAAGACAAAATAAGGTGAATAATATATCACATATTTTAATTCTGCATAAATTATAATCCAGTGCAGTCTTTATTTTAGTTTTATGTCAAGACACAAACAAGTTGAGTTAAATTACTCTTTTAAATTTATGAATTTGTTCTAGTCGGGTCAATTAAAGATGGCCACAGCAACTGCCACGGCAACAACAAAACCCTACACACTTTCTTTCTCTCTCTAGTCATTACTGTACATCACTGTTAGCAATTCTAGTAGCTGTAGTCGTGATTTGATTTGTAATGTTGTCACAAAACAAGAAAAAATTCTGAAAATTCTGAAAATCTTCTATCAAAACGAGTAAAACAAAACACGTTGGGATTGGTTTGCAGGTTTGGTTCCAAAACGCTCGGGCCAAATTCAGAAGGAACGTTTTGCGGCAGGAGAATGGCGGTGTTGATAAGGCGGATGGCACCTCACTAGCTCCGCCCTCGTCCGACAGCGGCGCCCTAACTCCGCCCACCAGCGCTGCTACGCTAACTGACCTGACTAATCCCTCTATCACTGTAGTCACCTCCGTCACCTCTAGTTTGGACAGCCACGATTCGGGGAGCCCATCACAGACTACACTGACCAATCTGTTTTAACCAGCTCACCTAAACCCTTTTTTTGGTTTTTACGGCTACACTTTCTTTAGATAATACACTTTTAAACATCTATGCTAGCTGCTAATTTGGACTTAAAATGGTGATTCAGTGTTGAACTCAGTAATTATTTGTTCCTTATTATGTACAACCTTGTTGACAATTAGCTTTTGATTATGTTTGTTAAGACAATCGATTCAATCAATTGTTGACCATTTAGTTACTTTTATTGTAGCCTAAGTAAGTAAGCTTTATTAGTCACAAAGCTACTAGTTACTTTTATAGTTTATATTAAAATGAATGTTTAGTTTTGTGATGCCAGTAAAAAGATTAAGTTATTTGAGGCCTCCATAGACTTCTATATACACTGCAAGAAGTAATATCTAGCCAAGATTAAATATCCCAAATAGAGGTTATGCAGGTGACATGACAGCATTGTAAATGTGCATTTTCTCTTGTAAGAGTTCAATAAACAGCTAAAACAGGAAAAATAAACTACAGTTTGATAAAAACTTCAACCCACCACAAGTCTACTGAGCACTGGGTTTGTAACTGACATGTAAAAAGAGAAAATCAAGTCAACAGTTGTAGCAAAGTAGATAAACAACAAGACTTTAGCTTCTCACATTTATCAGACATTGAAATTACACACAGTTAAACTTATTACCTTTTTCTTCTTAAAAACTGTTGTTAGCAGACAAGCCGTAGCCACGACAACAACAAAATACATTAAAGAAATGCCACTCATTGTAAATGTTGCAAAGCATTTTGGAATATAATGATGTCATTGCATAACCTCTATAGTAGAGAAATAACTTTTGACTTAAGTTAAGAGACTAGGCCTTACGTTGCCTGAATCAAGATTGATAATTTTACTCAACAAGTCAAATGTGTTCAGATCATGACAATTTCTTCTTAAACACACTTTTTGCAGTGTATTTATTTATAGAGTGTGAACACGACACAAATAAGAAACAAATAAATACTAGTTAATACAAAATCAACCACTTACAAGTACAGAAATTAGCAGTTAGCGACAAAATGTCTTTAAGTGTAGCCTAAATCAGAGTGTTGCCTTTTTTTTCTTTCTTTTTCTTTTTTTTTAATGGACATTTTATTTTTTTACGTGACTCAAAGTTTCTCAAAGTCCAGCCGAACGAAAAGCTCCCGGGAACAAAAAGTGCTGTTCTGTGCACAAAGAGACGACGCAGCCACATCGAAATCATTTTAACAAACTGTGTAGCATTTTTTGGAAGCACACGGCAGCCATGTTTGTTTTATTTTTATTTTTTATTATTCCCAGAAAGACGGACAAACTTGTCATGGACTCACGCTTAACTTGAAGCTTGTTCGAGGAAGAAAAAACATAATATTTTAGCTGTCTTTATTTGTACAGAGCCCTTTCTAATTTATGGTTTTAAAATTGGTAAATCTTATTAAAATTATTATGAATATTTTTGAAATCTGTAATTGTATGCACTGTGTTAGCACTATAAATTTAAAGAATTTTGTTCTGTTTTTTTTTGAATAATTTAGAGAAACTTGTAGAATGTGCTGTAAAACTAATCTCTGAATCATTTTTGAATGTTTTTAGAGCAACTTGTGAAAATTGCTTTTCTCTCGCTAAAAAAAATTGTCAATGCAGTCAAAAAATTTTATCTGATATTTTTTTGATTCAATCTGGGCACTGTTGTAAAAAAAAATTGCACTTTTTCCCCCAAAATACATCAAACGGATTTATGTTTTTCATATTTGCACATCCTAAAAACAATAGGTAACACTTTATATAACTACAGCTTAATCAGCCTTAGTAAAGCCTTAATAAAGACTTAATTCATCATGAACAAATGATTAATTAATAGATGAAAAAGGTTATTAAGGCTTAGTAGATTCTTAATAACTACAAACCCTAGTCTTACAACCCTAAATCCTAAAATATCTCCTTAATTAAGCATTTACTAAGCCTTATAAACGTTTTCATTCATTAATTCATATTTCTTACAAATTCATGCTTTA
The DNA here is from genome assembly GCA_038363315.1 of Mugilogobius chulae. Classification (NCBI taxonomy): domain Eukaryota; kingdom Metazoa; phylum Chordata; class Actinopteri; order Gobiiformes; family Gobiidae; genus Mugilogobius; species Mugilogobius chulae. The sequence goes on from CM076412.1 coordinate 783,810, forward strand.
TTCTTGCTTTACTAAGGCAAATTAAGGTGTAGTTATTACAAATGCTGCCAAAATGTCTTTTTTAATAATTTGTTTATTTTATGCTATTTTTTGCTCAGGGTAACAATGTGAACATGAGAATGGACTTGTGCTGCAAATGTTTTAGAGCTGGAAATCTAACCTCAGATCTCTTAGTTGAAAACAAAACATTTTAGTAATTTTTTTTCTTTTTTTCGCCACTAAACAAACCAAAAAATCTTATATTTTGGCTGGAAAATTGTACATTCTCGACTGGACAATGTTAAATGCCTATCTCACTTCGACTATGTGCCTTACTATGCTTAACCTTGGGAGAAAGATCAGGATTATATGTTATTTGTTAAAACATCTTTTCGCCTCACTAGAACTGTAATTTTTTTTTTTCATTTTTTTAATTAGAAATCTATGGATCTTCATGTTAATAGTTGGGTACAGTGTTTATCAAGATTGTCCATGTTTTTCCCTGTTTCTTGATACAAAAAAAATATGGTGTATAAAAAAAAAATCCCCCCTTAAATATTTATGGACCAAACGGTTGTTATATATAAAATTTGTGTGAATAAAAATAATTTGCTTTTAACAAACAAATCAAGCCTTCTCTTTCCTTCATTGCCATTATTTTGTGTTGCCATCTACAAACAGACCATGATTTTTGATTTCTCTCTCCTATTTTGATGATGTTTATGGTTTTTTGAATGTAATGCCCCATGGATTTGCATCTCTAATCCCTGTAGTCGAAATTTTTTAATGCATGGCTTTAAAAAATTTGGAATTAAAAGGAATGCTGATCAAAAAGCGCAATATTTTAATGCATACTGGTACAAAAAACACTTTAAAATTTGATGCAAGAGCCAGTAAAAGCGGTTCTATCTGTAGTTAATATATTCTTACTATCGTTTCTTTCAGGGAGAACAATTCTTGGGGCATTACAGCCATACTACATCCCGAAGTTTGAAAATTCCCTAAACTATTAAGAGAAAGGATGGGAATTCCTCACCATTGAAGACAAAGACAATAAGATGTTAGCCTATTGAGAGAGTAATGACGAGTTTTTCTTGACTTTGACCAAACTTAACATGTATTATAACGATGCTAGCTTGCTCGAATTATTGTATATTAGTGGATTAAGATGTACTTTTTGGAGTTTTTTGTTTGGAAACTTGGACCACACACTTTCTCCCAATGCCTTGCTTAGTATGCTATCTTAACGGAAAAAAAACAACACAACACACGTAGACACAAGCCTGCTGAGGTAGAAACGTCCTTTTGGTTTTGCAAGTGGACCTTCGAGATCTGCAAAGAGAGAGAGAGAAAAAAAGCTGGAGCCGTGCCATCTGGAAACAAGAAGAAGAAGAAGAAACCACACACAAACACACAAAAAAGAGAATATACATAAAAATAAATAAAAAAAACGAGATAAAAGATTGTCATTCTGCATGCAACTCATCACATTTTCCTGGAGATGTGTACAATTTGCCTTTGATTTATTGTACGAGTCATTGTCAGCTGCCAAATAAAGAGTGTGAAAAATGGCGTCTCTGGTGAACAGTTAGTGCCTCGGAAATGTCACAGAGAGAGAGAGAAAGAGAAAGTACAAGTTTATTATTTAGTGTTTGACATTCACAACACTGCAGAGGAGACCACACACTTACAGCAGGGAAACTTTGTCACCCATATACAAGATAATGTTAAAACTTTATGTGAGGTCAGGAAATCCATGTAATGACAGTAATATATTGAGTCTTTAAAGTGACACTAATAAATCAAATTATAGATAATATTATGATGTTTTTCAAGTTTTCAAAGTTTAACACTGAGTATAACCTCTATAGAAAAAAGAAACTCTAAAAGACCAAGATAAAAATAAAAATTAAGAGATTATGCTGTAATAATTCTGTGAATAATTTGACAAGCTTATCACGTTTGTCTGAAAATAAGCTGTGTTCAAGTGTCAATATTCTTGTTTAATCATATTTTATGAAATTGTAATACAAAAGTGAATAGGATTAGTCACTGGTAGAAATTAAAAAACTGAAATAGTTAGAAATTACCTTAGATATTTTATCACAAAGTATAATGTTATTAGGAAAAACTTGTTATTGACATTATTATGTTCTGCAAAAGGCATTAGTAACACTTTATAATAAGGTCTAGATACAAATCATTTATAAATGTTAGTTAACCATTAAGATAACATTACCTGATCATCAGTAAATGATTAATAGTATTACAATAATAGCAAACATTTGCTAATCATTTACTTCCGCCCCTATAAAAAATGTATTTAGTGATATACTGTGTTATCCGATATCAGTAACAACATCCCAAGCCCCAATCCTAAACTTAACCATAGAACTATACCTAAACGTAGCCAATTGGTTGTTAACGTTTCCCATGGTAAGTTGTTACGTCACAAACAGTTAAGAAGCTGCTCACTTTGATCCCACTGGTTTACCTCAAAAGTGTAGATGATCTAACCACTACATGCTCATCACTTTAGAATAGGGAAGGAATGATTAGTAAATGTTTATTATTATTAGTAAATACTATCTAATAATTAGTAATGATTAGATAATGTTATCTTAATAATTAACTAACATTTGTAAATGATGTGTATCTGGTCATTATTATAAACTGATACCAAGGCTTTTCCCCACATGAAAGTACCAAGAACTAGTTCCCACATTCCTTTAAACAATCTGAGAACTTTAGAAATCGGACAATGATTTGATTTTTGGAGCCTGGAATCACTGCAAATGTAATAAACTGATTGGCTAACATAATAATGCCTTACATTGTTTCCACTATCACACATTCTGATTAAAAACAGAAGAGAAAATTTTGACTTTATTTTACTGCGGATGATGTCATGGTTTCATTTCATGTGTTTTCTGCCCGTAACTGCTTTTAGTTTTACAGTTTTGCACCATATGAAGCAGCAGCAGCAGTATGAAAAAAAGAAAATGTGTTGTAAAAAGGGGAAAAAAACATGGCAGAGAGAGAAGAGAAGAGAGAGAGAGAGAGAGAGAGAGAGAGAGAGAGAGAAAGGCCAGTGGGGAGCTGTAAACAGGCTGGTGCTGAATTCCAACAATGTGGGAAACTGCAACCACTGGATTTCTTCTACAACCACTCTCCCTGTCTCCACACCTGACTCACCCACTTCCTCCCCCACCTCACCCAGCTGTGTTAAAGCCACAGAGTCTGCCGTCATCGGTCAGTCAAAGTGATGAAGTAGTGGGCAATCTAATGTTGCTAGGGCTGTACTCAGTGTATCGGTATCGAGATATTGAGCTGAAAAAAAAAAAAACTATATACTTATACACTCATTTGTAACATTAAAAGAGGGGTGAAAATATAATTCTGCATTTTATGATTCTACATCAGTGGTGCCCAAAGTGGGGCCCAGGGATCAAATTTGGCCCGCCAAGAGGTTCATTTTGGCCTGCGAAAGAGTACTCAGTTTGTTAGGACAGTGGGGGTCGGGACCCCCGGGGGTCGGTAGCAAAATCTGGGGGTCGCGAGATGATTTCAAATGTATTTTACTATTTTTACTTGGCATTTTATCATTTTTGGGGGGATTAGGGTTATATAAAGCAGTATACTATCAAAATAAACACAGTTATGCCTTAATTTAAAAGGTTTTGTAACCAAAATAAAAATATATATATTTTGCTCTGGGGGTCGTGAGTTGGTTGCACGGTATCCTGGGCTGAAAAGTTTTGGAACCCCTGTGTTAGGACTATCATTGTGATTAATTTTTTTGTTAAAAAGACACCAAATCAAGTGTCATCTCCTAAAACTTCATATCTTCTAAAATATTTATACCACGGTCATTGAGAATGCCAATGCTAACTGCCGGTGTTAAGAATGCACAACGCACAGGTAGTTCAGGCAACAGCCAAATCACATTCCAAATCACTGCTCCTTGGCTGTCACCATAACAACGAGTAAATAAATGCTGCCAGATGAGAAAGTGAGCCATAAATATGATTGATTGCGATGTACATTTTAGTATTTTGGACCATTTAAATTTGAAGAATGGAAGAAGAGAACAAAGCAAAATCAAAGAGAAGAAGTGTGTAGGTCGACTACTGGACCTTTTCTGCAACAGACAAAGAGAGAAAAGCAGGAGCATGTTCTGTCTATTGTGTCCTCTCCAATAATACTTCCTTCATGTGACCTGTCCAACACATTCTAACAACAACCACCATCTTAATAACTGTTACCATTAATGGAAATGCCCAGTTTAATCATTAAATCTAAGTGTGATCTATTATTTTATTTTTGATTTTGAAGGGTTGATATACTGTATTTACTGTAACCTCATTCAATATTTAATCTCATTAAATTAATTTACCATTTGTTGCTTATTCTTGTACTAATATAACTAAATGAACAACGTAGCACTTTATCCTCTTTTTCATGGAAGGTTGCTATATAATCTCTTACGCTTTAATTAATTTTTAACTTGTGCCGTTCTTCTTAACCAGGGAGTCCACACGAGCTTCAGAACCTCCTTTCTGCCAGGCGCGAGCCCCCTGGGGGAAGGCCGCTCCAGGGAGGCCACTTACAGTGGACCATTTGTTTTTTTTTTTATTTTCTTTTTGTTTATTGGGTTTATTGAATCTGTTGTTTATGTTAATTTCTCCGGTATGTTATATTATACCTATCGCATGTTATTCTTCTCTGTGGAGAACATGCGAACTCACATTAGAGGCCTGGCCGGCCCCGGTGAGTCGACCACCCAGGAACCTTCCTCTGCGCTATGACGCGCCCAGGAGCGCTCAACACGCTGCGCCACCGCTGTCGCACCCTGAGCTCATCCCACCTAACCACACACAGACCAACATGTCCAAACAACCTTCTCTCAGTGCGTGGAGAGCACTGAGACCGTTGTGGTCAAAACCACAGAACATAATGACATCATCCTCACAACCCATTTAACGATATCATAAGACTACAACATTTAAACTGTCCACAGAATAGTGGGCTAATTTCACTTTGTAGCCGTGGATAAGCGCAATAAACACTGCGCACCGCCCGTGCCCGTTTATCACCACGTTTCTCAACGCCCTCCGTTTGGTGTTTCTTGCATCGTGGTGTTCTAACGCGCTCAATCCACTACATGCAGCGTCCGCTCCGCCCCGCCCAGCTACACGATCGTCGGAGTGAGCGCACAGAACTGTTGTCAATGATAAACCGGGTTGCGGACATGCTGCTGCGCGCCGCTCCGCAGGAACTCCGCCCAGCTCCGTCTTCGCCGCCGTACGACCAAAATACGATCAAGGTATTTTCTTTCTCCGCCCAGTCCGGCCAGGTCCGGCAAGTCCAATCTCCGCCAATCAAACGCAGACCAACGGAAAGAAAGGGGTGAACCTCGTGTCCGGATTCTACCAACAGTAAAATACATCTCCCCACCTACTCTTGACACCTTTGATCAGAACCTACACGAAGAATTGTTTCGTATTTCGTACATAAAGTTTTCTTTTGATGCATTTTGGACACAGTCAGGCTGTTAATTCTTATCAATATTATGTCGACGACCCAGCGGTATGCGCAGCTGCAATGTAGAATTTCGGTCGCGTAAGTCCACGTCGTGCGTTAATAAATGCTATAACTGCACGTGCTCCTCTGTGTTTTATGCTTATCATTATGTTGGCCTGCAGCAGCCTCTCAAGTGATACCATTCCTTGGCCCGCTCGAGCAATATCTCTCAAATTCATTGACCGGTCTATCGAGGATATTATATAGCTTGTGGAGACATCTCTGTGTTGAGACACAATCTATTAGTGATACTGGCAGATTATCTGTGTGTAGTCGTATGACTTGCGCATGATGCTTTCTCTTCACTCTCAATAGGTTTGATGGAGTAATGTGCTCTGTCCTACTGATTGTTGACTGCTTTCTAACACTAAAGAGCATGTCCGCAGGCTGATTTTGCTAACGCTTTTTCCACGTATTAGCCCAAGACGCTTTTCTGTCGAAATAATGAGACAAATTTAGCATCGATAGGAATATGAAGATACGACTATTTTTTCTTGTACTAGATATACAACCTCGTTTAGTGTGTTCAATAACAATAATTGGGAATGAATTAATTTCTTTGTGCCCTTATCGTTTTAACGAGATATGACATGAATTTTCAAGTGAGATAGTTTCAAATAACTGGTTACTGTTCATTTTTATTATGTGCTAGGTTGGAATTCATATTGAGTATTTTTATCTCATCTATTAGGGCTGATTGGGATGTAAATCCTCAATTTATGGTATATCGATCGCTGGGGTACAAGGGCAAAGGCAAAGGCAAATTATTTTTATTTGGTAAATGCAAATATCATGAGCTAAGGTCATTTCTAAAGTGGATTTACTAAGGCCTAGGAGAATTCACTTTAGCACCATCATAATTTCATACAACAAAATTAATAAATAGTACTATAAATACCATTATAATCGATATAAATTGTATCTAGAAAGAGAACGTACAAAGAGCAGGTCGTCATGACAAGGTTTATCGTGCAATGGTCTAAGATAACAAATAAATGTTTTGACGCCAGAGGTATTTCACAAAATTGGCATTACACTGTGACGCGCTGTAGTAGCAAGTGCATGACTGGGAAAGACGGTATCAGATCTTAGCTGCAATTAGAGAAATGAACTGCGAAAATGATAGATGCAGGCAAGATTGATGCTAAGCATTTCTCGAAATAAATAATTAATACTCTTGCCTACACACAGCAAGAGATTTTCCAAGCAATAGTCTCAGAGCTGACATAACGACTGATTTCTCAGTGTCTTTATTAGGGATTGCTTGGGTTATGTATAATCTAGGGATAAACATATGTCGCAAAGAAATCGTAAAGATGAATAATATCAAAATACAATTCTGGTTCTTCAGTCGATCACTTATTTGCATTCTATAACTATAATTCGATTAATCCGATAAGGTTAAGTGATTCATTTGGTAAACTTTACGATGCGACCTAGTAACTCTATTTATTCATGTTTGCTTCTGCTGGGACAGATACCTTGTCGAAGAAATGAGACTCTCTTATTAGCTTATTGTAATCCTCTCTAATATTTGATCGATATATTTTTGATATTTCAATGCATTGTTTTAACTCTTAATTGTAGTCTTCGCGATGATAAGTAAAGAGAACCAGACGACATTTGCCTTGTTCGTATTTTTTAGTGGGAAGTAGGGACACCAGCATTACACAATGATAATCTAAAGAATCCTTGCAGTTTTCCTCCGTTTTGATCCCGGTATTAGTCTGGGCACGACCTGGGTCCGTCTGCGGCGCGTATTGATATTCGGTCCAAGGCATCGTGTGCACTCTTCTAGCCTACACAACCTCGACATTTTTTAGTTTACCTAGTGGACAGACACAATGAGAGGCAGAGTAGCTCATAAAAACAAAGCGTGTGGTCAACAAGAACTGACAGATTAAACAAACTCAACAACAGGAAGTTTAAAACAGGAACTGTAAAGCTAAGACAAGTATGCGCGCGATCTTGATCACATAGTGTAATAAATGGTTGCAGTACTTAGTAGACGCGAGACCTTGGCAAGTTTTATTTTTAAGATTTGTACGTTATTGGAATTCATTTTTATTTTTTGTATTTGCTAGTGGATGGCGTGATTGGAAAGAAAACCGAACGTTTGCAGAACTATGAAATTTACTACACACAAGCAGGTGAAAATGGCAAAGCAGGGAATGTGTTTTTTGCTTCGTGGCTCGAGAAATAGTCAGCCGCTATGGTTTCGAAAGGAATCCCGAGCTGTCATGGAAAGCTGCTGCCGCTGGGAAAACCGGATTATGATGTAATCCTAAGTATCATAGGCTGCCTATCGGTGGCGTAGCAGTGATCAGAAATGTTGTGTGATTTGAAACGAACCACTATTTATCAGGAAGCTCATCAGAATGTACGAATCTTGTCAAAGCAGGTAGATGGTAAATGACTAACTGCGGCTTGCTGGTTCAATGTCAAAAACTAATTTAGGTAGTTTTAATCAGACGACAACAGCTGTCTCTTAACCATAAAATCTTGTGCAAAGTGATATTGACTGAAGATTCGCAATGTAACAGTGATACTAGGTTTAGTCACTATTCTTTTGTACTAAGAAGTTGATTTTCTTTGAACATATTATTGTAGATCTCGAGAGTCATGGTGATTTAAAAATGAACCTCGTGAACACGGCATATGTGTTACGTTATGTTTTATGATAGAAGTGGGGAGCGGTGTGGATTAGGCTGATCAGATTTAAAATCAATGTATAAGCACGATTTGTTTTGCTCTGTTGTTAGATGGGATTGTAACATTTCAATGAGGATGAGATCTACGTTCTGAATCTAGCCCGTGAGATTCCTAAAGGAACAGAGTGCAATCATCTTTTGCAAGCACAATTTTGAACTCTATAAATAGTTTATTTCCTCTATTGAATGTGGGCATGACTTCTAGTGAGAACAAGAGCAGGAATGGCAGTGGTGAAGACACTAGGTGGGATGAGTGGATCACGTTCTCCTCTTCAGCAAGAAGGTTAACAGGGGATTTGACTCTGGGCTCTCTTTCTGTGGATGACTCGGACTTGGCTGTTTTCTTAGGATCTTTCTCGAAATATAAAGATATGGCAGGTTATGAAAGCCGGGCGGGAAGAACTACTGTGATTAATATTATATAACTACAATATTGACACAAGATTTCATTTTAATGCGACTAATTTAGGTATTTCGAAATAATCCAAGTATCAGCTGATGGTTGTGTGGTTCTAAGTAGTTGCACTTTGTTAGTGTAGACAGGGGTAACGATGAAGCGTTATTGGATGCTATCACGACAGGCCATCATAACATTATAAGGAGATTGCTCGCATGAATAGAATTCCAAACCTCTTATTGATAGCATATTCCGTGTCGGAACTCCTTGTGATAACATACGAGACGAAGCTCCATGAGTCTCTAATGTTCCGACGGATATCTCTCCACAACTGCCCCTTGTGCAAACAATGTTTGTGTTAAACACGAGGCAAGATGGCCAGCGCAGCGGGTTGTTTGGGCTCCGAATGACCCAGGAAATGAACGCCCTCCACTTCTGGATTCTTCTTCTCTCCTCCACCTTTTATTGTCATATCTGGCCTCCGGGTCACAGTTTGCCCAGGTCTGGATTAGATATATAAATAAATGCATAAACAGTATAGACCCAGCATTTGTCAGGAGTAGTGAGCTTCTGCTGTAAACAATAAAAGAATAATGTCATTACAAAGAAACTACATTTACCATAGAGACTTGAAAGCATCATTTCAGAGAAACTAATGGACAGCATCTCCCCTGGGTCACAAATACAAATATAAACATATGTGTGTTCTTTGTGATATGAAGACAGTTTTCTGACATCTGGACAAAGACATGTGATGGGAAAGTAATGGAAAGGCCGATGACACAAAAACAATGTCGACTGACAAACTAAAACTAGTTGAGCTTTGTCACTCAGATAAAATACATAAGCAGAGATATGACTTGTTCTTGATCAAGTTATAGAAAAAAGCCATATTTCTTCATAATAAAGTCAGGAAAACGGGTGGACAAATGTCGCCACACTGTATAATATATCCTATAAATACATGCACCATTATGTCAATAGGACAATTAATAAAGCCCATATAATGCTCCTTGTGTGACATTTGCTCTGATGTCTTCTATATAATCATTTCCAAGTGAAACGTAATCACACTTAAAGGTCAAACTAGAAACTATACCGGCCGATCTGTCAGGAAATCTCATGTTGTGGACCTTAAAATAATCCAAGACTCAAACTGAACGCATCAACAGCAGAAGTGCCCACGGGAGGGTAAAAAACAGTGGTGTCGGCATCAAAGCGCTGCTATGTAAAAGTCTGTGGATAAAGAATTGTCCCCCGCTGAGCAGTGATCACACGTCGACACACGAGCAGACTCTGTGGACACATACATGCAGCATTATCATATAACATAAAGGAGTTTCACAGCAGCGCTAAGCTACGAGAGCATTCCAGTTTAAGAAAAGGGAAATACCACCCGAATCTGGCCCTGCGATCTCAACAAGCAACTGCTATGAATTTAAAGTGCTTGTGATAGGCTGCTAATTTTGAATGCTTTAATTTTAAATTTAAATGTGTTGTAAAGGTGTCTTTGCATGTCAATTTCACCTGACTTAAAGTGGATGGAATATTTTTGCTTTAAAGAATGTGATGGTGTATTTACCACAATGTGCCCTGTCCATTTTTCTTGGCAGTTTAGTTACAGCTATAGCCCAAGTTATTTTAGCCACAGTCAATCATCAAATGTTGTAATGATCACAAACAGTGCATTTACACTTTCTGTTTGAAAGGTTAGGTGCTGTAGAATTGAGTTGTTTGGTTGGGTATCTTAACTATTGTTATATCTATTTGAGATCTCACTGCAAAACAAACAAGGTAACATGTTAAAGTGATGCTCATCCACAAAACTCCACCCACAAATACATTTCAGCAAACTAACTAAAACGCATCAGTGCTCAGTTTTGAGTGGACAATACACGCTGACGTCCAGAAATTAAGTTGACCTTTGCAGTGAGACACATTCAGTATGTGACTGTTTTGCTTTGAAACTTGCTAATTTGCTAAATTTGCACTAAAACTGAAAAAAAAAAGCAATAACAAACACATTTAACAACCAAAAAAAAAGCTGTTTTTCAGTGTACCTTCACTCAAAGTGAGGCTAAACACGCGGTCAGAGACCTACTCTGCTTACAACTGCACCTCAGGTTCGCAAAAGTGGGAGGTTTTTAAGAGATGCCCAGTGGGTCTGAACAGACATTGATTGACATCACCTAATATGGATAGTGAGCTTGGCGAGCTTTGAGTGAGGGTGGTCCTGACGAGCGGTGAGGTTCACAGCTGTGAGGCTGTGCACTTCAAGATTATTTTTATTAACTTTGCAGACATTTGTATGAAATCTTTCCTTTACAGAAGCACATAAGCTCATACTTTTTAATATTGAAAATGAGAAGAAATAAACACTAGTTCGAACCAACGACCCCTTGCACCGCGGTGACCGCGCGTCTCCTGGTTATCTGAAACCAAAGAGAAGTATCCAGAGCAGAATAAGGTGTTTAGTTTAAGGAACAATGTTAGAAAGAGGCTCAACAAAGTCAAATATGCACTACACGTGTTCTCCAAAACAGTCTGTTAGAGCTGCTGTTACTGAACCAGAGCCTCCTTCTCAGCCTCTCTTCTGTGAAACGATCTCCCTCACAGTGACAAGGACAGCAGCAGCACCCAAACAAACCATGACTGATCACTGATGCCGGGGCCACACGACGCTCCGATGGCTGCTCGGGACCGCTGTTCCCGCCCTGGGACGAGAGAGGCTGCCAGTCACGGCTGAGGTGGCACGCTTTACTGTTTAACCTGCACTCACAGCCCAGCCACCCCGCTAACACTGACACGCACACGGGGAGTAGGAGGGGTTTACAGAGGGGTTTACTGAGGGGTATAGAGGGGCAGGTGTCAGGGGGCGACACATGTGAGGCAGGCTGGATACGGATGGGTGCTTGCATGATGTCATAATACAGAAGTGTACAAGCAGGAGGCCAAAGGGTGCAGAAGAGGAAGAAGAATACTGCACAAAGATAAACACAGTGCAACGGGCCATGGAAAGACTCAAAGAAGAAATGTAGAATGTATATTTATAACAACAATCATCCTTAGGTCTTATGTTGCACAAAATGGACTTCTGAGCTTTCAGCCAATTTAGGATGCTGTTTCATGATCAAAAACCTAACCAAGGTGTTTGCGTTCATTCATAAATGATCCTGCTGTCTCTATCTGTAAAGCTCAAAATGCTTCAATCCACCTTGATGATAAAATATGGCAATTCTTAACAGCCATTTTAGCCTTAATTGAACTGATTTACAAACAGTGTTGGGAGTTACTCATTACAAAAGTAACTAGTTACTGTAATTTATTCACCATCTCGGTAACTAAGTTGTGTACTTACTACTTACTTATACTTATAAAAAATATTGACAATATATTACTAGTTACAATCGGAGTAACTCAAGTTACTTTCAAAAAAATTAATTGCATTGATTTTCTATTGAAAATGACACTTTAAAGCACAAGTGAAACTGGTGCAGAAGAGTTTCTGTGGCGTTTGTTGTCTTAAAGGTGAAAAAATATTATGAGGAAAAGGTGTTGTAACATCACATTTCTATAAATTGTTCAGTAATCAAGTGTAAAAGTAACAAGTATTGTACAATATCTCTAAAAATATATGATCACCTCAAAGTAACTCAAATTAACTCACAGTAGAGTAACTCAGTTACATTTTAAGGTGGAAATATTGTAATACAAATGTATTACATTTTTAGCCCCTAGTAATATATAATGTATTACAATCTTACAGTAACTTACCCAACACTGCTTACAATACAGCTCGGGATCGTGACATCACTTTTAAATGGCTAAATACACAAAATAGTGCTCATTAAAGCACGTTCTGACACTAAGTTTAACTAAATTTATTGGGTTGTTCCAAAGCTGTTGTTTTTTTTTACTTCATTATATTGTTGCTAATCTATTCCAATGGAATTTCAGCAAACCTGTCAACAAACATGGAGGATTTGCCATAGCTTCCATGGTATTGTTTTTTTTTGTGTTGCTTCTCGAGCTCCACATTTTTTTTGACCAATCAGTTTCTCCTTTCCTTCACTTGAGATTACTACAAAAAGTCTGTAATACATTTCATTGCAACGAGCAATCAAGACGCTTAAACCAGGCTAAGAGATTAGCTGTAGCTGCAAAATTGGATGATTTAAAGGCTGCAATGATTCAAATGCCAAATTGCTCAGCCCTATAGTTACTAAGCAACTTTCTAATGTGATTTCATAATTTATGATACGGTGGCTCTGAAGGGCAAAACACAAATGCAAATTAAAAAACACACACCAAAATTTAAAAGCACAAACGCAAATTTAAAAACATGATCGAAATAAGAGTGATGAGCAGAAGTGAGAGAAACAGTTATAAATGGTTTCTCCGTCTTTGTTTTCTATAGACCCACATGATAAAAATAAAAAAACTAAAAACGTTTTCAAATTTGCGCTTGTGTTTTAGAATTTTGATGCGTGTTTTCCCATTTGTGTTTGCGGTGTGAAATTCTGAAGTTTGTCTTCTGCATTTGCGTTTGTGTTTTAGAATTTTGCCGTGTGTTTTCGTTCATGTTTTACCCTTCAGTGCCACTGCCACCGTGTTATGAACAAGAAATAAACTATTAACCCTAAAAATGGCTGAACTAGGACAAAATTTGAAAACCGTTCAGTAAAATCTTAAATCTAAAGCTCCTAACTTTGTCACAGTGAAACGACGCTTCAACCTGACGCAGCCACTTTAAAACACCGCACGAGAATAAGAACCTGGAACCGCTGAAGTCAGCCGATTCAAAGTGGCAGTCTTAAAACAAACTTTCCACTTTGTTAAATCCATACGTGAAAGAAACTGTTCACTTTACACAATTATGTTTTTTTGAAAAGCCCTGTGAGCCCAAAGCCGTCACATCAGAGCGGAGTGTGACAGTTACAGTAAAACGCCTGGATCCTTTTCACAGATTTAGCTCCTCGGCTTCCCCCTGTTTCCCCTGAAGGAACTGTTTCTGCTGCATCCTGCTTACCTGCGAGCGACACCACAGAGCTCAAGTTTGGAGGTGAAAAGAGCACATCTGATCACAACAACCATGGGCAATTTTATATTACTGTTGTTAAAACTTGAAAAATTAAGTCCACTGAAAAGCTGAATCTTCTAATTTTGACTTAGTTTGGTCGTTATGCTAAATATGTATCATAGTTTTACAGCATTTAAGTTGCAATTTATTAAAAAATGGACAAATAAAAGTTGAAATTTGCAGTAGTTAATTTGAGTTATAAAGCAGACCTATTCCACTTGTCTTTGCATTTGTCATCAAAAAGTGACAAAATGTAAAGGCAATTTAAAACTTGGATAAAATCTTGGAAGTTTAAATGATCATTTTAGTTAGATCAGTGGTTCCCAAAGTTGAGGTTTGGACCCCTCGGAGGGTCGCAAAGCAAAATCTGGGGATTACGTGATGATTTCAAAATATAGTTAGCATTTTTTTATGTTGAAAACTGTATATTTGTGTGAATTGGGGTCATACAAAGCGATACACTGTCAAAGTAGACATAGTTAAACCCAATTTAAATGGTTTTGTAACTTAAGATTATTGCAAAAATAAATGTTTTTTGCTCTGGGGGTTGCGAGGTGAGACTTCCCGGGCTGAAAATTTGGGAACCCCTGAGTTAGATTGAACTGTCACAGGTTAAATATTTCAGCCCAGTCTGAAAATGTAGATTTACAACGAAATATCAAAAACGTATAATATCTGTATGCTACGTAAATATGTTACAAAAAGCCATAAAATGACTTTTTTGTAAATTTTAACCTACTCCAAGCTCCAGTCGTAAACTTACCCATTTTAGTAACTTGATGCCTAAACTTACTGGTAAAACTCAAAGAAAAGGTCGCCACATGGCTTCAATCAAAATTTGTGGTTATTTAGCATTTTGGCTTTTTGTATTACGTAACATACAAATATACGTTTTTGATATTTCGTTGTATATCTACATTTTCTCCAGAGACTGTGTTGAACATCTGTGCCATTTAAGTGAATTTTGTGTCCTTTTTCTAATCTTGTTGCTAGGTAACAGATGAAGAACTATATGTCATATTTACTGGATTTCACACCTTTTTTGAGTATATATGTTACACGGTATATACTGATATGAAAAAGCATAAAATAGACACGAGTTTGGGTTGAAGCCACATGGGGACATTTTCTTTAGGTTTAATAGAAAAATTTAGGCTTCAAGTTAGTAAAATGGATAAGTTTAGGGCTGGGGTTTGAGGTCGGTTAAGATTTTGTTAATATTCATTATTAATATTCATTAATTAATTGTGATACGTCTTTACATCCACCATAGAAATGAACTAGGGTTGCAACACATTTCATAAATACGCAAAAAAAGGCATGAAATTGTGGTAATCATATGCTTTTGATGTGTCCTGTTATGTCATGGTATATACACATTCTTGTGAGATCGGGTTGCATTTGTCATATCATTTTAAGATGTACTACTGGCCTGGGATGTAGCCACTAGTTTGTGCACTTATAGACAAATCTAGTGATGTTTGTTTAGACATGAAAGTTCCATGTGTTCTTCTGATTGTGTGATCTGCCTGTCAGTCACAGTCATTCATAATTATAGAGAAAAGATATGATTCCAAAACAAATCATCTTTGTGAAATACTCAAGACCCGACAATTAACCAAACAAACAAAAAAGATATCGTAATTCAGTTATGTCTAATTGTGAAATAATTTTTTAATGTGAGACTGACTTTGAGAAAATAGTTTTGTGCTAAAAGGGACACATTACATGTCTTTTTGACTCATATGCGTTACATTCAGGTGAGTGAAAAAAACGCTCCGAAAAAAACTGTCTCAAATTTTAAAAGGTCAAACCAGTTCATACTTGATTGAAACAGCTAACTCTCATCTCATTTGGTTGTATTTATCAAAGAAGTTTGCCCCAGCCAATTAAATGGACAGCATCTCTTTTCTGCAGGTGACATGTTTATACATTCCCATATCCCCACCATAGCAATTTGAACATTATTTTAACTTCTGGTGATGCAAGTTCTACATATTATCAATCAAGATAGATTATCGCTGAAATAAAAAAACAAAAAATCATGATACATATTTGAAGCTGAGTGATTGAAGTGCTAAAGTAGCTGAGCAATCAACCAGTTAAGACAAAAACTCAGACATCTTTCCCATTCACAAATGCACAAATTTCCTCTACTTATGATTTTCAAAAATCAAAATAGTCTGTTGTTTTGCTAAAATGAGCTGCAGGACCCAAACTTCAGCCAAACTAACAGGTTGTCTTTAGGGTTATGGGTCTCTTCAGATGTGTTCTCAAGATAGTTGTGAAAGTCAATCGCCAGGAATGATTTGTCTACAAGAAAATGATCATTATATATAATCGGCTCCATACAATGCTGTTATCTGCAGTATATTCCACCCTTTTTCTTTCTTGTCCAAAGAGCACCTGTATTTGAGGCCTTTTCCATCTTCCCATCGTTAAGACTCTGAAGGGCGTTGAGCAGAAAATGAATGCATGAAGTTAAATGCCTGTGGAAGTCATCATTAGACACATGAAAAGCTCCTACTCCAAACTAATCACATTTGAATAACAGTGTGTCAGAAACATTGTGTCAGATTTGTCCTTCACAATATCCCCGCCTGTCTCTCCGCACGCCTGCTCTCTGTTGTGCTGTTATGCTATATTTACACGCATTTGTTATGTAGCAGCTCGCATCTACTAGACAACCTTGAAAAACGCCACGATCAAGGCTGATAACGGCGCGCTGGCAATTGCACTTTGAAGACAAAACAACGTTAATTAGCTCGATTGAATGGAAATGCAGACATCACACGCATGCCGGCTGCTTTCTTTAGCTCGCTTGTGGCAGGGAAAGGGCGTACGGGGCGGAGAGAGGAACGCGTTTTATACATTTTTCCATCTGCATTTGCGATCCGGGGCCGTCTGTGATCGCCCGTAACCCTGCAAACGGGAAGCTATACGCGACGCAGATCTGGCATGTCAGGTCATCTTTGTGCGAGTGTAGTGTAACCTTATGATGCTAAAGCTACAAGAAACACCCTCCGCCATCTGCCGGGGCGCTGTGAAGTGGAAGTGCACGAGGGTTTGAAAGATATAACCCCAACAGCCAGAGGAGGAAGTAAAGAAGACACTGGAATATAGCGAGGCAAGGCAGGCGAACGTACGCGGATTTTGTTTTCTGTTTCAAGTGGTTAAAATATGCTTTAGCCCTCTAGGTGCGCGCTCCTGCATATTTAGCAACAAAAACTCCAGGTGTGAATGTAAATGTGCGCCGCAACCAAAACATGAGCAAGGATTACAGGAATAGACGTTTTTTGTGGTTTGGATAGATAGGTAGAGGCTTATTTATAGTGTAATGTGAATCCTGTAGTTTTGATTTTAGGATGTGTAAATGGATTTGTAGTTTTGTATACTGTATATAAAAGAGCGAAGCATCATGCAAGGTGAAAATCTTATAAAATGCTAGATTTATGGAGACGCAAACCACTTGGACAAATTACAAGAGCACTGGGAGCATTTACAATCAGATAATTTAATTAAATAATATAAAGGTCCAAGAGAAAACTGAAAAACACCTGATGTCATGTTGCAAAATCTACAAATTAAAGATTTTCTGTGCTTCAAAAACAGAATTCAATGGATTTTAAAGCAACTGTTTCAATCGTTACCATTTCGTTTTAAATTTTTTCTCTATTGCCATAGTAGCTTGCCATTTTTGCACAATATTCCAGTCAAAACCTGCACTTGTGTGAACAAAATCAAACAGATAATATACATTACTCATGTCAAGTACCACATTACATTTCAATCAATTGATCCAGAAAGGGTGCAAGAAGCAATTTACAGTGACTGCAAACATCTACTTTTTTCACATATTTGTTCTATTTTTTAAATGTATGTATTCATTTATTTAAAAAAGACAGATTTTCATTCTTCTTGGATGTGTTTGCAATGTTAAAGACGAATACATGTCATTTTTCTGGTCTGTATTATGTTTGTATGAAGACATTATTTCTTTGCCAGAAAATTACATTGTGTAGATAAATATGCTATTCTTTCTATGTATTCCATTACAGTTTTCTACAAGAATATCATTAAAATCACAGCTGACCTGTAACATGGCGTGATCTGGTTGTTTCCATGGAGATAGCAAAGTATAATCCTATACAATCTAAGCAAAAACAATAACACATACAGTATGTCAGATTTTCCACCAGAAAAGTTACACAGAGCACTTTAAATTTAACCAAATCCTAATTATTAAAACATATTTTAAATGGTCTATTTATATAGTGCTTTTCTACCTTTGCAGGCACTCAAAGCGCTTTACAATCAAGTTTCCACACACCCAGTGTAACAGACACTGAGGCAATGTGAGTTAAGTGTCTTGCCCAAGGACACAACGTCCCACTGTGGCACCTGGTTTTCCAGCGGCCTCCCATCCAAGAACTAATCAGGCCCTAACTTTCTAAGTTTTTGAAATCTGATGGGATCAGGTATGGCCACCATTTTGCAAACATTAGCTATATTTATAAGCTTACATTTTTTTTAACCTTGTACTAAAAAAAAAAAAAACAAGCTACTTTCCCCATTAGAGCTCAAGAAGCAATGATTATTATAGAAATAATCTAAATTCCGCCATAGTTGTTGAAGGTTTACTAAGCTTTCATAAGAGCAAAATTAGCCAAAACAATACCAAAAAAAAAAAAAAAAATCTGTGTTTCATAAACTAGGGTGGTACTAATGATCTAAAACTAAATACATTTATTCAATAATATTTTTGGGGTGTGAGAGTCCCTTACTGCTTCTACTGACCAAAAACATTGATTATAGATTAGTTATAATGACTTATATATCTAAATGTATTATTTATTTAACCATCAATTTATTGTCAGGTTGTTTTTAGACTACGGGAGCAAAATTCGACTTTGGGAGGCCATCATTGTCTCCTCTATTAATGGGAAACACTGAGTAAATAAACAGACATGGAACAACTCCATAAACTTGTCTATCTCAGTGTCTGAATATGCTTTAACAAACACTATTTACTGTATTTAGCATTTTAAAATCTCTATTAGTTTAACATTAGGCCAACTGAAATTTCTTTTGATGCACCATAATCCTAAGCTTTATTGAAAAGCAAAGAAGCTTTCCAGAAACATTCAAACAAAACAATAGGCCTATGTTTCTGTGCATCATTGGTCAGATTTGCAGCTGGCTTATTGTCATACAGTTGTTGCGTCTGCACCAGAAAACAAAATGTATGTCTACAAAACTCATGCAGGTCATTTCGGGTAAAGGAAATCTTCATAGAGAGACAAACATATGGCTAATCCCAACAGAAAAGCAACACAATGCACCCTCAGACGGTCTAAAAATAAAAAAGTACAAGTTGTACTTTTAAAAGAACCCATTGTTTCAAACTTCATGACAGTACAATAAGCCCCGTACACATGTTCATTTACCACTTCAGAGCTAAACGTGACATTTTACAGTAAAACGCCTCAGTCTTTTTCACAGATTTAGCTCCTCGGCATCCCCCGTTTTCCCCTGAAGGAAGAACCATCCTGCCGCTTACCTGCTAGCGACACCGCGCCAAAGTTTGGAGGTGAAAAGAGCAAAATAGACGGCGGATGTCGCACCTCGCGCTAAAATACAAATCCACAAATCAAACATGAAAAGCCGCTCAGTTAAATCAACAATATCCGCAAAAGGAACAGAAAGTTTGCGATTGGTTAAAAGCAGAGAGCCACTTTTAGAACAATGGAAATGTATTTATTAACAGTTTTTTTTTTCTTCTTCCTGTGCGCAGACATGGGAGGCAAACCGCGGGATCTCGGGTGCACCCTTCCGCATTACGTCTCATCCACCCATCTAATTATTCCCTCAGAAAGCTGAAATTTGAAGTTACAAAAGACAGTCCCTATCTGTCATCTGCGCGCCATTGATGTTATCGAAAAGGAAATTGTGGGCGTAGAGAAGTAGTAGACCCGATATAACTGCATTATTCACACGCGCGCGGAATTGACAGATTTCTGCGCGACGTTTCTTTTAATCTTCAACTCTTGTTTGGAAGAAAAAAAGCAGGGGGGAATCCTCACACTCCAGGCATCTCTCTCTCTCCTTGTTTTCTCTTCTCTCTGTATTTGCAGTGAGGTTAACAAAAAGGCTATTGAAGTGGAGACGGGGAGAGGGAAGAGAAAAGGGAAAATGCAACCCTGCCTAACTTGTTGATTATTAACAATGGGAATCGGAAAAGGCAGTGGTTGTTTGAATTGTCAGTTTCGAATCAGCCCCAAAAGCAGAGCATGAAAGTGACGTTAGCTGATCAAATCCAGATGCTGTGACTGTCCGCGCGAATCTACAGAGCATTTCTGTTGATAGATTCCCCATAATATTTCCAATTAAAGTGAATAATGTCAGGGGATATGCGCCGATTCCACATGCGACGAATGGTAAGAGGAAAGATGCTGCGTGCACTGTGCAGATAATATTTTCTTTTCATATAATAGAAGAGAAAAGATGATATAAGATCTGATAGAAACGCATAACTTTATTTAGAGGTGCACTTTTCAATAAATTATAGTTTTTTGTGTAGAATCCTTACTTATGAAGATGTTATTTGCTTTATATATCCCACAGTATGGAATTAATCTTTTCTATCTTGCATTTATCAAATCACAAGTAGTTATATAGTAAAAAACATACCTGGAGAAACTCGCCTTTTCACAGATGTGACTTGACCTGGTGTCGTCAACCTCTAGTCTCTATGGAGATTAAAACAGTTAGCGTTCTGGCCTAGTAGCAAGAAGGTCCTGGGGTGATTCACGGGCAATCCTCTTTATGTGAAGTTTGCATGTTTTTTCTCGTGTCTGCACAGGTTTTCTGCAGGTGCACCGTTTTTTCCTAGCACTAAAAACATGTCCAGTAGTGCCTCTCCTTCCTTATGAAGGGAAAAAAGAGATTCTGATCTCAGTGTTCTGGTTAAATATAGGTCAATTTAAATATTTTCTATTTAACTGATCAGATAATTGAAATGAAAAGATGGAAGAAATTCCAGTTCATGTTCATGTGTCTGTTTTGATATGGCATAGGTTCAGTAAATATAAGGTCACAAAATTGCATAAAACAGTATTTACTACAGATGGAGGGAGGATAAAATAAATATTGTAAAAAAAATTCTTTCAAATATTGTTAAAAAATGTCTTTAACATAAATGGGACTGATTGAGAATATATGTGAAATTACCATTTATAAAATTTATGGCAAAGTAAAATGTAAAACTGTGACTTCCCTACCAGCAAAATACCAAGCTGTGGACTTGCAAGTCGCAAATTTGACTTGAATCAGACTTGAGTCACTATTTTGATGACTTGAGAGTTGTCTTGGACTAGAGGGTCAGTGACTTGAGGCGACTTGATGCTTCTCTACCAGAAATAAATGATGTAATTTTACATTAAAAACTGCAATGTGTTCCTCCTCACTTATTTTTCTGTGATCAGAAATGTTTTTTAAATAGGATAATTTATACCAAGGGTTCCCAAACCACTGGTCCAGGGCCCGGTTTTGGGCCCTGGACCAGTGGTTTGCTACCATCTGCTACCGGGTCCCAGAGGACCTTTTGCTAAAATTATATTCAGTTGTATGCATTTTATGGTGTTGTTATCGGCGCTATTCATCCTCCACTGGTCCCTGGAAAAGAAATTTGTGACTGTACCAGTCCTTACAAGAACAAATGTTGGGGACCACTGATTAATAAAAATCCCCCAAAAATTTAGACAAGATTTATTTGATGAGCTGAGTTAAGGATAAATACTGGAAGCTAGTATGACCATATTTTCAAACTTAAAATGGTTGATAAAAGGGTAATGAACATTCAGCGACACGCTAAGTCAATTTATGGCTCATTAACGCATGTATATTCTCTAAAACTTCTGTCAGTGCAAATTGGTGCATTTTTTCTTGTGTTTTGGTGATTTTCAAGCAGGGTTTTCTCTATTTTGACAAAAGAAATAGCAGTGTATTCCTTCCTTTACTGTTTGAAAGTGTCAGAGTGGTCAAAAATCAAGACAAAAGGGGCATGTCTTGAGTAAAACTGGGACAAGTGGAATTGGATATATTTGCTGGGACATGGGACGCAGAGCTCAAAATAGGGATGTTCGCCGTGACGTCAAATGGCGATCACGTGACGCGTTGGTTGGCAGAAGTAGTTAAAACGTATTGGCGGCAAGCTGAACAAACACGAAAAAGACTGTGTTTGTCTCTTGCTGTGTGACTCAGTGTGCTAACAGGTTTGATAAGAGCAATCCATAGAGCTCCTACCGTGTTCAGAAAAGCCTACACCAAAAGAAAGCTTTTAATTTCTTTAATGGGAAAAGCAACAAGAGCTAGCCGGAAGCTAGCTAGTTTGCCAACCAATTTGACGTCACATGTTGGCTCGGCGAACATCCCTATAGGGACTGTCCCAAGTAAATAGGGACGTCTGGTCACCCTACTTGAAGCTAAAATCAGCAGACTTGGACTCACTCGACTTTAGGACATTGACTTAGTTCTTGCCTCTCTTTTGACTACAGACTTACTTGAAACTTGCAAAACAGTGCTGTCAAAGTATGATTTCATTTCCTACTAGCATAAATAAAGTTGTTGAACTCACCATAATCGCTTGAAAGGGTTAAGTTGGAGCTGCCCTGTTGAATCTCGCGGTATTTGACAGCTCCTCTCCACTTTCCTCTGTGACACTGGCCCATATACTTCCATGCACTGGCCCCGCCTCGGTCTCGGGAATGCTCCCGTGTTTACATTTGTGTCTCTCGGGTCAGCAGCACGCACCATCCCGCTCTCCAAGCCCCCAAAACCTCCGGGACGAGCACCACCAGCCGCCGCGGTACAGACGGTGCCCCAGCGGCGGACAGACACGCTGCCTTTCACGGGAAACAACTTCACATCTGCGGGTATAACACTTCAGCAGCTGCCTCATCCACGCACTCTGGAAAACTTTCTGCACAGAGGAGGAGAACAAGAAGAGGCCTTTGTAATCAACAAGACACAGACGCCATAGTTTTTTTTTCTCTCTCTCCACATTTCCAGAAAAAGTCAAAACAAACCTACCAGCAGCATCTGCAGCAGCGCGAAGAAGAAGAAGACAGGAGATTAGCATTAGCCACTTCCTGGTAAGAAGCTAACTGTATTTGAAGTTGATTAAAAAAGCAACAGCAGTGCTTAAAGTGTAACTAATGTCGTTTGTCGCTTGGAATCGACTAGTTTTCGTTTTATTTACAGTGACACGACCATTAAACACCAATATTTCCACTTCCACACGAGCAGAGAGTTTGCTAAAAGTTTTGCTGGCATGTTAGCAAAGTAGCTAACTTTCACTGCACTGATTTAGCACTTCTGTCACTGAATGATTTTTTGTTTCTGCTGTGTTTTTTTTTTTGTCAAGGCTAAAATGATTCAAAGCAAAGTGATAAAGGCGTAGAAATTATCAAATTAATCAACAATTAGTTGTGTTTGGAAAATGCTTAGTTTAATTGTAGTATGATGCATTTTTATTGCTTGCTTTAAATTGTGATTTTGCAGATTGTTTAAGCTTTTTATTAGATAAGAATTTGCTTGACACGTTCACTGTTGGATTTAATGTTTTCCAGTCAGTTATATGTCTTATTGACCTATTATTATTGTAAAATTAACATGCAAACATAGTATTTCCCATGTGTTTCCTTACCATTTTATAACAGGGCCATTACAATTACATTTATATAACTACACATTCGAAAAAGCCCCTCTGATATCTATGAATACTAATTTGACCAAGTTCTGATGTTGTTTTATGGCTTCAACTTGACATGCAAATTATATCAAATGGAAAATGATGTAAGGCATAAGTCAATAAGGAAATGTGTTTCAGAATAGTATAGGAAATTGTGATGTTCATGTAAATATTGCTGGAGGTTCCTGTTCTGTGCGAGATTGCTGCAGTTTTGTGATTAGTTTGACAAATATTTCATCGTAAATACCTCTTAAATTAGAAAACTAAGGACTATTTAGGACTATTTGTGCCTAGAATTAGTAACATTTTACATGTTTTGAGTAGATTTTGCTTGGTTTGAATCTACTTGAACAGAACATGTCTCATTTTACTTAAAGAAAAATTCACACACATGTTAAATTATAAAATTATTTTTTTTGTTTTTGAGATAATAACTAAATGTACTTGTTCTGTTTTATTTAAGACAGTGAAACATGCTCAAATCACACCAGTCAAAGCAATTTTAAACTAGAATATTAAGGTTGTCATTTTTTCCAGTGGAACTAATTTGAACACAGATTTTAACACATGTATGTTGAACTGACAGAATATCGTCCAAAAATTGTTATTGAGATTCACCAAAAAATGATAGAAATATTAATTTTTGTCATTATCGCCCAGCCCTAAGTGGCTGGATAATTGTATGAAAACAAACTGCGATTAGAATGCATTTTAGCTGACTGATTTGTTAGTTTTGGTTCTTGTAAATGTGAGCGGAACTATGCGTTTTGCCTTAAAGAGGAACAATGATTTTATTGAAAGTTGTTGAAAAGAAGGATGTTGTTCAGTGAGTAGGAAATGTTTTACAAAATTGGGGGTGGCTCACTTTGGTATTGTGAAAGCCATGTCCGCAGAATCTTATCAAACTTCTGTGGAACTACTGTGGCTATTGTTTATATTGTAAAGCGGCCTGGTTCAGTGTTAGTGTACAATCAGCCAGTGTTCCAGCAGTTGTGTGTGGCCTTTTCTGTAAATGTTTTTTTTAACTGCAGTAAGTTTATTTATCCAAAAGAGAAAAAAATCTAATGTAAAGATAACAAACTTGTTATGTGTTGAATTTGAAAATCAGAATCAAGACAAAACAATATATAATAGTATCAGATTAAAGACTTTATTGTAGGGATGCAAAAGTATCCCAAAATATAATATAAAACATATAAATTAGTTTCTGCTTCCGACTTATCTTTCATTTAGTTTGTTATTTTTACTTTGACAGTTTGACCAATACATCAAAGATTACAGTTTTAATATACAATAATAAATATATTTTTGCAATTTTACAGTACTTAACAACTGTACACAATAATTTCCAATGATTGCATCTTACTTTATTAAACATTCATTCATTCATTCATTTTCTACCGTTAATCCGTAGGGTCGCGGGTGACTGGAGCCTATCCAGTAACTGTGGCTTAGCGGGGAAACCCTGACAGTGGCAACTTGCGCAGGGTTAGACAACAACCATTCACTCTCTCATTCATCACTAGGAATTTTACAGTGATGCCAATTAACCTAAACATGCATGTTTTGGAGGTGGAGAACCGAGTACTGGAAAAACCACGGTGACAGGGAGAAATGCAACTCCACCAGAGATGTGAGATGTTGATATGGTCCGACCGGGAGTCGACCACGATCTTATTGGAAGCCAGAGCTCTAACCTTGGCTACCGTGATATTTAACATAATCAATTTTTTTTTTAGCATTTCGGCTTAAAGGAAACCCATTCTGTATATTTAGGAAGAAACTATGGCATAAGTAGATCAGTAATTCACATTTTGTTCAGTTCAAATCACGAAAATGATCTAAAACGTCTTAGAAGTAGAAACAGGTTAATTGACTTCCTGTTCAAAACTGCAGAAGCCCCACCTCCTCTTTGTAAGGTTTAACTTTAATAAGCCACAGATTTAAAAACTAAATTGTTTTTGTTGTTGGAAAGTAGCTACATGACCATTTTGAACCCTACATGTTTTACTTCCTAATTTTTGAGTAATCGCAATACAGACAATCAGGTATCAGCTCCATAGTATCGGTTCAGCCGATATGATAGTTGTGCCTTTAGTTGGACATAATAACACAAATTTATTGGCTGGTGTTGATCCAGAACGTCTCTATTATTGGACATTTTATTCAATGAAGTTGTGAAGTTGTGACTTGCACTATAAATAACAACTACATGGCACCGTATGACAAATTTTTTATGTTTTAATAAGAAAGAGAAGCAATTTCAGTCTTACACTGGTATCGGTTAATATTGAGTATCGGTAAAAGCTTTAAGCCAAAGTATCGGAATCGGTATCGGAACTGAAAAAGCTGGATCAGTACATCCCTATTGAACATGCATGAATCAATGCAAATACAACTTTGGGTAAACTAATGATGAGAGAACATTGTTGTAACATGGCTAAAACTCAGAAAAGTAAATTTTACATAATAGGTCTCCTTTAATAATACATTTGTCTGTGTTATGAAATGTCTTTTTGATTATGTATTCGAGCCTGAATAGTAAAAATAATTACAAATACAGATGAGATTATGTTTATAGTCACAATTAATTGATTAAATGTTGCAGCCCTTGTCAAACTTTGTGATCGTTCCCACAACCTGTAGGACAAAGCAATAAGTGTAAAATTGTTTGCATGTTTTGTCGGCGATGGTTTTAATCCTATTGAGCAGGTGTGTGTTACCTGTCATCTCTCGTAACGACAACAAAACCTCACTCTGCCTTTCATGATAGCATTAGTAGTTCTCCATGAAAGATTCAAATCAACAGCCTGTAATAAGTGCTTAACGTCTGCTGTGCCATGTTGCTGTCACTGCCAATCACAGCGCGGGGCCTCAGTCGTCACTCTTAATACTTTTGGCTGCAGCTCCGAGGATGATTCAGCGCCGGGTTTGTGGGAAGTGCCGTACCTTGTTGACCCAATTCTTACTCACCTCTCGTGTTGCCACATCCAATAGTCGTCAGCGGCAGAATAAGCGGCGCGGCGTCTCCGGGCGGAGGAGACGTGCACCGGCTGCCTCTGTGGAGTTCACTAACACAAACCGGTGTGGTGTCGAGATGAGATCCTTGTGGAGAAGTCTGTCCCTTTCACTTGCTATATTGTAGTTTGTTAACAGTTTGGGAAGAATATGAATTGCAATTTTTATGACCAGGTTTGAGATTGTGATTCATAGTAATTGATTTAGTAGAATTCAGTTCACGTTTATGTGTGTCTGGGAGATTTATTTCTTAAAGATAAACAAACACAAATGAATCATTTTAAACTTCCTACAACAATCACATTTTTGTTCACTAACCTGATGCATTCTGAGCCTCAGAATTGTTCAGTGATGTGTTTTAAGTAGAGATGCATCGATTCGATACTTGGATATCCTAGCTGTGGTTTAATTGGCATAATGAGACTTATTTATTGGCTGATGTTGATCAGAATGTCTCATAATGTTTGCAATTTTATTCATATTAAGTTGTTCAGTTGTGACTTGCTCTATAACAGTATATACACAATCAAATGTGTATATTAGTAAGAAAAAAAGCATTTCAGTCCTGCACTAGTATCAGTTGATATTTTGTATCGACAGATACTTAATTCCAAAGTATCGACATCGGTATCAAAACTGTAAAAGCTGGATGGGTGCATCCCTAGTTTTGAGCTTTTTTAACAGCAGAAGTGAGACTTGTCGGTATGCTAACAGCAGTTAGCGGCAATGGTAACAACAATAACAACAGACAAACTTAGTGGAGTTTGGTGAATAAACAGGACATTATTAGACGTAGTTAAGGCATTCCGGATTAATTACCTCCTGAATACATCAACGAGATATCTGTTTTTATTGTACAAAATATGGTAATATCCCTTTTAGTAAAAAAAAAAAAAAATTACACATGCATTTTTTCTTGTTTATGCAAGAAATGATGGAATTTCAAAAATTGCTGCGTTTGTTACCAAATTGCGTTCACTGAAAGAGCAATTTTTATTTGATTTTGATTAATTGTGTAGCCCCAGTATTAACCTAACTTCAGCCAATGTTTAAGTTAAACTTGGTTTAGATAAATTTAGGAACATGGCTATGAAGCTTTGAAGTAAACAGTTAGGGTTTGCAATACACAAAGTTCGGCAAAGAATCCAGGATTGTACGAAAAAAAAAAAAATATTGTCACATTTAACAGTTGTGAAAAAGTGATTCATGAAATTAGTTTTATAGTTAAACATCTGTTCAAATACAGAAGAGTAACTTCTGACTGAGCATCTGATTACATTGAAAAAATAAAAAATAAATATCCAAAATTCGACACAAATATTTGAAAAACTAAATGTATGAATGATGGTATATAGAAGCTAATAGTTGCTCTTTCTACTGTTTGCCTTATTTCCCCAGAGCAGAATATGACCAGGACAACTCTCCAGTTTTGCGTGTTTGTGCAAAATACCACACAATTTAGTGAAAATATTCAAAATTGGCCTAACATATTGGCCCACAAATATCGACAGGGCTGATTGCCATCGGTTTCTCAGAATTCTAATCAATGCTGGCCATAAAAATTGGTCAGTCTCTAGTTACCAACCTTAAATCACACATAAAAATAGCTTAGTTCATGTAAGGAGGCGCATGTTTGGACGACGAGGGAGTACAACTTGTCCCAGGATGTGTGCGGGCTGCGGAGGGAGCTGTGCCAGTGTGTCATCTGTGTCTCTGAGGGCAACACGAGGGAAAGTGAACCAGTTCTTACAAGTTCAATGCTACTAATGCAGGTAATTACAGAGGTTATGAGGACAAGTACAGGGCACAGGTGTCGACTGAGGGGTTTTATTGAATGTTAATGTCTTTATTTATAACAATATGGCTTCATTTCATTGATATTGTCGCTAGTGGCAACATAATACCTTAAATCAAGATTGCAGTTTGAAATACTGTAATTTCTGTTCTGCTGTAGTCCTTGAGTCGATTAGTCAAATGGTCGAAGCGTTATTGGTCGACCAACATTTTATTGGTCGACTAAGTGTTTTAGTCTTTTTGAGCACAGTTTGGGTTAGACATTGTCAGATCAAAGATACTCTGAGCTTCAGAGCTTTGTCATACCCCTTTTAGTCAGTTAATGTTGGGGTAGCTAGTAGGGATGGGACGATTCACTTAAGTCACGATTGGATTCAGTTTTCGATTTTGCAGGCACGATTTTCGATTTTGTTCGAACTTTTTTTTATCTTAAGACACAAAATAAACCATAATACATGACATTTAAAACAAAGCCACTGTTGGTAGAGCTTAGAACTAGTGTTTTTGTCAACATTAAACAGTCATATTTAGTGTCCATATTTAGAGTTGTTAACTCATCAGTTGTTAACGCAACATAGTAATGCACATTATCAGATCTGGCACAAGTTCAGGCTTTGTCTCTTCAAATATTGTGACTATTCTTGTATTATTGTGTGTATTATACAAATACAGAGTGTGTGTGTAAGTCAGTGGCTGCATGAAAAAATTTATAGATTCTGGCCTTTCGATTCGATTGCTGCGAACTTCAATCGATTTTCGATATTTTCGATCGTCGAGATCTCACAAGGTCAACCTGTCATGATACTGTGCGCACACGTACAGAACTATCTTGCGAGATTTTTCCTTATCGGGCTGTTATGAATGGTCATGTTTTGTATCTTTGAGCAGCTGTAGGAAATAATTCCTCCACACACAGACTTGTAACGAACATATTCTGACAGAAACAGTCTAAACTCTGTTCCAGTTTTCATTTCATAATGATGAGACTAAAATTGACGAAGATAATTAGTCCTAAACATTGTAAAAGCGCGGAAAAATTATAATTATGCGCGGACATCGCAGAACGCGGAACAGCAAATGTTTTTCACATTTAAACATAGTTTAAAATAGATCCACAAAGACATATTTTGGCCAATATCATCAATAACTTTGTAAAAAGTACGAAAGTGTGTCTCCTTCTCTGTCTGGTCCCTGTCAGCAGCTGCAGAGGCAGGAGAAAGGGGGCGGAGCCTGAGCTACACAGGGAGGAAGCAGGACAATTGAGCTCAACAGTGGAAGATCGCCCTGGTTTTGCCCCATGTTATAGTGCCATAGGCTTTTCGAAAAATTAAAATATTAAGAGTTTAAAGACATATCGCGGGCTAACCAGCTATGTGCTAACTCAGATCCACAGCGCGGTTGTTTTCAGTCTAAAAAGCACATCTAGAACTTAAAATTCAGCAAAATGTCGTAATAACTTCGTAGTTTACAAAGCTGAAAAAACGGGTATTAAACAAAAATGTAGGTCTTATGCTCCTGACTCACCACATAGCTGCTTAGCCCTGAGGATGTTTCCAAACTTTTAATATAATTTTTTATCGAATCCCCTATTGCAATGTAACATGGGGTCAGAGATTTTGGAACCAGCAAGTGGGCGGTCACTGTTGAGCTCAATTGTCAAATGATTTAACTCAGATAATTTAAATAAAAAGAATATAAGGTGATAGATATAATGAAAGGTAAAGCTAAACTAAATAAATATTAAACTAACAATAATAAACAATAAAGTAAATTGCCGTACGGTTAGGGTTAAAATCCTGAATTGAAACAGAAAGTGCAAATTATTTCAAAATCTCGTCTCGTAGACCCAATTTCGTGGCTCGTCTTGTCGCGTGAAAATTCTGTCCCGTCCCATCTGTAGTAGCTAACTTTTTTACTTGTGAATTAGTAAACTTTGTGTTTTCCACTAAAAAGTATATAATAATTGGCGGAAGGATACAGTACAGTACATTTTATAACTATTTCACACATCTAACTTAAAATTTGCAATAGACAATGAATTCTATTGTTCACAAGTTTGACTGATTTAAGCCTTAGTTTGACCTTTGACCGTTTAAATGTAGTTAGTGTGGCTTGGCGCAAAGACGACAAATATCTGTGTCTTCTGCAACTAAACGCTCGTTCTTGTGACATGTTTGTTCAGTTTTTTGAAAAGGACATATAAGTAGTTTTGTTGATATAGATAATTAGGTCTATTATAGGGAAATATGTGTCTGTCCTGAAGCATTAGCAGGGTAAAGGCATTCAGCTTGACTTGTTGCTTTTGATCTGGCTCACATCCATCAGATTTATGTCTAACTGCGTAATTGTTACGTTAGTGTGTCGTAAATGACTGGAAATCTGTACAGGACATGTTTGCACCTGCGTCTGAATGTATAACAGTAATCTGTTCGTTATAGAGTCAAGCCTTTGTACGGAAAAGGCTAAAAATGCAGATATTCTGACGTGTATCTTGATGTTGTCGGGATACCATACTTTCACACTCTCTTTTAATACTGGAGAAGAAAATACTGGATTCTCAATTCCACAAACAATTAAAAAAGCTAATTGTTAGGTCTAATTTTCAACACAAAGTAGTGGTCTTCATTCTCTGTTTAGAAAATACCAAATTATATTCTGTTTTGTGTAGTACTGATGCTTAGTCAAATGAGTATCTAGTTTTGATGCTAGTTTTGATTGATTCATATCTGATTTTGATAGTTTTTCCACCTTTAGTGTATGGTTAGTAATTACTAGGCCTATCCAGGAAACACACAAACAGTCAAAAAATCTGTTTGTTTCACTTTAGTTCATTTGTTTTTCACTTTAGTTCATTTAGGCCATCTCTAATTTAATTGCCAAAGCATGATTGTTGATGACATCAGTATGACTCATTTGTGACTCTAATACCTACATTTTCAGATTTTAGTACAATAGGAATGCTAGATAACAGTTTGAGTTTTGAATTGGTTTGTAGTTGATTTTTTCTTGAATCTTTCAGTTGTTGATGCTCATTTTAAACTAATTATCCAACAATTGCGGCCATACCTGCTTGTTAAAGCCTGATCTCGTCAAATCTCAGAAGCTAAGCAAGTTAGGGCCTGGTTAGTACTTGGATGGGAGACTGCTGGAACGCCAAGTGCCACAGTGGGACGACAAAAGTGGATTGTCGTCGTGTGAGTGGGGACTAGATTGTAAAGCAAGGTAGAAAAGTGCTATATAAATAGG
Organism: Mugilogobius chulae; assembly: GCA_038363315.1. NCBI lineage: Eukaryota > Metazoa > Chordata > Actinopteri > Gobiiformes > Gobiidae > Mugilogobius > Mugilogobius chulae. The sequence continues at coordinate 815,369 of CM076412.1, forward strand.
CATTTTTTAAATTTACCATTTCAATTAGAGCCTATAGCCCAAATGTTTCAGCCCTAGTTCAAACATTTTTTGCAAAGACATTTAATTTTCCATTAATGATCCACATATTCCTGATGCGTTGACCAGCTGGCTTTGAACTTCCACAGAGTTACAGCCTATAAAGTTAAGTCGTATTAGTGATTAGTAAAAAAACACACAACTTTAAAATTTACCCGTATTTTATTTACAAAATAACTTGCATTCCTGAAGGCCATACGCTGCATTAGCTTCGCCCGGTTCACTTTGATCTCGCCTCGTCTCGCATGTATAAATATCCACCAAGGCCGCGCACATTTTCTGTCAGATTTAATGCCGGCTCCTAAAACGGCATTGGCTTTTCGTGAGGAGGAATCTGCAGCGAAAGACCAAGAATTCACCAAAAAACCCAGGCCCTCCAACTCACTCCCCATCAGACGTTTGTCATCTGACCACTTAAACAGTCACAGCGCCTTTGGCTTCTCGTCCTGCTGCAGAAATGTGAGCGGCTTTTTCCACACCGCGTATTTGAAGAAGGATGCTTCCCCAGGCCTTTTTTGTGCTACATTAAGCGCTGTCTTCTGCATGATGTCAAAGGACCTTGGTACAGTTCTCCACAGCTGACTTAACGTAGGTAGGAGGAGACACGAAGGATATGAAGTTGGATAAGTTGTGTCTTTGGGGCCTGTTTCTTAGTTGTTATTTTTATTTTATTTTTTTCTATTAATCTAATTTGAATGAGCGATGTGGTTATAAAAATGAAATTGCAATCCTATTCTTGTGACTATGCTTTTTTGATAAATCAGTCATTTTGTAATTTCCAAATTTTCTGTTCAATTCTGCTATGTTCAAAAATAGACTAATTTCAACACAATTTTTCTATTAAGTCCACAGGAATTGTGATAAATGCTAAATTGTGATGAGGCTTAAATAAAAGATTGCTTACATATGTATCACTCGCTTGATAATGAAAACAAAATGCGAAATGCTACGTTTTGAACTTGCATGACTGCGTGACTTTGCAGCTTAAAGTGTGTATGACAGGTTAGACCAGGGGTCTCCAATTAGATTTTCCCAGAGTCCAGACTTTTCTGAGTACTATGGTCCGAGGTCCGGACTACAGAACCGCACCACAATTTAATGTTTTTTCTTTGCAATATTCACAAACAAATCATAAAAGGGCAATTCAACATCAAATGTATTATTTTATTTTTTCAGACCAAATGATCTCATTAATGACAAGAGCAGCAAAAGCTCCAAAGAAAGACCCAAAGTGGATCTTGGACTGTCAGAATAGGTTTAAAGTTATTTCAAAAGCAAAGCACATACACATAACGAATGAAACAGGACGAATACACTAATTGCATAAATAGTGTTTTTTGAGCTCAGTTTGATGGTCAAATCATCATTGCCTCGTTTTAATCATTCGATAAGCATGTTTGTAGTTGAAAAAGATTTTTGGACCCAGATTTGAGTCACTATTTTGATAACTTGAGACTTGATTTGTTACAATGGACTAAGACTTTGGACTCGACGTGGACTTGGAGCTCTGTGATTTGAGACGACTTGATTCTTCTTCACAAAAAAAAAAAGTAATTTTACATGAACAAACTGGAACATGTTTCTCCACACTTCTTTACCAGACTTTTATTTTTAACAATAATAATAAAAAAGTATATAATAAGTGTAGAAATACAAGATTTATTTTATAATTTGACTTGAAAAAAGCTAAAAGCAGAGGATTTGCACTAGACTTGGACTTGGAGGGAACTGACTTGGGACTAGACTTGGACTTGTCTCTCTTTAACTTGGACTTGAGGCTATAGACTTGAGCCATACTGCTATTTAAAACAAAAAACTCTTTATTTGTGGAGTTGAGCCAAAGTCACGTAAACATTTAGTTGTAAAATACTTGAAATTGATAGAAGTCTCAAAAAATCCTAAAATCTCGGCCTCGACTGAAGACTTATAAAATGGACCATCCTTCTGTGGCTGTGTCTGTGGTCTTTGGCAAAGTGGGCGGTCCATCTCTGCAGCGATTCCAGCAGCTTGTCAATATTTCTCTCTCTCCTCCTCTTCCTCCTCCTCTTCCTCCTCCTCATCTCCTCCGCTGAAGGGTCACCGCTGCTGCAGAGTCGGTCCTGCGAGGATGCCCGGAGGCTCACGTGGAAGTCCGCCACTGCTGAAGCCGCATCTCCAGGGGAATCTCACTACAAAGGCATGCAAACTAAAGAATTACTGTTCTCTGACCCTTTCTCAAACGCTCGCACTGGCCCTGGGTCAGCCGATGCCACGACCACACAATCTCACAAACACAATCCGCAGCCGAAAGGGGGATGGAAGTTGGAACTATATTTTGTCTTCTCACATATTATGTTTATTGTCTTTTATGCACAAATTCAACAATAGACATTCAACTAAGAACTAATTACACACACAAATTATTTCTCATTCAACAAGAAGCCTACCGTCCAACATTGAAAGCAATTATAGTTTCGTTACGCCTGCACAATGTTGTGAAGTGTAGTTAGGGTAAAGCTTTGATCTACAGACTAATAATATTTCTGTATTAACGGTTAGTTGTGCAATTACAATTACTTTGTCTTTATTCTATCATTTAGTAACTCGAGTGTTTAACACGTGTAAATCCAAAGACTAATGCTTTGAAGCTTTTTTGTAAATGCCTTTAGTAGTATCCTGGCACGTCAAGACAATACTTTTCAAACTAATAACGTATTTAAAGAGAAGCTAAACCCTAAAACAACTTTTTTTGGTTGTTAAATTGTGCATATTGTGTTTAAATAGCATTGCCATCGTTTTGAGTCGTTTTTTGGCATTTTTAGTGCAAACCAAGCAAATTTGCAAGTTTCAGGTCAAAATAGTCACAAACTGGCTGTGTCTCTCTCTCATACACGCTGACGACTCACTGTGACGTCAGCGTGTATTTTCCACTCAAAATTGAGCACTAGATGCAGACACCTGCTGTCAATCCAATCACACCGCTGCTCTCTTTTACTCCTTTCCCAATGCATTTCAATGAGTTTGCGGTGTTTGAAATGTGTTTGTGGGTGTGGTTTAGGGGGTGAGCTTTACTTTAAATCTGGGAGCAAAAGTATGATGGGTATGACCCCTTACATCGTCCATAGTGACCTGCGGACAGCTCTGCTTTCACAGTGGACCCTGGAGCTAGCCCACCCATGGCTATGCTGCATCCTCTTTAAGCGCGATGATTGGGCAAGAAAAAACACTAGCTCAGGCGAAAACCAGATGTTTTAAGGTATACTTAAGGCATACCTTATTGTCCCCGTAGGGAAATGTGTCCTCTGCATTTGACCCATTCTTCAATACCTCTGGGGCATCTCCTCAGCAGCAGTGATCGCCACAGTGCAGCACTTGGGGACCCATCTCCAGATTTTTTTAGTTTTTAGAACCCTGTATTTGACCCAAGTCTACATTTTTTCAGAGACAATTTATTGCGTATAATTGGGCGGGGATATCTGAAACACAGGACTTTTTGAGGGCCACGGTTTGCAAGGCAAAACAGGATTACTCTAACATATACAAATCAATTTATTCAGACGTGGCTTTATCGGGCAATTGGTCTTGGATAACAATTTTTTTTAGTTAATTTTTTATTTCAAGCGCTCCAATATCTCCCTCATGAACATTGCAAAAACAGTCAAATAAAATATTACACAAAATTCTCCTCTGTATTATTGTCTGTATCTTTCTCCTCTGATTATCCACAAGCCCAAACCCAAGCCCCCCAAGGGTAGAACATCACTTTAAGAGTATAATTACAAGATTGCATGTGCCAGAATAAACATCAGTGACACAGAGGAGACCCAAACGGAGGAGAGAGAAAGAGAAGGAAGAGGCGATCTGCGAGCTGCTGCTGTGGGCCACAAATGAGCCTGAACACATCATGCAGGATTTGAGGCACAAGATGGAGGGCGCAGGGGTATGAAAGAGTCTTGTTTTGACAGACGACTCCCTCAGTATTGTTATTGAGAACAGAAAAAAACTCCTCCTGCTGTGTGAAGTTTATAATGCTTTTTCAACTTCACAGGTTCAAAAGTAGGATACAGCCCAGATCTAAGGCCTGGTCTTCACTTCGAGATCGGTTTCATTAGAAGACAGTTTTGGATGTTCTACTGCAATAACTGTATCAATCAACAAACTGTCGCCTTAGTTTATCCCTCAGGGGCAATTAACACAAATTTCAGTCTTTAATTCTTGTTGTTTGTGACCAACTTCATGACAACATGAGTTAAACAGCCAAAAGTAGCTATTGTTTTGGGTAATGCATTTGAGGATAATAGATTGAAGACCTAAAACTTTATCAAGCAGTAGAGCGAGCCGGTAACTTGTCAGTTGGAGTCAGTGTCGAATTTGAGTCAAAACTTGATGTGCGCCATACCCAAAAGCTGCTGCACAAGTGCATAAGCTTTAGTGTTTGACTACGGCAAACACTAGCATTTATACCAGAGGTGGGCAATATTTTTTTCACAAGGGCCATATTTGAATCTAGACAAGTGGCAAAGGGCCGAATAAAACAAGTTGTCATTACTGCAAGCCCATTTCTTTTAAAAATAAATCACAAATACAAAAATTTACTAAATCAGTCAAGGAAAAAGCAATCGATTACCACTTATTTCAAGAAATGTTTAGAAAACCTGATTAAAACTAGTCGAGGGCCGCAGTTTCCCCACTAACTAAATATGATCTCAACGTTTGTGAAAACACTATATTTAACCGTTAATAAGCTTAAAGGTGACCTATTGTGTTTTTTTATATATTTAGTAAGAAGCTGGAACATCTGCAGATCAGTAGTTTACCTGTTGTTCATTGTAAAACACAAAGTTGATCAAAAACAGCTTAAAAATAGGAACAGCTTTTGTGACTTCCTGTTCAAAACTGCAGATCTGATAAGCCCCGCCTCTTCATTTTAAAATGTAACTGTAAAAAGCAACAGATTTTAAATAACAAATTATTATTGTTGGAAAGTGGCTCTGGGACTGTTTTGAACTATATATACTTCACTTTGAGTATTAATCTTCTGAAATATATCAAGTAAATACAGACAAGTGGGAGGGGATAGGTGGTAGGTGAGAACAGGGATTTCTGAGCACTTGAGTTCCAGCTGAAGAACAATACAGGATTACTCAAACATACATGAATCAATTCAAATATAACTTTGAGTAAACTAATGCTAAAGGAAGCCCATCATAACAAGGTTAAAAACTTAGAAAAGTGAATTTGACATAATAGGTCCCTTTAAGCAAACAGGATCTTATTTACCAAACTTATTCTTACTGAAAGTGTACGTATGAATAGGGCTGGGCGATGTATTGTTATATATCGTAAATCAAGATAGGTACTGCACCAGATATGTGTTTGTCCATATCGTACATATCGAGATATTGTATCACTGGTGAAAAAGAACTCCTAAAACTAATGAAAAGCAGTCACAGTTACAAAGAAAAGTGACAAAGAGGAGAAGATCAGTTCAATTTTCTTTTTGTTGTAATAGTCAAATTATAAACTTGTGTTATGCATAGAATTTTAGTTTTACTCAGCAAAAGGCATAACTAAAATGAAGTTATTCATTGAAAATGTACATTTTCTATTTAGCAGACTAAAGACTTAGAAAAAATACTTTCACTTAAAAAATATCATTTCAAATATATCAATATGAGCAAAATATTGAAGTATTCCTTTTCGTCTATATCGCCCAGCCCTACGTACAAAACAAAAGCAAACTTCCACAAACTGGAAAATTTCTAATTTTTCTCAACATTTCTTTCTGGATCATCACATCCAATTATTGTTGCTCTAATCATTTACAAAATTGTGTATCTTCGAGTGATAGTGATTATTAACTTGTGAATGCGTTTGTTGCGTTGAAAAGTAGCTTGGAGACAGTGCTTTCCTACCTACTCTTGTGAGATCAGTAGTAATTTATTTAATCTTTGCATTCAAAATATAAAATTACAACTTAAACACCGCTTGTCCCCTATTTCATGCAGTTGTTCATTGTCTGCTTTAAAGGAACGCTGGTGTTTTTTCCAAACAAATCATTGTTGCCATGATTGTGATTTCAATTATGATTTCAATTATCGTGATTATTATTTTTTTCCATAATCGAGCAGCCCTAATTGTGAGGTGATGTTTCTTTTTTGTTTGTGAAATCTGTTATATGTGCATAAATCGACTGAACAACTAAACTTATGCAACCCTAAGATGGTTCTCTTCATGACTTAGCTCCTGTTCTGTTCTTTTGACAACTATTGGCAGTGATTGATTGTAGAGACAAGGCTTCACTCACACATTTTCCCACGATCTGTTATCTTCCATTGCAATCTTTTTTGTCACTCTGAACAAAAGACACCTACGCCACTTATCTTGTCTTTGAAATCTTGCCTTTTTATAGTTGTTACACTTCATACACAGCCTTAAGTCTTTCCCTGGGGCTGCTTGCGTACCTTCATGTCGACTTGCCTCTCGTCTGTGTGAGTGTACAGTGAGTCATGTCTCTGTCCACGTCTTCTCTGGTCCGAGGTTTGGCCTGAAGCCCCGAGACTGTGGTCCAGGCCTGGGGGGTACAAAGAACGCTGCTGTCGTAATGCCCAATAATATGTCTCATCCGCTGCAGTCCAAGACGGCCTCGAGGTCCTTCGTCTGACATTATACATCTTGAACCATTGTTGCACGGTTTTATCTTATTTCCTGTTGCTTTCTTGATTTTACTTATTTCTGTTTGAGTGTGGAAGTTTGAAAGGAACTGCGTTGTTTTCAGAACAGTTGTGGTGACTTTAGAGAAGAGAAGAGCTTGTGAGACTAAAACTGAGGCATCTTCAGTGCTACCACGCTTAAAATTTGTTAATGCAGCTTTCATGTGTCCCTTGGAAAGTTCTTGAAGGATGATAAATATACATGGACTTTCTCACATGTTGAGGAAAGAATTGAGACACTCACTCTCTCATTCATTCACTATAGGGGAATTTACTGTGTTGTCAATTGATCTAAACATGATTGTTTTTGAAGGAGGAAGTCCCAGTGATCTCACAGAGAGATTGAGAGACCTTGATTTGGTCCAACTCAGCCCTAGTGTTAATATTTATAAATAAGAAATGAAGTGAGGCAACAGTGTGTGACATACACATTAGAAAATGACATGCTAGTATTTATACATCATTTGTTTCCAAGAGTCGGGGTTCACAAAAAAAACAAAAACATTAAAATGTGATGTAGTGTTTTTAGTAACAAAAGCTGTTGGTCATGACTTCATTAGATTGTTTGATGGGTCCCAGAGTAACACAAGTTTGGAAACACTGATATTCATTATGTTGCATATCCAGAATTCTTGTGTTAAGAAATGCTGTGTTAAAAAATTTTGGAGACTTGTGTGGAAATTTTATGTCTAAACAGATGCAACACATCTTTGTGTTAACCTGTTAACCAATCAGATTGTACGCAGCTGCATAAAATATAATCACATTTTACAGGTTGGCTCGGTGGGTAGCAATCATGGTTCTCAAATTGAAGACCCAAGGTTCAGTTCCCGTGTCCCCCAAACCCACTATGAAGTGAAACATGTAGGAAAAGGTGGTTAAGCACTAGGGCTGGGCGATATGGACAAAAATGTATACCTCGATATATTTTGTTCACATCTCGATCTCTTTGAAATTAAATTTTTTAAGTGAAATATTTTTTTCTAAGCCAACAGTCTGCTAATTAGAAATTAGAAATGTAAATTTTCATTAAATAAATTAATTTTAGTCGTGCCCTATGCTAAATTCTAGTTTAGTTAAGTTTATATTTCGACTATTGCAACAAAGAAAATTTGAACTGATCTTATTGTTTTCTTCTCTGTCACTTTTCTCTGTAACTATAACTGCATTTCATCAAGTTTTACTAGCTCCTTTTCACCAGTGACACAATATCTTGATATGTGCAATATGGCCAAATTCATATCTTGTCCAGTACATATCTGTATATACGATATATATCGATATATCGCCCAGCCCTATTAAGCACTATATAGAATAAAATGATTAGAATGAGGACCACATAGATTTTAACTGTGCTCAAGCATTAAACACAACAAATGTGTTAAATGTCCAACACAATCACCGACACATGTGTTTTTCTTAACTAGACTCGCTGGTGTGTTGTTTTTAACAAATGGCATGGGCCATGTGAAAACAACATTAAATCATATGTTTTTGCTATGTAGTTTATTGCTTTAGTCAACTAAGATATTAAGATTTTGGAAATATTTTGTGCTACGTTTATCTTAATCTGTTTTTAAAGCTGCACTATATTACAAGTATTTCGTTTTTTCTTGATTTTAAGTTTTAATGCTTTGTAAGTGAAATGACAGCTCGCCACCACATTCTGCTCCAGCCGTTGTCAATCTTGTTGTATTACGTCATGCCACTTGAACCCAACAACATCCTCCGATCCAGATTTTAGGGAAGGCAGATGGTGCGGACTGGATGGTGGTACGCTGTGTTTTAAAAAAAGAAAAACTACCCGGGATGTGTCGATGAAAGGAGCTCCTGTGTGCTTTGAACGCTGCGTCTGTCATGGCTGCTGTCTGCCGTGTGGCTCCGGGTCAAACTGTGATACACAACTCCTGGAATTTGAGCTTTTTAACTTTTTCATGTTCAAATCGACCGAGGGGAAACACTGAGGGGGGCCACAGGAAGTCTCATTAATATTAATACGCTCCTGTGTGAAGGAGGTATGAAGACCTTTCTGCTTTATCTGCTTTCAGCCCCTGTTGTGCCGCTGCTCTCTCTCTCTACAATATTTATCATGTTTTTGCCTTCTGGATAGGCTGATGGAGATTGGCGTGGAACCCTAAATGCCATACCAATAAAATTACAACCCTATTATTCCAGATTTTTCTATAAGAATACAGTATTAGACCCAGTGACAGGTATAGTAGTTAGAGATACATGCACCGATTCTGATTCAAGTACCAATCCATGAAATTTTACTTAATTTGGTTCAGTTGATATCTTTGTTGTGCTTTTAATTGGACAATAATGACCTAGACAAGAGCGTATCACATTTTTACAATAATATCAAATATATAACAGTGAATACTGTACAATTTTTCTGATAAGTCAGCTGTGTTTTGAAGAAAAAAAAGTTATGCTTTCGATCTTTACAATGGTTTCAGTTACTAATTGTATAGGTATAGGATAGCAACAGTCATTATATTTCAACTCATCTTCTTACTTATCAAGTTAAATAAATAAATCATATGACTGACTCTGATAACAGCGAATAGTGAATTTCCAGAAATTCCATTACCGATACAGCTTTTTCAGTTCCAATACAGATTCTGGTCCTTTAGCATTCTGATATGTGATATCAATCTATACTAAAGTAGGCACTGAAATAGCTTTTTTTTTCTTTCTCAGAACATAACAAAATGTGTCACATAGTGTTATGTAATTGCTATTTATTGTAAGTGACAGCAACTTTATGTGAATACAAGTTGAAATAACCTCAACCTGTAATAGGTTATTAAATGTCCAATTAAAGACACAATCATGAAATCGACTGGGCCTATACAATAGGACCGAAAGATACAGACTAAATGCCTTGTAGCCAATTTAAAATGCATCTATTTCTGATAAAATTAGATCCTCACCTATGTCTACATCTAGAGCCTTTAATTCTCTGAAAAAAATGCATTTAAACTTATTGGACCATCGATACTGGGATTGGGTATCGTTAGATATATTTACATAGTTGGACCTTTTGATCACTTTATTCATGCCCATGTCTTTATGTCTGTATTTGACACAATATATTTTTCCATAAGTCACATTTGTTGTTGTAGTTGTTGATCAGTGATAAAGTTGTTGTTCTGATTCACTCTCAATGTGAAGTTTCCCACAGAGGTCTGTTTGTGGGCGTGGCCTCTGGTGCAGAGTGTATTTATTGTTTTGCCACTCATTTTAAATGTTAGAAGCATTTTTCAAAGAACATTCATGCATAACCTCGGGCTCTGTGCACGGAACGTCAGTTGGTGTGATTATTTTCATAATAACTAACTTATGAGTATAATTAGTATTTCCTGTTAGCTTAGCATTTAGACACAAACCTGTGTGTGTCTAAATGACAAAAGTGTCTTTACAAAATATTCTCATTATTTCTCTTTAAACTGTTTTCAGAGTCGTCCACCACAAATCACTGTTTACTGTCTGATCTTCTGAGTATTTATTCATTTTAGACTGATGTAGTAAAAACCTCATTGAATTTAACTGAGCAGAAAATACTCATAAGTACACAACGTGGGTATTTTGTGAGGATGGGAAGATCACTAGATTTTCACCGATACTTCAATTTGCACATGGATGATGGGAAGAAGATACAAGATTCCCATCACGAGTATTTTGAATACAAACAAGCCAACTGGCATTCCGTGCACAGAGCTTATTGAATGCAAGACCCTTTAAGCATTTTGGCATGCTGAAGTTTCAAAGCTATAGATTCCATAGACAGATGAGCTTGTTTCATGTCCTCAGACCTCTGCTGCATCTGCACACGAGGCGTATGTGTGAGCGTGCTGCAGCGCCCTGACATCTCTCCTGAACTGAAGCGAAATCCCTGCAGGCAGCCGCAGAGGGTGGGGTGTGGGGGGGCGTGGGGGGGGCAGAGGGTGCGGGACGGGGAGGAGCGAGGTGCGACCCCTCAGGGCTGATGTTGTTCTGTGATCGCGGCTCCTTCCACACACGGCTCCGCACACTCCCGCGCTGTCGGTGAGCCGGATGGTGCACTCATGCAAAGAAGCCCGAGCGCCCCAGGAATAAAAATAAACATCGAAATTCTCATCTGTGTATTGTCTCTGTCGACGAAAGTCTGCTTCTTATTTCAGATGGGAAAAGTGGAAGTTTTGTTTTTTCTGTTGCAGACGTTTGATTGGAAGAGATGGATTTTGTGTATGAATGAGTTTGGGATGTGTAAACAGTTGTGTTTTTTGTACAGAAATATTTGTCTGTAACTTGACTATGCTGCAGTTTCCTTGTTTTTTTATGATTAAGCTTCTTTGTATGGCTGCAACAAGGTAATTGATTAAACGGCAATGACAAGACAATTATGTTATTTTAGTGTTTTTGATGTAAGCACTAGTTTACCTCTTCATCTGCAGCTCTAAAACAATCTCACATGACTCCATCTCAGCTCAAATCTTAGAGGAAATCTTAGCTTTTGAGTTCTAAACAACTACTCTATTAACTGAAACAATGTCCGCCCACCTAGTCGATTACCAAAACAACCTTTAGTTGCAGCCTTGTTGCTTTGTTTGCAGATGATTTGGTTCTTCACTATTGATCTGGTTTGAACCTGTCGTCATAAATGTGTTATAGCGACATGATGGAGCACCGGTTAGCGTTCTGTCCTCATAGCAAGAAGGTCCCAAGTACGATTCCCGAGCGGCTCAGGGTCTTTCAGTGTGGAGTTTGCATGTTCTCCCAAAGAATGTCCACAGTAGTCGCTCCCCTCGCCCAGGACTACAGAATGAAAACTGGTACAAGCATCTCTGCCATTGTGCTTAATGTGATTGTCTTAATAAGCCTTAACCTTTACAAACTTGGTTTAGTCTCAGTTTAATCCTGATTTTGAAGCAGTGTTTTAGCAACAACACTTTGGAGCTTTTATACTGTGACTTTAAAGATCTCCTCAAAATTTGGCTGGACCCATTTTATTTTTTTAATTCATTAACAGGCAGTTTCATTAATGCATTCTTTTACGTGTCCTCATGGAGTTGTCACCTGTTTGTCTTCATGGAGAAAAGACAAAAAGATTGAAGAAGTCTTGCTTCTCATTTATTCATTCATCTTATAAAAGGTTTTTTTGTTTTGCTCATAGACACAAACAGTGGAAACAAGTTGAAAAAGCTCCTTTGTCAGCTAACTACAAGAGTTTATCACTGTGAGAAAACAAAAGTTATGCTGCGAAATAAACATTTGTGAATGAAATTCAATCCCACGACCCTTAAAAGTGGTCGTGGATCGAAGCTTCAGGAGACCTGATCGACACATCTGCTCTTGTTCCGTTTTGTTATTTTATTTAAAGAAGTTTCCCCAGCTGACCAGATGGAGAGCGTCTCTTTCTGCATAACACATGCGCAGTAGAGCGGAAAGTGACGTCGACCAAAAATCCATCTATACTGCTTGATCTTGTTAGGGTCATGAGGTACTGGAGCCTATGCCTGTGACTTTGGGTCCTAGGTGAGGGGAACACCCTTGATAGTGGCCAAGTCGTCACAGAGTTAGAGCTGGTCATTTACTGTCTCGTTCCCTCACTAGGAAAATTTACAGTGATGCCCAATTAACTTAATTGGGAGGAAGCCGGAGTACCCAAGGAAACCCACAGTGACATGAGGAGAATGTGCAAACTTCACCCAGAGAGGTGTGAAAATGTTGACTTGGCTTGACCTAGGTGTCGAACCCACGATCTCCTTATTGGGAAACCAGAGCTTTAACCACTCTGCTACCCTGCACCCCTCACACATCATAAGCATCATATTTATAGTGTCCTTTATAAACCTCTGTGTTGAAAAATAATGATTGTTTGACAGAGTCACATCTCTTGTGAGGCGGGAGATGTTTTACAATCACTGACTGTTCTCAGAAATACCATGAACCATAGTTTACGATACAACAGAGCTAACATGAGTCACTGACAATGCCCTAAGAATGACTAAACTGCTTTATCAGATGTTTAACTTGTGCTCCAAAGAGTAAACTGTCTGTATGTGACGCGCATTGCCTCAGCCTCAGCACCGAGCCGGAGTTGTGTTGCACTAGAAACAATATTACCAATGCATGCTAAAAGGCAGCATTTCCCCCCTGACTACACGCAGCTCTGTTCTGGCTCTGTTTTTCAAATAGTGTGTTTCTGCAGAAGCCTCCAGGGCCAGCGCACAAGCCACAGCTGAGAGTGAACCAAACCAGAGCCAAGCCTGATTTGTGCGGCTCCCAAGGGCGCTGTGCTGCTGCTGCTCGCCATTCTGGAGACGCTTTTGTATGCGCCGCAGCTCTCTGTGTGGATGGGAACAGTTCAGTGGGTTTCACACTAAAGGTATTTTTGATATTGATAGAATTGTGAGTGTTGGGTCCAAATAGCTGTTTACTTTTTATCATTAGTACAGATTAGAACATCTTATTTTCATGCTCTCTTTATTTGTTATAAATACCAGCAACCTGAGCTGTATTTGAGGACTGCAGGACTACTTCGATTATTTTAGTCAATGGAGCAATTGTCAACTGATTTGTGGCCATGCTTGAGTTTGGTCAGATCTAGCGATAGACCGATATTTCTGCATATTGGCCTTATTGTCAGCCTTATGTTTTGGCCAATATTTGATCATATAGTATCAGCTGAGCTCTAAGTTTGTTTGAAGAGAAATAATAAGACTTGTTTTCTTTCTCTCTATTCCTAAATCTGCAGACCTCATCCTTTACATGTCTTTAAAGTGAGGCTAACACGCTTTCAGAGACTAACTCCGCCCACAACTGCACCTCAAACAGGCTCGCAAAAGTGGGAGATGCCCGGAGGCCTTTTAAGAGACGCCAGTGGGTGTGAACAGACATTGATTGACAGCACCAAATATGAACAGTGAGCTTGGCAAATGATGTGACGGAGCAGTCGGGTCCTGACCACTGACAGTCTATCTGAGGGAAGCTGTACTAGTCTTTGCTTACTTGCACGTCAAGATATTTGTAACTTTACAAAACATATGTATTAAACCTTTGCTTTAGTCTACATAGGCACATGAGCTCATGATGTGGGTATTTTCTAAAAATGAATATGAAAAACACTTCACTGACACGGGATTCGAACCAGTGCATAGTTGTACAAGCAGCTGTACTTCACACCACTCGTTCAACAAGCTGAGCCAAATGACGGCTGATATCAATGCGCAGCGAGTGATCGCTCTTCAACACTCCTCCTCCGCAGCAGCGGTGTCAGAGGAGGAGTTATTTATTCCTCTGGGCGGCTCGTCTGCCGCGTCAAGTCACTGTGACGTCAGAGGGAACTGAAAATGCACTGACAGCGTTTGCCCTGCGTGGCAGTACAGCGCGGTTTTACACACATAACTGCAAAATGAGCGAGTTTGCACAAAAATGTCCAAAAAGGCCTGGAAACAGTAGATAATTCAATTTTGACCCCATATACACAGTTTAACAGTGAAAAAAAGTTGATTCTGAGTTTAGTTTCTCTTTAAGTTTATTTTTGCTCTATGACTTCGGTTACAGCACAAGATTTGATATATACTTGTTTGTTTGTCAGTATGGTATACAGTATATACTATTGCAGCACATGGCTCCTTTGGTATACATAGTGATGATAAAAAACACCTTGTTTCACTGTGTATTGAAAAGGAGCACTTTTTTAATTGAATTGAAACAAAGAGACATAATAATAGAGGGATTTGACGTCACTTTCTACCCTACTGTGCATGCGTTATGCAGAAAGAGCTCCTCTCCATCTGCTTGAGGAAACTTCTTTGAATTAAACAATGAAACAGGACGACAGACAGCTAGTGGTTTTAATCAGGTCTGAACCGGTCTGACAGACGTCTGTCTCCTGAAGCTTGAGACAGCGTTTGTCCTTGTCGTTTTTTCACTCTCCTGAATGTAACTTTAGGTAGGATCAAATTTTATTCATAAATATTGATTTAGCAGCAGTGATAAACTCTTGTAGTTAGCTGACAACTGAGCTTTTTGACTTGTTTCCACTGTTTATGAGCAGCAGCTCTTTCTACAGATCTACAGATTCTACAAATCGGCCATTCATATTTTTCTTTTTTTTTAGATTGGTATCGGCACCGGCCAAAGAAAAGCCCATATCGGTGGATCTCCGATCTCAGAAGCTAAGCAAGTCAGGGTCTGGTCAGTACTTGGAAGGTAGACTGAACACCAAGAGCCTCAGTGGGACTGTTAAAGTGAACTGTTGTGTCTTTGGGCTAGACACTTAACCCACTGTGCCTCATTGTCTGCATATACTGCGTAAAAATATTAAATGACATGAATTAAATGTTACATTAAATAGCCTATGGTATTATAGAAGTTTACTTATAATAGTAACCTCAATGATCCGTCTAGCCTATCACTTTCTGATTTTGAATATAACTTACTTACTAGAAAGTCGAGGTTGAAGCTATATTGACATTTATTCCTTCCATATTTCAGAATTTGTCATTAGCTTCTTCATAGGGTAATCAGTAGAAGACCGTGGTACAACTGTTCTATTAAACACATCTCACTTGCAAGGGTCTAGAAATGTTTGCCGAACCAAAGTATGATGTAAAATAAGGGCGTGGTCACTCACTGGTCGCATAACCAAAACTAGCCCTCATTGTATTTTCCGTCGAGGCCTAATTGCCGATATTCAGTTTTCTTCTTGATGTAGGCTTCTTAAGAACACAATAGAAGCTCTTTGGATTGCTCTTATCAAACCTTTTCACAAAATTCTAATACAACAGTAATCATTTAATCATTACTGAGATACATTGGGAATATTGTTGTTGGGATATTTTGATAATACTGTTTAAAGTCGTGGTGTGTCGTGCACATCTGGGTCTCAAAAACATAGCCCAGCAAAAAAGAATAAATACATTTGGCCCTCAGGATAATCAAGTTGAATAGCCTGGGTTTATAGAGTGAAGTTTACTAGTAAAGTTGTCATTGCAAAGTTTAGTGATAAGGGTTTGTCTGTACTATCACTAGAACTGCCCAGTGTACTCCAGCCCAAACCTACAGCTCAGTAAAAAGTCATGTCTGGGAATGACAGACTCGTCTCATGTTACTGATGATTTAGACAGCTTGCTCTCGTCATTTCCTCTTAGACAAACTTCAGCCCACACTACTTTAAACTGTCCCATTTCCAGAAGGAGCAGGGCAGAAAGAAGGTCAACTATGTTCCTCAAGTTGTATTTTAATCTACTTTTTATATCTGACTCTGAATCGCAAGTTGCTAACCTGATTTTTGTCTTACACGTTGTTCCACTAATGCAACTCCACTTCTCCCCGCTATGCCACAGTCCTCTTCCAAAAGTTGCCTCAAACTCCTCTATCACTGTCTTTTATTCCTATTCCAAAGCTACAGTACTTCACATCAAAAAACAGCTGAGGTTTTGTTTGTGAGATATCTTTCGTTCCCTCAAAACACGATCTTCCTAAACCATCCAGACTTGTTTGAGCATTCTGCAACACCAACACATTAGGGAGGATTGATTTGATTGTTTACCTTGTGAAATTCCTTTTCAGTCAGTAGATAGAGCTCTAACTCTTAATTCCTGAATGGGAACACACGACTGTCATGTGTGCTTTACTAGACTACACATAAATGCGTTGTATTTGTCTTTTAGACCAGACAGTGGTTTCAGCCTCATATGTGGACAAGTATCACATTTACACACATTAATACCACATAATAGAACATTCTTTCTGTATTTTCTACGTCTCAATCGGAGCCGGCTTGGCATTATCATATAGTATATCATATATCGTGATATGATCCACTTACACCACAGCTCATTTTCAACCGAGGCAAAAGAAATTGTGACTAATTTCAGTATTTAGCGATTAATAGGCAACAAGCCTTCGAAAAAAGCCAAACAAACCATCTTATCACATTTTGTGCTTCATATTTCAGTCATTAGTGGGTTTGTTTTTAGGCTCAAACTTGAAAAACAGATCCATTTACGACCCTTGCTCTCAAAATTCATAAGCGAATTTCCAAATAAAGAAGTCCAAAGTTCCTATAAAGACTTGCACTCTTGGCAATTTCGTCTGATCTCTGTAAACCTTGAACAAAAGAACCTAGACAGTGGAGCTCTGCAGTGGCTAAAACAAATAATGAAGAAGTAAAACATTACTTTGAAAGGGAACAGAAACACATAATTATAACAAAATAACACCATATGTATATGTCACTATTGTTACGCAAATATTTCTTTTATATCGGATAAATATGGCCTGCCCGAGAGCCACATTGGAGCTTAAGAGCCTCATGTGGCACTAGAGCCGCAAGTTGTAGACCCTTGTAGACCTCATTCACAAATTATTGTGGAGATCAACAAAAGAGGTGATTTTGTTGGACTAATAAAACCAAAATTGGTTTTCTCCATTACAGATGTAAAAGCAGCTCCCATGATCAAAATGAGACTGCTGTTTGCTCTCTGCGTCTAATTACAACTCACAGTTCTTTGATTCCTGCTAACTGTTTACAATGAATGTTTTCGTAAATCACGTACAGCATAAACCAGACCTTTGTTTCTTCATTATCTGCTGCAGACTTCCAAAACAACAGCTTAACCTCTTAGACCTACAGACTACATCTATGCAAACATAAAATTAAAAGCATTGCAAGCTTAATTTCTCCTCTAAATTCTTCCATTTGCAAATTGAATCTCCCTTGAGGCCTCGGCAGACACGCAGCGCTGTGGTCCCCGTGGTTCAGATGTCACTTTGGATCTCCCAGTGCCAGAGGTGATGAAGCTAATTTGGTGGTCACTCATGACACGAGGCTAACAAACAAAGCCTCATGGGTCCTGGAGCGCTGCAGCCTCTCCGCTCCTGTTTGGAGTTGTGTAAGAGCTGGACGCTAGCTGCAGGGCGCTAATGCTAACTAAAGCCTGTTCAGGGTTTTGTAAGAGCTTCAGGGGACTAATGTTTGACCCACACAATTTGAGGAAGAACTCCAAATGATTAAACAAAATCTTATTGTACAATGAATGACAGTCAGTGAATGGGCCACATCTTGAAATCTTGACATCGTTTTTTACAATGATGTTTGTATATTTCTGCCTATAGTGCATTTTGTGGCAGCAGTTGCTCAGTGATTAAAAAGGCAAGGCAATTAAACGAAAATTTTTGATTCACTTATTGGGTTGGAAATTTTGAATCCAAAGATTGACAGAAGACAACATTTTGAGGCACAATTTTAATAGGCATGCATATATTTTTTATTCATTGGATTGAGTCTGTTTAACAAAAACGCAATACAACTTTTTTCACCCAACTCTACATTAAATTATCTGAATTCTCAGTTGGAAGATTGCTGTTAGATCAGAAGCAGACTTTAATTAGTCCTTGGGGAAGACAAATCTCCAGAAGAAGATTTTTTGTTGTGGCGTCATCATCCATCAGTAAGTAAGTCTTATTAAGTAATATAGACACAAAGAAATATCGGCTGAACCAGTAACCAAGAGGCGATGCTTAATCCAGCAAAATTTTATGGATTGGTGATATCTGATCCCAGTATCGATTTGTAAGTAATCTTTATTTGTATAGCGAGTCACAAAGCGCTTTACAGTGAGATGAACTATACAAATAAAGGAGGTGTGAGTCGAAGAAGTACAATTTGCTGCACTTTTTTTTTTAATCTGCAATATGTCCGACCAGTCTTGCGATTGCAATTTGCGATATTTAATTGATAGAATTCAAAGTACATTTTTTTTTTGTTTTGGAGAACTGACTAAATGAAATATGGTAAGGAAATGATAAATGAATAAAATAATCATGCACATATTTTAAAACAGATTGAAACTATTGGATTGTCGGTTTTTACACAGAAAGGCACATATTTAGTTGTTGGTGAAGGAAGTATGGAACTTGAACACTGGCAGCCTTTGTAATTTGTTAATTGCATTTATTGACATTGCAATTTCAATTTCATTGCGGTTAGGGATGGGACAATATACGATATTATCGCTAATCGCGATAATTAGGGGCCGCAATTAAAAATCGTATCAAGTTTTTTTATAATCTTGATAATCGTACGTGATGATAATCGCAATTATAGCAGCAGGTTCGTGCCTGTGGCTTCATAAGAGCATCTAAAATCTGACGCTGTGAACCCAGAAGAAGCTGTATTATAGTTAAACAAAGAAAAGGTTCATGTGTTAAAGTTAATTAAAGACTCTGAGACAAAGTTAGAAGATTTTTGTTCAACATTGTAAACATTTGTTCACTTTGAATCATTATTGATTGTACTTAGACCAAAATACAAAAAGTAGTTGTTCAAATACATACATATTGTGCAGTAATAAATATTTCAGTGATTTTGAATCGTGCACTTTTACATTTTGTAAATGATCGTGATATTATCGTTAATCACGATTATTTTGGTCACAGTAATCGTGAGTGCAAATTTTAATATCGTCCCATCCCTAATTGCAGTATCTATAGTTGTGCATTCCTAAGAAGAGGATAGTTGGTTGTTAATACATTCTCAGGTAAAACAGGAATTGCTGAACGAAAAGGTTGGTAACCACAGTCCACACTTGGATCCATTGTGCTCCTGTACACAGCCTGTAAAATATTCACTGGTTTAGCATATCTAGCTCTCCTGACTTCCCAATATAGTATTTCCCAGTCTCGAGCGTTACTCTAGGTAAGATCCAGGTCTCTGAAGGAACCGTTTCCTGATCCTGGCAGTGCTCCCTGTAGCAGCAGAAAATCCCACACCGGAATCTGAACCCTTCTATGGACATCCATAATTCAGCAGTCATGTGAACCTCCACCACTGCTCCAGCAGCTACACCGCACGGTTGGAGCGACTGGGCTGTTGTTTTTATGCTTGTCATGTCACAAGGCCAGAGACATTACACTGGATGAACAATGGCATGTATGTGTTACGTATATCTGTATTTTCAAGGTTGATTTAGTGAATGATTTGACAAAATGAATGCTTAGATCATGATTTAGATGTACTATTGTATATTTTCTTTTTGTCTTTGAGGTAATAGTGTTTTTGCTTCTTCAGAAAGTTCCTGCTTCACTGTTATTGGTTAAATCCAGCTTCGAAACATTATCACAGAATCAGATATATATTTGAACAAACAGCTGCATTGAATAGAGAAATGTAAAGCAGATTGTCACAGAAATGACCTCAGAACTGAATTTTGCCCAAGACGATTCGGTCTGTTTTTTCCATTTGGTTCTTGGTTAGCAAATGTTGTCTCGTTTAATGCCCTATCTAGACCAGACCAAGATTAATTTTGTCATAGACCTGCCTTAGATATGATAACACGCATTAAGTCAAATCTTTCTTTGGGTTGAAGTTACTGAAGAAAAAGATAGACTGATATATCGATCAGCCGATATTTAGAAATGTTTGTATATTGTATATGGCTATCAGCCTCCATTTTGACCAATTTCTGATCAGGCAGTTGTTTGGGTTTTTCCTCTGTGGGAAAGCTGCTCTCACAGTGATCAGCTGAGTCTGAGTTGGTTTGGAGAGAAACATTTTATCCCTCTCCATTTCTAAGTCTGCAGTTTTGATTTTATCATTAACATGTCTTTGTTTTATTCTTGTTCTATGACTTTGGCTGCAACACAAGTAGAGATGCACCAATCCAGCTTTTTCAGTTCCGATCCCGATACTTTGGGATACCGATACTTAGGTATCTGTCGATACTCGTTATCAATAGGTACTTGTGTAAGGAATAAAATTAGTTGTTTTTTTTCTTTTCAAAACTCGATCCAGCAAAATTTCCTGGATCAGCACTGATCCTAGTATCAGATTGGTGCATCCCTAAACACAAGTTTTAGTAAGTGTAGAAATCGGCCTTGAAAATCGCCCATTGTTATCGGCGCGAGCTGACAATTTTTTTCTTAAAATATCGGTATCGACATTGATCAAAGAAAAACCCATATTGGTCGATCTCTATAGATGCCAAAGATTAACACAATCGTCACACTGTAGTCAATTTCTGATTAGTTGTTTTTCTAAAAATCCGAAGGATCTGAAGAGCATGTTTAAGTGATAAAAACACACCATATAATACATAATATTTGGCATGTTTAGCATAGTAAAGCTATGCAATATGATATCAAATATAGTCGCTATTATAGTTAGTGCAACAATAAAATCACAAAGGCTGCACATCAGATGTTTGCTTATTGCAGTTATATTTCGACAACCAAAGAAATGTGACCCTCCAGTCTCAAAATGTTATCTTTATACCTTTATTTGAAATTGTACTAATGAAGGAATCAATGAAAACAATATATTTTTTTGGCATGAAGTCCATCAAACCCTTAGCATCCATTTCTTTCTAGACACAAGCATTTCTCTAACACCCCCCTCCCCTTTTCTTCTCTTCTTGGTGTATTTCGGTGAGCCTATTTACCACCCAGACTCTCCTCTGTCTTCATCTCTATGGCCACACCTGTGCGTTTGTATCTCCGCCGTCTCCTCTCCTCCATTGAGACCCGCTGAAGCACATGCAGGTGTCTCCAAAAACCCCCTCCTTTAGCCCCTCTCTCTGGCACGTGGCTAAGAGCTCTGGCCACCTCACTTGCTTCTTTGTCTGTCCCGAATCCACTCTACCCTCCAAGCACTCTTGAATGAGTAAGAGACATCCCCCCTTTGTTAGCCGTGACAGGTGCCTTACACAAAACAAAAAAAAAGGCACGAGCTGGGACATCGTTAGCAAGCTAGCAAGCGCTGTGTTTGATGTAGCCGGCCCAGATGCACTGCTAATAACCCCTCCCAAAAAATAAACAAAACCTTGTAAAAGATAAACTCCAATTTGAATGATAAAAGCAGGCTTGACAGACAGTTGCGATTTCAATTGACAAAACTGTCCTTTTTTGTCAACGCCACCTTGGATTTTTGTTTTGCAAGGTGATAGCAATTTCGTAGCGTCAATCACGAGAGTAAACAAAGCAACAGACAAATTAGTGTGGATAAAGAGAAGTGGGTGTATATGCAAAGGCAAGCATGATCTCTCAGAAAACTGCTTGCTGCTAAAAGACTGGAGCTTTGAACAGAGCAGAGAATCCCCAAGGCGCGAAAAACCCCAAGGGAAACACGAGGCCCCGCTTGAACATTTACCATGGAGGCGCTGAAAACTAAATCATGGACAGTATCACGGCTGAACTTTAAGGCGAGCACTGCCAGCTGAACGGGTGATATTTCAAAACGTCGGATCGATTTTTTTGGATGTGTAGCGTTAAAAAGAAGTGCAGAGTTAGCAGATAAACGGGGACGATGCGCCAAAAATGTTGTTCTATTTTTTGGGGTCATATTGATTATTGCACGGTTGCGTCATTTACAAATTGATTATTCTATTGTTTTTAGTTTATTTTAGTCCGACACACTTTTACTTTTACATGAAAAATTGGGATCCTGTGCCCTGTTGTGTACATTAGTTGGACAACACACATACAAAACTGTGTTTCTTTTTTTTTCTGTTTGTTTCATTCTTTCTACTTTTACAGACAATTTGGCTGTCTACAACTAGATAACAACTTTGCATTGTGTAGAGCTGTAGGCCTTCAGTTGCTATGCAGGGTTTCCCCTACCATAGGCAGACCTACCCTGGTAACTAGGCTGGGTCTTGCAGAGCCTTCTGACACGATAAGTTCCAATACTGGAGTCACAATACGATATGTATCTCGATACATGTTTATCCCGATACAATTCCCTCAAAACGTTACGTATCAAGGTATATCTTACTGTAAAAAAATATTGTATACTACCTGTAAAAATGTTTTCAACATGTTTTTGAGTACAGGAAACTTGACTTTGATAATGTGGAATAACAAAATGAATTGTATTTTCATTGTATTTAATGTTAGACACAAGTGAATAACTTGATTTAAAGCAGCAGTCCAGGCTTATAAGTGTAAAATTTATTATGAGTTTAAGTATCACGATACACCTCCCTGTATCGATATGCATATCACGATATATCTTGATACTGATACATTGAGTACAGCCCTATTAGCTAACAGCACCCACCAATTTGCCTATCACAATATTTCTTGTCTGCTTCAATGGTTTTACTTCAGCCCACTCTTTTTCGAGCTAAAGAAAATGTTGTTTGTTGACATATGACAGTGGTTCCCAAACTTTTCAGATCGGGACCCACAAAATATTGATGTAACCAACTCGCAACACCCACAGCAGAATGAAATGGATGTCTTTAGAATTTTAAAGTTAGAAAACTATTCAGATTGAGCTAAAATCATTTATTTTTATATCATTGCTTTATATGACCAAGTGTGAAATCATCTTGCGACTGCCAGATTTTGCTTTGCGACCCCCGACCCACACTTTGGGAACCACTTACAGATCAATTTGCAAACCAGCCATGCTAAGCCAATACATCTATGGAATTGTCAATGTACTAGGGTTGTTATACTGTACTGTATATTGTTGTCGACTATTGGCTATGGCACGCATTCAGGTTCAGGTTGTGAATTTTTTGCAATTGTCTTTCAAAATTTCTAGTTTACACTCTACAAAATGAGGTAATTACTTTAACTTTTGTGAGAGACGCCAACGTCAACTACCTCCATTAAGACTTGACACATTTACCATAAAATGTCTTAAAAAAGTGAAAAAAGTGTGTTTTCCAATGTTAATATTGGGCACTGACAATACTTAAGGCCAAATTATGGAACTCAATTCAAACTGAATTTCAGCTTTACTTGCAAACAAAGAAAGGTTATTTTGTGTTACTTTTCCAACCCTACAGTAAAGTGCAGTAGAGAAAAACAGGTGTGCAGGTGAAGACAGAGAAGAGGTGCTTTGTAAATGGGCTGGTGTGAGGTTAGCCGGCGGAGCAGATGCTAAATAAAGGGCACACTTCCAGGCGGAGAGCACAACACTTTGTTTAGATGGTGTTGAAATAAATCAGTTTGGGCCGCACATGGAGCCAGCCCTGCTTGTGCTGTGTTATTTACTCGTGCAGTGAAATAATCATTAGCCTATAAAATGTGAAGTGAGAGATGTAAGAGCCGTTATAAATAGGTGAAGCAGTCGTATAGATCACCGTCCGTGCACTCGTCCCAATGGGCTGCGACGCTTTGCTTTGTCTTAAATTTACTACTTTTGCGTTTTTCTGTGCCAAGGGTGGGGCCACGGTGTCGGCAGTGGTTTCAACATACTGTACATGCATCGACTTCAAAGCAAAATAAAAGGCAGGCGTCACATTCACCAAACTTTGACCCATTTGGAAGTCAAGCCAGTACAAGCATTGTCAAACCAGTCTTGCTGTATGTGCTTGAAGACTGATGAGTTGTTAAAGGTAAAACAATATTGATGCTTTGCACAGTAAAAAAAATCTGCTGCATCTTCAGAGTTTTGGTGTCTGTATTTTTGGGATATAAGAACAGAATGAAATACATTTAGTGTTTAGATAGATGGCCTCAAGCGTTAAAGATACAAAGGGCAACTGACTTTTTTAGTTATAAATTAGTACCTTTGTGTCTTCCACTAAAAGTATATAATAAATGAAGCACTTAATGAAAAAAAATTAGACCACTGTGGACCGTCTGAATTGAATAATAAACTAATTTAGTTCTGATCCGTAGCCAAATGCTGCTCTCTGATTGGCTGAACTTGGGTGGTCCACTTCAGTTTCACTTTGCAGTTTGTAAGTAGTGTTTTTTAAGTCAATATTGCAACCAATAAATAGTGCATGTTGATATTAACCATGTGTCGAAGGATTTATGTCTTGGAATTGTCATATTTAAAACAGAAATCCTGTTTGCAGTGTGAAAATCAGCTACCCACCTTTAATGTATCAATAATTGATATTCATCTGAATCATATTTAGAAAAGTCTCTATTGTATTAGCAATGTAAACAAATGTATTCATTAAAAGAGTGATCATTAGATTATTTTATTATTTTAAATAATAGCTAGTTGCACTGCCGCTCACCTCTAGCTAATCACCAGAGTTTAATGAAAATATAGGGCTGTCAAAGTTAACGCGTTAATCATGCGATTAATCATAAAAAATTAACGCATTAATCATGAATTATCGCAGATTAATCGCACTATTTAATTTGACCGCTCAGTACGCGCTTCAGCGCGGAGGGAGCGCGTACTGCGCGGAGGGATACCTGGAAGGCGGCGGCGCAGGTTGTTATTAGGTCCGCGTAGTAGCTCAAGCGAATGCATACGCGGCGTAAAGATGAATGGGGAGACTGCGACTGGTGCGTTCGCCTCGGCAGAACTCGGCGGAACATCCAGACGGGACTCTAGATAAAACGAAGGTAGTGTGCATATATTGCAATGATGAACTCTCCTTTCACCGAAGCACAACAAGCTTGAAATGCCACCTTAAAGCCAAACGTGTTTGAGGCAGCGGCTGCAGGAGCGCTGCTACTAACTTACATCAACACCAAGCCGTGCACGGCAATGTTAACAAAAGCATCACAGATAAGTTAAGCAACGCTTTTGCTAAATGGAGCCACAGCATAAAGACCCATCAACATCGTTAAAGAGCAAGGGACACAAAATATCAATGATTATGCATATGGCCACAGGTGATCCCACATACGTTACCTTCCAGAGGAACAATCACAACGAGAATAAACCAACTGTATAGCGCGAATAATAATAATTGACATATTCAAGTAGCCTAAACATTTGAATGTTAAGACAACAGTCATTTTCAAAATGTTGTGGTCATTTATAGAATATCTTTGAAAGTCTGCAATCAAGCAATTAACTGCGATTAATCGTGATTAATCAAAATTTGAAAGTGTGATTAATCTGATTAAAAAAATTAATCGTTTGACAGCACTAGAAAAATATTAACTCATTTGGTTAACTTGGGACATAACTTGGAACGAAGCATGACACAGCATGACATTTGTCCCACAATGGGGAAATTTCGATGTAGCAACGCACAGTTCAAAAACAGCAGGGAATTAGAAACATGCATCAACCAAGATCATAATTTTTAATTTAGTAGTAGTATGAATAATACAAATAGAGGCGATATAGAGTAATTTTAAAGTCGATGGAGAAAGAACATTAGAAAGATTAAGAAAGCAGATGCACAGTCATATTTACGCTGTTATCTAAAATTGCATTTAACTTATAATTAAATTAGTGATATTTGTAGTCATCCTATAAAAAATTAGGCTGGGTAATATAGTGATAAAATGGAATCATGAGCTCATCCCTCTGATCTGCTTAGTTACATCTACAGCCTCTTCATTCATGGAAGTGGATTTCTTCTTCACTGTGGTTCTCCTCGAGGTTTCTCTTTTTCCCCTTAGTTGTTTTTTTTTTTTTTAAGTTTTTCTTTGTCGAGATGCTCACTGTTTCTGATTGTTTAATGTTTTATTGAATGTGTATTTTTCTTTTTTCTACCTATCATGTTTGCTTATTTAACAATATTGGGAAGTCCTCAGAAACACACTGTTGTTGTGATTTTGGGCTGTACAAAAATAAATTGATTAGATTTGATTTGATGAAATCACCATGTTGTGATCAGTCCAACCACAGGGTTCCTTGAGCGTGTTTATAGGTGCATACTAGTTGTTGTGTCAATGCAGGTTCGTCTATCTTCTACTCAAATAGTGCCTTTATGCAATGAACATTTGATTCAGTTGATTTGTATCTTGGAGGTAAAATTAAAGTGATCTGTGCTTGAAAATGTTGAAGTTATGGATTTTGAACTTGAACAATTTTGTGAGAAAGAAAAGGACGATTTCAAATATTCTTTCTTCAGTCTGTCTTCGATAATCTGTTTGTTCTTTATGAGCTTTACTCAACGTCACTGTTTCTGCACAATTATATCGTTACACCAAGTTACTCCTGTTAACTCCGCTTTTGTTCCAGATTTAGCAAAAACCATTGAAACCTAAACACTTTGACCGCGGAGTAAGTTCTGTTGGACTTGCTCACATCCTCTTAATTCATTCTCGTGTTTCTCCTCTCTTGCAGATTTGCGTGACAATAAAGTTTCTCCCATCTTCATCTTGTATTCCATCAAGTCTCGGTCTTGCCTTAAAGTCCTCAAAGACCGACTCAAAGACTGACTCCACCACGCTGAGGTGTAATTGGTCCGCTCGTTCACTCCACGCATCTCTGCTAATGATTCTGTATAGTGATTAGAATGAATCGGAAAGTATGCAGCTCGCCTCTGTAGTATCTGGACCTCTTCGTCATTAGCGGGTACATATCCCTCTCTCTTTTTTTTCAGCGCAGGGCCTAGGGTGGGCTTTCAAGACGCTCAAAAGGCTTCTTCCAGTTCTTGTAATCATGGCCACCACTTCTGTCTGTCGTCGCCGGGCTCCTCAAAGGTGGCGTTTGATTCCTTCTCATCCTACACCCAGATAGCCGCGCAGTGTCACTTTACCTTTCCTCCTGTCTCCTGTTTAACTAGCCGGCACAATCGCGTCTCATCTGCCCCTCTTCAGCTCAGAATCTTCGCTCTTCTCCGTGGGACCTTCCATCTCCCCCGTCCTCCCGAGTTTGCGCCTTGATCTACCTTTTACGTAATGGCCTCTCGCACTTTGTTTTGAGCTGCTTTGGATGAATAATGCAGAGGGGAGGAAGAAGGGATTAAAAGAAGCTGCTCAAGCCAGTGCTAACTTGTGGATCGGCGTTCTTGGAGAAGTGTCACCGCGTCGGGATAACAAGCTGCTTCTTACACAATGACACTTACTTCCATCCTCACCATGTCCACCAGCTCTGTTCTTTCATTTGTGCCACTGGATTTCAAAATCGCCACTAGATTTTGTGAAAGATTTTGGTGACACTAAGCCAAAAGCAACACCAGATAATGAAGCAGTGTGTAATTTTAATTGCTCCGTTTCTGTCAGTCCTCTCCAGCAGTAGAGTAGAAAGCTGTTTACCACAAGTCTACTACCAAGTGAGAGGGCAACATTTTGAATGAAGAGGCCTAGTCTCACAGAAACATGTATATTATTACATTTGTTACTTCCCTAGTCTATATGGTTAATATTTTTTCAATATTTATGAATGTTAACAAAATCCCAAATCAATCCCAAAACCTAAACTTACCAGTTTTTGTAACTTCAGATCTAAAATTATCCATTAAACTAGGGCTGGGCGAGAGGGCAAAAAGCATAAGAATATAATGACAATAAGCTTGTCGTTTACTTCCTCTGACTGAGAAATGACATGAAATTAGCCCTTTCTTATCTGCTGACAAAACAATGCTATGGAGGGACACATGAGGATCAAACCCAACACAGAATTGAAGTTAAACAATGTCCTAAGCATTCATTGTTGCCCTTAAAAAAGAAGAAACAGCTTTTCCTTTTACCCAAAATATTGCAAAACCTATGTAAGAAATGTTCTCTATTCACAAATAAAGAATAAACCAAGGCACTACCCACTGCTTGATGCCGACCATTTCTTTCGGATTGCTTGTATTCGATGTTGACTACTTTCCATTCATCCATATGCTAACAAGTATGATTTCAAATGACCATCTATCCCACGCAGCTCCATGTTGCGTCCACGATTCCTCGCTGTTTGCCTGTGCTTTGTTCCTCCTCTTCCGTCCTGGCGCGTCTATACTCCATCCCGTAATTACCTCGGCGCGTTGCTTCCCGCTGCGAGGAGTCGATCTTCGCCTCGCATCTAGACGCAAGACGGTCAGAACGCACTGTTTGTTTACACTTGAAGGTTGGTGGTCTGGATGTGGAAGTGTTGTGTTTTATTCCACAAGAAAACAGCAGCTTATCGGAAAAAGAAATGCACCCCGAACTCTCCACATTTCTCCAAGTTTTCTCAAGGAAATTGTACATGCCATCCAACTTTTGTTAAAGAACTGCTCGCTTCCATACGCTGTCATCATTCTGCCTTGATTGTGTAGCGTTAGCAAGCTAAACAAAAGTCTTAAAGCTAGTCGGGTGGCGTTACAGCTGTCGCGGGCCTCTTTGCCGAGTGCCTATGAATAGTTTGGGGATTTAGTTTTTAGCTGCCAGTGCGCTGCTGCTGCCACAGTCCCAGCCGCAGCTTCTCACATCCACATGACAAACGCAGGCTTTGTGTTTCCACTGCTGCTCGCGCCTAACAAATGTTCTGGACGTCAAAAGAATCGTTTCCAGCCGGAGGAGGTAAGTGTTTTCTGGATGCGCTGATTCGGTGACGTCATGCGAGACAAGGACTGAGCGAGTTAAAGTGTTTCTAGCTTTGCAAACTTTCAAATACAAGATCTATGGTTAATGAAGGATTCTGGTGTGTCTGTTTGCAGGAAAGTCAAGTGAGCTTTTCAGTTCCTGAAAATCAGTGTTTGATAATTAGGGTTTAAGATTTGAGATGATTTGGAAGCCTGAGTGTTTTTCTTCTGTTCTCTGGGCAGATGTACTAGTTTAGTCCAGTGCTTTGAGTGGGCTGGGATGCACTGGTTTTTTCCACCATAAATGCTCCATTTGAGAACCAGCTCTTACCAGATAGCTCAGCAGGTTTTCTTTATGATTTTAACTGGATTGGAATGACACATTTTTTCTTGGGAATAGGTTTGCCTGAAATCAGAATCAGAATCAGAATCAGAAAGAATTTTATTGCCATTGTCAGTGAACAAACAGAATTCACAGACTAGGAACTTGCTGCGGTGCTAATGTGCAACATATAACACAGAAAACACAAATAAAGATAAAGAATCTAAAGAGTAAAAAATATCAAATATAGTAAAAATATTTAAGATATATAAAATCAAGTATAAGGGCATGCAAAAATAGGCCAATAAAAATTAGGCAATAAAAATATACACATTAATCAGAACAATCAAAACAACAGTGCAATCTGTCAGTGCAAGAGGTAGGACAATACTAAGATATTAACATACTGAATAAATGAACGAATGAATAAAGTGAATAAAGTGACAGGTGATGATATGACTGTTAAAGTGACAATGCAGGAGCAGAGTCGCCAGTGCTGCTGGCTGCTGTCCACCAGTGGAGACAGTTCTTTCCGCAGCCCGGAGGACCTGCACTCCGACCGCGAGGATGGTCAAGTATCTATGCAGGGTGGATGGTCAGCTGGCACGTAGCTGCGGACGCCCCCAGCATGTCCTGGAGACGTAAGAGCAGGAGAGATGGTTTAAACTGCCCAGCCACTCACACGTCCCAGCAGAGCGCACAGTGCGCTAAGCGTTTTCTGCCTGAGTGGCGTCCACGTCCTGACTGGTCGATGGAGGAGGTGGAGGGGCCAATGAATGGGTGCACGACCGTGGCTTTAGGAACTGCACCAAGTGAAACTTGGTAGCCGGCGCTAAATGCTTCTCTCAGCCTCAGCCCAAGCCTGTTCATAAGTATACAGTCTCATGGACATGTAACTGAAGGCGCATGAATCAGGAGATGTGAAAATGCTCTAAACTGAGGATCCTTGGAGGTTCGGTGTCTGGTGCAAGGAAAGTCAACGGGTGACTTTTCCAGGTTTCACTGAAAATCATTTGTATTTTATTAGGGTTAAGATTTGAGTGATTTGAAGCCTGCAGTGTTTTTCTTTTGTTCTCTGGGCAGACTGTACTAGTTTAGTCCCAGTGCTTTGATGGGCTGGGATGCACTGTTTTTCCACCATAATTCCACTTTGGTAGTATACCAGCTCTTACCAGATTTTCAGCTCAGCAGGTTTTCTTTATGATTTTAACTGGATATGGAAATTATTCTGACCATTTTTCCTTCTGGCGAATACGAGTTTGCCTGAATCCGTCATCCTTTCCCTAGTATGACTTTGTATCTTATAGGGCTTAGCGTTCTGGGAAAAATATAATGACTATTTTTTTCCCTCATATTGATTGATCTCAACTTTTGATTAAATTTTAACTTCTTCAAAAACAAATGAAAAATGGCCTCTATGAATTCTTCCATCCATCCTTCCATCCATCCTTCCATCCACTTCCATCCATCCTCCATCCATCCATCCATTTTCTTCCTCTTCATCCGAAGTCGAGTCATAGAGGCAGCAGTTTGTGCAGGAAGGTCCAGACTTCCTTATCCACACACGTTTTGTTCAGCTCCTCCGGGGGAATCCCAAGGTGTTCCCAGGCCAGTCCCTCCAACGTGTCCTGGATCTACTCTGGGGTCTCCTCCCAGTGGGACATGCCTGGAACCTTCCCAAGGAGGCATCCAGAACAGATGCCCAAGCCACCTCAGCTAGTTTTTCTCGACATGGCAGCAGCTCTACTCCCGAGTTCCTCCTGTGTGACTGAGCTTCTCTCCTAACCTTGTATTCACAGTCTTGTTCTTTCGGTCTTTTCCCAAAGCTCTGACCATTACTTTTATTAAAATTTAACTGTGTTTATCAGGGAAAATGGAGATGGATAAGATTAAAGTGTAACTAAACAACAAATTCAATTTTTTTAGGTTATAAACTGTGTAAATTGGTCTTTTATGATCTTATCTTCACATCCCTGGCATTAATTTGACATTTTAGTTCAAACAGTTAAAATATGAACTTTAGTAGCAAAAACGGCATCTGCACTGCCACTCTTTTGGTGTAAATATAGATATGACATATGAATTTTTCTGTTGAAGTTCTGTCTCCAAATTGCCGTGGTTGGCGTCGCAGGCTGGAGCAGGGGGCTACACGTGAAACACACCCACGGACGGCCACATCCACTATGCCTCACCTTTTGAGTCCTCCAGGCACTTTGGGCCCATTTTTCAGATCTTGCTTGAGGGCGGAGTTAGGCTTTGGGATGTCGTTTAGCTACACTTAATAACTGTAAGTTTAATCTCGAAATTGCACTCAAGGTCGCGTCCAGTGTACTTTTCGATTTACAATTGTGTGTTTCACTCAATCTGATTACCCTAATCCAGTCCTTGTGATATTTTTAAATATTTTTTTTAAATATCACAGAGATAAGGCTGTGGGAAACAAGAATTTCTTAACTCTCTGCAATTCTAGTTCTCTATTTTTCAGTATAAAGGCCCAAAACACTTTCAGGCAACACCTAACCTTTTGAACCAGACCAAACCAGACCAAGAGAGGGGCAAAGAAGAGTCCAGCGATAGAGGCAGTGTCCTGGTAGATTTCAAATGAAAAACGTAGCAGTGGATCAGGTTCGGAGAGCGGAGGGATTTAGTCGAATTAGTCCTTATATGATGAAAGTTTTGTCAATCTTTAGGTCTGTTTCATAGCCGATAGCCAGGGTTCTTTGATAGGTCTGACATCCTTAAAACAAGATCCAAAAGAACACACCCTTTGCTTCTCCCCAGTGAAAGAACATAATTAATTATTCCTTTTTTTCCACAACGCGTTAATGTGACATGGCAGTCTTAATTGATCTGGTTAATGTGGGCCATGGGAGGTGAGGCATTTCAGTTCAGAGCGCGGATGCCCCCTGGATATTTTGACATTTAGACAGGCAGAAACGCAGTCAGGAGGGCAAAGAGGAGTTACAGGGTGCCAGTGTGGTTTAACCAGGCCCACGAGTGAGGTGTGAGAGGCAGGAGGAAAATGTCCCAGCAAAATGAGACCAGACGCCTTTTAGCATTTTAATTTGATGTAACATTATGAAAGGGCAGGTTACTTAGTATGCGTTTACAGTACAGCTACGAGTCATTTTGTCTTGGTAGGCGAAATATGATACATGCTAATTTTAGTGCTGCAAAATTGTCTCTTTTTGAAATAATAAAAAATATATCTTTTATTATAATCATGGCAGAATTTTAGTAGTTTTAATAAATACATACATTGACATGGAGTTAGTAATTTTACGGTTACAAAGTAGTCTTGGAGTATCGTTTCAAAGTATGTATTTTGATACTGGTTCATAAACTCTATTGGCTCTGTGCATGGAAGGCCAATTGGCTTGTTTGTATTCAAAATAGATTATTTCTGTACTTATTTCCTTTTCAGTTCATTTCTATGGGGTTTTCACTACACCGGGGCTAATTTCTGAAGATCAAACAGTGACAGTGACATTAGCCACAATGTAAAAAAAACAGAAAAGCTGCACAAACGGGATTTATTAGACATAGACAGGACCTTGGGGACTAATTTCCACCTGAATAGATACATTAACAGGCATCAGTGCTAGGGGAATTGCTTTTTTGTTGAAAAAAATTGAGTACAGTCCTTTAAAGACTTTGCTAATGGACACTTGTGTGTTTGTGTTTAAATGCTAACGCTAAGAGGAAATGCTCATAAGTACAGAAGTTAGCATTTTTGAACATAAACAAGCCAACTGACATTCCATGCACAGAGACAATTTGCCTATGTAAATATTAAAGCAAGGGCAAAGAGAGAATTTCTTGTCTATGAAAGTCTGAGCTCTTACAGCCAATGCAACAGATTGTCTTTTTTTTTTTTTTTACTTAGTTTGGTGTGATGGTCCTTGTAATAAATGTTTTTACAGCAGTAAAGCAATTTATGAAGGAATTGAAGGTTGTTTGCGTTCTGCCATCTATCATCAAAATGCTCCAAAATTCAAACTGAATTTACAGTAAACACAACTGACACAGTTTTCTGGATGTTAAGCGATTATTTAACAAAAAGTAAGTGTTACAAGGGTAAAACTTTATAATAACTACAACTTAGTTGGCTTAATAACCCTTAATGAAGCAAAATAAAAACTTAATTCATTATGAACAAATTACAAATGAATGAATGATAACTAATAATTACATAATTACCCCCACCTCTGCCCCTTCAATCCTAATGCTAACCTTTATAGCTTCTTAAAAAGGTAGCCTACTTGCTAATCCTTAAGAAAAGTTTTCATCAATGAATTGATCATTTGTTCATGATTAATTGCGTCTTTGTGCATGCTTTATTAGGGCTTTACTGAGGCGTAGTTATTATAAAGTGGTACCTTACATGTATTATTAGGCTATTTATCAAATTGTATTGTCATTTTAGTGGATTTTCTTCTATATTTACAATGGGGTTTCTAGGTAACAGTTGTGGAATTATCTCTAAATACTGTATGTCATATTTACTGGAAAGTAGATAATTGTATATCTAATCAAAATAGCCAAACTGGGTAAAAACAATATAAATATTTAGTGAAATCTTAAATATAATCATTTTAATCATTTTCACTATGTTTTACAGAAACATGCAGCATAACCTGTTGTATTGCCTTTCAATCATTCAACATATTTAATTCCAAACCTGCTAATCGCTATGGTAACAGTCCCGCTCCGAAACCCATGGAAACCCCTGTTCATCAGCAGCGCCGCGAACACGTCTGATTCTCCTGATTAACCTTTAGTGTGTCGACTGAAGTGTTCGCTCGCCCCTCCCTCTCCACCCGGGGCACTTTTAATTGGCCGGACTCAGGAGAGGGTTCATGTGCATCTTCCAATATTACAGTTTGTGTAAAATGCTTATAAATAACACATGAATATTTTTCATTTTTGCACCCGCAATTTAACACCTGGCTTGATAAATCAGGCCCTTAGTTGGCTAAACGTTGTTGATTGTTAAAAAGTTATTTCACTAATTTACAATCTAATTACTGCAGGTCACTAGATTGCCCCCTAAGGTTTACAACAGCACATTACCTTTTACGGACAACACAATTGGAGATCGAATGATATTGTTTTTTCTTCCTCCACCGTTGCTGATTTTTAAAAATGTGGTCAAAACAACTCAGCTGATCACTGTGAGTGCAGCTCTATCGTGCAGACGACTGTTCAAACAACTGCCTGATCAAATATGCAAAAAAAATCCAAATATCAGCCGCCCGATATGTCCCTAAACAATTATTTTTAGAGACAGCACATTACAATTTGCCACAACACATTTACATTTAGAGGTGCACGTGGCAGAGTGGTCAGCGCTCTGGCTTCCCAATAAGGAGTTCGTGGGTTCGACTCTTGGGTCTCATGATCTCTCTGGGTGGAGTTTGCATGTTCTCCCCGTGTCACTGTGATTTACTCCTGTTTCCTCCCACCTCCAAAAACAGTAATGTTAGGTTAATTGGGCATCACTGTAAATTCTTAGTGAGGTAATGTGAGAGTGAATGGTTGTCTGTCTCTGTGATGAGTTGGCCACTGTCCTGGGTGTTTCCCGCCTAAGGCCCAAAGTCACTGGGATAGGCTCAAGTCACCCGCGACCCCTAACAGACAACAAATTTACCACAACATATTCAATTTAAAAGACAACAACAAACCACACATTACAATTTACACCATATAGCAACATTTCCACAACATGTTTTAATCCACAACAGAAACACGATACAATTACTAATGTTTTCTTTGTGGTAATTGTAGATGTGTTGTCGTGGGATGAAACGTGTTGTGGATGTGTTGTGGTAATTTGTAATGTGCTGGTGAGTTGTAATGTGTTGTCTAATTCTAATGTGTGATAGATATTTAGTTGTGTTGTCTGTTAATTGTAAGTTATGTTAGCATGTTACTAGCGATGAACCCGAAGCATCTGTCAGAAGCTCACCTAAATGCAGTCAGACGCTGGGCTCATCAGCTAATTTCATGTGTGCATCTCATTTTTACATCATACTGTTTCAAGGATATTTGTAAATTATTCAGGTAACACTTCTTATTATGGCCCTCGCTGCTTCTAAACTCGCCCAATGTTGTGTGTGGTGCATCTATTATAGTGTTGTTGAGTCAGGGGTTTTTCCAAGGTGTTTTTTTCTTCCCTTGAAGATTTTTTCACACAATTGCAACTGACCACTCAAGAGGATGCTCAGCCAGTTAAACAGGAGAATGAGGAATTTATGAAGCTGCAAGCAATGTCTAGTTTAGGTTTTTTGTTTGTTGTTTTATTGCTTAACTAGTACGTTCATATGTAATTTAAATTTGAGAACTGTTAAAGGTGCAGTGTGTACCACGTCAGATTTCTTTTATTCTTTTAGTGGAACAAAATTGGATCAGAGCCAAATTCTGGTGAAGAATTTTCACCAACTTGTTTCTAAGAACATAGTTTTGGCTGACAATGTCCATTGTTGAGCATAAAAGACATTAAGAACAAAGTACTTCTGTTGTCCAACCTTATATTACGATTATTATTTAACAGTGCTAACATTGTGCTGCTTTCATATGTTTTCATATTGTTGCTGACATGTTTTTTATTGTAATGATACAGTGTGTTAGACCCACAGCTCCTAAGCTGCGTGTGGCTTTTGGCCAGTCCAAGAGCAACTCTTTGGCTCACTCACAAACATTTGCACCGTCAAAAGGTTAAAGGTAATGTTTACTGTGTAACCAAAGGCCAAAAATAGACTTGAATAAAAGCATGTTTTTTGCCATTTAGATTTCTTTGTTGCACTAAATAAATAATAAAAAGCTGCATCTTTACTTTTAGCAGACTATGAACTCTTATTTGTCCTGGAGGACGCCTGCTCATCTTTGTTTCTGTAGAAAAATGGTGGTTGTAGCCGTATTTTATTATTTTTTTACAATATGACCTAAAATGTATTTAGACCAATTCAGAATGTCCTAAAGTGTGATTTGATCTTTGTAATTGTAATGACTTGTGTAAATGACTTTTCATCGCCAGAAAATTACACAGCGCACCTTTAAGCATAATGGCAGAGAAACAGAGAAAATTGTACCATAATGTAGCTTTTCAGCTATTTTCCATCTGTAGTCTGTGGGGATGGGAGTGGAACCCCCCCAGGAGTGGAACCCAGAACCTTCTTGCTATGAGGCCAGAGGCTAACTGCACAAACCATGTCTCACCCTCCACACGCCCACACTCTTTTGCTCTCCTACAGGGTCTCTATAAGTCTTTTTAATTCTAGTAAAACTACATTACATAATAAGAATATCACATCAAAATACGAGAATTTGCACACGATTTTAAAATTTCTTCGGGGGAGGGCCCCCAGACCCCCACTAGCTACCTTATGTCAATAACTTGTTACACTGAAATATACTTGTAATAAAAAGTTCAAAAGTTTTTAGGCTATGTGCTGTAAATTTAAATTGGATAATCTTTGGGGTTCAAAAATGAGAAATAATTTGCTCCAGCACAGTCCTGCCTGTGTTTAGCTAAAACAGAAAAATGCTGGAAGCATTTTTAAAAATGCTTACTTTGAAAATGTTGATGTAATGGTTTGAAACATCAAATTATTGCTTTTAAGTCTTAACAGTGAAAGCAAATAAAAATGATCGAAACTTTAATACAAGTTCATGAAAATGTTGTCATTTATTTTGGAAAAGTCTTTGAAAAGTGAAAGTTAAAATTTGTTCAGACCCTGCTCTTTGTCATGTGTTCCCTGAGCGTGACCCGCTGACACTACAGGGTCACCGTCGATCTGTAAAGCTGCTAAAATCTCTTGAACATTTGTTACTTCCACATTGTAGCTTGAACCCGCTGCTCAAACATGCTACCGTCCCTTGTAGTACCATCTATTCTTGAAAACCCCACGCTGTGTTTTAGGCCAGAAGCCAAAGTACGACAAAACCACCTCTGTGTGACCTCCAGTTATTACCAGAGAGCTAATGCGAGGCGGTAATTCGACGAGAAAATGGCCTGGACTCGAGCCAAGGACATTCAAAGCTGGGTTATGTGTGCTCTTTTGTTTTGAGTGAAATCGCAGCGTGTCTTAGAAGGACTTTGTTGTCACCTGATCCGTCCCCCTCGCGGTGTCAAGTCCACAGGCATGACGCGCATCCAGGCTGAAACCAGAGCCACTATTGTCCGTCGCCGCACAACTTACTGAACGTGTCCGTTTGATGTTTGTATTTACTGAGATGTGAGTGTTTTATTGATCAGAAGTGGAGGACGGGACTAAAGCGGCCTGAGTGGTGGTCAAGGCCGTATTGGATTATTCAGTCTCTTTCTTTTTGTGTTTTGTTTTGCAGAGGTGTGAAGGATCGGGCTCCTGACACCATGGATATGGACACGCAGACACAAGGACAGCAAGCGGCCCTGCCAGTGTTCCAACACAACCAGGTACTTCTGCACTCGAGTGAACTGTTGAAGGACTTTGAAGCTTGCAAACTGTATAATTTCTAACAGGGCTGGGACAATATACCTTTATTGATACAGTCAGAAATTTGTCATATTTGGAGGCTGTGGGGGAAAGTCATGGTTGAAGTCCGATAAGAAGCTGAATTTTTTTTACCTTTCGGGCGAATAAAATGTATTTTTAGCAAAACTCATTCAAGTCGAGTCAGAACAATGTTTAAAAGGAGGTTGTGGATGTAGAGTTATCTCAGAAAAGTAAACTAACCCCCCACAGAGGTTTGTGGGTGTTCCCTCAGATGCAGAGTGTATCTGGTACAATTCTGTTCTGTCATGATTCGATCCTTATTTTGATATATGGGTCACAATTACAATATGATTTAAATTTTATTAAGCCTCATAATAACAAAGTTTGGGGATGGATCAATAAAAAAGGCCATCAGAGACATTTTATTTGACCTCCAGACCAACCCCTTAAAATACCTATTTTATTTTTGTTGTTACATTTATATTATTCCGTCATTCATTAATTTTCTACCCCTTGCTCCTGTTACTGGACTGGATCCCAGTGTCTTTGGGCTTTAGGCGGGGGAACACCCTGGACAGTGGCCAACTCGTCGCAGGGTTCACAGACAACTATTCACTCTCATTCACTGGGGCAGGGGTCTGCAGCCTTTAACAGCAAAAGAGCCGCAATGACCCAATTCAAAGAAAATGAAAGTCTACTTTAGTTAAAGAAAAATATACAATATACAACAAAAAAGGTGAATATGCACACGTTTTACCAAGTATGTCTATCATGATTGATCAAATAATCTGTCACCTTTTGCATTCGAGCAACAGAAAGCTCTGATTGGATAATTTGTGCAAGAAGCCATTCAAAGGTTGAACTGCTTTCCAACATACTGTATTATTCTTTTTTTTTTGCAGCTGTTAAGCCAGCCAGTATTATATGATGATCATTAATAGATACATTTAATTCAGAGGTGTCAGAAGCAGCAGGAGCAACCTCTGAGTGCAGGATAAGTCTCTAATAGGCATGGGACGATATTAAAATTTGCACTCACGATAATTGTGACCAAAATAATCGCGATTAACGATATTTTCACAATAATTTACTAAACGTAAAAGAAATATTTATTAGTGCACAATATGTGTGTGTTTGAACAAATACTTATTGTAATTTGGTCTAAGTACAATCAATAATGATTCAAAGTGAACAAATGTTTTCAATGTTGAGCAAAAATCTTCTAACTTTGTCTCAGAGTCTTTAATTATCTTTAACACATGAACCTTTTCTTTGGTTAGCCATAATACAGCTTCTTACTGGATTCACAGCGTCAGATTTTAGATGCTCTTATGAAACCACAGACCTGCTGCTATAATTGCGATTATCGCCATGTACGATTATCACAATTATGAAAAACACCACGATTATTTAATTGCAACCCTTATTTATCGCGATTAGCGATAATATCGTATATCGTCCCATCCCTAGTCTCTAATTTTATAATTTTAGAAAGAGAACATGAAATGTTGAGTTGACCAACTATATCCTTAATCCAGAACTCTAACCACTCTACTACCATCAAGCACTCCACAATCAATGACGATTATTGATCAACCTAATCATCTTGATATCTGGATAAATACAAAATGCAAAGTAGCATCCAAAGCAGCAAATCCTTGATACAGTTTGGCACATGACACACACAAAGAATAAAAAGGCATGTAAAATGATGTTAGAACACAAAATATCAATGAATATATGTATGTTAGAGGCTGAAACGGAGCATTCACGTAACATACAGGTGGAAAGGCAAACCCTGTAGGCTAAATGGATTTTACAAAGAAATGTTGTTGAGGTATAAAGCAGAATTGTAATGAAGTTTTGTTTTTTTTAAAGCACAATCTTGGCTCTAGATAGTGTTGACAGAATTGTTTTGGCATATTGCCCACCCACTTCTAACTGCACTTGTTCGTAGTTAAGAAGTTGTAGTGAGACTGGAGCCCTGTGGAGAGGCATTACAATTGTGCTTTTAAACCCACTCGAAACTATCATAGCCCATCTGTCACTCAGCGATCAGCCGGGCCTCTAGGGGGGGCTGTGAGCTGAAGGGCAGGGGCCGCTGGTACTTGGCACGGCTAACCTGACTGGACAGATGCTTCTCTGTTCCACTGAGGCTCTACATGGAAAGAGCTGGCGTCGTGTTGGTGTTTTAGATCGTTGCTTTCCCAAACAATAGATCAGAGAACAGAAGTGGGGCAGTTTGACGTACATGGGCCTAACCTGGTTTTTGATTACATGCGTTACCTTTGACTGACCTCCTGTTGTATTGTTTTAGCACACCTTGCTTTTTTTTTAAAGATCATATACAATGCAGAAGTATTACTATCGTTAACCCTTTCGTTACAGTAGCAACTTTACACCAAGTCATTCAGACTCCAAATTCTCAGTTTTTGTTTCAGCTAATGATTGTGTAAAAGAACATTTATCTGTTTGAATTCTGCAGAATCAAGTTTATGGTCCATATATTTACTTAATTAGATTTTAAACTAAAAACTTCTAAAGCAGGGGTGTCAAACTAATTTTGACAAAGGTCAACATTGGCATCAGGGTTGTCCTCGAAGAGCCTCTTGTAACTAGAATTACCTTACTAATCTTTGCAGTAGGGATGGGTATTGATAAGATTTTATCGATATCGATGCCATTATCGATTCCTCTTATCGATCCGATTCCTTATCGATTCTCTTATCGATTCCTAAAATTATGAATTTTATTTATCTAGATTAAAAAAATGTATTTTAACTAATTTTAATACATTTAGACAATGATGTGGACTATATTATGATGATTACTGCCTAAATATGGGCTAAATGAAGAGCAGAAATAATATTTCAGAGCTACAGGCATAAACTATATTGATATTGATAACACTATAATAACTATGTAAGGGTGTGACTTTGGCCACGTGAAGTCCTGGTTCTACACACATCACACTCTCCCTGCGCTCACCAGACCTTTCTCTTTCTTCGTATGCCACAAACTGTGCTACTGTAATTGTTTGTACAGTAGCACAGTACCGGAGCGGACCGGGGGTCGGTCTGTGCTTAGAGAAGGCGGAACAGCGCTTCAGTCCGAGGCGAACGCACCGGACTGAAGCTCCCGAACCGGCTCAGGACGCAGGCACAGCACAACGGACTGTCTGTACTGTATACGCTAAGAAGGGGGCACAGCTCGCTTTGAGACCAATAATTCGTCCGCTCCGAGGCGCGGACACAATTTACTTCGGGGCAGACACAGCTGACAGTTGAGGAGACGGAGGAGAGAGAGAGAAAGTGAGAGAGCGACAGCCCAGGCTCGAAGAAAACACACACAAAGTGCGCATTAGGAGCGCAGAAAGAAAGAGTTTATAGACTCCCCAGCTGACGGTAGATGCATGCGCCTATGCTCCAAACATTCACATTACTTACCTCCACTGTCACGGCGCTGGTGTTTGAGCCGCA
The DNA here is from genome assembly GCA_038363315.1 of Mugilogobius chulae. Classification (NCBI taxonomy): domain Eukaryota; kingdom Metazoa; phylum Chordata; class Actinopteri; order Gobiiformes; family Gobiidae; genus Mugilogobius; species Mugilogobius chulae. The sequence goes on from CM076412.1 coordinate 856,544, forward strand.
TGTGCGCCACATGTACATGTTGTATTGTCGCCGTTTCTTCTCTCTCCTTTCCTGTGCGCGCTGTGCGTAAACGCGCTGTATCCACGTGAATTAAGAGGTTTAGGCTTTGCCAAAGCTAAAACTTGTGCTTGTAATGAAACCGAATTTAACAGCCCAGCGTGAGGTTGAAATTCACGCAGTATTTAAAGGCACAGCGGCCCAAAGCGGCATCGATAAGAAGAATCGATAAGAGAGGAGACAAACGATTCCAGTGGATTGCTAAAAATAGAACCGGTTCCCAAGTAGAACCGGTTCTCGATACCCATCCCTACTTTGCAGTACTACAAATTATACAAAAAACAAATCTTTATGTGATTTTAGTATAATTATTTAAATGACAATTAATAAATATACATTTGCATCAGCCTGAAAATTGCTTCAGACAAATAATTTCATTAGGTTAGCACACCCAGATATATCCTGGTGCTAATATAAGATTAAAGTAAACCTTATAGAGGGATTTTCGTTCGACTCTCCGCCCTACAGCGCGCGTCATGAAGAAAGAGCTAATCTCCATTTGTTTACATTGGGAAACTTGTTCGAATTAAACAATGAAACGGGACGACAGCTAGCTGTTTGGATCAGGTATGAACCGGTATGATAGACGTCTGTCCCCTGAAGCTTGAGACAGTGTTTTTCTCGCCGTTTTTCTCACTTACCTGAATGTAACTTCTAAGGGTTGTAGGATTGAATTTCATCCATAAATGTTAATTTAGCAGCATAACTTTTGTTTTCGCAAAGTGATAAACTCTTGACGTTGGCTGACAACGGAGCTTTTTTGACTTGTTTCCACTGTTTGTGTTTATGTGCGGAGGCTCTTTCTACAGGACGGGTGCGCGCGCATCGCCCGTGTTGATAAACAAAAAATCCCTCTATAAGACCAGGAGGGCCGCATAAAATGATGTGAAGGGCCGCATTTACAAAGGTACAGTTGATCAAGAACTGAATATATTTATTTAATGCAATTTTGGGGAGTAAAACTACCTCTACTAATCAAAACCATTGATTATAGATTAAATTGAATTACTTTTTGACAATACAGAGATGACGGTGTCAATAACATTAGGACATACATGGCAAAAGAGGAAAATGGTTTTGACTTAATTGTTATTATTGGTATCTTTTGCTTCTTGCTGTTGTTAAAAATCTATTCATGAGCTCATCTCTGTGACTTTTTTGATGAAATTTCCATTTCCCTATGATTGACTGTTCTGCCCACCTACGTCTCTTATTGGTCAATTTTTGTCTTGCTTTGAATGAGTGACAAGTAGTTTTAGCCAATTAAGTAGGACGATTTTGAAAAGCAGACGATTTGACTTCTACAGGAATCGCTAAAATCGAAATTCTCATCTGGCACCAAGAAAGATTTTCTCCAGAGCTTAAGAAGAAACTGAATTAAGAGAAGATTAGTTAATGGCCTGAAAAAACTATGTTCTCTAACTATTTTAATATTCACGGTTAAGCTAGGTGACCACTATATGCTAGAATCTGTGTAACTTGGCCTTACAGACAAAGCTAACCACACTGCGTAACATTCTAAGCAAAGCGCTAACATCTCCATGGATACAAGCAGACGCAGCTTCAAGACTCTCGCTCTTCTCACCGGGAGATGGACAGCGTCGGTGAATCCCGATCGCTCGTATTGATCCGAACTCTCCGGCAGAAGCATGGCCTCCTCGCACACACAGGCCCGTCCCACTCGCTCAATCGCTCCTCTTCCGCTTCCTCCGCTCCACGCTGCATTTTTCCAACCGTCTTCCAACATCCCTCCATCGATCTCTCTCCGGGAGGATGTTTTTGCCTCCATAACTATTGAATCGAGTTTAAACAAAGAGGATCATCCATATGCCCCAGAGTGAATGCGGATTCCTTCTTTTTTTTTTTTTTTTTTTGACGAGGAAACACTCTAAAAATAGACTGTGTTGTGTTGTTTTTTTCGTCTTTATGCAAGGCCAGTGTGCAGCATTAACACTAGAATCGCCAAGGGGCTTCGTTTACTCTACATTGTAATTGTGAAATTAAGGATAATTGGGCAGCGCACACAAGAAAGAAAGATAAGAGCTTTAATGAGTAATTGGACTTAAACAGCAGCCCCTCTGTGCTATCTCTTTCTCTTCCTTCTCGTTCTACTCTCTCTCTCTCTCTCTCTCCACTTTCTTCTCTCTCTCCTCTTTCTTTTCTATCCTCTCTCTTCTCTCTCTCTCCTCTCCCTTTCTATAATCTTCTCTTTCTTTTCTCTCTTTCTTCTCTATCCTCTCTCTCTCACTCTCTCTCTCCTCTCTTTCTTCACTCTCCTCTCTTTTCTCTCCTCTTTCTCTCTCCTCTCTCTTTCTAATCTCTCCTCTTTCTTCTCTCTCTTCTCTCTCCTCTCTCTTCTCTATCCTGTCTCCTCTTTCTTTTCTCTCCCCTCTCTCCCTTCTCTCTCTACTCTCTTCTCTCTCCTTTCTTTCTTCTCTCTCCTCTCTCTTTTCTCTTTCTTTATTATCTGTCTCTCTCTCCTCCCTCTTTCTCTTCTCTCCTCCCCTCTCTCTCTTCCTTTCTTCTCTCTCCTCTTTCTCTTCTTTATCCTCTCCTCTTTCTCTCTGTCTTCTCTCTTTCTTCTCTCTCTATTCTCTATTTTCTCTCCTTTCTTTCTTCTCTCCCTCTCCATCCTTTCTCTTTCTTCTCTATTAGCTCTCTCTCCTCCCTCTTTCTCTCTCTCCTCTCTTTCTCTCTCTTTCCTCTCTTTTGCTCTTTCTCTTCTCCTTTCTTCTAGTCTCTCTCTATTTCACCCTCTCTCCCCTCTCTATTCTCTATTTTCTCTTTACCTCTCTCTTCTCTATTGTCTCTTTCCTCTTTCGTCTCTCTCCTCTCTCTCTCTTTCTCTCTTGCCCCTTTTTGTCTTTCTCTCACCCTTCTCTCTCTCTCTCTCTCTCTCTCTCTCTCTCTCTCTCTCTCTGTGTCTCTCCTTTCTCTTCTCTCTCTCTTCTTCTGTCCAGTTTTCTCATTCTTAATTTTATCTTTCCTTGTATATCTTTTTGTCTCAGAAACTTTTCATTTCTTTTTTTTTTAGCCTATTTCATTTTTAAGAAGACAACATTTAATAATGTTTAAATTACAAATTACTTCCCATGGCCTCGATACAACCAATATTCAGATATTTAAAGCCGCCCCCACTGTTAACCAAGATCTAACCTTAACTATAATATTATTTCTTTGCATAATGTTTGTTAGAATACCTAAGTGTTGTACTTGATTTTTCACACAGGACGGTCTATGGACGGTGACTCAGCATCTTAAACTTAGAGTCAAAGTTTGAGTTTCTAAATTCTTCTAACGCTCACATTGTTGCTCCAAACCTTTTCAAGTGTCTCTAGTGCTGAGGAGACTTTCAACTGGTTTGATCTGGACTGTATTTTCTCCCCTTTTTGAGACCATATTGTTTATTCTATTATATTTCAGTTTTCAGGTATATACAGTGTTGAAACACATAAATGCTTTGAGAGTTGCTTTGGTTCTAGACAACAATGATGCGTAATCTTAAATCTTATTGACAATATTCCTCAGTTTTTATGTTAGTGATTGATATTTCTTAGGTTAGAGTAGAGCTGAGGAAAGAAATTTACAAATACATTTTAAAAAATAAGTTTCAAAGATGATATTTATATTTTTTTGCCGTGTCACCCAGCTGTTTTTGTTGTTCTGTGCTTGAGTACGACAGACAAATGAAATTAGGATAGTGTCTGCCTTCCTAAAATTAATTCATAGACTTCACGAGGCTCCAAAACAGCTCATCATTTTCAAATGTTTTGGAATAATAACTGGTGGATGTAGTCGATGTCTTAAGGTTGTGTCTTTTACATTTCATTCATACGACAATGTGCTAGTTGCTAATTAAATAGTTGTCTCCAATTACAAAGGGAAGCGTGGCGCTGCATTTTAAGTAGATGTGCAGCTTCCAGGTGTTTCAACAAGTGCACTTTCAAATTTCCAAAGGTTCAGCGAGCTCCAGCGCTGAGGAAGAAAGCAGCTCAAATCTGAATTGTATATGTGATAAGGAGATTCTGGATTTCTCTGGGTCCCGGAGGTATGATGCATATGCATTAGGTAAACCAGAGGAGCTACTAAGATGTGCATTTTTAATGGAGCATTTGCTCTTTGAGTGAGTGGGAGTGAGGCTGAGCAGGGCTTCAGATCACATTTTGATGGTCACTGCAGACGTTGACAGACAGGCGCGGCGCGCGGGCCCAAACCAGCAGATGGAGAGCACCTCTGGGCTGAGGCGCTTTGACTGAGGGAAGAGAAACTGCAGACCTGGAGACCGCCGTCACACCTGGAGTTTGTACTGCTGCTTCACAAATCAGTCTAAATACTGACACAAATAAAATAAAACATGTTTGCACTAGAGATTAAATGCAAAGTTATTGTATCTTAACAATAACCTAACCTAACCTTAAACATTGTCAATGTCTGTGCAATCTGATCAATAGAGGGATGTGTGGTCGTCGTCACTTTTCGCCCTACTGTGAATGCGTTATGCAGAAAAAAACACTCTCTGTCTGCTTAGCTGAGGAAACTTCTTTGCATCAGGTATAAACCAATCTGATAGACGTCTGTTTCCTGAAGCTTGAAACAGCGTTTTTTTACTCACCTGAATGTAACATTTAAGGATCGTGCGGTCAAATTTCATTCACAAATGTTGATTTAGCAGCAGAACATTTGTTTTTGCACAGTGATAAACTCTTGTAGTGCTTTTTGACTTGTTTTAACTGTTTGACTCGCGTGCATCGCCTGTGTTGATTAAAAAAATTCCTCTATATTGCAAGTTTCAAGTCAAAATAGTCTCAAACCTCATGTGTCTCACAGCAAAGACCAGTGTCATTTCTCTGTATGATATTGGCATTGGTTTGTCCTCTCAAAAATTTCGCTTGACGTGTTTGTAGGAGTTTAGGGAGTTAGCTTCACATTTATCATTGATATTCTTGTTTCTGATTTATGTTTCACTTAGAGTTTGAATTTTTTGAATAGTCGAAAGTAAATGCAGACAAGTGTAGTGGATAACAGGAAGAAGACAAATTACTCAAACATACACAAATCAATCCAAATACCACTGTGAGTCTAAACTAATGAGAGCTTTGTTAAAACATATTTACATAACTAAAACTGTAGCCGGTGTGAGACTGCGGTGCCTCCGATCTGCAGATGTGTATTGTTTGCCTGCCTCTGCTCCGACTGGGCTCTGGCTGGGCTCTGGCTCCACTGCTGACCATGAATATTACATGCTGCTGTGCTCGGGGGGGCAGGAGCCTGAGGAGGTGGACTGAAGCTGCTCTGTCCCCTGTCTCGCTCTGGTCTGGTCTAACATCACTCTCTCCTCAGCCATTTGTAAACATTTAGAGGGAAACAGTCTCTCCAGCAGACAGAGAGTGTGTCATGATCTGAACTCACGCGGGAACACACTTTGTAATGGCTGTGCTCGAAGAAGAAACTGTATCTTATTTTACGCTGTGTTCAAATTTAAAGTGAAACTAAATTAGGGATGCGCAGATCCAACTTTTCCAGTTCCAAAGATGTTTGTATTTTGACTTTAAATATCAAGAAATTGTGTAGATGTAATGGGGTTCACAATACAAACACATTATAGGTTGCACATGTTTGTCTACTTGGCCGGGGAAACTTCTTTGATAAAAACAACAAAACTGTTTCGATCAGGTCTCCTTATGGGGAAGCCAGAGCTCTAACCACTCTGCCATCGTGCACCCCCATTTTACAACATAACAACATACATTTGCCATATTTTGGTATTTTTTCTAGCTGTTGCCAAAACTGTATCTGATCTTTTGTCCATCCCTAGTTTCTATAGATTGAACTTTAAGAATTTAATTTTACTTCTAAAATTGCCACGATTATTATTTTTTTGTTCTTACGATTATATTGTGACTTGAATAATCCCGATTATCGATTAACTTAATACACTGGTCCCTCGCTCTATCGCGGTTCACTTTTCACGGCTTCGCTGTTTCGTGGATTTTTTTAGTGCAACTTTGCATTTTTTTTTACTGTGCGCGGTCCTATATATGTGTGCTGTAAGCTGCTTTTCTCTCAAACTCACTGTTTGGACCGTATCACATCACAGCATTCACAGGCAACAGCACAGAAGCTCTTTTATAAAACTTTAGACAGTTTGGATCATGCAGGGGAAGCTGACCTGACGCTCGGACGTTTCTCCAGGTGAGGATTTGACTCTTTGAGCTCGTAGTTACGATGATAAGTTTGTTCACGCTGGAACGTCATTTGTGTAGTTCAGAGATGTGTTTGAGGAGCGTGTTGTGACTGAGTCCGGTTGTGTTTTGTGTCGGCTCTGGAGCCCGTGTGATCCGTGGCTCTGCGGTCGGCTGTGGAGCGCAGCGGGACGGGCAACGTGCCAAAAGCAGAGCAGGCGAACGCGCACAGCACCGTCCCTCTTTAAACGTCACAAAATCGACTCGCGCTGTTGAATCTCGCGGTGAATCATGTGTTCAGTGCATTATTACCTGTACAAAAGACACTAAACATCATAACCAGGCAGGTTAGCAACTGAAATTATTGGTACAAAAATGAAGATCAGTACTTCGCAGGTTTCGCCTTTCACGGGTTATTTTTGGAACCTAACCCCCGAGATAAATGAGGACCACTGTAATCTTGACATCCCTAGTGTATAGTAACAAATTTGAAGGCCGATTTAATACGTTTTTATGGGACTGACACAATATCGTCAAAATATCGTTATCCAGATATGGTAAAAAAAATTATCTAGATATGAATTTTTGTCAATATCACCCAGCTCTACACACACAGCTCTACACTCCTTATAATGTGACTAAAACACAGAAGCTGGTTTGGAGCAGAAGCTGGCTGTCTCTGTGGTCACATGTCTGTCTCACTGGGGAAACTGCACCTCTGGCTCTTTGTGTGTCCGCCTGTGGCACATCACACCTTCTCCCTCTGCCGTCTGTCTTTCCCCCTCTCCTCCCCCCTTCTCTCTCTCTCTTTCTCCCCCTCTCCTCTTCTCCTCTGTCTCCTGCTCGTGGCCTGTCACTTGTCTTTGGCAGCGGTGTCATTACAGAGCAGCTCGTCGCACATTTCCTCCGATAAGTTGTCTGTCTGTTACACCTCTCTCTCTCTCTCTCTCTCTCTCTCTCTGTCTCTCTCTCTAACTTTCTCTATCTTTATTTTTCTCTTCCTCTTACTACATTTCTTTCTGTATGCTTTTCTCTTTCTCTACCCTCTTTCTCTCTCTTTTCCCTCTTTCTTTTTCCTCTTTCTATTCTGTTTCTCTCAGTCGCTCTTTATTTCTAGATTTCTTTCACTCTTAACCTTTTTGTCCTTCATCTTCTCTCTCTTCTACCTTCCTCTCTGTCTCTTTCTCACTGTTTGTCTTTCTCTCTCTCTCTCCCTCTCTCTTTCTTTTTTCTCTTTCTTTTTCTGTCACATTACCCCTCGGTCTCTTTATATATCTGTCTCTCTCTCTCTCTCTCTCTCTCTTTCTCACCATTTTTTTCTTTTTCTTCCTCTCTTCTCTTTCTCTCTCTTTTGCTCTCTTTCTTTTTCACTTTCGCTTTTTCTCTCTGCCGCTTTATCTATCTCTATATATCTATCTTTCTCTCTCTCACCTTCTGTCATTCATTTTCTCTCTCTTCTCCCTTCCTCACTCTCTCTCTCTCTTCCCTTTCTCTCTTTTTTTCTCAGTCTCTTTCTCTCTCACACACATCTTTTCTCTCTTCACTTTCTGTCTATTTTTCTATCTTTTTCTTTTTCTTTCTCTTTCAGTTGCTCTCTCTATCTCTATATATCTTTCTCTCTTAACCTTTTTTGCTTTATCTTCTCTCTTCTCCCTGCTCTCACTATCTCTCTCTCTTCTCTCTTTCTCTCTCTTTTGTTCTCTCCCTCCCTTTCTTTTTTCTATCTTTCTCTCACTTTTTGTTATTCATCTTCTCTCTCTTCTCCCTTCCCCCTCTCTCTTTTTTCTTATTCGCTTTTCTCTCTCACATTTTCTCTCAAATATCTGTTTATCTTTCTCACGTGTCTTATCTCTCTTTACTCCACTCTCTTTCTCTCTTTTTGCTCTCTCTTCCTCTCTCTTCTCACTCACTCTCTCTCTCTCCCTCTCTTTCTCACCCTCTCTCTCTTCTTTTTTCTTTCACTTTCCCTTTCATCTCTCTTCTTCAGCTCCAGAGTGGCTGTTGTGTCACCTCTTTTACCTGAGATGTCCCTTGTAGATTTTACCCAGAATGCCTTGCTGCGCCGCTCAAATCTCGTCCCTCCTCATCAAACTTGAATGACTCAAAAGTGAAATCGGAAAAGTCAGATATCTTTGACGGATACATAATTAATACTGTGGAAAGTGTAGTCATATTCTGAGGATGTACACACAGAATAAACAGCAGGCGTTCATAGCGTTCATATTCTACTGTACAGTGATTGTTTACAAAAGCTTGCTACTGTTATAAGTGTTCTGTCCTGTTATTTTTTCTAGGATATGAAATGTGAAGATGACAGCGCTGAGAAAGGCTTGTTTTAGTAATAGATAGTAACTTTGTAATAAATATTTCTTAATTCTGACCTTAATCTGGACAACAATGCTTCAAAAACAGAGCAGCTTGACAATAAACTAGTGTTTAACCGAGGACCTCATTACCTACATAAAACTGAACTTGTAATGATAATTTGCAAGTTCACTTACTACTTGTAACTTATTGGATTTACATATCACATTTTATGATACGCAAAGACACTTTAACTCACTCCACACTTGGTAGTAGAATGTTACTGTATAGCCACAGCTGTCCTGGGGCAGACTAAAGAAGCACACTTCAGATTCATACTGCCTTGTGAGTGAAAGCCTAGAACACAATGACATTTACTCCACTCGTCACTCCACTGTTGCACATGGAGTTCCTGTCTCCCATCCAAGTACTGCCCAAGCCCAACCTGCTTAGTTCCTAAGATCTGATGGGATCAGGCACTGACAAGCTGGTACGACTTCAAACAAGAGGCTGCATTTAGATTTTGCCTGCTGATACTTTTTGGCAAATGTTGTGAACATAAACAAGACCAATGTGTCTGTGCTGCTGTGTAACATTACATTACATTTAGAACAACTTTACATTTTTGCATTTTTTCCCATTTGAATGAATAGGCTTGAAAGTTCCGCTTGCACAGTTGTTCTAAACACTTGGTGTTGGTCGGAGGTTGAGGTGCCTCCAGGGCTACTTACTGTCACTGAGTGGGGAGGGGGGGTTACTGTATGTTTGTTTAAATGTGCTTTATAAATAAACCATTCATTCCTTTGTTCATTCACATCATTCCTGGCAAGATGTAGTTTTTTTTAGTATTGATTGATTGATTGATTGATTGATTGACAAGAAACAGATCTTGTCTGAAGCTTTGTGTTTTGTGTTATTGATACTGTATATTGCTGTATACAGTTACAGTCGTACATCTGCTGCTCCTGAGTGAGCTGCTGCACACTGACCTCTGTGTTTTCCTCCCGTGTGACGCTGTGTCTCAGATGAGCCGCTCTGTCACTCAGCTGTGGCCTGCTGCCCTTTGAAGGCCGGGCCAGGGGGCAGAGAGGTGCCGCAAATGGCCTGTGAAGTTTACATACACTGCCCACTGCTAAACACATTAGCTCTAATGAAGTGTCTAATGCCGGGCCGCGGGCTGACATAATCCTGCCTGGCAGCTCGGGCCCTTGGCTGCCAAAACCGCCGCCCTGTCCCCGTCCCGCTCCGTCCCTGGCCCCTCCGCAGCCACCCAGGGCGACTCCACGCGGGGAGGTGCCCGCCGTTAATCAAGCCGGACAGTGTGCGAGCTGACATGCAAATGTAGGTCATTGCATATGTAAATGTGTGATTACGGGGCCGCCATGCCAGGACACATTAGTGAGACTGTGCTCTCAGCAGGCGCTTGTCACAGCGCTTTAGCGGCTCATGCTAACATTTGTCAAGCTACCACGCAGCCACTGAAAGCTATGCCCTCGTGTCCTCTCGCCAAACACAGCACACCTCCGCTTGGCTTTGGCCGGACACAAAACACACAGACTGGAGTATTTACATTCTGATTATATATAAACCTAATCTGATAAGACATCCAGGTGATAAATAAATTTACAAAAATCAATGTCTGCAGTAGATTTTTATATTATTTTACACCTGAATGTTTTTGCTGCATTGCAAAAACGGGCATGACCTTAATGTTTGAACTGTAAAAATCTGAACCCAAACACTTTATACAAAGACATTTTAAAATTACATTAACACCTCAACCCCCCACCCTTAGACTCTCTTATAGCAACTTGTTTTGGCCCTCAGAAATCCTGCTAGCTTGTCTAAATTACAACAAGTATAGTTTTTAATGTCAAATTTAAGCAATTCTTATATCATAGTCGAAAAACTGAAAAAGAATGTTAAATGCCTAATAAGAAGTGTGATGGTTCATTAAAATGAGGTCAAATGCAAAATGTTATGTGACATGTATGGCCCTCCGCTCCATAGAAGTTTCAAAAATGAGGCCCACTGTGAAAAATGTTTGGACACCCCTGTATTTGAGTTTTGAGGCGTCACCACTTATGTTGAGATTTAGAATCAACTAAATCAATGAATAGTCGAAATGTCTGCTTTGACAATAAACCCGGCAGGTATAGTCTTAATATTTTCTTATGCATTTACTTTTAAAACTGACAGAAATAGACCTGTATTTAGTTTTATCTGTAATTATCTCAGTTTATTGTTCTATATTAATTTCTGGAAGTGGCAATCCTATCAAAGTCAAAGCAGATGGATGTTTTGATCGACCCAACACATTTTTTGGGTGGATGTTAAAGGATTATACCTGTAAATCTTACAAAGAAGAAAACGTAAACCTTGGATCTGATAGTTTCTTTGCCATTGTGCTTAGTGTAATTGTACATTATCTGATTAAACATAACCTACTTTGGGACATTTTAATTAGCTAAATTTAAATCCTGTTTCCTCACAATGTATTTTCCTGTTAGAGCAGGGCGATATGACCTACATTTTTTGATCACGATACAAAAAAGAACATTTGCGATAACGATATTATTGATTGTATAGCTTAAACTAGCAATTTTTTAGCATTTCTGCTTCCACTCTCTACATTTTACTTCTTTCATTATTCGTGTTTTAGCTTCTGCAGAGCCTCCACAGTCTGAACTTGCATTGACAAAAATGAACCACAACAAAATGGCGTGTTCTAGCTCGTGAATTTTGATAATCAAGGTCAATTTGGCTATTTCCCAGGTTCATCCACAGAAATATACTCCCTAATGACAAAAATATATACATTTAGCATATTTTCACATCTTCAGTTAAAAAGTATTGTTGAAAATGTCATGACGCAACCTGGCAACATCGGGAATAGTCACAATTTCTGTCGGACTTCCTCACAACTAAGAGGAAAACAGCAATTATATCACGATATTCTCAATTTCAACTTTTCAACATTAATATCGCGATATATGATATACGATATGATATTGCCCAGCCCTATTTCCTGTATGTTTTTGTCAGTATCACCCCAAAGTAGCTCCTACAGACACAAAACAAACTACAGAAAAAATTGCTAATATGTACGTCTGAAAGTTTAAAGCACTTTTTTAATCAAACCAATTTTACTCAAAAAGTAAATAAGATTGATCATTTTAAACTATTTGCCTTATTTCTATAAGACTTGACATGATGAAAAGCTTTCTTTACTGGACCAGAAGTTTCACAATGAATTTCACAAAATGTATAAATAAATTCCCCCCTCTTCGTCTGCTCTGTCTTTCCTTAATGAAACGCTGAATGGTTTTTGCGTCTTGAAGTGTCGGATCGTCTCTAATTGTGAGGTCACACTGTCCGTTCTGCGTCAGCGCACTAACGCTCCTGTCACTTTTGACGAGTCATTGCACAATATGGCCCCATTTAAATGAGGCCACACGTTTGGGCTGCGACCCTCACGTGGGAGTCTCGTCTCAGGTTGAGCTCCGATCTTTCACTGTAATGCAGAATAAAAACAAATGTGAAGATGATTAGGTTAATAAAAAATATCATGGTTATTCTAGTTATTAAATAAAAGCAAAAGAATGATAATTGTACCAATTTTAGAAGAAAATGTAAGTATTCTGTAGAAATGTGGGTGGACAATATATCAACATGGCCATACAGAGCTTTGAGAACTAGGAAGGCCAGACCTCAGGATTTTTTTAGACCATTGTTTAATGCAACGCAGCCATTTTTAGACACTATAATATTGTTCTAACCCATGATTATTTATTATTATGTATCTATGAAATACAGTATGTAACTGTACTGAATTTGTGTTGAAGCTTAAATGATTAGAAACAAGTTAAGACTAACAATTGTAAAGGTGTAGCTGTTTATAGGAACTATATAGTTCCTATAAACAGCTACACAGTTGGTGAATTTTACTGTAAACTGACAAATAAAGAAATTTCTCCAAAATGTCAAATTTTATTAATAGAACTTTTGTATTTGCTCCGCCTACATTTTTTTTGGGAGTAATTTTAGGTCCCTAAAACCCAGTATGACCTCAATTACCTTCAACTTTTGCAGAGGAATGGTCAGAAGCCCAAATATGCCAAATCTAGTGTCATTCAGGTCTCCAGCTATACCAATTCTTAAATTTCCCCCCCAAAAATTGGGCAGAAATTAGATTCTGTTTTTCTTTTGTTTGTAGAAAGTTCTTATTTCTAATCAGAGCCTCATCAAAAGCAAAAACTACAAGGATACAGCTTCACGAAAACTCTAGCCACTTGCTTAAGTTCCAACGGGTTCAGAAACATTTTTAGTTTTAACTATTTTAGTCAGACGTGTGAGGGGAAAAAAGGCCCGGAATGAGAAGGGGTTGACCTATGCATATTGGTGTAAAAATAATTATAGGTTTGCCATTGTTCTTATGGCAGAGTTATTTCAAAATGTATTGGTTAATCATAGAATGAACAAAACATAATTTTCCCCCCAAAATTTCTTAGATTAAATATGAATGTTATTTGAGTAGAATATGTACTTTTATTGGCTAAATTTGGATGTCGGTATTGCAAAAATACTGTTTTTGGTTCTGTATATCGATTCCAGTTTTGTCATTGATCTGGTTTGTAGACAAAAAATACCAATATTACACATTTTGCTATTATTTTAGTGAAAAGTAGACCTACATAATCTGTGATTTTGTGTGGGACAATTTTAGTAGAAAAAGTCCGTTTTCAAGCCATATAGCAAACATAAATATATCCAGATGTTTTTGTCACTTAAAGATTTTGTCAGCCAGAAAGTTAGATTTTATGAAACTGGGTCACAAACATGAGAAAAAAGTGTCGTGGCTAGTTAGATAGTGTTAATGACAGAAAGCAAAAGATTTTCATTGTCATTTAGAAAAATACAATTTTGGTGATCATTTTGGTTTTGACAATAGTCAAGATATTTGTTTGCAATAACACAACGTTAAAATGTAATATTGTGATGTCCTATATTGCGGCATACCAATAGATCCAATGCAGTTCTTGAGTTTTAGGTTGGTGTAAATTAGTATTAATATATTTTTATAGGTCAATAATTGTCTAAATGACACAGGAAACCATGCATAAGTAAATGAATGTAAGCTGGTGGCAGCGGTGTCCATGTTTGTTCTTGTATTGTTGCGTGGAACAATAGAGCCAGTGTGCTGTCAGAAGAGACTGGTGTTATGGAGGAAAGCGCTCCCACACCTCACTGGTGTTAATTGGACGGGGCATCTCATTATGTGGCACCTCTCACAATGGCTGTCGTCTTTAAACTGGGAAAGGAGCAGATGAAACGGCCACAGCAGCTCCAGTCCTCTGACCCTCTGTTTTTAGACCTGACATTAATACCAAGTTATTTTTCCTTTTCAGTAACATTTTATAATAATGAACAGATACACATCATTTGCAAATGTTTGTAAATTATTAATATAGCATTACCTTATCATTTTAAAATTATTAATAGAGATCGACCTAAATGGATTTGTCTTTGGTCGATACCGATATTTAAAACTTTTGTCTGCCGAGATCAATGGTCGATTTTCTTATTTTAGTTTTAAAAGCATAGCTGACGTGAGAAAGTATAAACAAAAAACCTTCAACCTAAACTATTATTCACCACGGTTCACGTGCGTCTCTTTCACACAATGTGATTAGGCTCAATTATATTTTGGCCCAAGAAACAATAATTTTATAGCTTCATGAAAGACATTGATATTGTTTATATTGACAAACAAACAAGCACTTATTAAAGCTTATGCTACAGCCAAAGTTATAGAACAAGAATAAAACTTAAAGGGTTCCTATTATGTAAAATGTGTTATTCAAAGATTTTAACTTGTTATAATGGCCTCCCTTCACCATTAGTTTAGTCAAAGTTATATTTGAATTGATTCATGCATGTTTCAGTAATCTTGTTTGTTCTTCAGCTGAAGCTCAACTGCTCAGAAAATCCCTGTTCTCACCTACCACCTATCCCCTCCCACCTTATTACTTGTTAGATTCAAAATATTAATACTCAAAGTGAAGCATATATGGTTCAAAACTGTCCCATAGCCACTTTCCAACAATATCATTAGTTATTTAAAATCTGTTGCTTCTTACAGTTAAATTTGAAAATGAAGAGGCGGAGCTTATCAAATGTTTTGAATAGGATGTCAATAGAGCCGTTTCCATCTTAAGCTGTTTTAGATAAATTTTGTGTTTTACAATGAACCAAAGGTAAATTACTGATTGGCATATGTTTCTTACTAAATAGTTGGAAAACACAATAGGTCTCCTTTAACACCAGGTGAATGTTGAAATCAAAACTGCAGGCTTAGAAATGGAGAGAGATAAAAGTCTTATCAGTTCTTCCTCCAAACCAACTCGATATCTGATGCTGATAAGTTATCAGCCAAAACGGAGGCCGATAGCCGCCATGGCTGATATACAAAACAAACAAACAAACAAACAAACAACAAGCAACGAAATATCGGCTCTCAGATATTGTCTGGACGTTTTATCAGTCTATCTCTTATGATTAGATAGTTATTACCATTAACCCTTAGAGCACATATACAAGGATGCTGTTACATCCACAATGGCATAATGCATGTAATTAATCCAATTTAAATTATGAAAGGTATTATTTATTATTCCAAAATCCTTTAGTAGTAGTAGCTCTCTTTCTACATGTTGGAGAGCCCTGCCTGGCCTAAACTATCCTTATCTGATGATCCATAGCAGTGAATTGTTTCAAATGGCATTATCAAGTTGGACATTTGGAAATATTACCTATAATAATGTTTTTCCCTATAGAGCGCGGGCACATGCAAAGATGAATCTGTCCAACCAAACCTATAAACATTGGGGAAACACCCGATACTATTATCAAGTCTGTGCTGAATTACAAAAATGACTTTCACAACTAATCATTCTGTTGTTATGGCAATATGAGTTTTCTTCCTATAAACCAAAAGCAACGACCTAAAACCAGTTAAAATCCAGTGTTTTGTACTCTGCTTTAGCCGTGTCACATGCCGCTTTGCCCTGAGCTGTTTATAGGCGTCTGTTTTGGCAGGAGCGAGTTTGACATGTGGCTTCTTCATACATGTGTCGCCTCTGCTTTACTCTCACCTCTGTTGTCTCCAAGTTTACACAAAACCTGCAAAGGTCAACTCTGCCTGTCTGAGCTCAACGGTTCATTCTAATAAGAGACAAATACTGACCAAAAATGTAATGTTGTTATGCATCGTCATGAAAAAACATTCAGATGATATCACAGCAGCACTTAACATGCTTATAATTGTATGAGTGTTTTGTATTAAATTGATCTGTCTCCCTCAAGAAAAGCAAGTGATTCTAGCTATCCAACTCAAACTACTGTTAGCAATTGACCTTTCGCCGAGCCCCGCCCCCCTTAGTTACTGTTGCTACGTCCGTCAAATATGACAGAGTGCCATAGACTTCAATGACAAAAAGAAGTACTCCTGTTCACGTTAGTGACTTTTTTAAAGCAATTTTTCCGCGATATCCTCTAGATCGAGACAAAAGGGGTTCACTATGCAGCGAAGGAATTTAATCAAAACATTAAAATACGCCACGGAGGAATATAACTAACTCCTATGGAGGCTAATGGTCTCAAGCTAAATCAGAGAAACCCGTGATTTTTAACGTCACCTCAAATGCAACAAGCACAGCCTTGTCCTGCTCTTGCACTGCCGGGTAAGTTCGCTTCCGTTTGTAAAGGTCTATTTTTCCCTATTGCAGGAATATTGTTCATTTACGAGGCTATGTTAGTGAGCTAAACCTGCTAGTGCTGGCTAAAGCTAAGAGGCTCGCTAAACTTAGCAGCTTAGAGCGTAACTTCTGCCAACTATATCCTCGTCATGGTATAACTTGGGTCTAGTTTGTGTTTTTGCCTCTAGATCTAACAACACAGTCAGTCCATAGCTATAGTTAAGCATTAGTTTTACCTTTGAGCAGACATTTTCTCCATATATTTAGCTGGTAGAGGAGCAGCCCCGAGCCGCCCGCTCTGTTTAATCCATTGTAGGCACTGCTCCAGTTGTTTTCGGCTTTAGAAATGGAAAAAACACAACTCCTCCGGTCAATATTTCGGGGTATCTGCGGTCCGCTTTTCATAAACCGTAGGCGCATCGCTTCATCATCTTGCTTGGAGCTCAAGATCTGACGGACCATATTTACATAGCAACGGTTGCTACGATGTTTGATTGGACAAGAGCCGTTTTGGGGCGGGTCTCGACGAAAGGTCAATTGTTTAAGTTGTAATATTTACTAATAGGGTTGTTAATAGTGTTTTAATCCCGTTACTGGCAATAGCAAATTTTCAGAAACAACACATTTATCAGGTATCAGTATTGGCAAGTAATCAAACTAAATCTCCAATTTGAAACTGTCCTGTGTTGTCCTGAATAAGGCAGATACAGAAGCAGTTCTCAGTTGTTTATGGCTAATGCTACGACTAAGAGCAGCTGAAAAAATGCTCTGTGGATGCTTTTCAAGACATAAAAATACTTCAGAGACAGAAAAACATCACCATTACTTCTGTGATTCTTCATGTAATCTTTAAAGGAGGACTGCGGTTAAACTAACTACAAAAATTGTCCAACAGCAGTGCTAGCTAGCAGCGCTAACATGCTAATTCTGACTTTTTTACAGGCTTCGCTGTTTATTTTTATGACACACAGAGGTGGAAAGGGACTAAATAAGAACATTACACTATTAATACATTTGACAGTTTTTAGAATTGAAATTCATAAAAGTTACAATAAGCACATCCTTATTTTACAGTAGGCTACGTTGTATTATTCTTCTGTATTATTATTAAGAATGATTATTGATTTTTATTTGGGTTAAATGTACCTAGATGTTACTACTTTAGCCATTATAATTCAATATTTGGTATCGGACTGGTATCAGTACTTTCCCTGGGACAATGTATCAGTTTCAGGTTTCACAAAAATGGCACTGGAACAGCACTATTTATTAATCAGTGATTGTAGATACAGTCTGCATCAAAGGCCACGCCCACTAACGAACCTCCGTGGGGGAAACTGAACACAGAGTGAATCAGAGTTTTATCATTCACTGCTCAACAACAGCAAATGTGGACTTAAGGAAATATATTGTCAACTATAGACACAAAGACACGGAGATACAGTATATAAACTGATTCAACGGTCCAACAATTTTAATATATCCAATAATGCTAATATTAGCTGCAAGCTAAATGCTAACATGATGCTAGCACCGCCTGGTGTGTTTTAGCATCTTTTTTTAAACTTTCTGTTTACTTTTCTGACATAACGACACATCAGCAACCTCCATTTAAACCCGGTTATGACTTGACTTGAATTAGTTGGACTACAAATACACTTACTTCGCCAGTAAACATCTTAAAACAGGGAACTAGTTTAGATTCTCACACTTATACATGGTAAGGCATGAGACGTTTTCCCCCTTAGCAGGCCACGCCCCCAAACATGACGAGTTGCTAACTGTTACTAGCATTTAGGTATTTTCATAATCTCAAATGGGCTGAACATTATGAGAAATAAACGAACAAATAAATAAATACATCCAAAAAAGATATCCACAATACACAATTCTCTCGATGTTTGTTTAGGTTTAAGTCCAACTTGTGATCTAAATCCCACTTCTTAAATTTTTTTTAACAGACAATAGTCAAACAAAGGCACCACAAAGGCTACTGTGAAATATCTGTTTAGCTTTTATGCACTTCAAGTCATACAGATAACTATTTAGAGATACTACGAACCAGAAACATCTAAATTATATCTAAAAAAAACATAAAAATTATTCTAAGCAATCACAAGACTAACCCTTAAAATGATCAAAAGTTGAAGGTGTCATTTTTAGTAGAGACAACACTACACTAAGCACATTCAAAATTAGCTTATATCCAAAAACAACAATTACAACATTATGCGTTTTCTAGCCCTCTTTAACCTACAGTCAGTTTCATCCTCTGATTTTTTTTCTTCCTGTGCTTCACGCAGGCGATTGTTGAATTGTATCCGATCCTGTGGCGAGGAGAAGTGTTTATGTCTGGCAGACTGTGGCCCGATGCCAAGCTGCCAGTGATCCGCCTTGGCACGCACACAAGGCAAAGTTAGATGTCATGTAGAAAATGTGATTAAGGAGCCGGCAGTGTTTCGCCTCCTGCCCGCCGGGAGAGCAGATCGCTGTTTCAACACAACTCTACCTGCAGCAAATGGAAAACGATAATAAAAAATGAATGAATATGTGCTATAACTCAGCGCTGGGCCACGGTTACAGCGCAGCAGTGAAGTCGAGGTCACACTTTGTTTTTATTCACATTAAAGATATTTAGTGCTTTTTCCTTTTGCAAACTGCTTTCACTGGTGAAGGTGACTAAATAATATCTGTGTAATCAACTTGAGTGGAGCTTGCATGTTCTCCCTGTGTTTCTTTCCGAATTAATGAAAAATATCTAAACACATTTTCAGCCCAATTATGTTATGTTATAGGCTTTGAAACTCCAACCAGTTTCTTTCTTTATTTATTGACCTTGAGAGAGAAGTGGACCCTACTGTACTGTACATGTTTTTAATGATATGGAAACAAGAGTAGGCCTACTCAGTGGAAATCTACACAGACACGGGAGAATGTTCTAAGCTGATCACTAGGGCTGTAATCGAAGAAGAACTAAAGACATGTGGCATCGACCGATTAATCGACAAAAGTGGGGCGTGGCAAAGTCTGTCAAACAAAAAAGTATCTGTTATCTGACCCTGACAGTGCTCGAATGAACTAAAATGCTTTGAAGTTTTGCAAAAACAACACTGTATGCAAAAAAGGAATAAGTAATTGTCTATATTTAAAACGCCATAATAACCCAATGACTTGTACCCAGATTTTCAGTGATATTGCACAATTTTTCTACTGTTCTATAGGAGAACTTTTTGCCAATAGTCTGTCTCTTATCTTACATACATTCGACTGTCCTTCATGATCATGTCACTGTAACCGTAAACATCCAGGTTGTTTCGGCTCTTACTTTCCAAACACACTTCGCAGACTCCCCTACCGTCCCTCCATACGTCTGATGCCTTTTTTTTTTTCTTTCTTCGACCCACTTCTCACAAAAAATCACAAAAAATCCCACCATGTGCACTGTGTTTTGTTATGTATTGATGTGTTTTGTGTGTACGCTTTGCAATAAATATCCTAAATTTTGGAAGAGCGAGTGGCGGCCACATTAGCGCAGCAGCCCCGGAGGCTCACTCCAAAATATATTTTCATTGTACTCTGTGACAATGACAATAAATCTTTCTGTTCTGTTCAGTCTATGAAATTATGCTGTGTCATGTATCAGCTCCACAATATTAGTTCAACAGTTATCCTGATTGTGCAGTTAATCGATTGTAGCAAGACTATTTAGTCTTTTATGTTGACCCAGAATGTCTCAAATAGTTTGACATTAAGTCTCATGTAGTTGTTACAACTTTGACCCATTTTCTAACCTTTTAGCAACAGTTTCGGGGATAAAGAAAAGCTATTTTCAGTTCCTAAACTAATGGGCAGATACCTAAAGCAAAAATATCTAATCGGTATTGGAACCATAAAACAAAAGCCAGATCAATACAACCCACCTAAAGTCCACTTATCATTATTGTGACTAATAATAGGTTTGTTGACAATTTTTCAAAACCGACTAGTCTGTTTTTGCAATTGAACTCCTCAAATATGTTTTAAGTGCTCATCAAAAGCTTAATTGTCCCACCCTCACATGATTCAAGATCGACTGTGCTCTGTGAATGTTTTTAACCTTATTTTGGGATACTGTAAAATGTTGTTGGATTGTGGTGCGTTTTGTTCCCCGGGTCTTTATGACACATCATCTGAACATCGTCAGCTTAACGGCCCAGGGCAGCAAATCACTCGACAAGCCTGACCTCAAATGAGTTCTCGCACAAGCCTCGCACACAAACCATTCACTGTTTATTTTGTATTAATTTTCAATGATTTTTTTGGTTTTCAAACGAGGCGTGCCTGTGATTTAGAGGATCATATTTCAATTAGAGATGAGATGATACTTGAGATTTGTAGCATCATTTATAGATGTGTATTTCAGTTCACAGTTATCTTTCAATCCAAATGTAAAGAACACGAACTAACGCATGACTCACCAGTGTTTTTTTCTTGTCTCTCTCACAGAAGCCGCTGCAGCCGGACATGGGCCATAATTCACTGGCAAACTTCCAGATTGAGAAGAAAATCGGTCGTGGACAGTTCAGCGAGGTTTACCGGGCCAGATACTTGCTAGACAACACGTCTGTGGCTCTCAAGAAAGTCCAGGTACACCAATTTAAAAGATTTTGATACTGCATTGTTAGTTAAGCCATGTCACTGCATCATTCCCTCATATAAAACTTACCTGTAGTCATGTTTAGCTTCATCCATGATTGTTTCAGTTCTCCCATTTACAACTTTGTCTTCTCTGAGCCTCAGAAAAAAAGTTAAAAGTAGGATTGGGCGGTCTGGAGAAAAATATAATCATGATTTATCACTTGAAACAAAATAAAAATTGCTTTTAGTTAGATTTTATGAACATACACCAAACAAACAGTTAAATGTTCTGTTGACATTTGCTGTATAAAAGTCATGGTAGCTAGGATTGATTCTACAGCAGATCTTTATTGAACAACAGGACAGGCTGGACACATCAGAAACAGAAAGATTTATTGTCATTGTCACAGAGTACAACAAAATTACGTTTGGATTGAGCCTCTGGGCTGCCTCACCTTTTGCGCGCCGCCACTCGCTCTTCCGAACATGAAACGCAAACAAAAAAACACACATCACCACTCACTGCCCTCACAGCCTCCATCTCTAGAAGTTGGCGCACTTGCCCGGCCAATATTTTGATAAGATAATTAGATTTTTTTTATATCGGCCAAATCCATTATTGGCCTCAATTTTGGCCGAAAACTGACCAGATAGTTGTTTGGGCTTTTCCTCTGTGGGAAAGCTGCACTCAGTGATCAGCTGAGTCTGAGTTGGTTTGGAGAGAAACAGTAAGACTTCTTTAATCTCTCTCCATTCTTATTCCTGTCTTTAGGTTTTATTCTTGTTCTATGACTTTGGCTGCCGCAGAAGCTTTAATAAGAGCTTGTTGTTTGTCAATATGAACAATATGAATGTTTTTCATGACGCTATGAAATGATTGTTTATTTGGTCAAAATACAATTGAGCGTCATTACATTGTGTGTAAGAGACACATGTACTGTGATGAATAATAGTTAAGGTTTAAGGGTTTTTTGGTTATCCGTCTTACACCAGCAATGCTTTTAAAACTAAAATAAGAAAATAGGCCACTGACATTGCCATTGGCTGACAACATTTTGAAATATCGGTATCGGCATCAGGAAAGGGAAAATCCATATCGGTCGAACTCTACTTGACATGACAGAATGTCAATCTCTCTATTTTTTAATTAATTGTCCAAGATCCTTGATTGTGTCAACAGATGTAAAGATCCAATGGTCTCCTGTTATTTTTAAATCTATAAAATTAACTCAATTAGAGCACGTCTTCCTCAAATCATGTTCAGTACAACTGTGTGCTAACAGTAGCATGTCAGTACAAACTAGCTTTTGTTTATTTCCCCATGATAATTTCCTCTGCTTCTGGTGGTCTACAAGAGAATGTTTAAATGCCAACACAAACACTTCAGAATATATGTCTTTAAAGCCTGTACAATCCAGTGAGTGATATGAGCATGAGAAGCACATACAGTATAGTGCAGCAGTGTTTTGTTTCTGTACACAAAAGCCAAAAAACAGCTTACGTGAGTACAAGTGTTCACGCTGGCACAGGCAGACTTTGAACCAGACATTTCCCTCCTCTCCCGCTGCAACAACAGAAATCATGTTTAGAGTTTAGCCGCTTTTTCCTTCACTTTCTACACCTCTCAATCTCTGCTTAAAACATGTCATAACACCTTCTGTGTCCTCTCTCCCACTCTCTTCCCCTCTCTCCCCCTTTTCTGATCTCTTGATAGATATTCGACTTGATGGATGCCAAAGCTCGGCAAGATTGCATCAAAGAAATAGATCTCCTAAAGGTAAAGTACCAGAGGAGCGGGAGAAGACGGCAACCTCTTGTGTTCTCTTACGGTGCCACGACGGAAAGCTTCCACGCCACACACAAAAAAAACAATTGATCCCAGCGAGACGTGCCCGATTACGTGTTGCGCTGAGTTTTTTTCTTTCAATGCGAAAGACTGACGTTCGTTTATGTCTATCATCTCCCACTGTGCGCGTTGCTGAAGTTATAGAATATTCCTCCAGGCTTACTGTCGTTTTTTTTTTTCCATTATTGTTTAGCTTTTGTGTGTTGTTTTTGTCTGCAACCGACCGTGCGCATTAGCATACACGTTTAGCGGTAATTCCTTTTCTTCAATTATGCAGGCTAGCTTTTTAACAGCTCAAATACTAATGAACGTAATGACGGATGCGATGTTTTTAGCTGTCTGCGAGATGCTAGCGGTGTGTCAGGGAGGTTTCTGCGAGAAGCCTTTTGCTCTGTATACTGTATGCACTGCAGGCAGATAGCGCGCATTAGGCAAAACAAGGAAACAAAACCAATTAGTTAGTGCCAGTCAAACAGTTGAGTGCTGCTCCCGGGGCTCCGCGAACCAATCAAAGGCGGGTTTACTCAGATGCAGGCGAAGCACTGTGGGGGAATGTACTGTGCCGAGGAAAACTGAGAATGTGTGACCTCGCAGCAGGGGTCACGCCAGGGGCAGAGGTCGAAGCGGTGTTTACGGTGGAGAGATGACACGGATCAGGTAGGTGTGTTAAGTGGAGTGGCTTCTGTAGCTTTAGGATGTAGAGCTTTATAGCAATCACATAGAAACAAAAACATTTTCAAACTGCAGTTATCAATCACAAAAACAGCAATTACTTTTTTAATTAGATGTTAGAATGTCTTTTTTCATAAACAAAATATCTTGCTTTTTATGAAAATTCTTCTAATGCCAGTAGTTTACATCTACAAATTCTAAAAACTGTTGTATTTGTTTATCAGTCGCTAACATTTGCACTTGGGTATGTTTCTTTTGAGTTCTTTTAAAATGTTTGTGATGGTGAGGTAGCTGATTTTTACACTGCAGATGCACAATTTAAGTGACAATTTCCTCTCATAAATCTTTTGACACATGATTAATATCGACATGTATTCTTTTGGTTGCAATTCACCTTACAAGCTTCTTTTTGCAAACAACAAAGTTCTTTAATATTCAATTCAGACAGTAGAAAGTAGTCAATTTTTTGACTGCATTTATGTACATATTTATATAGTTTACTAGATTTCAACTAAAAAGATTAGTTGTCCCATTTAAATGATAGAGAAAACCTCTAAGCCGGCTGACAATCTTTTTAAAAATGTGTTTTAGTTTTGAGGCCTACTATGAACCTCACAGAACTTACTTGTTTTTTCTTACCTCCATAGACTAACCGAGACATGAGCCTTTCTGGATACTATTAAAACAACTTGGTCTGTCGAGCTGATTTTTATTTTTTTTTCCTGAATGAACAGAGCATTGGGCGAGGTTAGTGACAACAGACCAATCAGGAATGAGAAAGAGTTTGCTGAACCTCAAATCCAGTTTGTAGCACAGGCTTCTGATGTGGACTGGTTGGGTGCTGTTCTAGTCCTTGTTTTGTCCTCAGCCCTGCAAGTTTGGGATCAAACCTGGTGAAAATACAAATAAAACTCTTTGCCCAGAGTGAAAAGTCCAGATATCAATGTAAGAAAAGCGAGAGATGGAAACAACTGTGAAACAAGACGGTGTGCAAACCACAGAACAGAATATTTTTACTATATGATTCCTTTTCATCAATCACGTGAATTTATTAAAAAGAAAAGATGACAATTAAACAAATTATTATGCAGGACTAGACTGAAGAATCTCATTCCTTAGCTATGCTTTTACAGTTATTAAACTTTTAATAATCTGGATAATAGATTTAGTATCTGATGCGTCAGTTGGTTTCTGTTATCTCAAACTCTGGTAGGATCTGACCAACACACCGCTTCATCTCTGTTTGCTGATTGGCCTTCCCGGTTTTGATAAACAGATTGAAATCTTATTCAGAATTTGTGTCTTGTTTGTGTTTGTGTCTTGTGAGGGTAGTTTAGGTCAGATATTTGGTCAGAACATTGAGACACTCTCTAGTTTTGAGAAAGTGGGACCTTTAAGTCGACTAGTTCATTGATAGTACATGTCTTAAGTCGATCAAAACCATTTTCAATCTTCAGCTAATACGTTTAAAGATGTGTTTGAACAGTTTCCACTTGAATATCCCAATTGAGATGTGCCTAAAAATTATCGAGATATCAATTTTTGTCAGTATCAACCAGCCCTACCCGGGTATGTATTTGCTTTAAGTCTCTATCCAATAAGTTTCTCTTTGTGCTGATGCGTTTCCCTCCTCCTCTCAGTTAAATATCACAAAACACATTTTAAAAAAGAGCCTATTTCAGACATTAACATTCAAACACAGTTTCCCATTCCTTCCCCTGCTGTTTTTCTGCTCATTTGTGACGTCACCGCTGCTTTACTGTTTCACATCTCTTCTCTTCCACATCCCTCCGAGGTTTTTGTCCACTTCTTCCTCTTCTCCTTCTTGTAAACTGATTGCCAGAGAACAGGAGAGTTGTGCCCAGTCAGCCTGAAGACGAGCTCTCCCAGGGACAGGCCAAAGAGGACAGGGCCAAATCAGAATAATGAGGACCCTCGCACACCGCACCGGCGTCCGTTCTCCGCCACGCATTTGTTTGTTTGTCCGTCTCTCTTTGTGTCTGCTCGTTCAGCTGTGCTTTCCGTTTCTGGCACGATGATTTCAACTTGAGAATCTCACTCCTCGGGCTGTCCTTTTGTCTAAAACGGATAAATATTGGCTGCAAAAACAACACGCATCCTCCTGTCAGTCTTAGTAGCGACTCCGTGTCCAAGAACTGTACGTTTGCTTCGTTTGTGATGAGGCTGCACGGCTGAGGACTGCTTTTTACTGTCACAATTTCTGACTGTCAGAAGATTCTCGATCGCACATGTAGAAGCAGAAGATTGCAGGAGAGACAAGTCAAATCAAATGTATTTTTTATGCAGCACATTTAAAGACAGCTGACCAAAGTGTGTTACAAACATCAGTACAATAAGAACAATAAAAGTCATAAAGGATAAGTTTAATATCTTACTCTAGATCAGTCTTAATATCTTAAACAAGCTTTGACACCTTTCAAATGCAGTGGTAGTTCTAGATTTGCTGGGCTTAATCTAGGTCAGTGGGGCACAAACCTTTTACTTTTTGTGAATGATTTTGCAGCGTGTCGAGAGTGTGTTGCATCCAAACCGTTTATTTGCAGTAAGATAGTAATTAAATTGTTTTTTATTAGCATGTTTTAGCATACACAATACACTTGATTTTGTCTGCAGTAATACTTAGGCTGGGTATTGCCAAGAGCATTCTGATACAATATCTATCCCGCCACAATACGATACGTGTCCCGATACATGTATATCCAACACAATTCCCAATGTGTGAATAATAAAAATTTCAACATAGTAACATTAGCCTTGTGTTGCACAAAATTCGACTTACTGACCAAAATGAGAAAATGTACAAAATAAACTTTAGAAAAGTATTGTATATTACCTGTAGTTAAGGATGGGACGATATACGATAATATCACTAATCACAATATTTAAGGGCTGCAATTAAATAATTGCTGAGATTTTTCATAATTGTGATAATCGTACATGACAATAATTGCAATTATAGCAGCAGGCGCTTGTGTCTTCATAAGAGCATCTAAAATCTGATGCTGTGAACCCAGTAAGAAGCTGTATTATGGTTAAACAAAGAAAGTGTTCATGTGTTAAAGTTAACTAATGACTCTGAGACAAAGTTGGGAGATTTTTCCTCAAGATTGTAAACATTTGTTCACTTTGAATCATTCTTGAATGTATTTAGACCAAAATACTCGAAGTAGTTGTTCAAACACATACATATTGTGCACTAATAAATATTTCACTGACTTTGAATCAGTGCACTTTTACGTTTAGTAAATTATCATGATAATATCATTAATTGCGATTATTTTGGTCACAATAATCGTGAATGCAAATTTTAATATCGTCCCACGCCTACCTGTAGTATATAAGAATGTAATTTTGAAATATATAAAATGCAGAAGAATTGTATTTTCACACTGCTTTTTGACTTATTGACTTATTCAAAGTGTCCTTCAAATAAGTAATTTTGCAGCTCAATCGTTTTAGCCTTAAAGCAGCCATCCAGGTTCAAAAGTATAAAATGTATGAGTTTAAGTATCTTGATACGCCTCCCTGTATTGATACGTGTATTGCCAATGAGCTTGTCACGATATATCCCAATACTTGATACACCTCTTTTCAACTTCACTCAGACACTTTGAATAAATCTCAGCACCTCTTTATGGGCCAAAGTAAACCCCTGGAGCATCTCAGCAGAGGTGATTCTCCTTAACACCTGTCACCTCAACTCCGACTATCACCAAGTGTTCCCTAACCTGCCTGTTATTGGTTGGTGGGGAAACCGGAGTGCCTGGAGGAAACCACCCAGACACAGGGGAGGAACATGTAAACTCCACACAGAAAGACCCGGGCCGCGTGGGAATCGAACCCGTGACCTTTTTGCTATTCGCTCTGCCACCGTATGGTATGATTTTATTTGTGCAGGGACAATGCACAATTGACATTAAGCATTATTGTTGGAAAATGGTAACATGTAGGGCTGGGCGATATTGATAAAAGTAAATATCCCAATATATATTTTTTTGAATATATCAATTAGAATACTATTTGTAAAGAAATAAAAATGCAGCTAGCAAAGACTGTTGTGTAGAAAAAGTCAGACTTATACAACATTTCTACCATTAATTTGAAAGTTTACAATGTAGATTTCTTCATTTGTATTGTTTAACAGCTCATGTTGTCGCATTTTTCACTAATAACAAAATCTCTGTATTAAATTTTGGATATCTTCAAGTCAACAATCAGGATGATACAGTGTATTGCACACCTAGCTACATGCATTTATTGACAAGTGGGCGGGGATAGTGGTAGGTGAAAGCAATGATTTTCTCGCATAAAAAATCAACATGAATCAATCCAACACAACTTTGACTAAACCAATGACGAGAGAACACTACTGTAATTGGTTAAAACTCAAAAAAGTATTGATGTGACATTACCGCTCCCCTTGAAGTTTGAGAACTTTTTGCGCCGTGTGACAACGCTTCTGCCCAGATCCACAAACATACAATTATTTACTTCAGATCCTTTGACCCAATTCAGTCTCACATCTCTCTGCATATATCACTTTACGTCTGCGTTTGTCTCGGCCACATTCGCGTACTCTCTCTCTCCACTTTTAGCTCTGCCTGTGCATCCGACCAGTTGCATTCCTCGGCAACTCCACTATTTATAAATCTTACTATAGGCTCGTTTATCAGCGCGGCTAATTCGGTGCCGTCGGCTTGCATCTGCCTGCTGCGTGTGCTTTCCATCACCAGCTCGGCGGATGGATTTGTGTGAGAAGGAGAAGGATAGCGCCGCGTTGTGCATGATTTAGTGATTACACAGACCGGTGAGTCTCTGCCGGCTTGGGTAATTATGTAATCAAGCACGACGCGGAGCTTTGCCTGTGACTGACTGTCTCGCTGCGCCGGACCAGTGTGCAACATGTACATAAACATCTGTAAGCTCGTATTGCTTTGAGACCAAAAATTAGATGCTTTACTATAGGATCTGCAAGGCATTTCACACGACAGAGTATCACATTTTTATAATTTTGACTTTGCTTGGTGTGACAAATGTGGTTTTAGTTTTGCAGCGGTTAATTTGCAATGTAAGAAGAGTTTGACAAGTAAAAGTTGATAACAGGAAGTAGTTTTACAATAGAATCCCTCCATGTGTCGTCAAAAAGGACCAAAATACAGACAATTTACTACATCTGTCACAGTTTAAACAATCATTTAACAAAATTAAAGTGTTACGATGTGTTATCTTTTGTTAATTGTAACCTTTTGTCATTTATGTGGATTTTGCCCCTGTTAGCAATGTGGTTGCTAGGTAACAGTTGTAGAATTACCTCTATTATATGTAATATTTGTTGGAAAAAGACAGTTAAAACTCAACAAAGTAGTCAAAGTGGGTGAAACAAGCAAAAAACAATGAAGCAATATCTGTGTCATAAGTAAACCTTATTACTGCAGTCCCAACCTTTTTCATGTGAGGACCGTCACAGTCACAATTTTCTTTTCCACAACCGGTCAGGTTATAGCACAAAAATGCAAAACACATACAACTGATTATTGTATATTTATTTTAGCTCTCTTGATGGTGAAATGGCTTTTTATTGGGTTGTTTTCATATTTTATTTTCATAGGGAAGCACAAAGAAGTAGTGATAGACAATAAAATAAAAAATATATATACTTTATAAGATCATCTGGGGCCAGGTAGCAGATGTGCCGCGGCCTGGTTTTGGGCCCCGGACCGGTGGTGGGACCTTTGCTTTATTATATACTGTATATCTAAAAAAGTGCTTTACAAAGAGCAGGCACATCAAATTACAGCAACAAAGAAGAAAACAGGATCGTACATCAAAAGGAGCAGTCAACTAATTGACATTTACAACATACAATTTTTTTTTTTGCTTTAATGGCCTTTAAATGCTCTTATTTCTGCCTACACCAACTTAAAGGGCACATTTTATGCAAAATAAAAATTTCTGCCGTTTTATTCCTATTCTAAAATGACTTTCTTATCAAAAACACTGTCTGTGATCGATTTAATTTATTGTTCAGTCAGCAGATAGAGCTTTAACTCAATTCCTGATGTGGAAAACACATGACGTGTCGTGTGCTTTATTACACTCTTTTTATTGGTTCTGGTAGCTGAGATTACAAAGTGAGGTGCTCAGGTGCTTGTTTAAAGGAAGAAAACAACACAAAATATCATATCTGTCTTTAAAAAACTCCTAAAATCAAATACCATTCAAACGACTTTTGAAAAGTTTTCCAAGTGCACCCTATAGGAAGTGCTGACATGCCCTCATTCTTCTCTTGTTTGTTACTGAGAAACTAAGGCCTGATTTTTCAGCCAGGTGCTAAATTGGGGTGCAAAGTAAAAAAAAAAAAAAAAAAAAAAATCATGTTGTTTGCAAGCAATTTATGCAAACTTTAATATGGATGTACATATAACAATTACACAAAACAGATATGCACCACTTCCAGTTAGTGTTTGTTGAAAGAAAAATGTCAGCTACACCAAGCTTTGCTCCCCTAACTTGTTTAGCACATGAGCAAATGCTGACAATCTGGCCTAAGACTATTCACATTATTCTGCCACGCCCACTTTTCTTGGCAGTGCACTTCCTGTTTATTTCTGCCAGATTCACTTGCTGGGTTTGTTTTAACGGTGGTTTTATCTGTTTGAGATCGCCTAGCAAGACAGACAAATTAGCTGCCTTAAACAGGAAGTGTGCTGCCAACAAAATTGGGCGGAACCGAATAAGGTAAATGCATACTGAGGACAACGATGAAATTTAGTACTCTTTCTACTCCGCATATTTATGTTGAAGCTGCTGAAACATTGATTAATGTGCACTGTCCTAATTCAAATAATAAATAAATACATACATAAAATAAAATACTGTTGCACATAGGCTACCAAAATAGCTTTTATTAAAAAACAGCACTTACTACAAAACTACAACAACCTACTACAACAACTACTACAACTACTACAACAAAACTACTACTACACCTACTACTACAACTTACTACTACAACTACTACTACAACTACTACAACAACCTACTGCAACAAACTACTACAACAAACTACAATAAACTACTACAACAACAAGAACAACTACTACAACAACAACAAGAACAACAACTACAACAAGAACAACTACTACAACTACAACAAGACAATTACTACAACTACTACAACTACAACTACCACAACTACTACAACTACCACAACTACTACAACTACAACTACAACTATAACAACTACAACAACTACTACTACAACTACAATACAACAACAACTACTACAACTACTACAACAACTACTACTACAACCTACTACTACAACTTACTACTACACCCTACTACTACAACTACTACAACAACCTACTGCAACAAACTACTACAACAAACTACTACAAAAACTACATAAACTACTACAACAACAAACAACTACTCAACAACAGAACAACAACTAACAAAACAACTACTACAACTACAACAAGAACAATTACTACAACTACTACAACTACAACTACCACAACTACTACAACTACAACTATAACAACTACAACAACTACTACTACAATACAACTACAACAACTACTACAAATACAACTAACAACAACTACTACAAATACAACTACAACTATAACAACTACAACAACTACTACTACAATACAACTACAACAACTACTACTCCAACTACCACAACAACAACAACACATAAAATACATAAAAAAACAAAACACACTTTATTTTTGATCAATATTATGTTTTTTTCGTATTCATAGATCTTAAGTCAGCATATTTTAACTATTACCTGATACTGTTCTTAAAGTATGGTAGATATAACTTTACTGTTTGTGAAGTCAATCACTGAAATAATCTTAAAAGACAGCTGCCCTAGTGCAATATTTGTGGAACATTCCTAGCAACACAAAAACTTACCAATCAGATTTTAACCAGGTTTTATAGACATTTTTGTACAGATTATTTGTATTTTGATGTATTTTCTGGTCAAATCACGTTAAATAACTAAAAATCTACACTTGGCTGCAATTACACTGTGAAATATTTAAAAACAGTCCCTTTTACTTTCTGAACCGCAAACTATTGTGTTGAGAAATCCTTTCAAGGGCAAATTGTGTTTTTTTTTCCATGCATTTTTCTCTACAAAACTTTACCACAGCACAATATCATGGTGCGCCCTTAATCAGCCCAATCAAGTTTGAACGTTTTCGATTTCACAGAGAAAAACCCGAAGCTTTTCTCTTTTTTTTTCCTTTTTTTTCGATGTGGGAAAGCAGTGGCAGCGGTGATGGTGTGTTATGACGGAGGGGAGGCAGCGGGGGAAGAGGAAGAGGAGGAGGAGGAGGGAGAAGTTGTCATCACATCCAAGACTGCGCTACAGTGTGGATCGGTGCATACTGCCACTCGGAGCCAAAAATACATCTGGCAAGAAGAGGACAGAGAGAGAGAGAGAGAGAGAGAGAGAGAGAGAGAGAGAGAGAGAGAGACGTGATGATGGAGCGAGGGAAGAGGGGACTGACTAGTGTAGCGTAATACTTCTCCGCATCAGCCAGCGACCATGAACATTTCTTTAATCAGAGCGCGAGAAATGCTAGCCGTGTCACCCAGCGCACATCATAACGGACAGTAACACACACACACTACTGCTGCTGCTTGTATGTATATGTACACTCCTCCTCCTTATCTCGCACTCTCCCCTCGTCGATCCCATAACAACTACCACCACCACCAGCTGTAGATCCTGTAACGGGGTTTTCTGCTTCACCCACGGATCGCTCATCACGGTACGGAGGGTTTTCTGTCACGAGGAAGTCGAAGGAAAATGCACAGAAAGTAGTAATATTCTCAGTAGATGCTCCCGTTCAAGTATTTACGTCTGTCTCTTTAAGGTTCCACACTGGCATCTCTCAAAACATTCAAACAAACTATGCTAATCTAATACAGAAGATGAATGAAGTAATAGCAGTACAGTACTACATTTGAATCTGGCTTCAAATGACATAGACCAGGCCTATTCAACTTAAGGCCTGGGTTCCAAATCGGCCCTCCTTTCCAAATATTACAAAAATGTATATCTTTTTTGTTTATACATTTAATTATGGGTTATTTCTCAGGAAAAAAGTGGCGGACTTAAAATGTCTTAATTAGTGCTTGAACTAGACAATGGTCATCTTGATTTTATTGTATTTTTACTGTATGAAAATAAGATTTGCCAAATGTGTCTATTCAAGTTGCTTTTTTGACACATTTCTAGTGAGAAAATCCTGTCTATTTCATATTTTAGCAAAGAACCTGCTTTGCTCTTGTTCTATTGGCAAAACTTGTTTTATTTCTATGATAATATGACCTAATTTAAGCATTTATTCACTCATCCAGTTTATGATTGTCATTATTTAAAGTGTACACCTTAAACTTGATTTGGTCCTTTATACATCCTGGTTTAATTCTCCTTTAGATCTTATTTGTTCCTGGTTTAGATCTGGTTTAACGTGATACTAACTCCGGTAGTTATTAGTTATTACCACTATAGGAAGTTTAGTCCTCTGAAATATTGGGACAACCTCGTGTAAAAAACGGTGACGTTTGTGCAACTACAACCGGCCCCGAACCATGGGAACGATAAATTGATAGCCCTGGAATAAAGTTGAATAGCTGACAAGACTGCTTTAGTGAAACATGTCCAAACTGTGGCAAATTAAATGGCAGCCCTGACAAATTGGCCCAAATTGCAAAAAGTATGAATTTTTGTGATTCACTTCATTTCCGTCTATTATCTGGCCCTGTGCTTCATGTATGTTTCAAAATGACGATCCCAATACCATTAATAAGCTGCTTTACAACTGCTGAATTAAATGTGGTTACCAGCATAAGCCCTGGGTCCAGACAACTTGATCTCACAGGAAAGCATACATTTACTACAACATTACGCAACATGTAAATTGCATATGATTAGCACGAGTTCACGGCTGTTTTGCGTAAATATGTAATGCTTGCAGTCCCAGTTCATTTCAATGGTGGTTGTTAAGACGTGTTCTTATTTATGAATATTAACGAAATCCTGATTCTAATCTTAACCTGCCTCGAGCCCCAGACCTAAACTTACAAATTTTAGTAAAGCCTAAACCTACCTGTTACACCTAAAGAAAATGTCCCTGCGTGGCTTCAACCTAAACTTGTGTCATTTTTACGCTTTTTCATATTGTGCTAAATGCACGACGTAACTAAGTATGCAACAATGGCATAAAATTGTGCTTAAAATACGCTTTTTTTGTGTCGTGGTAAATGTACGCTTTCTTGTGATTCTGTGTTGGTCAGATCAGGTGTCCAACAAATTAAATCCAGCCCCAGAGTCATCTTCCAAACATTACAAAATGTGTTCTCACTGTTTTGATCCTGGGTTAGTTAGGCTGCATCAACAATACAAACTGAACCAGATTCGGCTTGATTAAGAACCAAAGCTGTATCTTTAAGTTTGCACGTTCACACTTCAATTCATTCATTTTCTACTGCTTGTTCTTGTTAGGTGTTGCGGGTGACTTATCCTGGTAACTTTGGGCCTTAGGCGGGGAACACCCTTGGACAGTGGCCATCACAGGGTTAGACAGACAAACATTCACTCTCTCTTTTAGAGGGAATTTACAGTGATGCCCAATTAACCTAAACATGCATGTTTTTGGAGGTGGGAGGAAACCAGAGTACCTGGAGAAAACCCACGGTGACACGGGGAGAACATGCAAACTCCACCCCAAGCTGTTGATATGGTCCGACCTGGGGAAGCTAAACCAGATCTGAATTAAAAGTCTATTGTAAATGCAGTCTTAATATCTGGTCTTGTTCTAGTTATAGTTCTGTATCATAATGCCTTTTGTATTTTCCTTTCTCACAAAGATTTTACACAGTAGCAATGATTTTAAGCAAATCCAGAAGCAATAAGAATTATAGCTTGTCAGGCGATACTGTCTATTGAATAGAAGTTGAATATCCTCAAACCATAAGCATGGGGCCTTTCTATGTGGAGTTTGCTTGTTCTCTCTTTGCAGGTTTCTCACTCGTGCTCTGGTTTTCCTTTACCATAAAACATGTACAGTAGGTTCCTCCTCCATTTACCTGACTGATTTTGAATAATCAAAATTGGCTCAAACATAGTGACAGTTTCTCTGGATTCTATGTATACACAGTGCTGGTTTTGGCAGGCAAAAAAACAAAAACATTAAGCCATACTGTTCAGTCTCTAGATTACACCTGGTTCTGTCATTGATTGAAAATGTATTGATCTGTTGTCATTCATTCATTGTGAACGATTGTGAACAGTCAGTCAAAAACCTTCAGCACATTTCGTTGAGCCGAGGCTGAACTGCCTTACACTTTTCCCTGACAGATGCTGAGATGCAAATAGATTTGAAATGTATTGATTGAAGATCTGCAGTCTGTTCACTGTGCTCTTTTTAATTCTGCTGGATTTACATCGGAAAGTTGAAATATAAATTGATAAAACTAAGCAAGACTCACATTTCAGATCACATTTGTTGGAGTTTTCACAGCTGTATAGAATGTTTTACTCTTGGATTAAAGGGGCACTGTGTAAGATTGAGAGGAATTTTAATTATCACATATAGTCCACAAACATTTAAATCATATTTATTCTTTACAACATGAATACTAAGAGAGCACTGTTAACCAATCCACATCAATTGTGATACATTTATACGTATTTGAAATTATTTATTACGGGCCGGAATATGGATCATTGACGCTAGAGAGCAGCATGCTAATAGGCAAAATGCATGTGAATGGCTCCCTCTAGTGTTCAAAGTGGAAATCACTTTGTTTGTTTGTTTTTCTTACATAGTGCCCCTTTAAGACAGGGGCAATTATTTTTCCTCAAAGGCCATATTTAAATCTAGACATACCTGCTTGTAAAAGCCTGATCCCGTCAGATCTCAGAAGCTAAGCAAGTTAGGCCTGGTTAGTACTCGGATGGGAGACCGCTGGAACACCAGGTGCCACAGTGGGACGACAAGAGTGGATTGTCATTGTGTCATTGGGCAAGACACTTAAACCACATTGCCTCAGTGTCTGCATACACTGGGCGAGTGGATACTAGATTGTAAAGCACTTTGAGTGCCTGGAAAGGTAGAAAAGCACTATATAAATAGATCATTTACAAATGGCAAGGGGCCAGAGCACAATGGCTGGTACACCAGTCAGAAAATCTACTTATTACAAGCATATTTTTTATAAAATTTGGCTATTACATATATCATTGTGTGCATTTATTGTGATGTTTATTAAAAAAACAAAACACAGCCAAGTCAATCAAATAATAGAAACATAAAGAATAGTACTTATTCTCAAACATATGCTGGGGACCTGATTAAAGCAGGCTGAGGGCCGCATCTGGCCCAATGGCCGCAGTTTGCCCATATCTGGATTAAGATGTAAAACAGTTATAGATTTATAATGCATTTAGAGTTGTAAAATTCATCAAATAAACAATGTAAAGTTACATTCAGCGTCGCCTGGACTCCTGCAGAGCCTTTAGCCCTGTTTACTCAGGTCGGGTGGTACGGTACGGTCCTATGTTGTTTCCACTGCGCAAAGCAGAAAAGTATGGGTTAGGTATATTTTCTTTTTAAATTATTTAAGAAAGCATGTGTAACGTGTGAGTGACGTCAGCTGCTTGAACCTCGGGAGCCTGGACCTGCAGTTGAAACGCTGACCATCATTAACATAAGCTTACATTAATGATACTACCACAGTAAGGGCCAGATTAATCAAGCATTTCTCATGTGCAAACAGGTTAGGGGGAGCAAAAACTTGGCGTAGCTGACATTTTTCTCTCACACAGACACTAAAGAATTTGAGGTGGTGCATATCTCTTTTGTGTAATATGTAATATGTGCATCTTCCAATAGTGAAGTTTGCATAAATTGCTCGCAAATAACATCTAAACACTTTGCACGCTGTACAGATAATATTTCCATGGACAGGTGAATCTAAAGTGCTTTGGTATAATTCTACATTCATAATATTCTGAATTGATTAGCTCCACCAATAGCCTTTTTACAATTCATTTGATCAGTTTACTTACATCTCTTTACTTATTTTTTCCGCCTGCATTCAAACCTTTTCCCACACCTCCTCTGCACAAACACATGTTGTCCTGGCGCTCTTGTCCTGCCCGCAGACGTCTCCTTGTCAGTGTGATTGACCGTGTGCGTGTCCCTGCTGCAGATGTGTGTGCTGTTGTGTGTGCAGCGTTGTGTGTGGCGTTGTGTAGGTGTCAGCCCGTCAGCCTCTCATGTTCCGCGTTTGTTTGTCACACTCGAGCTGTCATCACACACACTTCTGTTGTGACATGGCACCAGGCTTTGGCACTCGCAAGGGCACCGAAGAAACGCTCGTAACCGGCTGTTCAACCCTCGCAAACAACTTATTAGAAGTCACTGAATGGAGAAGAAAAGGACTGAAATGGCAAAAAGTCAAATTTTTCTCATTTTGATTTAGTTTGGTGTTGATAGAAGTTGCAGTTTATGAAAAGAATGTCGAATAAAAGTTGAAACATCACATCATAGGGTTTATTTTTGTTTCACAGTCGACAGGAACCTTTTTTTATTTAACCAATAACTGCTTTTTGATCGATTTGTCGTCCAGGAAGTAGAGCATAAAGATGTGTGTCTTGTTTTCTATGTGGTAAACTTGCAAATAAAAGGTTCAACATTGCATTCTAAGTTAATAGGCTCTGTACTAGGAATGGGACGAGACAGAATTTTCACAAGACGAGACAGCCACGAATTGGTCACGAGATCGAGACGAGACAAGATTTTTAAATAATTTGCATTAATTGTTTCATTTAAATTTAAACAGGCAATTACAAATTTGATTTGTATTATTATTATTGTTATTATATTCTTTTAGTTTAGCTTTACCTTTATCACCTTGGATTTTTATTATTTGAACGATATGAGTTTTGACTGAAATTGATCCGCTCCCCGTGTGTAGCTCAGACTCCGCCCCTTTCTCTGCTTCACAGCGCTGCCGCTGCTGACAGAGACAGACACACACAGATGAGGAGACTTTGTGCTTTTACAGTTATTGATGAAATAGGCCAAAATATCTCTTTATGGATCTATTTTAAACTATGTTTAAGTGTGAAAAACACTGCTCGTTCCCGCCATGTCCGCGTGTATATTTGAGATTATATATTTTCGCGCTAACTTTTACAATGTTTAGGACTAATTATCTCTGTCAATATTGGTCCTATCTTTATGGAATAAAACTGAGACAGAGTTTAGACAATTTTCTGTCAGAATAAGTCCGCTACAAGTCTGTGTGTGGAGGAGAATATTTACTATAGCTGCTCAAAGTTACAAAACTTAATTTCATGACCATTGAAAAATCTCACGAGACAGTTCAGTACGTGTGCGCACAGTATCGTGACAGTTTGATCTCGCGAGATCTCGCGGCACGAGATCTCGTCCCATCCCTACTCTGTATGCAAGTCAACTGCAGAGCCAATATTTGACACAAGGTCAATAGAGGAGAACACATACAATCTGCTATCTCAATTTGGGCTGGTTCTGGCTAACGCACCGTCGCTTCTGTTCAGTGATTGGACGACTGTACTTCCTGCTTTTTGCGAACCATCTGCAGTCCTGTGATACCTGACCAAGTAGCTTGCGTCAAATGAAATTGAGAGGGAGCTTCAGCTTGGCTGGAGTTCCTCCACGTGTGTCATCAAAAAGCAATAAAATGACTTCTAAACTGACTTGCGTTGTCACAATACTAACATTTCAAACTAGATTTTAACACCAAAGAACATACTCTAATTCTAAAACAATAGAAAAAAAAATCTTTACGTCAATGTGTTAGAACATTAACAATTCATTTAGCAAAATTAAAGTTTTGTAAGGTATTATCATTTGCAAAATCATTGTGTAATTTATGCAAATTATAGCCATTTTTACAAAATTATTGCTTGTTTATTGATCTGTCTCGTCACATGACCTGGTGATACAGTAAATGATTGTGTCTGTGGAGTTGGATCAGTTTCATTCTGTTGAACATTTTAAGCAAATATTGTTTTTGTAACATGTACGTACAGTATGTAAATCAACTTTAAAAATACATCGGATTATTCTCAAGTTCATCATCATTTTATAGAGATAATGTTACTTTCTTAATTGGATGTTTACCATTTCAAAGTTTTGACGTATTTTCTTAAGTTTCTTATGTTTTCGTGTTTTGACATCATGTTTGTGGCAAGAATATTTTCCATAAAATACATAAAAAGCATTAGATTTGAGTCGGGCTGCAGCAATTAATTGGAATCATTATGACTTAGTTCACAAATGTAATAACCATAATCTAATCTAATAATATTTTCATTGTTCGTTGTATTTGCATTTATAAACACTCTCTATCAAGAAGTCACATGTTTCCTATAATATTTGGTTACAATGTGTTAAAGACTAATTGACTAAAAGAATTATACTTGCAGTAAAGCACAAACCTTCTGCAAAGCCATAAAAAGATACATTTTCTAAGAACATAAGCTGGTCGTTTGTTCATTACTTCAGTTGTCCTTTAATAACTTTTTTCTCTTTTTCTTCCTGCAGCAATTGAACCATCCCAACGTGATAAAGTACCACGCCTCGTTTATTGAAGACAATGAGCTGAACATAGTTTTGGAGTTGGCCGACGCAGGAGATCTGTCCCGAATGATCAAGGTAAATCTAGTATTGCAGTGAAATATTGGGGTTGAATTCTACTATTATTTTTTTTTTATAGCTTGTTCTGTGAATTATTTTGTAACATTTTAGTGCAAACTGAGCCAAGTCTTAAGTCAAAACAGTCACAAACGTCTTGTGTTTCACTGCAAAGGCCAGTGTGTATTTTAGACTTAATGTGACCTCAGCATTGATTTGTCCTCTCAAAACTGTGCTGATCACAAACACCTGCTCTCAAACTAATCACACTTCTGCTCTCCACCCTCAGCCGCCCTTTAACCTTCTCCCTTATGCTTTTCCAGTTTGTGTGTTGAGTTTAGGCAGTTAGCTTTTCTTTAATGTCTTTTCAAGAAGCTTAAATGAGGCTTCGGATATTTCACACGGTAAAATACAGACAATACTATTTAGGTCATACATAATAATTGTTTATCTAATTTAATGCCTGTCACTAAATTGACAGATAATCTTCAAAATGATCATTTTAGCCATTTCTGTTGCACAGGGATAAAAAAATCCAGACAATACACCACTTTCTGTGGGCATGGTTGAAAAGCATTGCACATTACTGCAGAATTAAGTGAAGTTAGATTTTGGAGTTGGTTTGAGCCTCGACAGGGGACTGAAGACGCACTCCGCTTTCTCAAAGTATTGCAAAAGCATGGTGTCTACATTCCAAGCAAGATATAAATGTGTTTCTCTTGAGAAAATGGAAAATGTCCTGTCTTCTTAGTGCAGGTGTCATTATTTTTCTCCAAGGGCCATGTGTATGAGCATCTTTTGTAAAACAGGCTTTTATTTCTACTATTTTGACCATTTATTATGATAAATCTGAGGGAATTAAGCAAAGACACATGGAGTAGTACTTATTCTCAAAAATTTGCTGGGGGCCAAAATAAAACAGTTCAAGGGCTGCATCTAGCCTCTGGGCCGCAGGTTGTGATGTTTTCCGTGTATTTGCTCTACGTCAATAAGAAGAAAACTCTGCGTCTGGGGGGTCCTAATAATTACATTTTTTTCTTTATTTATTTTATTTCAGTAAATGCTAAAATGTGTTTAAAGCTTCAATCTTGCCAGCCCACGACTTTCAGAAATATTATCTAGGTATTTTTGAGGTGATTGAAATGTCTTTTTAAAGTTGGGTAGCTAACTTTTTACTTGCAAATAAGTAAACTTTGGTTTTTCCACTAAAAAGTTTATGATAAATGCCACACGTTGTGAACAAATGAAACCACTGCGTCCTCTCTGCATTGAATAATGAAGAATTTTAGTTCTAATCAGGAGCAGAATGCAGCTCTCTGATTGGCTGAGCTTGGGGCGGTCACTACAGTTTCACTTTGTTGTTAGTAAAAACAAGTTTATAAGCCATCATTGCAACCAAGATGAATACATGTTGAAATCAACCATGTGTCAAAGGTTTATAATAGGAATTAGTCCAGTTTAAAAATTAAATTGTGTTTGCAATGGGAAAATCAGCTACCCCACCTTTAAATAAGCTATTATAGCAGTATATTTCAATGATATGATGATGCTCAATGATTATTTGCTCAAGCATTTCCAAATAGATCTACTTTTTGTAAAAAAAAAATTGCAAATTCTCATTTTTGTCTTCCTTTATTTTGTATTTGTAAATACTCTTATGACTGCATATTAATTTGCCTCAGAATTCAGCTAATGTGGCTCTTTTGTTGCAAAGGTTGCAGACTCCTGGTCTAAGAACTCTTATGTACAATAAATTGCTGTTATATCTGAGCCAGGGCAGAATATGATAGGATTAGTGAATATATTTGTGACTAAACAACTTTTATATAGTTTTGTACAAGAAACATTACATTCACTCATGTTCTGTTTTCAGTAAGGATGGGACGAGATATAATCCTATAAAATGAGACAAGACATGAGATTAGGTCTACGAGAATGAAACAAGATGAGTTTTTGACAGAATGTTTATTGAGTCCACAGTTGCCCTACAATTTTGCCTACAATTTTCATTTTTTGTTGACATTCGCTGACTAAAAAAAATGTGCACCATCTTGTAGAAATATTGTGTTGTATGAACTATAAGCCTATAAAATGTTATAATGGACCTGTGATATACCGTATGCGCATTGCCTTACTTAGCTATATTGAATTGTAAGGGTCACAGAGTATTTTAACGTCCACAGAACATCGTTATATCACGGTTAAAAGTCAGTTTTGCATAATGCAGCTCCATTAAAGAGCGGGCTGTGCAAATGTAGTGAAGTGAAATGGCGTTAGTCCTGCAGATGAAGGAGTCGGCAGGAGAGCTGTGGTCTGTGCTTGGTTCTGAGTCAGTTTGAATCATCATTTAAAAGTCAAAACCTAAAATGTGGAGTTATTGGACCTCCTGCAGGTGCTTTTATCTGGAGAGTCTGTTAACAGCAGCTCTGACGGTACAAAAAGAGGAAGAGCTTAGGAATGGGAAATGATTAATGCTCAAAAAGTTGTAGCATTAAAACAAGGCGATTAGACCGTGTTTCATACAGAATACTAATACTTTTGTTTCTGACTGATAAGATGCATCTGTGTACATATACATTCAGTTTACAGAATTTGAGTTTTAGACTCATTAATTTAACTGTCTTACATTATATTGACTTTATTAGCTGATGAATATTAGTACATGAGCAAGTTCTACAGCTAATGATTTT
Organism: Mugilogobius chulae; assembly: GCA_038363315.1. Lineage (NCBI taxonomy): Eukaryota > Metazoa > Chordata > Actinopteri > Gobiiformes > Gobiidae > Mugilogobius > Mugilogobius chulae. The sequence goes on from CM076412.1 coordinate 898,409, forward strand.
GAACTAAATCATCTTCATAATTTTGAGGCAAAAAATAGTGATACTTTAATACATGACAATTTGTTATAAATTACATGCTAAAATCAGTATTTTTTGCTTTACTCTGTAATGTGAAATACTCACAAGTGCTAGCAACTGGAGTAAAACACAAGAAACAACTCTCTTGAGTAACATAGAAACAACAATGTAAATGCATTTGATTTTACAAACAAAATTTAGAAAATTAAGCACTGAAACAGTCATTGGTCAATTATGTAGAGGCAGATTGTGCAGCTTCACAGCAAACAACCAGTGGAAATTGTCCCAGAGCATCTTCTGTCTTTAGAGCCTTTTTATTGGCAAGAAAAAAACCTGTCGGGGAAAAAACACTTAACAACAACGTGAAGGAGAGATCCACTGCATGGACAAACAGGCTGTAGGTGTGACCAGGACTGATGCGTGTTTGCAGGGAGAGTTAAAGTCTGTAAAGTTCATCAGAGAAAGGGAAAGGAGCACCGCAGACCGGCTAATCCAGGAAGGCAGGTGGACAAGGCATCTTAAACATTGTGCATTCTGCACTAGCTTTGCTTTGTTAAGTCAATGGAGCAACAATCCAGTTTTCATCACTGGAAATACAGTGGTTTTCACAGGACTAGTCTGGTGAGGGATGTTCATCATGTCTTCTTAAAGTATTTTGAAAGTGTTTTCTTCTATATCAGACAAGTATCGGTAAGAGATGGTTTATTACCTGACTAGTTTCGACGGTCACTTCCGTCTTCGTCAGAGGCGTCGCACGTCGCCTAGGTGGTTTATAGCTGTGGCGTGGCCAGCCCAGTGGACCCGTAAGGTCTACTGGGCTGACCACGCCCCCCGCCGCTCGGTGGTCGCTGGAGAAGGCTGCTCACATACTGGAGAGTTGGAAAGCTCCCTCGTCTCGATTCAAATTGCGTGGGCCTCGCTTTCTGATTTCTATTGCTTCTTTGATCCATTGTTTGTATTTGTTGGTTTCTTGATTGATAATCCATGCATTGTCCCAGTCCATTATGTGGTTATTTCGTTTACAGTGGTCTGATATTGCCGACTTCAAAACTTGTATAGTCGAAACTAGTCAGGTAATAAACCTATATAGATAGTTTTATATAAGAAAACGCTTTTTGGCTGCTCTGCGTTTGGTGAGGAACATTATTTCATGTTTCTTTTACGTCTGCTTTTCACCTGAGCCTGTGTTTTTTCTTGTCCAATCATCGAGCCTGAAGGGGGAACCGCTGTGAGGTTTGCTCCAGGGTCTAGGTAAAAGCAGGACCAAAAGCATCTCGCTCTGGACCTAGCAAACGAGGTGGAACGGGTCGCTTTGCGCAGTCGAAAAGCATTGGATTGTACCACCCCGACCCGAGCCTATGGAAACAAGCACATATGAGGCCAAAACACTAACCACTGTGCCACCATGTACCAAATGTTTTTCAGACAGGAGGAGCAATTAGCAAATAATATTAAAATTCACATGACAAGAACCCTGGAGAATCTTTGATGCAAGACGAGCACTGATTTAACGAACTTCACTGTCAAAAAGCTAAATTAGCCTTATTGTCAAACATGTGGTCTTCCTTTAGCTGAATCGTGTATATTTTCATTTGGACTAAGCGCATTTGGAGAGAGAAATGCGCAGAGCCTGGTAAAACATTCCCTCAACATTAAAAACCACAGCTAATCTTCAGCGGTTGCTAACTCCAGCTACACTATTGCAATAACCTCAGAATCTCTGATCAGACTCTTCACTGTACCGGCAGATTGATCAGTTTGTACAGCCAGCCGTGTTGTTCCTCAAATTGGCTCCAAGAAGAAATCGCTGTTGAAAGGCTGTTGCCATTTCATCCCTGGCCTTGCGAACGCTGTTATTCTAAAAAAGCTGCCAGTTCTGCAAATTAGCGGTGTGTGTGCGCGCAGCTTCACCATGCATAAGAGATGCTCCGGAGCTTCGTGGCACCGCAGACAAGCTGTTTGCATCGGCTCCTCTCAACACGGCAAATTAGGAGAGAGGAGGATTAGTGCTACAACGCAGTGAACATGGCAGGTTCGGCGATGTTCCCCCCCTGCACCCCGACGCTCATATGGTACAGTTTGTAAGCAGAGAATGTGCAGACGCAGGAAAAACCGGAGGAGCATGTACAGGTGCTATACGGTGAGTAGATGTATAACTGTGAGGCGAAGTGAGATAACAAATCAGACCAGGCTCAAGCGAGAGGACAGAGAGAGGGTGTAGTGTAATTATGCTCACGTTCACGCGCACTTGTAGCCTCAACGTGTGTCCTCTGTAGGAGACTGTGAGGAGACTGTATATCTGTGTTTTCAGTAGAGCTGTTGGCATGGAAATGAAGGAAAATACGCCATTTTGCAGCAAACTTTAACAAGAATGCATCTGCCAAAACAGTGTATTCAAGTAAACAAAAGAGCCTTGATACAACCCAAATACATGTATCTTTCCCTTTGTAAACTCAGACTATATTTCTATTACCTTTATTTTTGGTATATAGCATTTAAAATCTCCATTGTTTTCACATTAGGCCAACTTGAAATTCACACTGCAAAAATGCTTTTCAAAAAAGCATATTTTGATGTATAATTGTCTTATTCCAAATGAAATAATCTGCCAGTGCAGTAAGAAAATTTGACTAACCTAGTTGTTTTGAGCAGAAAATGCTAGTTTTAAGTACTTTTGACACGATGATTTAAGCAATTATGGCTTAAAACGGACACAAATTTGCTTAAAATAAGTTTTTATAGCCAGATAAGGTAAATCAGGATAGAATATTTCAAAACAAGTCAAATATTTTTAGTAAGACTTGGTTTTCTTAAGTCAGGCGTTCTCAACTTTTTCAGTCCAGGGACCCCTTATCGGCTCAAAAATCTTCCAAGGACCCCATCACTTTTCGCTCTGGTATCACATTAAAATTCGGAAATTAAAGCTAAGCTATATACAAATTTGAATAAATTTCCTATGATCTTTTTTACTGGTTTACTTGTTTCTATTCAAAGCTATGTTTTCTATCCAAATTCTATGTTTAGGATGGTACATCATAAAAAAATATATGTTTCAGAAAAATTTGGGGGACCCTCTACACATGCTCCAGGGACCCCAGGGGACCCCGAACCCCACTTTGAGGTTCTCTTAATACAGTGCTTTTCACTGTATTAACCTCCTGAGACCCGAGGTTTTGTCTGGTGTGCATTTTATTTTTATTGTTGATATTTGGAGTTGTTAGGACCTACTAAGTATACTACCTAAACCAGGATTTTTGAACAGGAAGTAGTTTTTGCAAAAAAGCATGTCCTTGTATGAGGACAGTGGGTCTATCTTAACGTTAAGAAACATTCTTTGCTCTTTGAGACCAGAAGTTCTAATTAGTATAAATTCAAAATTTCAGCTCAATACAATCAGTAGTTCTCTCAAAAATAAATGTCCTCATACGAGGACAGTGGGTCTTTATACAATGTGATATAGTCAGACTCCATTGGTCAAAAAATTGTAAAACATTTATTTGAAAATGTAAACATCAAAAATCATTCATAAAATGTTAACAGCTCTTTTTTTGGCAACCTTGAAACAACCTAACATGACAATTTCAAGGTTTGTAACCTAAGCCTATGCAGCAATGAAACTGCAAAATTCTGTGTAAACCGTTTATTTCATTTATTTTAATTAATGAAAAGGGATTAAAAAGATGTAGAACAAATATTGTTAGAGTTTTATTTTATGGTAACAGTCTAAAAACAGTAGAAATCATTTTTAACCTGAACCTGGTCTAAGTTTGGGCTAAATGGAGCAGATCTCTATGCTCTCCACATCTATGATGTTTTTTTTTTATTTTTAGAGCTAGATGAGGATGAGCATGGATACAGGGAGACAAAACCAGAACCCAGAAATACTAGATTTCATTGTAAAGCACTCAACAAATTGAAACAAATAGAGCTAAAGTAAAAAACAGAATGGCCTTTCCCACAGTTTGTGTGTGTATATGTATGCGTGTGTGTGTATGTGCACGCAGGCCTCAAACGCTTGTGAGACAGGGACAGTGTGCAGAAGCTGACTGACAGGTATGAGATGATGATACATCAGAAATACATTTGTGTATTTTGGCTACAGTCTATGATGAAAAACACTGGTCCTGTCTCACCATCATTCTCAACATGTTTACAGACACATTTCTGCTCTTGTGGATGATGTGGTTGACCTTCATTCTCAGAGTCACTACCTTGAGCTGCATCAGATAGAGAACAATTGCTCATGACAATTGCAGACAGGTCTGAGGTAGGACTTCTCAGGTGGGAAAGACTATGATAATGCTTTGAATCAAGTTACTCATCCATAATATCAGCATCTTGTGGAATAACTTCATCCAAAGCAGGACCATAGTCTTTCCCAGCTGAGAAGTCCTCTACCTCAGAGCTATCTGCAATTATCATGAGCAATCGTTTCACTTTTGACAATGAAAGACTTCCTATGATGATGACGTGAAAATAAAATAACATCAAAATCTATAATATCTCAGAGATGCGTGACTATGAAGGAGGCTAGCTAAATCAATTAAAACTATGCTAATATACTATTTTTTATTTTGATATACTGTTTAGAACTGTCAACCACATAAATAAGCATAGAATAACTACTTACAACTGTAATATCATCTAAATATTCCAAAATTTAGCTGACCATATAGTAGAATAAATAGCAGTACATAGTCCCAGTGTCCTCAAACGAGTGCTTCACTTTACTGATGTCCCAGCCTGTTAAGACTACGAAAAAGTTTTAAACTTTAAACCCAATATGAAGCTAGAGACATATTTTACACAAATACATTGGTTTCATTTATAAAAGTTTGATGGATTTTTTCCTGAGTCATTTTTATTCGGAGAAATCTTACAGAAGAATTTTGCTGACTTTGCCACCATTTATTTTCTACTGACATTGGTGTAATTCTGTGATATTGCCACAAGATGGCGTGGGCAGTGTCCCTAAATGAGGCCAACAGGTAAAAGATTCATAGGAATGAGTATCATTGTACCATGAGGCATAAATGTAATGTCCTCATATGAGATCGCAGGGACTCAGGAGGTTAAGTGAAAAAGCTTGAAATTAGATTAGATTATTATGCTTAATTCAAGCCAATTTATCTAAATTAGATTTTCCTTTTTGCAGTGCACGATCTTGAGCTCGATAAGCTTTTTGCACAACGATGTCCCGCCTAGTTCTACTCAGTAAAGCCAGATGTTAAAAGAACAGGCTACAGGAGAACATTTAAAACGATTATTATTATTCACCAGAAAAACAGACAGTTACAAACTTGTGGAGCGCAGCAGAGAGCGGAGAACAGTGTGTGTTTTCCCGTGATCGAGTAAAGAGTGTTTTCTTTCATGTGTGCATTATAAAAGCGAAACAACAACATTGATGCAACACCAGTGGATTAAACCAGGTTAATAAAGGTCACAGGAGAATGGAGAGTCATTTGACAGAAGAAGCTGTTACACTGACACATTGTGGGCGGAATTGACAAAATTCCCAAAAAACTCTGTCTTGGCCAGTTCTATTGTCTAGTAAAGCAGATGTGTTGGAGATGACAAACCCAACGGGTGTAATGTCAAACGGTTTGTGAAATGAAAGTGACTGATGCACAAAAAAAGGAAGAATAAGAACCTTTCTACTTTGCACCTACTTCTAGTACATTTGTAGTGTGTCCTGGATGATAAAGGTTTGTGTTTAGTGTGCAGTTTGGAGGTTTGTCCCTGACCTGATGGTGGTGAAAGTAAACACATGATCAGTGCCATATGTAAAGCAGAGCCCACGCACACAGGGGAATTAGCATTTTAGATTCTTTCTTTATAGTCTCTCCCTCTCTCTCTGCTCTCTCTCTCATTCTTTCTTCTTTTCTCTCCTCTCTCCCCATTTCTTCCTCTTTCATATCTGCCTTTTCTCCACAATCTTTCTTCATTTTTTTCTCCCTCCCTCTCCCTCCTTCCTTTAACCCCCCTCTCCACTGTTTTTCTTTCTCTCTATATGCCTTTTTTTACAACCTATCATCTCTTATTCTTCCTCTCCTCCCCTCTTTTTTCTCTCTCATCCTCCCCTGCCACCCTCACTATCTCTTTCTCTTTTGGTCTCTTCCCTATATTCTGTCATTCTTTCTCTCCTCTCTCTCTGCCCTCCCTCACTTTTCCTGTTTCTCCTCTCTCCGTTTTTCTAACCCTCTCTCTTTCACACTCTTTCTTTTTTCTCCTCTCTGTCTCTCCTTTCTCCTGTTTTTGCTTTCTTTCTCTTCCCTCCTTCCCTTTCACTGCCTCTCTCTCTGTCTCTCTCCTCTCCCAATTCTCTTTCTCTCTATCATTCCTTTCCCTCTCCATTATTTCTCTTTCTTCATTCTTTCTCTCCTCTCTCTCTCCCCTTCCCTTTTTTCTCCTTTCTCCTCTCTTTCCCTCATGTCTCCTCTGTCACCTCCCTCTCTCTCACCTTCTCCCCTTCTCCTCACTTCCCCCCCCCCCCCCCCCCTTTCTCTCTCTCTCCTTCCTCACTCTCTTCTCTCTCACTCTAACCTGTCTCTCTCTTCCTCTTTTTTTTCCTCTCTCCTGTCTCTCCTCCCCTCCCTCTTTCCCTTCACTGCCTCTCTCTCTCCTCATTCTCCCTCTCTATCTTCCTTTCCCTCTCTCACATCATTCTCTCATTCTTTCTCTCCCCTCTCTCCCCTTCTCTTCTCCTTTCTCTCTTTCTCTCTCTTTCCCTCACTATCCTTGTCTCCTCTGCCCCTCCCTCTCTCTTACTTTCCTTCTCTCTCCCTCTCTCTTTCTCTCCCTCCCTACCTTCTCCCTCTCTCTCCCTCCTTCCTCTCTCTCCCTACCTCTCCCCCTTTCTCTCTCCCTCTTTCTATCTCTATACCCCTCCTCTCTCTCTCCTACTTCCCCTCTCTCTCCCTCTCTCTCACCCCCCTCTCTCCCTCTCCTACTTCCCCCTCTCTCCTCTCCTCACTCTCTTTTTCTCTTTCTCTCTCTTTAGCCCCCCCTAGGGCTGTGCCAAAAATCGAAAGATCGAGAGATCGCGATCTCAACTTTGCTCGATCTCGATGATAAGGCTTGCGCATTAAGATCGACAAGTCCATCAGCCAATCACAATGCAGAAAATGCACGCGGCGCTGCCTGGTAGTTTTAGCCAATCACAACGTGGTAAATGCACGCGGTACAGAGTGGGAGTTGCCGCCCACTACAGCCTTTATTTTAAAGATAAAATGGTCATCGTTAATAAAATGCCTTTAACTTTTACTTATAATGACGAGCCACACATTTTATCCGCGTCCGTGCGCGTCCTGAACCAGAGGCAAGCCTCCGGGATCCCCGCGTGTGTTTGAGGCAGCAGCCGGGGAGGCATGCACTGAGCACGGATCAAGCCAGCGTCAATCCCCGTGTGAGACGAGCCTGGGGCGCCGCGGGACCGCGCAGCCCACTTCAGCGCGAGGTTAGTGACAGAAAAGGCTCATACAGACGGCTTCACGCGTAAAGTGTTGTACCTGTGAGTCTCCCGCAGAAACACTCGTCTGTTCCGTTATTATCTCTGTAGAGGCGCGCTTTCCCACGTCTCTCTCTCTATTCTCTCCTTTTCTCCACTTCATAAGTGGCGACGCACTTTCATTTACACGCACGAATTCTTTTCACTTCGTGAATTTGGCCGCTGTATTCACGCGTGAGTAAAGCATCTGTCTTGAGTTGAGAAAAAAAAGTATATCGCAGCACTTGTGCTCGCTTCCCTGGGAAGCTGTCAGTCATCCGTGAACAGCATAAGCGTGTATAAGTCTTGTTTACAGTCTGACTCTGAACGCACGGACTGACCGCAAAACGAACAAATAATTATAATTAAATAGCCTCCAGTAAATCATGTTTATTTTTCTTTGACTGTTTATTTATTAGCCTTATTATTTATCAAGCTGACCTGGGACGTCTAGTCTATTCTTTCTGGTCAATTTTACCATTAAAATTAGGGGGACTTTCACCTATTAATAAATAATAGTGAAGCTTTTTTGAAAAGACATGTAGTTTCATATTTTTTTTGTATAATATATAATTTGCATAATACTACCATTTTAGATTATTTTCATAAAAAAAATCGAATCGAAAATCGAGATCGAACGATATGAAGAAAAAAATCGTGATCTATTTTTTCCCAGATCGCCCAGCCCTAAGACCCCCTCTCTCTCTCTTTCCTTCTCTCCTCTCTCTCTCTCTCTCTCTCTCTCTCTCTCTCTCCTCTCTCTCCCCTACTTCCCTGTCTCTCCCCCCCCCCCCTCTCTCCTCTCTCTCTCTCTCCTCATTCTCTATTAAAACCCTCTTCTCTGACCACATCTCTGAATTCAAATGCTCCCTGCCTGATTTGCATGTACTTACAGAATATTGCATGTGTTGTTGCTGGAGAAGGCCGCGAGACGACGTGTGTGTGTGTGGAAGGATAGAGAGAGAGGGAGGGAGGGAGGGATGGAGGCGAGGGGGGAGGAGGAGGAGGGAGGTGCGTTCTGCTGTTGGTGGGCGTCTCAGTGCCTCCCATTGACATCAAACACTCCTCTGATATGGAAATGGGAGGGCAGGGAGAGAATGGCTCCTCGCTGCGGCTTTGTTTGGATGTAGGCCAAGGTCTCTCCACTCTTTTCTTCCGTCTATCTGTCTGTTTTAACTCCTGCTTTCCCCAACACCTTTCTCTCCATCGCCGAGCAACTTCACATTATTGATGTAATGGAACCGGATAAGCAGGCTTGTCATTGGCTAATTTTTTAAGTGTGATGCCTTACAGGAAACGTGAAAGAAAATTATGTTGCTAGAAATATTTATCCGACAAAAAAAACATGGATAATCGCAGTAAACCTTTGATAAATAAATAGCAGAATAAAACACTTATTTGGTCTCTAGAATTATAAAACATTGTACACAAACATTGCTTTTGTTGTCTAGTTACAATCTATTACACCATTGAATCAGTGAAGTTTATATTTTAGATTTTTACGTATCAATAGTGATGACTAATTTGCATTACAAGAGCTGCAAACCAATAGATACATACATTTGTGCCAAATGACTGACACTTGTCATAGATTAAAGAGATTATGCTCATTTTTTTAACAGTAAAATAACTTAAAACCAATTTCTCACAGATACCTTGTTGTAATGTGAAGAAAATTAGTGTCCTGACTTCTAATAATGTCCTGTTTGTTCACCCATCGCAGCCAAATGTGTTTGTTTTGTTGTTGTTTTGTTGTCATTATCATTGGCTAACGCTTGACCAGCACGTCACACTCCTAACAGCTGTATAAAAACAAACAAAAAAAACATAAATTCAAGGAATCAAAAATCAGGACAACTGGTGAGAACTTTTTTTTTTGCCGTTGATGCAATAATAATTCTATTATTGACTAACAATATCAAACTACATCTTCTGGACCCAGCAACATCCTCAGGGCTAATTTGTTGATTGTGACTTATCAGGTGTGATAGTCACTAGAAATCCTGTTCAAACTCTGATTCAAATACATGATGAAGTTCATAACTAGCAGAAGTTCAGCAGATCCAGTCCAATATTGTTGTATTAAATATTTAAATCCCTGATGTTTTATGAACTTCGACATGTAATCATTATTTTCATGTTATTAAATATTTTAGAACAGGATCTCATACCATTTTTCTCAATAGAGCTTTTTTTTGCAAAACAAATCTAGCAGTGAACTACTATTTTTAGCTTTGAGAATGAAGTTAAATGAGGCCCATTTATTATTATATTCATTAAGTGGACACAGTTGAGCGTCTAAACATACATTTAGGGCTTTAATACATAAAACATGAGTAATAAAGTATAAAATACTGTATATAATTTCAAAACCATTTAATGAGCTGCTTGGCAGGTGGTGGAGACATGGTATCTCCCAACTAAAGCTGGAGACCACTATTGTACAATAATAACCTTTTCTTTATATAACTACTTACAGACAACATTGTTGTTTAAGCATGACCTGCACAACATTTCTGTGAAATGCATCTTTTGTAATCATCAACAAAAAACACAAACAATATTACAGTCATTTTTAAGCCTGAAGTATTATTTATGACAATTGATACAACAAACCACAAAATGTATTGTCAAAATATGTCCATATTGTGATCATTTACCACAGTGGTTTCCACCTTTTTCGTCTTGAGTACCCCCTAATCATGATCTCACACAGAGAGTACCCCCTTTGTCATCTGTTGTTTAGGTTTATTATCATATCTCTATCTTATATTTTATCTTTTATCTATATATCTATTTATATATCTTTACTTGTACTTTTTTTTATAACCATTTATTGTTTTAATGTATTTCATGTCAAACAGTTGCCTTTTAACAGAAAACTTGCAATACCTTTCTTTTAAATCTGCAATCATCCCAAGGACCCCCTGGCAAATGGTTGCGTATCCCCTCGAGTCCACATACCCCTGGTTGGGAAACACTGATTTAGCACACCACACTAAATCACTTTATTAAACACGGAAATCAAGTAACAGAACAGTAGAGTCATCCTTAACACTGCAATAGATTGTCTTATTGTAAATATATTTTCTTTAAGTCACTAAACAATTGACAATATATATTTTTTTTCTCGACTGCAGACATTTAGCTCACACATCTCAGACTTGCATGACTCTTTAATATGCATTACGCAGCTCTTCTCATAAATGACGTCACCCACATCTCCCATAAAAAAATCTTTGAAATCGTCCCTCCCGCTGTGCCGCGCCTCTACACTCCATGTATTTATTTGATCAATACACTGTAAAATCCTTCATCGTAAATAAGACAAAACAACCCACGAGACGACTAAGAGCTGCTCAGCCACCGCTTCACCATAAATATTGTAAAAGGCAGATTCCGTGCCACTAACCAGAGCCTGTTTCTACAAATGCATGTGCTTTCTATTGTTAAGAAAATACAGTTGTAGAGACTGACCGAAGAATGAGTGGTCTGGACTGGATTAACAGTGGAGCGGAGTCACAAGGTTTTGGCAGTGAAGACTAAATGTGCACGGATGGACATTCCTATTGTAATTCATTGGGTTCATTTTGTGGAAGAAAGAAAATTGGAATACTGATTGAATCGTGACTTTCTCTATGAAAACAGTCTGAAAAGATTGTAAAAACCCAAGCCAAAACAGGCACAGTACGTTAAAGCTGCAATTAATGTAGTAATTGCTTATTCTGACGATTATTTCTTTCAATTATTAGTTAATTTTTATGTCACAAAAGGATGGTCAATATGAAATGGTAACTTAGGCAGGTTATTACATGTTAAAGGAACCGTATGTAAGATCCACAACTAGTGGCATAAAAAAGGTATTACAATCACAAATGAACATGGGTTGCCAGAGTGTGGAAAAAAAAGCCAACAAAGAATGAGAAACTACAAATCAATCAAAACTGCGTTACACTATGAATCATGGGTATTAACCAGAAAGTAATTTTCTTAGACGCCTGACTCTTTGTCATGGTTTGTTCCCTAGAATGGCATTTTTACACAATGTGGTTGGTGTCTGATGAGAACTGTGTGGAAACAAGTGCACGGGCCTATCACAGACAGTTGTGTCTGTGTCCTGGTGCAACATCAGTTCAAACTCAAACATGTTCCTGGCTCATGGTTCAAAATTAACTTCAGGTTCTAAGAAACCAAACTGGCAACATAAATAAGAGAGTCACGTGAGGCTCATTCTGATTTCTGATTGGATAATCCTCTTGAGAATCAAAACGTCAAACGTAAACATCAACAAAACGGCATCATGCCCAAAGCTTTTTTAATTAAGAATGACTTTCAGTAAAAATAATCGTATATTTGGACATGTTGAACTTGTATTTGTGGACACATACGTATAGGTCATGTTTCTGAAATCTTATGGTTCCTTTAACTTGCCTAAACAGTTTTTTAAGCAAGTCTACCTATCTATCTAAATATCTACCTCTGTAGTTGAGAAAAGAACAAATTCTCGGTCGACTAATAGTATGTCCCAGGGGGCGTGGCTAAAGCTTTGAAGCTTAAAAGTTTTATTCTATTTATCTGACCCAAAATTCAAAACTTTTTTCCATGTTAAATATCAAACCTTATATTATATCTAAAAAAATTGTTGAATAATAAAATTTTTGGTCGACAGCCAAAAGGACTAAAGGACTACAGCTTTTCTACCTACCTATCTACTCAACCCACAACCATTTAGCCACTGATCGATTATTGAAATAATTGATTAGTTGCCATTTATCAGTTGACTTGTCGCAGCCCTAGATGTGTCTCTTCAAGGTTAAAGAATTGTCATCTGCAAACATTGACTCGTCACAACTACTAGACAATCAGATTTCTCCTCAGATTAATAACTTCCGTAATCTGCTGTTTTTGTTTGTTTTCATGCAGCACTTTAAGAAGCAGAGGCGGCTGATCCCGGAGCGGACCGTATGGAAGTACTTTGTGCAGCTCTGCAGTGCTCTGGAACACATGCACTCCAGAAGAGTCATGCACCGAGGTGAGGGACAGACACTACACTAAACTAACCTGCTGCAGCCATCATCTCAGCTCACAGAAAGTACAATAGTAGTTTAGTATAGACATCATTCCTAAAACAAAATCTTGACAAACAGAAAAATAAATAGGTGTAGACTGAAGCTTATGCTTGTCAGGCCTACCCTTTTATCTCAATAACAATCTTTTTTTTAAAGTAATGTTTAAAAAAAATGCACAATACACAAAGTTTATTGAGCATTGTACTGTTGAGTTCTGTAATATTATTTAAGAAACACTGAGACTTCACAAATTCAGATTAAGATGAGTTTTCTTTGAATTCAAAGGGAACAAGTACAGAATGTTAAAACCTAAAGTCACTCCCCAGATCTAAACCCATTAAGTCTGCTCTTGGTTGCTTCTATGCTCTTGGTCTTGGTCTTGGCCTTGGCCTTGGTCTTGCTCAAAGGAAAGAAAAAAATGGGGCACCTCTTCCTTGTCTTCCATTTGGGTAATCCTTGTTGATTGGTAAACTGTCCCTCAGTTCCAGGCCAGCCATATTAGTTCAAAAACAGTCTTCTTGGAAGGTTTTCTCCTCTCCCAAACACGTTTGCAAATAGTTCAACTCGATTACTAAGCCAATAAATGCACATTAGATACACAGTTGGATGATTAAAATCATCAACAACTCAATTTAAATACAATCAATCAAAGTTTATTTATAGAGCACTTTACAACAACACAAAAGAGAACCAAAGTGCTTCACATGAATAAAACACATCAAGAAATACATACAAAAAATAACAATTTAGTGACATACTAAGACTCTGAATCATAAATCTGTTGAGAGTCTTACTGTTAAAACTTCGTTTCAAGAACTATTCCAGAGATCAACACCTTTTAGAAATACACAAAACAACATTTGTTATAATTCTTTTTATAAATGTTTCTGCTTTAAAATGACATATAGTTAGTGACTTACATTAGCTTTGCAAGTTAATTTACAAATGATTTATCTGTTAAGTAGGATTATTTCTGGATGACTCAGTGGTTAGGGCTCTGGCCTTTCAGCAGGAAGGTTCTAGGTTGACACTCACGCAGCCCAGGGCTTTTCTCTGTATGCATGTTCTCCCTGTGTCCACATAGGTTTTCTTGGAGTGCCCCTGATCTCCTAGACCACTAAAACAACACTAAACCCATATATTCTCCTGTAGGCCAATCAGCTTGAAGTATTCAACCGGACCTTCCTATTGCTTTTACCAGTCTCAAACTAATGCAAAAATTCAGCCACATGCATCTAGTGTTAGATAGTTTATAATCAAACGCCATTATTATTTGATATGTTTTTATAAGAGCTTTGTAAACCACCTTTTGTCTAAGGTTTTGCAGCCTGGTTCTTTAATGCCTTTATTTTATGCATCTTTTAGCCCTCAAGTTAAATCTCCTCTTCAAACAAAAGCAGTGATCTAAGATGTAATTAGACACTGAGTCATCTGAGCGTCAAAATCCAGTGGACAATCATGTTTCAAAACCCCGTGTTGAACCATCTCTATCTTCTCGTCTACAAGTACAGAGAATATCTAAACTCCCTGGTCTGAGAGCCGGTGTGTGACTTGTGCAGGATCATATGTTTAAAAAGAGCTGGCTGTTGTGCGTAAGCGGACATGTAAATGCAGGAGGTGTTGTAGAAGTGTGAGTGGAGCTGCTGCTGACGACAGAAGGCTCCTGCAGGTGTTAAACAACAACTCAGGCTCAGTGTTAACAGGCTTATTGTGTTTCCAGTAGAGGCAATAGAAACACATGTATCTGGACCTCCTATTCTCCTGGTCTTCTTTTCCTCTCTCACTCTACCCTTTTTTCAATTTTTCTTCTCTTCACCCACTTTGCGGCTTCATCCATCTTTATCTTTTATTATCTCTTCTCTTCTTCATCATTGCCTCTTCTTGTGTCTCCTTTTCTTCCTCTCTCACTTCCTCTCTCCCTCAATCACTCACTCTCCTCTCCCTCCCTCCCCCACCCATCCCTTCCTCTCCTCCATTTCTTCCTCATTCTCCTCCCTCCTTCCCTCCCCTTCATCCCTCCCTCTCCTCCCTTCCTTCCCCCCTCCCTCTCTCGATTCCTCTCTCCCTCATTCTCCTTTTTCCCTCCTTCACTCCTCCTTCACTCTCCTCATTCTCCTCCCTCACTCTCCTCCCTCCCCTCCTCTACTCCTTCCTTCCTTCCCTTCCTCACTCCCTCTCTTCCCTCACTCTCGTTCCTCCCTCCCTCATTTTCTTTTTCCCTCCCTCATTCCTCCTTCACTTTCATCCCTCCCTCTCCCCCCTCACTCTCCTCTAACTCCCTCTCTCAGTCCTCCCTCCCTCTCATCCTTTCCTCTCTCCCCCACTCTTCTCACTCTCTCTCCTTCCCTCTCCTCCATCCCTCTCTACCTTTCATCCTTTCCTCTCTCTCTCCCCCACTCTCCTCCTCCTCCCTCTCTCCCTCCTTCCCTCTCCTCCCTCTCTCCATCCTTTCCTCTCCTCCCTCCCTCTCATCCTTTCCTCTCTCTCCCCCACTCTCCTTCCTCCCCCCTCCTCCCTCTCTCCCTCCTTCTCTCTCTCCCTCTAATCCTTTCCTCTCTCCCTCACTCTCCTCTCTCCTCCTTCTTTTCACCCTCTCCACACCCTCTTTATCCCTTTCTTCTCTAATATTCTCTCTCTCCTCTCTGTCTCCTGTACCTCCCCCCTCAGGTAAATCCGCTCCTGGCTCCGATTAGGCCCAGCGCACACTAACGAACCCTGTGCTGTGAGTTAATGGGCACTTTAGCGGCGACAGGCTCGTTACACAGGTGCACATTTCAACATTTCAAAGACCAGAGCGGCTCCGGCCTAAATGACTTAAGACGGCCGTTTCAAAGCGCCTCTTTATTTTTGTGTTAAATCTAATTGATTTAATGGAAGCCTCTTGATCACGACCGAACGCTGTTAAACGGATAAAATAGGTGTTAAAGTAATGCCACTGTTGTTGTTTATGAAGATACATGTTATCAGAATACAGAATTGCTGAAATATTTTTTACATTATGGAAATTTTTAGTCAGTTTATCAATCAATTTCTGTCTTGAATTTTAATCTTTTCAATTATGTTTAATCATTAACTTCAAACCAAAATGTATTTTTCAAAAGTATATAACAATTTTATGCTAGGAATGTAGAATTTTTTGAGCCAATATCAGATTTTTGACCTCCTGCTTTGGCCAGGAACTGATGTTTGCCTTTATCGAGATTTGCATTTCTCCCTTTGTTAAAGGGGACCTATTGTGTTTTTTTTATATATTTAGTAAGACTCTAGAACATGCACAGATCAGTAATTTACCTTTTGCTCATTGTAAAACACAAAGTTGATCTAAAACAACTTAAAAATAGGAACAGCTCTACTGACTTTCTGTTCAAAACTTCAGAACTGATAAGCCCCGCCCCTTCATTTTAAAATGTAACTGTAAAAAGCAACAGATTGTGGTTATGGGACAGCATTGAACCATATACGCTTCACTTTGAGTATTATTTTTTTTAAACATACCAAGTAAATACAGACAAGTGGGAGGGGATAGGTGGTAGGTGAGAACGGGGATTTCTGAGCACTTGGGCTGCAGCTGAAGAACAATACAAGATTACTCAAACATGCATGAATCAATTCAAATATAACTTTGAGTAAACTAATGATGAAGGGAGGCCATCATAACAAGGTTAAAAACTTAGAAAAGTGAATTTGACATAATAGGTCCCCTTTAAAAATCTTTGTAAGTCTCTCTTCTCTTCTGCCTTCTAGAGAAGACCTGACAACATCTCTAACCCTGTCTCTTTTACTTATAAGTTTTTCCAGTGTAAAATGTCTTTAAAGTGCGTGTGACAGGTTTTTCTGTTGTTCAAAGTTTCATTTAATTTGGTCGATTAATACCTGTTGTAATTATAAAGGGTAGTTTTATGTTAATCAAGAAGAAGCTTGTGAAAAAACATTTGAAAACATGTTGAACATACCAGGAAGTAGAGCAGAGTTTTAAACTGATGACATCACACTGCGAGACAAAAAGATTTCTCACAAGAAACAGATTTTTCTGCATAACTTTGACAAAAAAAAAATTTCTAGTGTACTTTTATAGTTCAAGTTAAATGTTCTGTTGCATTAGAAGAGTTTGATGTTATCATTTATGAACAGGAAGTAAAATTTTAATGTTAAAATGGCCAAACTGGAAGGAATGCCATTTTATTTTTTTTTCCCAATCACCATTTTGATATTTCAAGGACATGCTGGGACAACCTGAAGTTATTAGCACCAATCATGAACCTTTTATCTTGATACTGGTTGATGCCAATGTGATTTAACATTGTAAATATCGGCCAACACTGATACTGATACTGTTTTATACAACATCTCTGCTTAACGTAATTGCAGTGTTCGACAGAAAACAGCAAATGTGAAGTACTTCCATTTTGTTCAGCCCTACTTCTATGCACTCCATCACTTTTACCCTTTTTTAATACCTTTTGTTGTTATTGTTCCCCTGCAGATATCAAACCTGCAAATGTTTTCATCACAGCGACAGGAGTGGTGAAACTGGGAGACCTGGGCCTGGGACGATTCTTCAGCTCCAAAACTACAGCTGCTCACTCGCTGGGTAAATACAGTCGACATTCACACACACGTAGAGCTTCAGTGCTTTGTTGGCATTCTGTAGAGTTATATTCATCTTCTGGAAACTTATACTAACCTTAAATGTTTCTTGTGACGGGTTTGTTAAATATTCATCTCCATTGTGATGTTGCTTTGCTTTTCCACAGAAATACATCAAACTAGCACTTATGAAATTGCAAATACATATAATTTTTTTACCACAAAAAACATTCATTTTTACACCTTCACAGATCTAATCTGCAACTTGACCTTGAGATACCTACTTGACTTTATTAAGCTGTCTTTCACAAACTTTTTTCCCAAATACCCTTTTTTGTCTTGTACTCAGAGTACCTCCTAACTTGAGGTTTAAGGAAAATAAATGGGTAACATTTCCCATTTCATCATTTTATTTTCTTGTTTTACTAAATGTGTACCTTTACAAATCCACTTAAATGATTCAAATTTGGCCACAGGTTACCTTTTTAATTACATTTAATATTAAATTCCACCTCCTAGTTGGGAAACACTGCCACAAAGATAGATACTAAAATGCCATAATGTGGAACATTCTTTTTCATCCTCCGACATCGCCAGATTATACAGTTATTCCCTATAGTTTTATTGTTGTTTATAGGGATGGAAAATCGATCGAAAACTATGCAGTAATTGAATCGAAAGGCCAGAATCGTTCAGTTTTGCTCATGCAGTCACTGATCTATACACTCTCTCTATTTGTATAATACACACAATAATACAAAAATAATGTTTGAAGAAACAGCAGCTTTGACTGCACATTATGTAAATGCAACATTAATACATTACAAAATACATTTATCTGTAAATAATAAACTCTGCATTTTATTCATACATTAAAGTATTGTGATGCAAGTGCTACAATACAATACAGCACGATACAGCAGTCCAGGGTCCAAAACCGAACTGCGAACTATCTTCTACCAGGCCCCAGAGAATCCTTTACAATTTATTATTCTAGAGTCTATAGCTACTGCTTGTTCTTTACTATGAAAATAAAGTTTCACTTAATCCAATAAACAGCTAATTTAACTATAAAAAAGCTAAAAAATATACACATTTATCAGTTGTATGCATTTTACATTGTTGTTTTTGATGCTACCCAGCCTTGACTGGTCCCTGGAAAAGAAAATTGTGACTGTACTGGTCCTTACAGAAAAAAAAATTGGGTAACTCTGCGATACACCAAATTGTATCATGATATATCACAAAACAATATTGTTCCAGTGAGAAAAATGCATTTAGAAAAAATTGTATTTGTCTTATAAAATTAAATCCGTTACATTAAATAACAATACATCTTTAGGTGCAGATGCAACTTTATTGTTTGAAAACTGACCAAAACCATGTTATTTATAAAATTTTGGAGGATATATCTTTCTAATCGATGCTTGATTTTTCGTCTGTCCAAAAAAAAGAAAATAAAAAACACTCTCCACAGTAAAAGTCCACAGTAATCACCTGGAGCTGGATGTGTTTCATTAGTAAAGCCGTCCAGACCAGGACCTGTCCCAAACCCCTCCGTCGCTCGTTTGACACACTTCCTATAGTCCTGACCTTTGACCCAGGTGCGCATTAAACTCACCCTGCACACAGACGTTATTGTGTCCGCCGGGCGCTCTATAAAACTGTCCGACTTTATAAATGGGCCTCTTATTGGCATTGATGATGGTGTGTTTGTCACGAGGAGGAAGTAACTGGAGGTGAGAAGTGCCAGTCTAGCCGCCATAATGAACGCACATCCTAAACGGGCTAATTGAACACTTAACTAGGTGCTAAAAGTGGCACGTTTTGTTTTATTGTGAAGTTGGGCTGCGATTTAGCGCCGCGCCTACAATCTGCCAATTTTCATAAAACGTTTAATACAGAGAGATGTGTAAAAATCTGATTTGAGAAGTTACAAAGCAACAAGCCAGATTGAACCACACACTTCACTAAAACGTTGGCCATTTTTTAGGATTCAAAATGTAGATCCTGTTCATAAATGATGACCTTTGCCTAGCAACCTAAATATGCTAAACGTGAAGTGCAGCATATGTACTACAGTGCGTACGGTTGTTTAAGAAGCTGTTGACCAATCAGAAACAGGGTGTACTATGAATCATGGGTAATTACCAGAAAGGCACTTTCTCAGACACCTGACTCTTTGTCATGGTTTGTTCTAAAGATTTACATTTTAATACTGACGAGAACTTTATGGAAACAAGTGCGTGAGCCTATCACAGACAGTTGTGTCTCTGTCATGGTGCAACATCAGTTCAAACATGTTTTTGATTCATGGCTCCAAGAAACCAACTGGCAACCCAAAAGAAAGAGTCATGTGAGGCTCATTCTGCTTTCTGATTGGATAATCCTCTTGAAAACCAAAACACCAAATGTAAATATCAACAAACAAACATCATGTCAATTGCTTTTTAAATTAAGAATAACCCAGATTTGCTATCAATTTAAGTAAATAATAATAGTATATTTGGACATGTTGACCTGTTTTTGAAACCTGAAATCAAAATCTTGCATACGGTAATATTTTGATTACTACATCCTTTAATTAGATTGTTCCAGAGCTTCTTTATCTTTTACATTGTTTTGACTAATATATATCTATGGATCCTTTTGTCTGGAATGCAGAGGCCATTCTTCTGTTACACTTTGCTAAGAGTGCAGTCAAATTAGTTTATTTACTTGATGCACATGAAATAAAAAAGTTCATTGGTCGTCTGTCATTTAGAACAGTGGTTCCCAAAGTGCAGGTTGGGACCTCGCTGGGGGTCGCGAGATGAGTTCAAAATATAGTTCTACAATTATGACTTGGTATTTTGTCTGTTTTTTTACTTGAATGCTGAAATATTTGAGTGATTTTTGGTCATATAAAGCAATATAATGCTAAAGTATATACAATTTAACCCAGTTTAATTTGTTTTCCACTTTATTACAATTATTACAAACATCTATTTCATTTTGCTGTGGGAGTCAAGAGTTGGTTGTATGGCTATTTTGGGGGTCTCAGTCTTACAAAACTTGAGAACAAAAATAACTTAATTCACCTGACAATAAATAATTTTTTGCTTCGCTCACTGATTCTCCTGTGACATTTCTTTACATTTTAAAATGTGTTTTAAAGTTTTTATAAATGATAAGATGGTTTGTTTTAGCTTTTCTTAAAGGCCTGTCGCTTATTAATCTTTGAAAATCCGGCAACAATGGGAATAGTCCCAATTTCTGTTTGCCTGATATGTAACACGAACTTTTCCTCATGAATATCGTGATTAATGATCTACGATATGATATTGCCCAGCCTGAACTGCAACCAAAAATGAAAGTGTTGAACAATTTCTGAGCGTGAAGAAGTAGTTGAACAGATTTAAATTCCTACATCTTTATTTTTGTTTGAAGAAGAATTGTTACAAAATATATTCACCTTTACAAACTACTTGCACTAAATTCTGTTCTTTTACATTGAATTACAGGTCTGTCCTTCTTTTTATTAATCCAGTTAAATCTCATTGCCCTTTGCCTTCCACTTCCTCAAACCAGACCTCGTCACCAGTGCGTTCATCTTTTTCTTCTTCTCTTTCACACCCAAATCCAAACCCTGATTATTTTCGAGGATGTGAAATGGTAAAAAACAAACGGCAGACAAATATAAACGCTGTCATTCGCGCCGCGCTCTCACTTCTGGATGCCAAGCTGCTTTCTTTCTTTTTTTTTTTTTTTTACACAACAGCTTGTTATTGTCAAAGCCTGGTACAGCAGCAGCAGCAGCAGCAGCAGCTTTAGCAGAAGAGCCAGAGTCACGTGACCGGCTTCATCATGTGTGATTGCTCATTAAACGTTGGACCCACAGCGCCCTCTTTAGGCTCAGACAAGAAGGGTCAGCTGGAATTAGCATGTCACACTTTTACTGAACAAAAATGCAACAATGAATGGTTCAAATGTGACTGATCAAGTTAAAAATGTGTTTGTATTTTTGATTAGAGATGTTGCAATATCAAAACACCACAGTTTAATGATTATTCACGATTACAATCACCACAGTCTTTCATTTTCTTTCAGTCTTGTTGTCTAAAAAACCAAATAAAACATGGAAAAGTGTCGACTCCAGAAATGGCCCCCAGACAAAGCACCGACCCTCAGACTCTGTGACTCTCACAACTCCTTTGACACTCTCGTTTGTCTCTGAGCCTCACCTCTGCTGCATTCACACTTCCTGCTCCCCTCCTCCCTCTCTCTCTCTCTCTCTCTTTCTCTCCCTCTCTCTCTTTCTCTCTCACTTTCTTTCTCCCTCTTTCTCAACCTCTCTGTCTCTTTTTCGCTCTCTTGATCTCTCACTCATTCTCACTGTCTTTATCTCTCCCCCTCCGTTTCCCTCTCTCACTTACTTTCTCCCTCTCTCTGTCTGTTTCCTTGCTTTCTCTTTCTTTTGCTCTTTCTCTCTCTCTCTGCCACTTCTCCCCTCTCTTTTTCTTGCTCTTACTTTCTCTCTCTCCACTAATGCTCTCTCACTCTTTCCCTTTTGCTCTCTCTTTTTGTCACTTACTTCCTCTCTCTCTCACCCTCTTTTCTGACAGTCTTGTTTTCTCTCTCTTTTTTGCTGTCTCTATCTCTATATATTCATTCTATTCTGTTCTACCTTCCTCCTCTCATTCATCTCTCTCTCTCTCTCTCTCTCTCTCTCTCTCTCTCTCTAAGTGATACATTCTCAAAGACAAGGCAAGTTTAATTTCTGTATAAGAATTTGTACAGTAAGCAATTCAAAGGGCTTTATAAGACAAAACATATTGAACTATATTTGCTGAGAAGAGCTATAAAACTTCTAAAATGCACTAATTGTCCATTTTGTTCCTGAAAGAAGAGACTGTTCTACAATGTAACCCAATATAAAGTTACTTCAAATAATATTACCAAACTTATTTCAGTCTTTTTCTCAATTCTCCTGGATATAGTTGAAATGAGAATCAGATTTTTTTTTTTAGACATATGGGACAATACAAACTAAGTTGCACCGAAATAACTTTTTACAACGTATTGGATATGTGTCGGTGCAAAACAGATTTTAAGTAATTTCTTTCTTTTTTTTTAAGAAGAAGAAGAAATCTGGTAGAGTGAAAAAAACAGATCTCTGACAGTGTCTATCAATGCTACACAGTCTTATGTAGAGACTGAAGAAAGAAGAGAGAAAAAAAAAATGGCACCGGCAAGTAACAGCGAGCCGAGTACGAAGATGACAACATGACAGAAAGAGAGAAAGAGAGAGAGAAGGAGGGGGGAAGGAGAGAGAGAGAGAGAGTGTGCGTTGCTGTCTGGGTCCCCGTAATGAGACCACAGCAGCAGTGAGCAGTGGGTCCGGGCGCAGGATGACAGCTCCAGCCTTTAAACACACACACACAGAGAGAGGACCGGAGTCTGCCATACACGCACACACTGTCACCTATACACATACATTAGTGTTCACTGTATAGAGTTTTACAGACAAAGATTACACATGAGTCACTGAAACTACATCTTGGAATTGTATATTTTAACTTTGGAATAGGATGTTCTCAAAGGAATGCATGAAACTGAATGGGTTGTACTTTATTTTGTTTAGAAATTCTCTCTCTCTTTGTCCGTTCCTGAAGCTGGATTAGTAGCCATCGCCTGAATCTTACGGGATGCACGCGCGGCCTGTGAGCAGAAAGTGCTACGGCTGATTGACACAAGCTGTAGCAGCAACACTAGCCAGAGCTGTTATAAACAAGAGTTTATCTTTGTGTGAAAACAAAAGTTATTCTGCTAAATGAACATTTGTGAATGAAATTTGTCTTTCCGACTCATACACATTGCATCAGGTTAGTGGAAAAATGCAGAGAAAAACACTGTCTCAAGCTTCAGTACCAGGCGTCCATGATACAGATTCAGAACTAATCCAAACGTCAAGCTTTCGACCCGTTTTGTTTTTACCAAAGACGTTTCCCCAGCCAACTAGATGGACAGCGTCTCTTTCTGCAGGCGACATGCGCAGTAGAGCGGAAAGTGACATCGACTGCTTTTATATTCTAAGTTCGGATGGAGAGCTAGAGCCAGTTTTCCTTGTATTTTGCTAAATATCTTAAAGCTAATTTCACAAATTGCTAATCTGATGATTTCTATTTGTGACGAGGCCCATTTACTTTTTGCATAACTGCATTTAGGCTGTACTCATTTTAACTGCCCTTCTCAAATATACAGTCTTTAAGGTGAATAAAATCAGCCCAACTGTCCAAATACAGTGTAAAGCAGTGGTTCCCAACCACTTTTGTCGTGAGTAACCCCTAATCATGATCTTACACACGGTGTACCCCCTTTGTCATGTGTTTTTTAGGGGTATTTTATTCATTTATAGTAGGGATGGGACGATTCACCCAAGTCACGATTCGATTCGATTTTCGATTTTGCCATCACGATTTTCGATTTTCTTCGATTTTGTTAATAGATATCTAAAACTATCTATGTTATTTATTTTTAAATTTATTTTTGTACATATTAGTTTGTGAACTGGCAACTCTAACATTTCTTGCTTCATTTTGAGAATGTGGGCTTCATTTGTGCTTTTATGTAAAAGCAATGACTTTTCTTATTTTTCCTATAAGTTTGTAAATGTGTCTGATGGACACTGCATGTTTGGCAGACACATTGCAAAGTGCACTGTGCAAAACACCCAAGATTTGGCCCTAACCCTTATATTAACAGCATTAACAATGTTACTTTCCTACATTGTTACATTGTGTCAGGGACACAGTTACTTTTCCTAATTAACTTCCATTCATGTTTTACTTCTGTCAGTGCTTCTGAGAGGGTTTGACTTGTATGGGACTCATACATGCGTGTCTGCAACACTTTAGCCTACTCTTTATCAATGTAGTGGACCGTCATCGTAATAAAACTCTTCGCAGCTCTGGAAGTCCGCCCATCAGCTGTCAGCGCAACATATTCACGTGCAGTCTGGTCTTGCTCACGTTCACGCTTTGTTTCTTCATACATCGCGGGTATTACGGTGTTACTGAAGTGTTTTGGGCTCGGAGTTTATAGCGAGGCTCGGCGGTGTTAACGTGCTTAAAGCCTCCGCGTTCAACAGCGCGAACAAGACAAAACGGCTGCATGTCATTAGCGATAAACTTCCCAATAGACAGTTTTCTTACCGCTAGCATCATCCTTGGCACTAAATCCAACGTGTTCCCAAACAACGGAGCGATATGAAGTTAAGGTTGAATCTGAGCGGCGCTAGCGTCTCCCTCCACTTCTTTTCCCCACACACAACACTCTTCTGCGCACGCGCTCACTCGTTCCCCTTGTCAACAAAACGCCGCTGCCGCTACACGTGTATTTTAGCGCATGCGCAAAATCGTTCGAACTATGCAACGATCGGATCGAAGGGCCAGGATCGAACGATTCGACTCTTTTTGCAGAATCGTTCCATCCCTAATTTATAGTCATTACATTTTATTGTTTTAATATATTCCATCTCAAACAATTCCCTCTTAACATGTAAAATGTGTTTCAAATACAATTTTTCACATTACAATACTTGCAGTTCTACCTTTCTTTTAACCTGCAATCATCTTAAGTACCTCCTGGGGTCCACGTATTGGTTGGGAAATAGTGGTGTAAAGTTATTCAGCAATGCTAATGGTAGCTGTGAGCTAAATGCTAACATTTTTACAGCTATGAGCTATCACCAACAACCTCCATTTAAATGTGGTTGTGGCTTGACTTGAATTAATTAAGCTTAAGAATACACGTTATTAGAAAAAGTACTTTCCCCATGACTTTCCCCCACAGCAGGCCATGCCCACGAATATGACTGTATCTATTGAAACTGAAGATTGTATGTGAATGCAACCCATTATTTGAATAATAATTGTGTCGACGCTAATTGGGATCATAACAGTACTATCAATAATCACTTTTCTAAAATATTTTGTACAGTCAAAAGTGAAAAAACAGAGACAGAGAAAACATATGTGATATTTTACTTTTGCCAACAGAACAAACAGAAAAATAGAAACAGTTGAAAGCTTTAGACCAAACCTGTCTTCCCAAGTCGATCCAGTTGGCAGTCATCAGTATAATGTACCTGCAATTAGCACCTGTAATGAGAAAGGTGTTAACGACTGGGGAAAGAAGAGCCGAGTTTAAACAGGAGCACCTGAGGGAGACCAGCCTGTAAATATATCAGCGTCAAACTTAGGCGCTCATTACGTACTTTAACAATGCTTCTGCTGCTTAAGGTCAGAGGTCAACAGGAAGAAATTGGACTTAATCACTTTCCAGGAATCATTTGGAGGAATTTAGAGAGTTTAGTACTTGAACAATGCTATCTAAAAGTACATGTCGTTTTGTTGCTTGCCAAAATTTTCTACAATAACTCTGTGTTTTAGTCTGAATCATGTTTTTCTCACATTTCTTTGATAAGGTCTGGATTCAGGGTCCCAGTGTGTTATGTTAGAGTAACTAGAATGCAGTAATAATGTTTAATTACCAAACACATGTCCTTTACTTCAGTTTGTTTCAGGCTGAGTGTCTGAGTGCTTCTTGCTTTAGTCGAGAAAATGTTACGCATATGTTCGTTGTGTGTTGTGAAATTTTCTATGTATGCTTAAAATTTTTAATTCTGGGAGAAACTATTTGAGCTAAACATGGTTTATTTACAATTATGAATGTCTCATAAAAAACTAAAACTGGCTTTTGGTAATGATTTCATAAACATGCCAAACAGTCTGACTTCTGCTCCAAACCAAATTTTTTTGCTGACCAAAGATTGCGGGGCTCTCGTTTCAAAACACAACCAAATCAAATCAATTTATATTTGTACAGCGCAAAATCACAACAACGCTCGTCTCTGAGGACTTCCCAAGATTGTTAATTTAGCAGAATGTGAATGATAGAAAATAAAAATAAAACAATACACATTCAATAAAACAATAAACAAAGCAGATTATGAGTAAGCAAGCCAAGTAATATTTGTCCACAGCATCTCCTGTCCTTAGACCCTCCTTTTCGGCAAGGAAAAACTCAAAAAACAAACAAACAAAAAAATTGAAGGCTGAAAAAGAGAAACCTGAAGGAGAACCACAGTGAAGAAGAGATCCACTCTCATGGACGGACAGGCTGCAGATGTAACTAAAACTAACGCAAATCTAATTGCAGATATAAACTATAAGTCTGTAGAGCCAGTGTCCATTAGCAGAGGGAAACCAGTTTGGAGGCCGCTTTCGATAATGTGCCTCCAAGTATCTAAGGATACCTTATAATGATAGGAACAAAAATAACTTTTTTAATTGCCGAAACACAGTTACCTTGTTAGAAAATAGTTTGTGTTATGTAATTGTAATGACAAGAAATGTCCAAATAACAACTTGACTACCTTTGTGAAGCACTTTGTGATTTCCATCTGTGAAAGGTGCTATGTATATAAAGGTCTAATCTAACCTTATGTGCGTAAAATTCCTAATATGTTCTTTATCAACATCAGCCTTTTATATCCACAACCGCAACCCGAATATTGGCGGAAATGATAGTTTGAGACTAAGGTCTGCACTCCACGTATCGGGATATATCATGACAAATGTGTCGGTAATAAGCGTATCGATGCAGGGAGGTGTATTGGAGAACCTAAACTCTTACATTTTGCTTTTCTGAACCTGAACTGCTGCTTTAAGGCTGAAGCTATTGAGCTGAAAATGTTATTATTTTTTATAGAACACTTAACATTAACAGCAGTGTGAAATACAATTCTTCTGCATTTTGTTATTCTACAAAATCAAAGTTACATTCTTAACACTGATGTTAAGTAGTCCTAAAGTTTTTTCTACATTTTCTTATTTTGACCAGTGAAATATATCTTGATATACTGTATATTGCATTCGGGATATTATATGGATATAAACATATTTTGGGATACACGTTGTATCGGAAGGCTCTTGGCAATGCCCTATATGAAACTAATGCCTAATCCAATAAAATTTCATACATCAACGCCAATATTAAAAGTTGTATAGAGGATTTTCAAAAAATAGTTTGTTGTCAATTTTAGTCAAAAACATTTGCATAGATTTTTAACAGCCTTGTACTTATGCTAAACAAAAAAAGAATTATACAAATTTATAAAGTGTGGACATAATGAGGCCAGTAAAACGTTGACCAATAGATAACGAGGTACCTCGTTATCTATTGGCCTGTTAACCTGTCAAGCAAACCCTCAGTGTTCCTAAGTGACTCATTGGCCCAGTTGCAGTGAAGGGCGTGGTCCTGGGAGGAGACATCATTTGAAAAACGGCAAGCAGCTTTTGGATTTGAAAAATCCTCCATACAACCTTTAAATCTAAGTATTGTATCGATGCATCCCTACTTTATTACTCCCGATCTTTAGCTCTAGTAGAAAGATGCACACAATATAACTTCAAATTTTGCAGTTAGGGTTAGGGTAGGGGTTAGGAGAAACAAGTTGTGTCAGGTTTTTGCTCCCCTTAACCTATTTTGCACATGAACAAAGGCTTGATAAATTATTTCCTTCCCCTAACTACACATCACAATCTAAACTGTTGTGTTTGAAATATCTTTTTTTACAACAGGCAACACCAATTAGTGAACGAAGACGAACCGACTCTTTGAAATACATTAAACCGACATTAACTTAGACTCTCTTTTATACAATATTTGACACTTCACCTCCCTGACAAAACTACCCACCCTGTTGTCAAATCAATTTCCAACAACAAAAATCAATCCCAACACGACTTTCAATTTATCTGTATGAATAAATAATACTGCCTTAGCTTAGCATGCGGCACCAACCCGAACTTGTTAGCGCTGTGGCTTTTTATGCACCTATTTGCATAAGAGAGGCCGATTCCTTTTAATCAACTAATAATGAATGTTAAGGGAGCGTGTTCGGAGCACGTTTGGAGACCACAGACGCACACGCTCGCACACACACACTTTAGCGCGCTCAAATAACTGGCCACAAAAACAAACTGATGACCAATTAAAAGCAGCGGTCCCTTGACTCTTGTTTACCGTGCGCTGCGGCTCCTTTGTGCAGATGCTGGGTATTTCTGGACTGACAGGTAACACTTCATTATTGCGCCACACATTTAGGACCAAAGCGCGTTTTCTCAATCCAATTAGGCCCACGCCGGTTTTAAAAGTGCTGCTTCGTATTCAACTTGTTGCAAAGAATAATGGTTTTACTAATTGCATGGAGCTGAGTTTTCACAGGGAAACGTGCCAACGCAACAAGAGATAATTGTACAGTTCTTATATTTTACTAAATTAACTTTTTTCTGCTTTCAACTGTTTTTCACCAAACTTAAATCATTCCTTTAGCTTAATTTACGCTTGTTTCATTAACCTTGTTTATTAGATCCTGTTCACTGCTCTTTTGCTGAGCCTCATAAAACACTTGGCTTCAAATTGCCTAGGTTTGCGATGACAAAGGTTTATCCTAGATTTGAGTTCTTCTACAGTATCCATCTGGAAAGGTGGGACGTTTAGTGAAATACTTCGAGCTTATTGGGTGTGGGGCCTACCTTATTTGTCCTTAGCCAATCACAGCAACAACTCGTAATGGTGTATCCAATGTCCGCGTGGGATAGAACAAGTACGTGTCACACACACTGCTCTTCTTTCAAAAAGAAATTACTTTTTTTTTTTTTTGCTAAAACCGCATCAAAAGCAGCAGAAACACGTACATCCACAGGAGCAGCCATCTTTGTTTAGCTTGAATTAGACTCGGCTGCACCACCGAAGCGCTAACAACCCATCTTAGCCCGCCCTGCTACAAAACACCGAAACACCACTGTCTCGGACTCTCAAACCAATCGGGCGGCTGGAAGGCCAGATGGTTTATCTCGTGTTTGTGAATTCACAAATATGGCGAGATAAACCATCTGGCTTTCCAGGTTAATTTTGAGCCTTATGCAGTTTAAATCTAACATACATCACATTATTCAACCACAGTTTACTTAGTATGTCCACGGTTTATCCTTATCATTTAAATGGATAATAAAAACTGTTTCTCTGATCACTCTGTGTAGCTCTAGCGCTGACTCCTTTCTCTCCTCCTCACACCAGAACAACTGCTGCTGCGCTGATACAGAGAAACAAGAGAACCGTGTTTTTCTTTCTTTGGCCTGAGTCTTAAAGATAAATAATATTTAGCTGAAAATATTTAGATTAATATTATTTTTTTCTCTTACAATCACCCGATCAGCAATATCATACAACCCAGATTACTGGTGAGTTTCCAGCAGTTTAGTTTATATATATTTTTGTTTTAAACGTAGCGTCTGCCTGTCGGCCTCAGAGCTTTTTCTCTCAGTTGTGGTTTGTAAACTGAACAGCAGCCCGGGCGCTTGACTCTCTCCCTCTCGGCCTCTGCTTCTCCTGCTGAGGTTCACAGACTCAGGGCCGGGCTGGGCTTTGGGACCAAACAGGCCTCAAACCAAAACGCACCAGTACAAGTCAATTAGACGTCCACTGACAGACGCGCTAAAGAGTTTGGACAGGAGAGCTCGCAAAACTATGGTTAGAAATACAGGTAGCTGGTTAGAATTTGACTTTCTGGATCATTCTTGTACCTGGATTTAAACTGTTTTTCATTACTAGTACTCAAACAATACTTTATTCCCTAAAAGTTGTAATTATCTACTAGCAAATCTGACAAAATGTTGTTAATAAATTGCTAATTAAGGAATATGTTGCAGTAAAGTAACGTAAAGGCCAGATACACTAACAGTAATGTAAGTATTTTTGTGGGTAGAAACATTAACTTATATTACAACAACAAACTGTATTTGAGCAATTCCTTCAAATGCATTCAATAAGGTACTGATTGTCACAATGTCATTTAATTAATTATAAAAGATGTGGTAGATAATATGTCCATATTGGTTAAGGCTGCCTCTTTAAAATTAATAGGTTTGTAATGTATAAGTCATAACTTTTTTGTTTTGGTGGTGACATTTTTACTCTTCATTCACCAACTAGAGAGCCTCTGTTTTTAAGAATTATGTTTTCAATTTGCAATTTATCAAGTGAGGCATTTTATGTGTGCCATTAACTTGGTTCAGTAGTGCAGCACTTTTAATGTAAGAAATTTTATTGTGATGTCACACAAAGAGAAGCAGGAATCAGCTGTGCTCTTTTTAATTAATCAACTTTAATCACACACATTGTTTCCAGACTTTAGCCAAGGCAAGGTAAGCTTTAGCACAATTCATACACAAAGCAATTCAAAGTGATTTACACAGCAGGAAAAGATACATAAAAATAACAAAATATAGATATTAAAAATATGACTAATCATCATAAAATTTACTTTAAAAGAAATAAAGCGTGCAGATTAAATCTTTTCAGTCATATGCACAGACAAACAGAAATGTTTTGAGCCTAGTTCATAAGGCACTAACATGTCAGAGATGTAGTTTGGTGCTAGTCCATGGAGAGACTTGAACACAAGCAGAGCTGTTTTAAAGTCTATTCTCTGAGCCACTGGAAGCCAGTTCTATACCTTCTGCTTGCATTTAAGACATACGTTACACATTGTTACAAAATTCCACAAAGTAAGCAGATCTTGTTTATAAAAAGACATCTCTTTTCTGATTGGAAGTAAATATATTTTGTATTAAATACAAAGCTATTTCTAAGCCTGTATAAAGCTGCTTTTATTGCTAAAATGAGCAATTTAGCAAAAACTTCATATCATGAAGCCAGATCACGATTTTGATTTTACTATTAAAGAAGACTGCCTATTTTTTGTTTTTGTTTTTGGGGAGATACTTTACTTTCATTTCCCAACCCACTCCTCACAGAAAATCCCATCACTTGACCACGTGTACTGTTTTTTGTTTTTTGTTTTGTATGTTTGCTTTGGATTTCATGTTCGGAAGAGTGAGTGGCGGCGCGCAAAAGCTGCAGTGGCCCGGGGGCTCACTCCCTTAAGCTGCTTAAGATGAAAATAATAATCCTGATTGGTTAAAGAATAATTGAAATCACGATTATTCAAAAGGTTGTTTGCTTAGAAAGAGTGCAGAGCATTAGCGCTCCTTAGATGCAGAGATTTCTTATAAAAATGGACCATTGTAAATGTTTCTACAAAGAAACTGTCTGGACCCTACTTTTACAAAAAAAAAATGGAGCGCTTACAAACTCACTTATGAGTCACGGTTAATAATCACGATTACACAATTTTTGTAAATTATTACAGCAATAATTATAATTCAATTGAAATTCAATTCATTGCACAGCCCTATCTTTAAGAGAAGTATGTGGAAAAATATTGTTTTTGAACAGACACATGCGTGAACTAGATAACTGCGACTACCAGAAACTACTATCATGTTCATTTTAACCTATTTTCGTGTTGCTGTGTGGACTTTTGCTTTGCTAACCAGAGCAGAGTAAGTAGATTCACTGCCCCTGGAGACTCTCTGCTCTGGTCCTGTCCCCCTCCCTCCTCCCCCTCCTCCCTTTGGCCTCTGAGTCCGCCCGGGCACCGCTCTGCTCTCTGGAGCCTCGCCAGTCGCTGTGGCACTTTGGGGGATTCTTGGATTTCAAAAGCAGAACCAGAAAACTTTTAAGACTCCTCCTCGACCCTGTGCGTTCCACTACTGTTTCAGATCATCACAGGGACGCACTAATCACTCCTGATTTATGTATGTTTTCTAAGTGCTGTGTTTGCGTGTCTGCTGTACATATGCATGCAACCTCACTCAGACTGGCCAACTACTGTAGCCACGATGTAATACGCACTGATGTTTACTGTGGGATTTAAGACTTTTGCTTGTGTGCAAGCAAAAAGACGCTGCTCATTTTGTCCAAACCAGTCCAGTCTCTGCGTTCTCATGATTAGTTTAACACAGGATGAGAATGTTGCGATGTTTTACTGTAACCAGGATAGGTGATGGTTGCGACACACTGCCAACAAAAAGGAGAAAAAATGAGCAAGGTGTGTAGATAAAGTTGATCAAAACCGATTAAAATCTGATTAAAATGCCTTAAAACATCTGTGTCCAATGAGCCAGTACATAGTCCCGCCTCTTTTGGTGTGATCTCAGTCTTGTTTAAAATAGCACACTCTGCTTCTATTGAATCTAATGTAAGAGCGTTTTTTTGTTTTTTTTTGTTTAAGCCCTACAATGTAAACTAATGGTACCTCCTGGTGTTCTGCCGTCACATTTAGGCGTCATGAAAGTACCAAGAACTAAGTTTCCACATTCCTGTAGCCCCTGTTTAGTTAGAGGAACTACCCTGGCCTCATGTTTGTGTTCACACAGCAACAGTTTCTGAAAGTGGGTCTAAAAAACGTTAACATTAGCACCTGTTTAGTTTGGAACATTTAAATGCATGTTTTTTGAAATTAGGAAAACAAAAGTTGTTTTTTCCCTTCTACATAAAACTATGTTGTACAAAAACTAAAAACAACACTAAAATCAACAATAAAACACAACTATTCAATATTATTCCTAATAAAAGTTACTATTTACAAATTCAAGTATTTATTTTGGGAGCTACTGCATTAAATGCTTTTAAATAAATCTTCTCTAGGATAAGAAAATTTTGTCTAAATATCAGAAAATATAATACATTAACGTATAAAATTATAACATTAAAAATAATGTTTTCAAACAAAGCTAATGTTGTAAATGTGTTTGTGTCACCAAAAAAGTTCCTGGTCTGACTGAAAGTACCTGCCCCAGAGCAGGAGCTAAAAAAAGTCCCTAAAGTGTGGCCCCAGTCAATAGTTCCTGCTCTGTGTGAAGGCGCCTAAAATGGGCACTGGAGCTAAAAAAGTATAGGAACTGAAAAAAGTTCCTACAGTGAGAAATGGCCTTATGTCATGTCGACACAAGGTACGTTCATGTGTCAGTCAGTCAAGCAGAGACCGCGCGCGAGTGATCCAACCATGGATTCAACTCAGAATTATCTAGACTCAAACATGCTCTTTTTACACTACGTCCCGAATTAATCAGACATTCAAAAAAGGGAAAATGCATATCGTGTATTTTGCCAAATTGGACTCAAATTTGTATATTTTCTGTGCTTGTGTTCATCAATATGCATCCATGCCCATGTTTATTGTGGCTCTCTTACTGTCTTAAATATTAACAAATGAATATGTTATTATAAATATGAAGCCTGCTAATGCATTTTACTGATTTGGATCTTGATTTATGGTTTTATGGACATAAGTTGTCCACATGCCATTAAATTGCTCGTTAATTTTTTACTATATTATATTTTGTTGATTGGACAATATACTAATTGTGGGCATTAGGCTTTGATAACTGGCTATGTATTGACTTTAGCACCCCAAAGAAATTAGTCAGAAGCCGCCACTGACTGTAATTGTTAAGAAATTAAATGCTAGCTTTACTTTTTCATAAAGAAGTCGTTTTATTTATTCATAAATTGTGTTTTTCGTACCTGAAGTTTAGATCTTTAAGCCTTTTATTTCATATTTCAGACTTATTTCAAATGGAGTTCAGAATTTACACTCTTTGCACTGAACAGAATCCTTATGTTCATGCAAATCTGTTCACAATCACACTAGTTTATCTCAATATTTAATCCCAACATCGCAGTGTGGAGTGTATCTAAATAATCTCCGAAATGACCGTCTTGTTCCAGCCAATAGGAAGTCCAAGTGAGATTCCTATATCACACTACTTACAAATACCTAAGATTCAAACTACACTTCCCCTTCTTCACATCACAAGCTAGTTATTTTTTCTCTTGGTGAGTTTTCAAACCCGCTGTCACAGTTGGAGACAGTTGCTCCACACTTCTGCTGCTTCGCCCTGCACTCCATGTGAAGCCGGATCAGTAATATTGATGAAAAATGCTAACAATGCCTGTCTCTTTGTCCTCTTCTCTCTCTTCTCTCTTCTCTCTCTCTCTCTCTCTCTCTGCTCTAGTGGGGACTCCTTACTACATGTCACCGGAGAGGATACACGAAAACGGATACAACTTCAAGTCTGACATCTGGTCGCTGGGCTGCTTGCTGTACGAGGTAAACTACGGGCTGTGTGCATGAGCTGTCACCGCGAGTCAGGCTGTTGGACTGACGGCAGAGAGCATAGACACAGACACACAGAAGCAACGTATCACAGCAGAGAAGAATAACACAGAGGCCAAACTCAGGACTAAAGAGCAGCGTAGAAGGAGTTGTGCTTTTTGCTATTCAGGGATATTGGTTTTGGTGTTGTTGCACATATGACGATGAAAAATGCACTATTTAGGGACAATTTTGAAATGAATCACTTGTTCTGGTCCATGTTGGCCGTCTTAAAGGAGGTGTGACAGTTTATTTTCAGACGACCCACTTTTTCTAATTCATCTCATCTCCCACAACACAACTTTTTTTAATAGCCTTTTGAGGAAGACACATTTCATACATATATGATCTGTATAGAAATGCAGTGACGCTACCATTGAATCTGTAGAAGCCTGAAATTTACTCACGCTGCTTATTTAATATAATAATTAAACATGGAATCACTAAAACACAATCAGAACAAAGATTTGACTAGTTTTCAAGAAAATAGTCAAGTTATTAACCCTGCCGTATGAAATACAAATCAATACATCTGCAGCCTAATTAATGTAAGTCTTGACTCACTACTAGTTAGTTTAGTTGCAGAAATCCACTTTTTTTGTCAAAATAGCGTCTGTCAGCTCACGGAAATGGCCTAGCTTTTTTCTGTCTTTGATAATTTGTAAGTGCCAGTGTGCAAAAATAATCCATATTCTGTAGAATGCGCTAAAGTTTGATAATCCCGGCCGCTGTCGATGAACTCGTCACTGCCGGCCCAAGTATACGCGGTGCATGCTGGGATAACGTGATGTCAGCTGAAGCAGCTCCATACATGTGATTGTGGGACGGACAGTGGCCATGCTGGGGCACCTTTTACGCAACAATAATCAAAAAGCTGAACGCATCTTGTACGTTTGCGCTATGTGACTTGTGCATCTTCAAGGTTTAGTGCTTCAAAATTCTCTTTCCGTAGAGAGTCTATATTTGTCGGAGGTCGGCGGTCGGTATTTGCCGAAAGTGTTCTGCAGCTGGTGTACAAGGCTCTAGTACGCCAAAAGCCTTGTACAGCTTTACAAAAATCACATATATGACACATTATAAAATCTACCTTAAACAATGGAGTTTAAATTAATGAACCACAGGTGACCTTTTATATGTATTGTTTGTTTTAAAGCCTCCATACAATACCATTTTATTGTAAGACTGGGTTATCCTTTTTGGTCAGAACAGTCACTGGCCTTTTGAAGATTCACTCAGCCTTCTTTTTGTGCATATTTCCAAAACAACTACTGCCCCATCATCCACTTTTGACACATTTTGCACCTCTTCCTGGCCCATGTCTGTGGCCTCTGACTCTGACTCACCTCTGTGTTTCTGAGAGAAGCTGGGAAATGTAGAGCTCGGGCCAGTGAAGAGATCTGACATCACATGTGTTTCGTATAAGCTCCAATCTACACCACTGACGGGGATAGTTAGTCCTGGCCGGGCCGCAGACCACACTCAGAGAGAAAGAAAGAATGATGGCTTAGAATACGATATACGCTCTTTGAAAGGTACTGAAAAAACAACCTCTCGTATAATTAAATGAAAATATATTTAGAAGAGCCTGGACATTTTACATCAGATTTACAGGATTTGTTAATTTAACTAGATTTGAGCAAAAGTGGAGCGAAGTCACAAGTAAATATCACGTTTTGGCTTAAAGTCCGAGTCAAGTCCCAAGTCAAAGAGAGACAAGTCCAAATCCAAGTCAAGTCCCAAATCAAGCAGTGGCAAGTACAAGTCAAGTCCAAAGTCAAAGAGAGACTAATAGAAGTCAAGTTCCAGGTCAAAGATAAACAAGTCAATGTTTATCTATGAGGAAGTCGTAAGTCGAGTCCCCGGACAGTTTGACGCGATCTCGCAAGACTTACAGACTAAACCAACATCCCTTGTACACAGACCTCGGGAACTGCAACGCACAACTGAGAGTCGCAGGCGCAAAAGAATCGTAGAGACTAGACTCGGCAAAATATCGAATTTAGATAATATCGTGAATGTTGTTTTGAGATATCCAAAAATTTATATCGAGATATATTTTTAGAAAAAAAAGCCACAAAAAGAGCCAATTATAACTAAAATATTTTTTTCAACTGAGGTCATAAATGTTATGTTTTTGGCACGTTTTGATTAATTTTGGATACATTTCACATTTGTCTGAAATAAGCTGCGTTCATGTGACATCGGCCTATAACATTTAACACAAATGAGGACTTGGCAGCTAAAATTTGTTGTAATGCAATCTTGAAGATTTAGTCATTAATTAAGATCACTCTATTGAAAATGTGTGAAAAGACAATGATGAAGTACATTGAAAAATTGCAACATCATCGCCATCATCAATTTCTGCAAATTGTTGCAACCTATTGATGTTAAAGAAATGTCTTCACACATTTCTGTTGGACTGACAATCGTCTGAATATTGTTATCGAGTTATGCCAAGAGATATCCAGATATTAATTTTTGTTCATATCGCCCAGCCCTAGTAAAGAGTCTATTTCTGTCGGAGGTCGTAGCGCCTGATGTGACTTTCAAGTCATATTTCAATTTCAATTTATTTATGAAATGCCCCTTGAGATGTGCCATTTCGTTTGAAGGTTCATATTACGAGCATTCTCGTGGTAATCCACGTGAATCCGTCGACTTTGGGCAATAATGAACCGCAGTGAACTGCTGCTGGTGAACAAGACTCTTGTTCACTCTGACACGTCTCGGACAGAACTTTGCCTATTTGATCAAGTTAAGTCTCAAGTTGTCGAAATAGTGACTGCAGGTCCACAACTCAAACATTTTTAATGAAGGTTTTACTAGACAATTAGAGATGGAAATTATGCTTTTGTGAAGGATGGAAGATTGTCATTTTTCTTACTTGCTCCTTGTCTTACAAAATGTTTTTTGATTGATCCGTGCTTGTTTGAATAATCATGTTTTGTTCTGTCAGAAAGACTCCAGTGATCCAAAAATGCTTCTAGTTATCAACATTGTGTTAAAAAGCTTTGAGGTTGATCGCTTTTGCAGTTTTGATCAGGACATCAATGGGCCTGTTTATTAAGCAGTTTATGATGAAGAGTGCACTCTATTTTACATTTAGCAACATTTTAAATTGTGACCGATTTATAGTAGTTTATGTATTGTATTTACTAATAAACTAGAATGTAGTGTGTGGATCAGTCATTTATGTTTTGTTCATAAAAAGCTGATTAAAGCAGCTTAGAGAATGAAACAGGGATTTTCTTAAATACATTTTTTATTCAGGGACATGGACAATGGTAGAATAGTTTTAAAACATAAGACAAGAAAACATAAAACATACGTGGCAAACAATTATACACGCACAACACAATATGAAAAACCATAAAAATAAAAAGCAATAATAAGAGTAAGAAGAAGTAAAAGAGGAAAGAGGATAAAAATAGTAAGATAAAAAATTAGAAAATAGGAAAAACAAGATAATAAAAATATAGGTACCACTTTATATTAACTACACCTTAATTGGGCTTAGTAATCCATAAATAAAGCATAAATAAAGCCTTAATTATTCATACACTAATGTGAATTATGAATGAAAAAGTTTGTTAATGCTTAGTAACTACTTAATTAAGGAGCTAAGGTTAGGATTTAGGGTTAGGGGGCAGGATTCGGAGTAATTAAGTAGTTACTAACATTATAAGCTTTTATCTATTAATTAATCTTTTGTTCATACTGAATTAAGTCTTTATTAGGTGTTATTAATGATTTATTAAGCCTAAGTATTCTGTAGTTATTCTAAAGTGTTCCAAAATAAATAAGAAAAAGTCAGAGTAAACAAATAAAGAAAGAGGAATATTAACAAGAATAGAATAAAAGAAAGAAAAAAAGATTAATTTTAAAGAATAAAGATAATAGTTTAAAAGTTAAAAAAAAAAAAAAAAAACGGTTTGCAAATAAGGAGACAAAAACATGAATACATCATTTTAAAGAGCAAAATTAGAAAAGAAACAGTGATTTTCTAAGCACTCAAGCATCAGCTACAAGACAATACAAGATTACTCAAACATGCACAAATCAATCAAATAAAAACTTAATGATAGATCACTTTTATGCTTCGTTTACAAACCAAAAAAATTAGATTTTACACAATATAAAAACATGCTTTTCCTTAACCATTTTAATATTTAACCTTTACACCACCTTTGAATCCAACACACTCTTTTTCTTTTTTTTCCACGAAACACACAGCGGTCAAGGCAACATCCGCGTTTTTCTTTCCTCTTTTGAAATCCCCGGAGACGCTGATCACTTGAGCTGCATTTTAACGCTCCAGCAGCGACTCCAGCTCGCGCACACACACTTACAGCCGGAGGTACAGGCAGCGTTAGCTTGTGCGCGCTATACAGGTCAGGGCTGCTAAGAGGCTAGGAGACCCCAGCGCTTCATGCTAATTAGTTCTCCCACAATGCAACGCGCCGAGGCTAGGTAAAGCGATGGTGTCTATAGGTTAGTCTGTTTTATATATACTTGTGATAAATATAGGATGGAAGCGCTGGTGATGTGAATAAAATGAATAAAAACATGAGGTGGTTGTGCTCCTTCAGGTGAGCAGGTGTTAGCGTAGCATCACCCCAAAGGTCCGGGTATTTTTATGTCGGTAAGTTCTGATTAGAAATGTGAGGAAGGTGAGAATGTGTGTAGCAAGAATGAAAAGTGGCATTTTGGGAATTCATAAGTGAATGTTGTGTCTTAAGAAAAATCTCTTAGATTGGGTTTGGTGTGTTTAATTTTAATAATGGCTAACATTTTATAATAAAGGGACATTCTTTAATTGATTATGAATTCATGATGTATTAGTTCACCATGAGTCATCAAGAACTATCATGAATTCCACCTTATTTCATCCCATGAACTAACATGGAAATCATTCTGGTTAACCCTGACTTTTGTCATCTGAGTTTATCATGAGTTCATTATAAGTTCATGACAACTTTAATATAAGACTAGATTTGGTTTGTTTGAAGTTTTGGTGATGAGACTCATGATGCATGACTTTCAAAAGTTATGATTCTTTTATCTCTTGATCATGTGAATTCCTTGTATTCATAGTACGGTAGGTTTAAAGTCATGATTTCCATGTTAGTTCATTGGATGAATTAATGGTGGAATTCATGAATGAATTCATTCATGAAACTACTGAAATTCATGATAGTTCTTAATGACTAATGATGAACTAATGCATGAATACATCATGAATTCATGATGATAATCAATGAATTCATGTCCCCTAATTATAAATTGTTATCTAATAATGTCCTATTTGCACGGATAAGATAGGGACCTGCAGTAAATTGCACTAATAATGGACTGTGGGACGAG
Source organism: Mugilogobius chulae (assembly GCA_038363315.1). Lineage (NCBI taxonomy): Eukaryota > Metazoa > Chordata > Actinopteri > Gobiiformes > Gobiidae > Mugilogobius > Mugilogobius chulae. Next base: position 938,046 of record CM076412.1, read on the forward strand.
TCTTGTGCAAATTGTTCATGAAAAATGTCTCTAAATTTTGCCAGAATTTTAACTGTAATTTACCATATTCTGTCGACCTCATGTAATTCAAATATCATGTGATATTGTCGTGGCAACAGAAGGTCGAGCAGAAAAGTGTTTGAAGGAAGCTTGGATAGAGAGCTGCAAAGTTTGTATGGAGGGACTTTATGGCTTATAAAAACAACTGTTTCAAAAGTAAAGCTAATCGTTTGTATAATATATTTTCTCTTTTTTGCAGGGTTAATTTTGGGCGACTGATCATGACTTTGTTCTTTTTATACTTGGTACAATTCTGCTTTAGACGTGATTTGCCCTAGTTTACCGGTTCAGACTTTGCTTGTACTGGTCTATAATAGTTTAATTCTGTACAGCAACATAGCTATGATGTTAGATTTTGCCATTATTAGAAAGTTCTCAGATTTTGTCCACAGTGCCGACATCTTGCATAACTACCCAGCCCAGACACTATGGCCGTTCAAAAATCTCAAGAAGATTAAGTTGAATAGCCCTGGCTTAGGTCATTCACCATGAAACAAACCTAAAACAGAAGACTTATGAATAAACTAAAAGATTATTGTCATTTATCAAATTGTGTCTGGTGCCATTTCTGGAATAAAGTCTGTAAAAACAAGCAAATTACAGGCCTTTATTTCCTGTATGATGAATGCCTGTATACGTTGGGTAATTTAAGGTTTACAAATGTCCCGAGGTAAACATTATCCCGTGTAAATAGGACTTTTAGAGAAATTTGTAACTTGGAGGATACATTTTGAGTTGTTCAGGTCATCGTTTGGACACATCTGTTTGAACAATCAAGATGTTTCAACTTACATCCAAACGTCATTTTCAATCTGATGAAAACAGTTTGAGCAGCAGCATTTGTTCCTCCTGAGCTCTGATTGGCCCTGGGACGATTAGGAGAACTTAAACTAAATTAGAACTATTTAAAGACCAGTGTTGAGATAAACTCTCAGTTCACAATAATTATCAGACCTGGCAGGAATCAATTTTAGCTCAAGAGTGTATACATGCTGCTGATCAGATTGTTTTTATCCAAATTAAGTTTGAATTAGGGATGGACGATATACAATATTATCGTTAATCGCAATAATTAAGGGCTGCAATTAAATAATCATGGCGTTTTTTTATAATCGTGATAATCGTACGTGACGATAATCGCAATTATAGCAGCAGATGTGCCTGTGGCTTCATAAGAGCATCTAAAATCTGATGCTGTGAACCAGTAAAGCTGTTTATGGTTAACAAGAAAAGGTTCATGTGTTAAAGTTAATAAGACTCTGAAACAAAGTTATAGATTTTTGTCAACATTGTAAACATTTGTTCACTTTGAATCATTATGATTGACTTAGACCAAAATACAATAAGTGGTAGTTCAAACACATACATATTGTGCACTAATAAATATTTCAGTGATTTTGAATCTGTGCACTTTTAAGTTTAGTAAATTATCGTGATAATTTGTTTATGCGATTATTTGGTCACAATAATCATGAGAGCAAATTTTCATATCGTCCCATGCCTAGTTTGAATAGAGTTGAAATATCTCAATTTTTAAAACAATGTCAATGTTTGGACTTCCTTCTGAACAAATGAGGAATCACATGACTAAAAATATAAATGATCAAGTCCTTTTAGGATAAGAACACCTGTATTTGTTACACTAATTGTCCAACAACTTGTATAGAAAATGTCAGCGCCTTTATTAGAACAACATGATAATTGGTTTGCATTTGCCACAGGAGTATACCGTATATTAGGATATTAAACAAAACAAAATGTAATCATACTTCCTCTAAAGTGAAGGTACTGTGTTTTTTCTATAGATTTAGCAATAAACTTTGACAAATGGAGGTTTATTGACTTCCTATTCAAAACTGCAGAATTGATGAGATCCGCCTTTTTATAATCAGTTTTACCTTTAACTGTTGGACAGCACTGACCATTTTGAACCTTACATTACTCAAAATCTACATTTTGCAAGTAATCATCAAGCCCGGTGATCAAATATGACAAACATTTTGTGTAAATGACTTTTGCTCCCTGGTGTCATGGCATTTTGGTTGCTAGCTTTAGCCATTTGCTCGGTGCTTTTTAAACTATTCGTCTTTTGCAGTTCTGTTTCCCTCATAATTCTTTGCGAGACGGCACAAGTGAGTGGACCTGAACAGACTTAAAGCACTGGCCTGACCGTTCTGACCAATCAGAGTGGGAGTTTGTTGTGTGAGCAGTGCTATCTAAAGCTAAAGCTAAAAAGTTTAATGATGTGAAAATAGATCAGAATTGCTGTGAGATTCAACCATTCTTAAAGATGCACTGTGTAACTTTCTGGCACAATTCAGTCAAATTAGAAAGCTAAAACTATACTTTTGGGATTTTCTGAAAGGAGATGAATACATTTTCTGCATAATATGAAAAAATCAGCTAAAGGAACCTCTTTTCTGCAGAAACAGACTTGTTCGGGCTCCTCCTCCAAGCCAAATATTTTATTTTGTGGCATGCAAGCTGCTCAAAGTAAAAATGCTGATTTTTATCAATTATTTTGTAAAAAAAAAAAAAAAAAAAAAAAAAAAAGGTAGCTGAATTACAATTATATGCATTTGTTCAAGTTTTTTTTGGCGTAAAAAGTTGCGCAGTGCACCTTTTAAAGCTGTAGATCACATGTGTCAAACTCAAGGCCGGGGGAAATCATTTCATTAGATTAAGACACCCAGATTGCTCTTGGCACTAATATAAAATAAAAGTAAGCATTATAAGACCTTGAGGCCCTCCACATCATTTTATGCGGCCCTCAAGGTCTTATAATGCTTACTTTAATTTTATATTAGTGCAAGAGCAATCTGGGTGTCTTAATCTAATGAAATGATTTCTCAAATTTAAAGAGTAGTCTTTTTTAGGCAATGCAATGTGTATTCAGTTATTTTCACTTCAATAAATAGACTTAATCAAATACAGAAACTATTATTTGCCGTATGTCAAAGATTAGCAAGGTTAATTTCAGTAAGAACCGGCCCTTCGTGGACAATCCTGATGCAATGTGGCCCTTTGTCAAAATGAGTTTGACACCCCTGCTGTAGATAGTTTGTGTTTTCATTGTACTCTATGCATAAAAATAGTTTTCAGCCTGTACAGGGCTCACCTGCCTTTACTCCACTATGAACTGAAGTGCCCATTCCTAACTTCGTGACTGAGTTGCTGTTGTTCCAAACGCTTCCATTTGTTATAATAGAGCTGACAGTTGACTGTGGAATATTTAGGAGCGAGGAAATTTCACGACTGGATTTGTTGCACAGGTGGTATCCTATGACTCCTGAGAGCGGCCCATTCTTTCACAATGTCTTGTTTCACAGTCTGCAGCCTGAGTGCTTGACTTATACACTGTGGCCAGGCCAGTGATTAGGACACCTGATTCTGATCATTTGAATGGGTGAGCCAATACTTTTGGTAATATAGTGTATTTTCAGCTGCAGTACAAATGGATCGACCACTGGGGGTATTTGAGACCGTATCCAGATAATACATCTGTATATCACTTGCAATACAGACAATCGATGGGGATAGGTGTTAGGTGAAGCCATGACTTTTCTGAGCAGCTGCAAGACAAATAAGATTACTCAAACATGCATAAATCAATCCAACGACTGTGAGTAATTTATAAACACTGTTATAACAAACTTAGAAAAGTAGATTTTACATATTACATTCTCTTTGAAACTCTAGCTGCAGCAAACCATCTCTACAGTGTTTCATATCTCCAAACCGTTCCCAGACTGTGTTCCGTTGTATTTTTTGGCCGATTCTGTTTTGGCTCTGCTCTGCGCTGCATGTGGAGGCTGCATTGATTGTGTAGTGTCAGATACACAGGCCTGATCACATTGTACACATTGATCTGCTGCTATAGGGGTCAAGACTGTGGACAGAGCCGGAAAACACAGCAACAGGAGGCAGAGATTTGGAGAGAGAGCGAGTGTGAGTGATGGAAACATGCTTTTAAAGAATCTATTTCATATTATAATCCATCTTTGTAGCCAACAGTCAAGGCTTTAGCATTGATCTGTTTTCTGTTATCCAAGTGCCAGAATAATTTTCTCAGTGTCTAAACTGTTTTGGATAATGTGAAGCTTTCTAGCAAAATCCAACTGTCAGCAAAGATACTTATGAGATTATACGTTGTTCAGTTTATTTACAGTAGTCACAGAAGATTGGAGAAATGTAGGCTGAACTTTTCTGAGCCTAATACAGCATGCTATGTATACAACGAAATTCTCTTTTTTTGCTTATATTTAGGCATTCACAAATCGAATCCTATTTACCTACCAAGCCTCGATCTAACTTCCACTTTAAACTAAGGAAATGTCCCATGTAAACCAATAGTGTTGTTTATTTTAGCTTTTCACATTAGCAATGTATAGACACTATATCCGCAAAAGGTGAGAAATTTCAATCATTATACGCTATTATGTGTTTGGTGTATGTACGGTTTCTTGTGATATTATGTGATTATTTGATGCTTTTCACAACTTGAAATAGAGACGCCAACACGCAAAAAAGGGATGGAACTGTCATGCTATAGAGACACATTCAGTAAGAAGGTTGTATGTTTATGGCTCCTTTTATGTGTGTTTAAGTATAAACATTTCATAAATTGGTAGAAGCAAAAAGAAAATGTAAGTATTTTAGTTCATTAAGTTGGGGTAGTTATACATTTTCTGGTGTAATTAGTAAACTTGTTTTTTCCACTTAAAGAATGCTGTAAACTAGCACAGTATGAAAAAGTAGACCATTGATTGTGTAATGTCTGGATCAAATGAAAAGGATTTTATTTTTTTCCAGAGCAATGCTGTCTCTCATTGGCTGTGTTTGAGTGGTCACCTCCAATCTCAGTTTGGCTGTCTGTTAAAATATTTTCAAGACAGACAAAATAATATATGTTTGTGGATATGCATGTGCTTAAAAATGTGAAAGTTAGAAGCTAGTTGGGCATATTTCAGGTTTTTGCAGTAATTTTCTAAACCAGGTAAATTTTTTTGTTCTCTTGTTTTTGGATTTTCAGTCAAGAACATGTTGTTATTCTAAAAATGGTTTAAAAAATACCTAAAAACAGTTTTAAGATATATCATGATGAAGCAATATTGTCCAATTGAGACCTCAAGATATTTTGCGTAGGTTTACATTTAACAATCAGTCACATGTTTTCTCACCCATACATTCTGAGCCTACGATTTGTTCATCACGATGTGTTTAAGCTTTTCGCAGCTGTTTTTTAGCGAGAGTGTCATTATGCAGTAGTTCGCCACAATGTAACAGCAACAACAGATGAACGTTGTAGATTTTGGTAACAAACTGGACATTTTTAGATGTAGACAGGACGTTATGAATCGTTTTCTCCTGAATAGATACATTATCAAGATATGTGCTGGGGGAAATTGATTGTTATTTTACCGTAAAAATTAGACATAGCGCCTTTAAAGTTGTTTGTCTTATAGGTCCTATTGTGGGAGTTTTTAGCCAAGGTATGCTGTTTCCTCACCAACTGTGAAAGGAAGAAGTAGTGTTTGGGCTCATCTTACTCTCCCCAGCTCTCACAAGCCTTAATATCTCATACAGGAATTTTCAGGCCTGTGCACAGGTTTAAAACAGCTCATTCTCTCGGTTATGTTCATATCAAGCATAAGGAGTACACAGCAGAATCTCCTCCCATTGGTCCGCATTGATTTGTGGAGGAGCATTGTCTTGGCCTCATGCGCTTCTGTGTTGTTCCTGTGTTTCCCTGCTCGGCCTTGTTTTCCATAGTCTCGCCTCAGGGCCTGGTCCGGGGTCTTAGGGGTGCGTTCGTCAATAGCCGGTCATTGTACTGGCGTCCATCTTCATCTGCCATGCTCTTTCATCTGGTTCTCCCCCTGCTCCGCTTCATTACACCGGCTGACCTCGGCCCGCGCCCCAAAACAACCTCCCGAGCCCTCGTGGGTAACAGGTGAACCTCCGGACGCTCGCTCTGACCGCTGAGGTTAAGCTGCCGGCACGGATAGGAACATGATAAATTGGTGCTTTTCTCTGGTTGTTTTTAATAATAGTGTTTTTTGAGAAAGAGTTGAAGTAGACGTACAGTGGTTTATAATTGTTTGTGTGTTTGCGTTGTTGGGATTAAAAGATGAATAAGAATCAGTATTCACTTTTTTTTTTTTAGCTTTTAAAGAGCACATTGTATGCAGAATTGATTTTTAAGTTTTAATCTTGTGCTAACTTTGCTTCTTCATCAAAACACAGGTGAAGTTTGTCTGTGAGGTAGTTTTTTGATCTCCTCTGAGCCTCAAAAACACAGTTCTGCATGTCCAGATTTGTGATGTCATACGTAGATCTCTTATATATAAGAATATCTGGAATGTTCTTAAGTCTATAAATCATCCAGACCTGTGGTTCTCAAAGTGAGGGTCGTGAAGCAAAATCCGGGGGTCTCGATATAATTTCAAGATGTATTTTAAAATTATTACTTGGTATACTTTTTTTTTTTTGAAAACTATACATATATATATATGTCAAAATACAACTTCATGACTACTTTGCCTCGTCTTTCTCCGAGGAGTAAGCGGGAGGGAGGGGTTGCAGCGTCTTTCCTGTCACTTCCGGATCATACAACCTCTATAAACTGAAACTTTTGCGTTGCAAATCAAACTAGATCAGTGTGCACTTTGGCTCATTTCATGTTTCGTTAGATCATGAGGAAATATGTTTCTCTCTGATTGTCAGTGAAGTCGTTACTCCATTAATCTGGCTTTGTCACATTCAGCGACAGTGGCGGATCTAGACATTTTTTCTGTGGGGTGGCCAGGCAGAGGCATGAATCTTACAAGGGTGGCACAAAAATTGGGGGGGCAATACACACTTGGCTCTTTGTATCATCATAGTTTATGTGAATATTTTGTTTGTAGAATCATCAACCAAAAAATTAACAAAACTGCTGACATGAATGCAAGCCAAAGCATGAACTTAAAAGTGCTTAAAAGTGAAGGTGCTGCTTACAGAATACAAGACACTTAACATAAACTTACTTAACTTTGGGGTAGCCAGCATTAGGTGGGGGTGCTTCGGCCCCTCAGCCCCTCCTAGATCCGCCATTGTTCAGCAGGAGCGTGCTCATTGCGCAGATTAAGCTTCAAGCTTGAATTAGCGTTTTCCATTTTGCTGCTTTCATGTGATCCTCGGGTGCTTGTGTTTCTGATGATGAGAAGATGAGGAGTGATGTCTTGACCTGCATTCATGTGCTTTTTACCTCGGAAAGTCAGGATTTTGTTGTTAAGTAAATGACACAGATCCGATGCTAGCCTGTTCAAAAACTAACGTTAAAGATTGTTTGTATTTATTTTCAAGCTGGTTTTCATCCGTCTCCACACACAGTGACGTCACATGAACACGACATTAATGTTCATGTACAAAATAGTTCGTGAAAGCTACGAACTTGCTGGACACATTTACCTGGTCTGAATTTCAGGTAGGCAGCTTTAACGTGGCCCTTCTTTCTTTTTGCTTTTCAAGTTCATTTCTTATAGAACAGCCCTGGCTTGTTTTGTTGTGAAGTGTTCTTTCTCCTCCTACAGATTTAACGTCCTCCACCTTTCCCATGTTGCTTTTCTGTACATCCAGCTTTACTGCAGTGTCCCGTTCCCTCCTCTTCCTCCCGTCTTGTTTTGCTGTTGCTTTTACGAGGCCCAAAACGCTCGGTTCCCAGCGACTGTTGTGTGTGTGTGAGGACCTGCCCCTGTGGCTCGCTCTGCACAGGTTTCTCAAAAATACCCACTTTGTATTTTTATGAAGCTCGTGCACATGGAAAACATTTTAGCACAGCGCTGGTTTGATTCTGTACATCAAACATGTGCAGTCGGCTTTACGTTAATGTAAGGAGTGAACAATAGATCAAGTTATGTATTATAATGCCTGGATGTCATAGTTAACATGTTAAGAGAGAAAATATTTTACATAAGTTCTACAGAGCACTAGGACATGCGAGGTTAACTCAAAAAAGACACATTTGACACAATAAAAGCCACTTTAACTCTTATTATCCTGTTTGATCAAATTTACCCAAACTCAATCTACTTTATTTGAGTTTGCAAGATTAGTCAAGGATCAAATATCCTATATAAACTAACACTGCACAAAAAAGATACGTTAAATTTAATGATAATAAAAACGCACTGGTAAGAACCATTTACTCTTTAGTTGTTGAATTGTTTGTGTAGCATCGCAAATACCACCACCAAGTACACAATTAAGTATCACTAAAGGTACCTGTATAAGTACAAATACTTAGTACAAATGATACCACCATAATCCCTAATTATCACTCCAAGAGTACACAAAAGTACCAGTAACTATCAATTAATTACCAGTAACTATACTATAATTAATACTAAACATACTAGTTAATGTCACTTTAGTTACCAGTACTTGTGACTTTAAATACCACTGCAAGTACCACTGTAGTTACCATAAGTACCACTGTAATACCACCAATTAAAGTACCCCCTTAATTACCTATGAACTAGCGGGCAGTATTTTAAAGTGATACCGAAAATTACTTCAATACAACCAGCACAGATAAAATTCTAACGTATCTTGGTGAATCTAATAATGTAAAGAATTCATAACAAAACTCTCAGACACTGTCTCACACCTCCTTGTTTATTGAAACAGCGTTTCGGTCCCTCTGACCCCCTTCATGAATCTAATTTGAATCTTGTTTGCAAAGTTAGATTTTTTTTGTCAGGTTCAGTTGACAATACTAATCAAAAACATGAATTATAGAGGATTATTGATCTACTGCGCATGTCACCTGCAGAAGAAACGCTGTCTTCTGATTAAAACAACAAAACGAGACAAGAGCTAGCTGTTTGAACCTGTATGATGGACGTCTTGAGACAATGTAACGTGTGTAAGTCGGAAAGACAAGTTTCATTCACAAATGTTGATTTAGCAGCATAACTTTACACAATGATAACTCTTGTGGTTTGCTTACAACAGCGCTGGCTAGTGTTGCTGCTACAGCTTGTGTCAATCAGTCCAGGCTCTTTCTGCTATCCGGCTGCATGCACATCCCCTGTGTTTCTAAACAAATAACCCTTTTATACTACTTTTACTTCTAATAGTCCATTTTGTTTTATCTCTACAACCGCATAATTTTATTCTTTCCACATAAAGTTCTGTCACCAATGTTCTGTCTACTGTTACTTTTGCCAAAATACTCAAATGAAGTACAGTGTCCTAAAACAACTTTAAGAAATACAGTTTAATTAAAAAGTTAAGTAATGTAACCACCCACTTCTGTCTAATTGTGACCATTCAAACTAACTTCTTCTTCTTTAATTGGTCATTCCGGCAAAACCTTTTTACATCCACAGTTGCTCTCATTTGACTTGATTCACTTACACAGAACCCTCATCCCATCAGAAAGGTTTCATAATGTGGCCGTGTTTTGAAACTTCACAGGCGTCACATGATCCTTTATCAGTTTTCCTCAAAAGTTGGCCCACTGGAACGCTCTCTGCTCTTTCATTCGCGGCTCTATTCTTGCTTTTATCTCTGCGTCAGTGTTGAACCAGCGCGTCCCGGCCTCCTTTGGGTGCAGGTATATTTTTAATGACTGTCCCTGCTCTGTGGCTTAATGCCTTTTTGATTAATATATGATCATAAAGACGCGCCAAGAACAGAGAGTGAGTAAAAAGTCCGGCTCTTTGAATTAGTGCACGGAAATGACTGTTCAAATATAGTTTTAATCAGACACAAAATAAAACAATATGCATGTGTGTAATAAGGTTGTACTGTTAAAGGCAATTGTTATAATAGTGTTTCTTGACAAAGCATATCTGAAGTTGGTTTTGTTCCATTTACACTTAATGGCATAAAAATTATGCATTTTGAGTTTGTATTCTGCCCGGCTCCACCTTGTGATGTCATTAAAAGTGCTCCAGTGTGTTTTTAATCTCACATAATGCCCAAGAACCATTACAATATATTCATCATACTCATATTTTTGCTTGACTTTGTATCTATAGTGGTCCTCTCTCTATCACGGTTCATTTTCGCATCTTCGCTGTTTTTGCGGATTTTTTTTTTTGTGCAATTTTTTTACAGTGCGGTCCTATAGACGTGTGCTGTAAGCTGCTTTTCTCAAACTCACTGTTTGTGGACGTATCACATCGCAGCATTCACAGGCAACAGCACAGAAGCTTTTTAGAAAACTTTAGACAGTTTAGATCATGCAGGGGAAGCTGACGCTGGACTTTGGACGTTCTGCTAGGTGAGGATTATTGCTCTTTGAGCTTCGTAGTTACTAATAGATAAGTTTTTGTTGCTGAGCGTTCATTTGGTGTAGCTTGAGAAGATGTGGTTTGAGGAGGCTATTGGTGGCTTTGCTAGATGTCGGATGTGTTTCGTGGTGGGTTGCTTGGGTGCCGGTGTGAATCGTGGTAGGGACGTTGACGCTGCGGGGTGGGGTTGTGTGAGCGAGGGACGGGTTAGTGTAAAAGAGAGCAGGGGGAAGGACAGCACGTCTTTAAAGGGGTGGTGATATGTGTATCGCGGATTATTGCAGTACAAAAAGACTCTAAAATATAACAGGCAGGTTTTCAATGAATTATTGGGTAAAAAAGAAATTGAAGATCAATATTGGTCTTCTCTTTAGAATTTGATCAGTTTGAAAAATAAAGCAAAGGTTAAAGCTAAGAGCAATATAAAACAAGGAGTTTGTTCAGTTCAAAACGCAATTTGTATCCTAAAATTGGAACTTACGATCAATTACTTCCTGTCAAGTTTGTAGAACTGATAGCCCTGCTATTTTTTGTACATTATAAGCTGTGAAAAGCTAATTTTTTAATATTATTGATGTTTTATTGTTTGGGAAGTGTAATAGCTTTCGAACCCTGCATGTTTTGTATATTGATGGATGTGAGATGATGCGTTTTTTGAAGTTAAAAGAGGAGGCAGTGGTGAGCATAGGTGGTAGGTAAATCAGGTACTTTCTGAGCACTAAAGCTGAGCTGAGGACAATTAATTCAAGGATTAGTGTCATCTTGTGAGGGAATCAGGATTCAAACATTTTGACATACAGTTATGGGTAAGAAGTGGATTTCATATAGACTTTTAAAAATGCATGGCTTACGAATGAATATGAAGATCCTGATATCCTTGTAGATTTACTAGAAGGGTATCAGACTTAACTTCGCGGAGGGACAGATTTAACTAGAACATGGTCTTTGGGGGGCAGCGTAGGTAAAGGAATAGTCACGCGTCGACTTTTGACAGTCAGGTTTTGGTGGAAAATCTTGCGATATATATAATGCAGTATATATGCCTGAGTGTGGTGCTTGGTTAAGATGTGTGTCTAATAGAAGGTCTTGAATGTCAGACATCGTTAGTAAGTCTCTATGCAGATCAATATCACTAAATCAGAGTAACCAAGGTCTAAGCAGAATTAAATAGTTAGATAGACGGTGGACTGTAACTAATTGGCAACGGACAATCTTTAATTCGATTGAGTGATTTGCTTGGTTTGATTGGATAAGATTTATTTTTAATTGAGCATTTTTCTGTGAGTTAAACAAGATTGTTTGTCTAAATAGTATGAACAAATGACAACATATCTTGCTTCGAATGTGGTATCATAGTAAAGATCAAACTAGTAATTTATCAGACAATTAAAAGTTAGATTAAAGTTATATTGTGCTAGTTTAACAGCTTATGTTGTACATTAGTATCATTAGATTAGGTCGAGATAATTAGTTTCGATGAATTAAATATACGAATGAAGAGAGACTAGACTTTGTTCTGCTAGAATGATAGGTAGAAAAGTGAGGTTTGTTGATCGGCCTGATCTACTATGATAATTGTAGCTCTGATTTTACTGGTGAATTTAATCAAGGTTTTGTCTACTAATTTTGTCGATTTCATGTTTTCCACAGATGGTGATTCAGTTTGGCGTCTTTATTTATACGTGAGAATTTAGGAATAGTCATGATTATAGGTGGTAAGTGTGTTTAGTATGAAGTGTAGACTTCGGGTTCTGGTGTGAGGATTGTGTAAGAATATATGGTTGGAGTGTGTCGGTGTGTTTGATAGTAGTATTGTGTTGTGGTGTGACGTTGTGCGGTAGAGATGTGATGTGGAATGTGAGTGGTGCTGCGGGGCGGGTGTAGGATTACTCTTGTTAGCGTTGCTTATATAGGTAGATGTCTGAGGTGTACTATGGGAGGCGGGGTGACGGATATTGGTTGTAGCGATGGCGTGGTGATCGGCGTAGATATATGACTGGTTGGAGTGTCGCTAGTGTATATTAGATGTGAGTGGGGGTCGGTTTGTTATGAGAAGGGGGGGTGCGGACTCGTGTAGCGTAGGTTGTTGTTAGGTGAGAGGAGGCTGTGTGACGTTGTGGGGGATGGCAGTCGGGAGAAGTGGTGCAAGCCGGGGTGGGATATGGATGGAGGAGAGTGGATAGAGGTAGTTGTATACGGTAGTAGAGGAAACAAGATAGGGTATAATTGGTGACAGTTTATTTGGTTAAATGATGCGATGTGCATAGAGCAGGGATAGATCTCGAATATGATAATAGAGTAAAGCAATGAAATACAAAGATGTTTGTTCTATGTGGACTGGATTGTGTAGTTTATAGACGATTGATGATTAACTGAGTGCTTTGTCTTTGGTCTTGTCATGTTTTTGAAGACTTAAAATGATATTTTATTGAAAACAACACTTACTGGCATTTAAGCAAACTGATTTACAGAACGAAAATTTTGCTGACCGAATGCTACTATGTAAGCACACAACTGAATTCTCAAAAAAGTATTTGTTTATGATTATGGTTTCACACAGATGATATAGTGTGAGATTGTAGGTGCGTGAGTGGATGTTGTTAGGTAGAGATTATGGACGACGGGAAGACGGGAAAGCTTCTCTGTTGTAATAGGGATATTGTTGAGATAAAGGCGGTGTATGGGGAATAGGGTCGTGAGAGCATGATATCCTGTGACTTTGGGTTTAGTTATTATTATTTGTCTGAACGTTGTGCATTGTATAGTAATTTTCATTAGCATCAGCTAGTGTGGGCAGTCTGTCATGCACAATGTGTGGAGGTCTGGAGGATGCCGAGACGAGTGCAGTATAGGTACGGGGGTGGTTAGGTTGTCTAGCTGACACTGTTTGGGTGGGAGTTGTGATAAGGATGATAGAGCTTAGACGAGGTGGAGAGTTTTGACGTGCGTTCTGGTAGTTCCCAGATTGACTTTCTCTCATCTTGAAAGAATATGTTAATGGATCAGGAGTTGAAAGAAAAATCTAAAGAATGTTGAGACAGATTTCTTGATAGATAGAGGGCGACAGCTTGGGGTCAATGTTTGCGCGTGGATGTCGAATAGCGTAGTGGTCTGTAAGGGCTTTTTAAGGTCTGGGGTCTTGTGTTGGGTCTTAAGGCTGCTTTGGACTCAGTCTTATCTTGAAATATAGTATTTATCTTGGACTTGGTGCTTGTCTTGGACTAAGACACATGTTCGATTACGATGATTCTGCTATGAAGGGCTGCACATGTATCAAGTTGGTTTAATTAAGTATGATCTGTTTGATTTGGGTCTTGGGATGTGCGAGAGCGCGAGGTGGATTGGTTGACGTATGAGTGTTGACTCTCTGACGTTAGGTTCATATAAGATATAGATATAGTATATAAGATAAGTATAGATATAGGTCTCGGAGACTCTGACTCGCTCGTCTCGGAGTTCTTGGTCGCATGGGTCGTTTGCGAGAGATATGCTGCGCGCGTGTGTTTAGACAGGTTGCTTCGAGGAGTTCGATTTGTGTTAAGTCTTGACTATTAACTATGTTCACCTTACACCAATTATGGCTGAGTTCATTCCATTCATTTTCTAGTTGTTCCTGTGACTGGAGGCTAGCCAGTGACTTTGGGCCTTTCCAGAGCTTATAAAAGTGACTTTTTCCCAGAGATTTTTACAAAGATTCGAGTTCAATGTTCATCTGAGGGTTCAGTTGTGTTCCAAAACAAAAACAAAGTGATTAAATAGATCATTGTGTTCTTTCCAAATTGAATAATAAAGCATTGGAAGTAGGCTGCAACATAATAAAAACTGTGCAATTGTACAAATATGTGTAAAATGCAGTCATTAATATTTTTTGTGCATTTGATCACATGCATATAGTCACATGGCTTGATGGGCTTTTATTAAACACCCTTGTTTGGTATTTTTGTTACACGCCTGACGAATACTCTGTGTCGAACACGTATGCTGTCCAGGTGAGAATAAAGGGCTTTTAAGGTAACAAAGTGCCTCAGACATTTTTATGATGCATTTTTGCACATTTTTTGTTGTTTGTTTTTTTGCTATAGTTTTATGTGCCAGTTGCTCTACTTTAAAGTCTTTTTGCCCATTGCCCTGAAACTCTTTCACTGTTCATGACATTGTTGGCACATTACTTGATGCATCTCTGAACATGTTTCTGCCTTTATTCATAATAAAGCATTTCATTCTCAAAGATGTGAATACTTCGCTCTGATTGGTGTGCTTAGGTGGATCCCTCCAGTTTCACTTTGCTGTTTGTAAAGATGTTCTTAATTTTACGATTGCAACCAAACATTTAATGTGGTATTACGTGTGTAGAAGAATTTGTGAAGCTAAGTTTAGGTTTGTCCTTTTTTTTTCTGCACAAAAATAGGATGTAGCTTTAACAAAACCAAAAGCTTGATTAGGGGTGCGCAAAGAATGGTTAGTTTCATGCTTATGACCACTTTCTCTCCTTATTCTTTGGCTTCTGTCTTCGGTTCTGCCCAATTTCCTTCTTATTCTCTCTTGTTTTCCTCCCTCTTCTCTCTCTCCTCTCCTCCTCCCGCAGACAGACAGATAGCAGGCATGCGTGTGCTCTCCGGACGCTCTCTGAATACAAATGAAGCGGCGGCCGGTCCACACGCGCGCGCTGGGCCAGGGAGGTCAGAGAGACAGTCAATCATGGAGCCCACCGTATCAGAACCCCTCCAACCCAGAGCTGCCCCCCGCCGTGTGTGTGTGCGCACCTGAGCAGTGTGTGTGTGTGTGTGTGTTTGAGCAGGCATATGGGGACTCTGTGGACTTCTGCCGGGATCAGGAGTCATGGATAGGGGCAGCGCAGAGGTATTGGTGAAATAATTCATCAAGGTTTTTGTATCTCACGTATATTTCTATTTGATTTTATGTTCTCGGCGATTGGCTTTTTATGAAATAGTCAGTGTCATTTAAAAGACGTGTAATGTTTTGTTGGTCACTGATCTTTAAAGTGACTCCTATTCCACCCGCAACCACATTTCAAACAGAACTGGTAAAGTGGGCACTGCCAGAAGAGTGAAGGGTAATATTACTGCTTTAAAGAAACTTGAAATGTGAACTTTTAGTAAAATAAAAATGACAAATAGAAAAAACTACTTTAAATATAACATAGCAATAAATAACGAGCCAATTACATAGGAAAATTGACCAACATTTCGTGCCGATATGTTTAGAGGTTGTTCTCTAGTCTGTGTGCACGTGTCAGTCCCGGTTTGCCACCAAAACAACAGCAATTTTTAACAGACCAAAGAGTTAGTATGATAAATAAATAAACAATTACTGCAGGGGTCTCAAACTCAAACGAGGCTGGTGCCGGAATAGTCAAAGAGTTGGTTGAGGGCAAAATTTAATTATTATTATATTCCCAAACTAAGCATGTTGGACTCTAAAGCTAATGTACCTATATTATGTCTACATCATTGTTTTATATCTTACATCATACACACACACAAGCAATGAGGTAAAAGTGGTTATCCAGGGTCCAACTGTTCTGCTATATTGCTAGTATATTGCTGTATGCTAGTGCATTTTATACGTTATATAATCAAAACTCAACAATATATTTGATTGGTGGGCCACTATTGATAAGAAAAATCTCCTGGGGTCACTTGAAATCTTCTAAAGAGAACCCGGGTCGACAGCTTGAGTCCCCTGAATTAAGGTAAAAATTGGTATTTATTTATACATAATAATGCCACAAATTATTTTTTACTCCAGATGTACAGTACATTGGTATTTGCATACAGTAGTGTTTCTCAGGAGAGCTGTCGACAGAAGTTGCAAGTGTAGGTTTTCCACCAGGAGGCTTCAGAGAGAGCAGAAACATCCTTCAAATGTCCAGAAAAACTGTACACATGTGACCATCACAGATGCTAGAAGCCATATATCGGTATTGGCCCAAATAATCATATCGGCTCATCCAATACGAGGGACACAGTGCTTGAAAACACATCTTATCAGGCTATGCTGACCAGTCCATGCTTACGTTAAAGGGGGAGTCGCTGATTTTTACACTGCAAACTATTTTTAAGTTTTAAATCTTATCAGGCGTTCTCTCGTCAGAATTTGTGTTATTGCTGCCATCTTTACAGCTGAACATTATGGGGAAAAAAGTTAAATATGTTAAAGTTGAGCTGTTTAGTTATAAATTAGTAACCTTTGTGTTTTCCACTATGGTAAATGCTGCACAATATAAAAAAATGAGACAATGTGTACTGCCTGAATTGAATAATAAAGAATTTTAGTTCTCATCAGAAACCAATGTCCCTCCAGTTTCACTTTGCTATTTGTATGAAGTGTTTTTAAGCTATAATTGCAGCCAGAAATTAAATTACGTTAATTTAATTAACCATTTGTCGAAGGATTTATGACGGATGTTGTCAGATTTAAAACCTAAATCTTGTTTGCAGTGGAAAAAATCAGCCTACTCCACCTTTAACATAAGCATGACTGGTCAGCGTAGAATGATCAGAATGAATTAAACTGTTTATGACAGCAAAAGGAACACAGGTTCAAAAAAATTATGTTTGCTGATGCGTAAAATAGATAAAATAAAATGTGTTTTAGTATCATATTGACAAACCAGATTAGCAACAATAAAGTACAGCAGGCTTTACAGTGACACTATGAAGTTGAAAAAAGTGCTTATAAACTCACCACATGTATAATAATTATCTTGGAGTGTGTGAGAAAAATGAGGAATAGTTTAGATCACGCAAACAAAAAGTTCATCGTCTTCCATCCATGTGCTTTAGACAGCTTCCGCTTCTGATAAATTGGAGCCAGTTCACTCGTGTTGCAATATTGTCCCCACAAGCCACATAAGCTCAATGTGTGTGAGAGAGAGAGAGAGAGAGAGAAAGAGAGAGAGAGAGGGAGAGAGAGCGGGGGGCCGGCAGCTGTCAGGGCAGGAGCAGCAGGCCCTAATGAAGCAGATGAATAGTGCAAAAACTCCCAAATAAACAGGACAGTTGACATTTTTCATCTGTCAAAAGCAGAAGATGCATGAAAATACGACCGGCTCTTGTTTAACCCTTTGGCTCTGGAGTCTGCAGCTGACACACTCTCTCTCCCCTCTCTCTCTCACTTTACTCTCTCCATCTTTTTCTTTCTTTCTTTCTTTCTGTCTGTCTGAGTGTAGTTTTCAGCCTTTTTCTCACACTGACTCCTTGGTGTGCCTGTACTTAAAAGTTATTTTACTGACATAAGCTTTTATAATTTTAAGTCCAGATCTAATCCATTGTGCAGTTTAACCTCTTGTTCTTTTTGGACCTTTTTGACACATAATACTCAAACATCAATGCCAAGTTTAAAAATGATGTATAACAATAAATGTTTCTGATATAAAGTAGGGATGCATAGTCCGAAGATGTATAGGCCTGACCACAATTGTTTTCTTCCATATTGTTTCCACATAAGTCTCTACTTTGATATTGTTTTTGATTACATTATTTATATTTATGGCAAACAAACTAAACTCAATAATACGGTCTATATAACATTCCAAATCCGGCCCGCGAAGCAGTCTGATGTGGCCACACCTTGGTAAATTGGGCCTGGACTGGGCCACATTGTAAGAAGCCAGGGAAACAATCCGTATCGGATTTACAGTGAACAGTGGTGGATACAGCAACATAATGCTTTGAAATAAAGACTNATTACATAGGTTCGTCATTGGATAAGCTCAACGAGGCGGGCTCAAAGGGGCTGCTTTTTTAAGTCACTGTGTGTGAAGAGCGATGAGGGAGACGAGGCGAGGAAGCGTGGTTTTGACTTTTTGCGAGGCCGGTACTTGGTGAAAATTTCACCAGAGCGCAGCTTTGAGCCTGATACTGGTAGATTGACGTTTGAGGAAGACTACGTTCTCAGACTCGATCGAGAGCGGAGTGAGGGGAGTAGGCGAGACGGACGGTGAGAATCGGTACGCTGATCTTCAGGCGCGTGTGCCACGGCAGCCCTCCGGCGCTTTCGGCTTGGAGGGACAAATTAACAGGCCGGATGCATTCGAACACAAACTTTTCCTTGTTACAAAACACGTGTGCACATAGGGGCAGGGATTGTATGTAGGTCTAGAAGGAGAGGGGAGAGTGGTTACGGAGGTTAACGCCACGGCGCGCCGCCCCGAAGTCTCCCCCCGGGAATCCAGTGCGAGGAGGCGGGGGAGAGCGGCAGGAACGCACCGCCGGGAGAGTTAGCAGGGGAGGGAGGTCGGGAGAGAGCTCTTACTCTTATTGGTTAGGCTATTTCTAATTCATTTTCCTTCTAAAAAATGAAAAAAATAAATAATAAAGCATATCTCCCTGTTTGTTACTGTTCAAAAACAGTTCTTATTCAGCGATCTAAAAACATGCAATATAAAGGGCATAACATAAATTTTTTACATATATACAATATATTACCATAATTTATAATCTTGAATAATACCTAAACTTTTCAATTGTATAGTAGACCGCTCTATCTTAAAGTAATTTAAGCTACAGCCTTTGTGAAGTTCTGGGAGAGTAAAAACGCATTTCCACTGAAAAAACCGTTTGGACGCCCAAGGTTAAATTAGAAAAAGGACAATTATTAGATTCATTGCAATGGGGGTCAGGAGGACCGAAAACGCTGCTTTCAATAAAAACAAGGATGGGTGTGACCACCAAGTTCAAGCGAGTCTATATGTTGACGTTCTTTACATTACTAGATTCAACCAAGATACGTATAGAATTTTATCTGTGCTGGTTGTATTGAAGTAATTTTCGGTATCACTTTAAAATACTGCCCGCTAGTTCATAGGTAATTAAGGGGGTACTTTAATTGGTGGTATTACAGTGGTACTTATGGTAACTACAGTGGTACTTGCAGTGGTATTTAAAGTCACAAGTACTGGTAACTAAAGTGACATTAACTAGTATGTTTAGTATTAATATATAGTTACTGGTAATTAATTGATAGTTACTGGTACTTTTGTGGTACTCTTGGAGTGATAATTAGGGATTATGGTGGTATCATTTGTACTAAGTATTTGTACTTATACAGGTACCTTTAGTGATACTTAATTGTGTACTTGGTGGTGGTATTTGCGATGCTACACAAACATTCAACAACTAAAGAGTAAATGGTTCTTACCAGTGCGTTTTTATTATCATTAAATTTAACGTATCTTTTTTGTGCAGTGTTAGTTTATATAGGATATTTGATCCTTGACTAATCTTGCAAACTCAAATAAAGTAGATTGAGTTTGGGTAAATTTGATCAAACAGGATAATAAGAGTTAAAGTGGCTTTTATGTGTCAAATGTGTCTTTTTTGAGTTAACCTCGCATGTCCTAGTGCTCTGTAGAACTTATGTAAAATATTTTCTCTCTTAACATGTTAACTATGACATCCAGGCATTATAATACATAACTTGATCTATTGTTCACTCCTTACATTAACGTAAAGCCGACTGCACATGTTTGATGTACAGAATCAAACCAGCGCTGTGCTAAAATGTTTTCCATGTGCACGAGCTTCATAAAAATACAAAGTGGTATTTTTGAGAAACCTGTGCAGAGCGAGCCACAGGGGCAGGTCCTCACACACACACAACAGTCGCTGGGAACCGAGCGTTTTGGGCCTCGTACAAGCAACAGCAAACACAAGACGGAGGAAGAGGAGGAGGAACACGACGCGACACTCGCAGTAAAGGGATGTTACAGGTTCTTCAAAAATACCACTTCTAATTTTTATTTGAAGCTACCGTGCACATGAAACATTTTAGCACAGCGCTGGTTTGATTCTGACATCAAACACGTGCAGTCGGCTTTACGTTAATGTAAGGAGTGAACAATGATCAAGTATGTATTGTAATGCCTGGATGTCATAGTTAACATGTTAAGAGGAGAAAATATTTTACCTAAGTTCTACAGAGCACTAGGACATGCGAGGTTAACTCAAAAAAGACACATTTGACACAATAAAAGCCACTTAACTCTTATTATCCTGTTTGATCAAATTTACCCAAACTCAATCTACTTTATTTGAGTTTGCAAGATTAGTCAAGGATCAAAATATCCTATATAAACTGACACTGCACAAAAAAGATACGTTAAATTTAATGATAATAAAAAACGCACCGGTAAGAACCATTTACTCTTTTAGTTGTTGAATTGTTTGTGTAGCATCGCAAATACCACCACCAAGTACACAATTAAGTATCACTAAAGGTACCTGTATAAGTACAAATACTTAGTACAAATGATACCACCATAATCCCTAATTATCACTCCAAGAGTACCACAAAGTACCAGTAACTATCACTATAATTAATACTAAACATACTAGTTAATGTTACTTTAGTTACCAGTACTTGTGACTTTAAATACCACTGCAAGTACCACTGTAGTTACCATTAAGTACCACTTGTAATACCACAAATTAAAGTACCCCCTTAATTACCTATTAACTAGCGGGCAGTATTTTAAAGTGCTACCAAAAATTACTTCAATAACAACCAGCACAGATAAAATTCTAACGTATCTTGGTGAATCTAATAATGTAAAGAATTCGCAACAAAAACTCTGACACTGTGTCACACCTCCTTGTTTTATTGAAACAGCGTTTCGGTCCCTCTGACCCCCTTCATGAATCTAATAATGTCCCTTTTTCTAAATTAACCCTTTGGGCGCCAAGGTTTTTTTCAGTGGAAATGCGGTTTTTACTCTCCAACTTTCCAAAGGCTGTAGCTTAAATTTACTTTAAGATAGAGCTCTACTATAAATTGGAAAAGTGTTAGGTATTATTCAAAGATTATAAATATGGTAATATATTGTATATATGTAGAATATTATTTATGTTATGCCTTATTATTGCATGTTTTTTAGATCGCTGATAAGACTGTTTTTTGACAGTAAAAACAGGGAGATATGCTTTATTATTTATTTTTTTCATTTTTTTAGAGGAATAATGAATTAGAAATAGCACCAATAAGAGTAAACTCTCTCCCCGCCTCCTCCCCCTGCTAACCTCCGCGGTGCGTCCTGCCGCTCTCCCCGCCTCCTCGCACTGATGCCGGGGGGGGACTTCGGCGGGCGCGCCGGTGGCGTTAACCTCCGTAACCACTCTCCCCCTCCTTCTAGAACCTACATACTATCCCTGCCCCATGTGCTACACGTGTTTTGTAACAGGAAAAGTTTGTTTCGAATCA
Source organism: Mugilogobius chulae (assembly GCA_038363315.1). NCBI lineage: Eukaryota > Metazoa > Chordata > Actinopteri > Gobiiformes > Gobiidae > Mugilogobius > Mugilogobius chulae. Next base: position 959,609 of record CM076412.1, read on the forward strand.
GTCCGCGCTGTTATTTGTCCCTCCAAGCCGAGCGCCCGGAGGGGCTGCCGTGGCACTACCGCTGCTGAGATCAGCGTACCGATTCTCACTCTCACTCCCGCTCTCATCGTCTGAGAACGTAATCGTCTTCCTCACAACGTCAATCTACCAGTATCAGGCTCAAAGCCTTCGCTCTGGTGAAAGTTTTCACCAGTACCGCCTCGCAAAAAGTCAAAACCAGCGCTCCCTCGCCTCGTCTCCCTCTCGCTTCTCTTCACACACAGCTGACTTAAAAAAGCAGCCCCTTTGACCCGCCCTCGTTGAGTTTTATCCAATACGAACCTATGGTAATTTGGGCTTAAAAGAAAGCTCTGGATGTTGGCAATCTAGTGGACGCAGGGTAGAAACAGTGTTTTTGATTTTAACAAGAGAGAGAGAGCGTTTTCTCCGGTGAAGTTACGTGTCGCAATATTGCGACGGTGGCGCCCAGAGGGTTAAAATTCAGGAAGTCAAGGTCAGCCTATCATTGATGCTAGAATCTTGTTTGCAAAAGTCAGATTTTTTTGTCCATTTCAGTTGACAATACTAATCAAAAAACATGAAATTATAGAGGGTTATTGATCTACTGCGCATGTCACCTGCAGAAAGAAACGCTGTCTTCTGATTAAAACAACAAAACGAGACAAGAGCTAGCTGTTTGAACCTGTATGATGGACGTCCTGAGACAATGTAACGTGTGTAAATCGGAAAGACAAATTTCATTCACAAATGTTGATTTAGCAGCATAACTATAAACTCTTGTGATTAGCTGACAACAGCGCTGGCTAGTGTTGCTGCTACAGCTTGTGTCAATCAGTCCAGGCTCTTTCTGCTATCCGGCTGCATGCACATCCCCTGTGTTTCTAAACAAATAACCCTTTTATGCTACTTTTACTTCTAATAGTCTGTTTTGTTTTATCTCTACACCGCATAATTTTATTCTTTCAACATAAAGTTCTGTCACCAATGTTCTGTCTACTGTTACTTTTGCCAAAATACTGAAATGAAGTACAGTGTCCTAAAACAACTTTAAGAAATACAGTTTTATTAAAAAGTTAAGTTAATGTAACCACCCACTTCTGTCTAATTGTGACCATTCAAACTAACTTCTTCTTCTTTAATTGGTCATTCCGGCAAAACCTTTTATATCCACAGTTGCTCTCATTTGACTTGATTCACTTACACAGAACCCTCATCCCATCAGAAAGGTTTCATAATGTGGCCGTGTTTTGAACTTCACAGGCGTCACATGATCCTTTATCAGTTTTCCTCAAAAGTTGGCCCACTGGAACGCTCTCTGCCTCTTTCATTCGCGGCTCTATTCTTGCTTTTATCTCTGCGTCAGTGTTGAACCAGCGCGTCCCGGCCTCCTTTGGGTGCAGGTATATTTTTAATGACTGTCCCTGCTCTGTGGCTTAATGCCGTTTTGATTAATATATGATCATAAAGACGCGCCAAGAACCAGAGAGTGAGTAAAAAGTCCGGCTCTTTGAATTAGTGCACGGAAATGACTGTTCAAATATAGTTTTAATCAGACAACAAATAAAACAATATGCATGTGTGTAATAAGGTTGTACTGTTAAAGGCAAATTGTTATAATAGTGTTTCCTTGACAAAGCATATCTGAAGTTGTGTTTTGTTCCATTTACACTTAATGGCATAAAAATTATGCATTTTGAGTTTGTATTCTGCCGTTCAAGTGTAAACGCCTGGCTCCACCTTGTGATGTCATTAAAAGTGCTCCAGTGTGTTTTTAATCTCAACATAATGCACAAGAACCATTACAATATATTCACCATCTCATATTTTTGCTTGACTTTGTATCTATAGTGGTCCCTCTCTCTATCACGGTTCACTTTTCGCATCTCCGCTGTTTCGCGGATTTTTTTTTAGTGCAATTTTTTTTACAGTGCAGCCCTATAGACGTGCGCTGTAAGCGTGCTTTTCTCTCAAACTCACTGTTTGTGACCGTATCACATCACAGCATTCACAGGCAACAGCACAGAAGCTCTTTTAGAAAACTTTAGACAGTTTAGATCATGCAGGGGAAGCTGACCTGACGCTCGAACGTTTCTCCAGGTGAGGATTTGACTCTTTGAGCTCGTATACGATGATAAGTTTGTTCACGCTGGAACGTCATTTGTGTAGTTCAGAGATGTGTTTGAGGAGCGTGTTGTGACTTTGCTAGAGTCCGGATGTGTTCGGCTCTGGAGTCCGTGTGATCCGTGGCTCTGCGGTTGGCTATGGAGTAGAGACCTGCATCGGGCGGGAATTCCCGCGGGACCCACGGGACCCGTAAGCAAACCCTCGGGATCGGGCGGTTTTAACGTTGCCTCGGGCGGGAACGGGCGGTCAGGCCAAACGCCTCGGGTCCCGAACGGACCCGCGCTCTCTCTGCTGTCTTGAAAATATTACGTAGCAAGAAAGAAATACGGCTTTGTGCGCGCTGCTGGTCAACAGAGAGACGCAACATGGACACCTGCAAGGTGCAGACACGTAAACTCACTGCTGTATTTCCCGGTCTAGCGTGCGTATCGGAGCATCATCTGTGCGTCCTCGCGCCAGCAGCAGCCGCAGCACGGGCGTAAGCTTTCCCAGAGGAGTGAATGAAGGACTGGCTTTTACGCACGGGGAGATGGAGATAATACACACGGAGTTTGGGCAAGTAAAGTGTTTGTTTAGCAGAAACTGGAGGTGTGAGGAGCTTTGTATTTCAGGTAAGAAATACACAGACATCATGGCTTTATGATTGAATGTGTCAAACGAACATAATCGCCATGTTGCAGATTATTTAGGCTGGTGCCTATCATTTTAAACTAGATGCAGAGAGTTATGCAGAGTTTAGTCATTTGTGTCCGTGTTGTTATGCCCTGGGGCCGCCACGCAACCTCCGTGTCACCAAAAAAAAAAAAAAGTCGGGACCCAACGGGACCCGCGGGAGCTTCTCGGGCGGGCAGGCACACGGGGGCCTCGGGATCGGGCGGGAACGGTCACGGATGCTTCGGGATCGGGCGGGAGCGGTCATGAAAATCTAGTCCCGTGCAGGTCTCTACTATGGAGCGCAGCGGGACGGGTAACGTGCCAAAAGCAGAGCAGGGGAACGCGCACAGCACCGTCCCTTTAAACGGCGTGGTGAATCATGTGTTCAGCGCATTATTACATGTACAAAAGACACTAAACATCATAACCAGGCAGGTTATCAACTGAAATTATTGGTAAAAAATGAAGATCAATATTGTCTTCTCTTAGAAAAATTTGATCAGTTGAACAAATAAACAAAAGTTAAAGCTAAGACAATCATAAAACATAGGAGTTTGTTCATTACATAAACGCAATTTGTATCTAAAATAGCATAGAAATATAAACGGATCAATTAACTTCCTGCTCAAGTTACTTTCTGAGCACTAAAGCATCAGCTGCAGGACAATACAAGATTATCGTCAAACTTGCAGGAATCAATTCAAACACAATTTTGACATAACACAGTTATTGGTAAAAAAGTGGATTTTACATAATAGACTCCTTTAAAAATGCATGCTTTACAATGAAAATATATAATTTACTACGGGGCTATTCAACTGAACTTTCCAGCGGGACAGATTTTACCGAGACCCATGTCTTTGGGGCTGCGTAAGTAAACAATACATCAACACTTTTGACACAAGGTTGTGCCAAATATTCACTGGAGTATATAGTGATAATAAGTTACTAATGCTGCTGTGTGTTTTTATTTCTCTACAAAATGTCTAAATCAGCCTTAAACAATGGAACAATCAACACTAAACCAGAACTAACCAAGGTCTAAAGCAGAATTAAACCTGGACTGAACACTTTAAGAAACAACAATCTTAAATTCGATAATGAGTGAATAAATGCTTAAATTAGGTCATATTTATATTTATTTGAGCATATTTTAACTGTGATCAAACAAGATTTGGCGATGGAACAAGAGCAAAGGAGATTGTTTTGCTAAAATATATGAAAAATACAGCATTTTCTCACCGTAACAAACAAACAAACAAACAAAAAAACACTAGATCTATGTGGCAAAATCTAATTACAGACAATAAAAATAAAATCAAGATATCTGTTGTCTAGTTTAAACACTCACTGACACATAAAGACATTTAAGATGTCCAGATAATAACCCAGAATTAAATCTACAAAAAGAAAACTATATATTTATAATAGTAGAAAAGTGAAGGCTTTAGGTTGAACAGGCCTGATCTACTATTTCAGCTCTGACTTTTACTGAATTTAATCACAGTCTTGTCCTCACTATTTCATTCATTTTTCCCACAGATGTGATTCAGTTTGCGTCCTTTATTACGGAGCACAATAGTCATGAAGTGTGCTTTTGTAATTAACTCGCTAACAAAGAGAAACCTAATCCATATGTATCAATAACTAGTCCCTGGTGTGACTGTGGATTAAGTGGTTTTCAGTTAAAAGGTCCCATGTCGAACAGAGGGGCGAAGGGGCGGGGCTGGGGGCTCTCAAATCCCATTTTAATTGGTGTCCAGGGAAAAGGGGCGGGGCTTGGGCGACTTACCTCAGTGTTAATTAAAGTGGAAGCCCCCGTTAGACGTGCTCAGGCGGGACGCTGGTTTACAGGACGGCACCGGAGGGAGAGCTGCCACCGGAGAGGAAATGATGAGGGGAAAGTAGTTGTTACATGTACAGGAAACACAGATAAAGTTAATTGTGACATTATTTTAAAATCACTCAAGTGCAAATAAAAGATAGACCAATATATAAAAGCAATAACAATACAAGATGTTTTTCTATGTGGATGCCTTTGGTAGTTTAAACAATATAGTGAAAACCACTGCCGTTAAAGGTTGTGGGTGACTGGAGCCTATATCCCACTTTGGGCCTTTATTATTATTTTTTGTCTGACTGTTTGCATTCTGTCATATAATTTCCATTAGCAATCACGCCTAGCTGTGGCAGTCGCTGTCAAACCTGCAACATGACGCAACATTAGCATCAACAAACAGCAGTCTGACTGATGCTCTTCAGTGACACAAAATATAAACTTAGTCGGGAGAAATATTTACTCTTTTCTTCAGTTCCCAGATTGACTTTCTTCAATCTTCAAATTATTTAAATGGATCCAGCATTCAAGAAAAATCTAAAAATGGCTATAATCCTTATGTATGGCTCTCAGACTGGCGTGAAAACATTCTGGCTTTCAACTATATTAGTGCTCGAGACCGGTCCTGAGACCGCTTTTTAAGGTCTTGGTCTTGTCTTGGTCTCCAAGACCACATTTCATTGCCGCTTCTGCTAAGCTGACCTGTCTCAATTGTGTAAATTACAAAGATGATCTTGATTTGGTCTTGATGGACCAACCACGATCTTGGTCTTGGACCTATAAATGTCTCGATCTTGTCTCGGTCTTGACTCTCTCTGGTCTTGTCTTGTCTCGGTCTTGACTCTCTCTGGTCTTGGTCTTGTCTCGGTCTTGACTCTCACTGGTCTTGGTCTTGTCTTGGTCTTGGAACTCTGTGGTCTTGGAAAGGTCTCGGTCTCGATTTGTTAAGTCTTGACTATTACACCACTTTCAACCTCACACCAATATGGCTGTAAGTCCATCCATTCATTTTCTACCGCTTGTTCCTGTAACTGGAGCCTAGCCCAGTGACTTTGGGCCTTTCCCAGAGCTTATAAAAGTGACTTTTCCCAGAGCTTTTTACAAAAGATTCCGAGTTCCAATGTTCATCTGAGGGCTTCAGTTGTGTTCCCAAAAACAAAAACAAAGTGATTAAATCAGACCATTGTGTTCTTTCCAAATTGAATAATAAAGCATTGGAAGTAGGCTGCAACATAATAAAAACTGTGCAATTGTACAAATATGTGTAAAAATGCAGTCATTAATATTTTTTGTGCATTTGATCACATGCATATAGTCACATGGCTTGATGGGCTTTTAATAAACACCACTTGTTTGGTATTTTTTGTTACACGCCCTGACGAAGACTCTGTGTCGAAACACGTATGCTGTCCAGGTGAGAATAAAGGGCTTTTAAGGTAACAAAGTGCCTCAGACATTTTTATGAATGCATTTTTGCACATTTTTTGTTGTTTTGCTATAGTTTTATGTGCCAGTTGCATCTACTTTAAAGTCTTTTTGCCCATTGCCCTGAAACTCTTTCATAAAGCTTGATTAATGGGTTAGCAAAATAATTGTTAGTTCCAGCTCTTCTGCTCCACCTTATAACAATGACTGAGATTCATCCTCTGCTATCCTGTCTCTGTTTCTGCTCCACTTTCTCTCCTTATCTCCCTCCCTCTCTCTCTCCCTCCCTCTCTCCCTCCTCCCTCGTTCCTCCCGCAGACAGACAGCAGGCATGCGTGTGCTCTCCGGACGCTCTCTGAATACAAATGAAGCGGCGGCCGGTCCACACGCGCGCGCTGGGGCCAGGGAGGTCAGAGAGACAGTCAATCATGGAGCCCACCGCCACCGAAACCCCTCCAACCCCAGAGCTGCCCCCCCGCCGTGTGTGTGTGCGCACCTGAGCAGTGTGTGTGTGTGTGTGTTTGAGCAGGCATGTGGGGACTCTGTGGACTTCTGCCGGGATCAGGAGTCATGGATAGGGCGCAGCGCAGAGATATCTGGTGAAATAATTCATCAAGGTTTTTGTATCTCACGTATATTTCTCTCAATTTGATTTTATGTTCTCGCGATTGGCTTTTTATGAAATAGTCAGTGTCATTTAAAAGACGTGTAATGTTTTGTTGGTCACTGATCTTTAAAGTGACTCCTATCTCCACCCGCAACCACATTTCAAACAGAACTGGTAAAGTGGGCACTGCCAGAAGAGTGAAGGGTAATATTACTGCTTTAAAGAAACTTGAAATTTAAACTTTTCGTAAAATGAAAAATGACAAATAGAAAAAACTACTTTAAATATAACATAGCAATAAATAGCGAGCCAATTACATAGGAAAATTGACCAACATTTTGTGCCGAGATGTTTAGAGGTTGTTCTATAGTCGCTGTGCACGTGTCAGTCCCGGTTTGCCCCCAAAACAACAGCAATTTTTAACAGACCAAAGAGTTAGTATGATAAATAGATAAACAATTACTGCAGGGGTCTCAAACTCAAACGAAGCTGGTGCCGGAATAGTCAATGTCAGAGTTGGTTGAGGGCAAAATTTAATGTTATTATATTCCCAAAAAATAAGCATGTTAGACTCTGTAAAGCCTAATGTAATGTATATTATATTATGTCTACATCCATTGTTTTACATCTTACATCATACACACACACAAGCAATGAGGTAAAAGTGGGTATCCAGGGTCCAACTGTTCTGCTACATTGCTAGTATATTGCTGTATTCTAGTGCATTTTATACATTATATAATCAGAACTCAACAATATATTTGATTGGTGGGCCACTTGATAAGAAAAAACGTCCTGGGGCCACTTGAAATCTTCTAAAGAGAACCCGGGTCGACAGCTTGAGTCCCTGAATTAAGGTAAAATTGGTATTTATATTTACATAATAATGCCACAAATTATTTTTTACTCCAGATATACAGTACATTGGTATTTTGCATTACAGTAGTGTTGCTCAGGAGAGCTGTCGACAGAAGTTGCAAGTGTAGGTTTTCCACCAGGAGGCTGCAGAGAGAGCAGAAACATCCTTCAAATGTCCAGAAAAACTGTACACATGTGACCATCACAGATGCTAGAGGCCATATATCGGTATTGGCCCAAAATAATCCATATCGGCTCATCCCAATAATTGAAAACACATCTTATCAGGCTAAGCTGACCAGTCCATGCTTACGTTAAAGGGTCAGTAGCTGATTTTTACACTGCAAACTATTTTTAAGTTTCGAATCTTATCAGGCGTTCTCTCGTCAGATTTTGTGTTATTGCTCCATCTTTACAGCTGAATATTATGGGAAAAAAAGTTAAATATGTTACAGTTGAGCTGTTTGGTTATAAATTAGTAACCTTTGTGTTTTCCACTAATGTGTACTGCCTGAATTGAATAATAAAGAATTTTAGTTCTCATCAGAAACCAAATGTCCCCTCCAGTTTCACTTTGCTCTTTGTATGAAGTGTTTTTAAGCTATAATTGCAGCCAGAAATTAAATTACGTTAATTTAATTTGTCGAAGGATTTATGACGGGATGTTGTCAGATTTAAAACCTAAATCTTGTTTGCAGTGGAAAAAATCAGCTACTCCACCTTTAACGTAAGCATGGACTGGTCAGCGTAGAATGATCAGAATAAATTAAAACGTTTATGACAGCAAAAGGAACACAGGTTCAAAAGAATTATGTTTGCTCATGCGTAAAATAGATAAAATAAAAATGTGTTTTAGTATCATATTGACAAACCAGATTAGCAACAATAAAGTACATACAGCAGTCTTTACAGTGACACTATGAAAGTTGAAAAAAGTGCTTATAAACTCACCACATGTATAAATAATTATCTTTGGAGTGTGTGAGAAAAATGAGGAATAAGTTTAGATCACGCAAAACAAAACAGTTCATCGTCTTCCATCCATGTGCTTTAGACAGCCTTCTGCTTCTGATAAATTGGAGCCTGTTCACTCGTGTTGCAATATTGTCCCCACAAGCCACATAAGCTCAATGTGCGTGTGTGAGAAAGAGAGAGAGGGAGAGGGAGAGGGATAGAGAGAGAGAGAGAGGGAGAGAGAGAGAGGGAGAGAGAGCGGGGGCCGGCAGCTGTCAGGGCAGGAGCAGCAGGCCCTAATGAAGCAGATGAATAGTGCAAAAACTCCCAAATACAAACAGGACAGTTGACATTTTTCATCTGTCAAAAGCAGAAGATGCATGAAATACGACCGGCTCTTGTTTAACCCTTTGGCTCCTGGAGTCTGCAGCTGACACACTCTCTCTCCCCTCTCTCTCTCACTTTACTCTCTCCATCTCTTTTTCTTTCTTTCTTTCTCTTGTTGTCTGTCTGAGTGTAGTTTTCAGCCTTTTTCTCACACTGACTCCTTGGTGTGCCTGTACTTAAAAGTTATTTTACTGACATAAGCTTTTATAATTTTAAGTCCAGATCTAGTCCATTGTGCAGTTTAACCCTCTTGTTCTTTTTGGACCTTTTTGACACACATAATACTCAAACATCAATGCCAAGTTTAAAAATGATGTATAACAATAAATGTTTCTGATATAAAGTAGGGATGCATAGTCCGAAGATGTATAGGCCTGACCACAATTGTTTTCTTCCATTTTTTCCACATAAGTCTCTACCTTTGATTACATTATTTATATTTATGGCAAACAAAGTAAACTCAATAATACGGTCTATATAACATTATACACCTTTATACACATTTAGCACAAACCAAATGTTACATGTCTTTCTCCAAAGTCTGAATTCTATCTATAAACTACTGCATTAAACAAAAACGGTGAGATCATTGACAAATTCAAATGACAAAATCTGAATCTTTTTAATATTTTAATTCAAGTTTAAATGTGTTCACTTAATATTAAAACTTTTTGCATGCATAGTTTCACTGAAAAGCGTTAAAGTGGCAATACCAGCTTGCCAAAGCCGATCCAAACCGTGAGATCTCCGAAACTAAGCAGGTTGTGCCTGGGCAGTACTTGGATGAGAGACCGCTGGAGGAACCTCAGGTGCCACAGTGTGATGAGAAGAGAAAATGTTGTCTTTAGGCAAGACACTTCACCCACATTGCCTAGTGTGATCTGGTGAGAGTGTGAATGGTTGATAATGGTCAGAGGGGCGACGGTGCAAAATGGCAGCCTTGTTTCTGTCAGTTTGCCCCAGGACAGTTGTGGCTATAATAGGAACTTACACCATCAAGTGTGGAGTGAATGAATAATGCAAAATATTAAGCGTCTTTGGGTGTGTAAGTGTCTAATAAGGTAATAGAAAAAATAATTTCTTATACATCAGTATTCTTTGGGGTGCATGGTAGCAGAGTGGTTAGAGCTCTGGCTTCCCAATAAGGTGGTCGTGAGTTCGACTCCCGGGTCGTACCATATCAACATCTCAAGATCTCTCTGGGTGGAGTTTGCATGTTCTCCCCGTGTCACCGTGGGTTTTCTGCGGGTACTCCGGTTTCCTCCCCCTCCAAAGACATGCATGTTTAGGTTAATCACTGTAAATTCCCCTTCACTCACTGAATGAATGAGAGACTGAATGGTTGTCTGTCGGTTGTCTGAGTTGGCCACTGTCCAGGGTGTTCCCCCGCCTAAAGCCCAAAGTTACTGGAATAGGCTTCAGTCACCCGCGACCCCTAACGGGATTAAGCGGTAGAAAATGAAATAAAAAGAAATAATAAAAAATAAAAAGATCAATATTCTGCCTCAAAGTTTGACTTCTGCTCTAAACCACATTGTTTTGCTAACAAAGGATTGGTTATCAGTCATTCGATTCATTCCACTAACTAACTAATTGACAGTTCGACTGATATTCCGATTTCTCAATTTTTCGATTAATTGCCTAGCCCTAATGTAAGGCTAATTTCCTTTTTGTATAAACATGAACTTTTGTCTTAACTCCTCTATGGTCTCTTTATTTAGCACTTTTCCCCTTTTCAAGGCATTTATAATCAAGGAGCCATAAACACAGACATGGGTTGTTTCGCCTAAGGTCATTACAGTCCACTCTTGTTGTCCCACTGTGGCCCTGGTATTCTAGTGGTCTCTCATCCAAGTACTGACCAGTCTTCTGTGATCTGCGGGGATTACTCTTTGCAGGTATGAGTAATGTCTTATCTTCCTGTTTGTACTGACCTCTTACAACACAAGATTGAAGTTTATAAATCTCTCAAACATGAGCATTTTCTGACAGACTTTGCTGTGAAATGATCTCTTTTGAGCTCTTTCTCTTTTAATGTGACAAACCAGCTCATTTTGGAGCATAATAAGTGTGTTTTAAAAGTTAAATCCAAATATAGGTTGAATGACACTTCGCCCTTCAGCTTACCTTTGGGCGACTCCAGGGTCTGTGTCACAGCAGCAGAAGTTTGCTCCTATAAAACTCTTTATTTAGACGATTAACTTCATAATAATAGTTCCGACTGAGAAAAGTTTGCAGAATATTTGCAAAGGTTAATACAGTACTTAAACATTTTGTTACAAGGACATAAAGAATAAACAACAATGGTGGCAGCCTGTTTGATTCTCATGCTGGACCTGTGTCAAGATTATTGCTGCGTAAGGATTTTGTCCAATGGTGATTCAGTTTTGTGATCCTCCGATTGAGTCAGAATCAAATCTATGACACTCACTTCTCTTATTGGTTTTAACTTCTGTCATTCTGTTTGAGTGACAGGCAGATTTGTGAATCGGGAACTTGAAAAACCATACAATGATGAAATAGAGGCTCTAGAAAATTGTGTTAAAAGTACTTAACCTTCTTCAGACACAAGCATCTCTGCACTTCCATAATGTCGCCCTTATAGTTCAAGAAAAGGCTCCTTTCAAACACAAAAACTTACACAAAGTTGTGGCCGACGCGCTAAAAACCAGGCCCTGTAATCAAATACAACAGGTGTGTTGCGTCAGTGGCTTTACAATGGCGTTCACTGCCATATTGGTCTAGATTTTCTACAGGCCGAGAGCAAGTCAAAGAGGCCAAAAGCGCGGCCTTCGTAACATGTGACATGTAATATCTGACCAGTCACGGTGGGAGTTCATAGAGCTAGCAACAGTAGTCAAAGCTAAAGCTTAAAAAGCTGTTTTATACAAAATGAAAGACTTTTGAACCAAAAAAAGCTTGCGAACATATGGGAGAAGTCTGTGTTTGCATTGCGCTCTATGGAAAACAGTCTTTCTAGTCTGTTAAAGGACTTTTCTCCTGCAGTACTAGTGGAGTGGCCACTGGGGCAGATTTGCAACAGCCACAAGCTAGCAATATCATTATCATCTAATACATCCATGTGCAAAACTCTTCAAAATATGATCTAACCACGCATTGAACATAAACTGCATCCAAAATACTGCAAGTGAGTAAACACAAAAAGCAAACAAATTTAATGCAAGCAGTGTAAAAACGTCTCTAATTACATTCTAATTTTGACTTTTCTCCCAAATAAATCTATATTATCTAAATAAAGCATCAGTCATCTAATACAATTTCATCAATCAATTAACAGGACAAATGACTAAAGGACTACAGACAAAATGGTCTGTCCAATGATTTGCAGTTTTTTTAATCATGTTTTCTCAACAAAACTTAATCGCAACACTTTTGTTTCTTATGTTAATTTATGTAAAGGCTAAACTCTTGTCACTGCAATCTTTAGCTTCAGTTATCACGCTGAGATTACAATATTTAGCCCAGATGCCCTCCTCGTACCCCTGAAAAGTCAAAACAGGCTCAGACTGTTGTAAATCTTGCTAAATGACATATGTGGCAGGCTTGTCCATGCTGAGACTGCCGCTGCTGCTGCTTCTGTCATCGGTCCTCCTCTTTCTCTCCTCTCTCTTTCTCGCCTGACAGAGACGAGCTGTCAAAATGTCCACAGACCCACACATAAACGTCTGATATGTCTTTGAGCGAGAGGAGACAGGACCAGCCACCTACAAGCCCACGAACCTGCGCCCAGTGAGCCGGTTTGGGCCATTTTCACAGCTCCGGCGAAGGAATAATGTCCACACAGCAGGAATCCCACATGGTTTTGCAGGAAAGAAGGCGTATGATTTTTAGCGTAATGGAACGTCACTTTTAGTTTTGCCAAAAAGGTTGATGTATAAACTGACCGAGGGCCTGAAAGTCAGCTGTCATTTCTAAACTTGAACATTTTAGTAGGCTACCTCATATCATCCAAGTTTGCTGCATCTCCTAATGGGGCAAGTCAAGGGAATAATGTCCACACAGCAGGAATCTCGCATGGTTTCAATGTTTTAGCAAAAAAGAAGGCGTATGATTTTTAGCTAATAGAACGTCACTTATAGTTTTGTAAAGAGTTCATGTAAACTGACCGAGGGCCTGGAAGTCAGCTGTCATTCTAAACTGGGACATTTCCAAGTTTGCTGCATTGCAAAGTCAAAAGATTAATGTCCACACAGCAGGAATCCCACATGGTTTCCAAAGGTTTAGCTGGAAAGAAGGCGGATGATTGTTTAGCTTCATAGAATGTCACTCATAGTTTTACAGAGACATCGATTATAAGCTGCTCAAAGACTTGTCACTCCTAGACTGGGACATTTTTCGGTAACAATGGAGACTAACCAAAGTCTAAGCTACCTATTCTAGCTTTGGATTTCTGAAATTACAAACTTTCACACCTGAAGCAGCAGAAAATCTTCCATGGATTTTAACCTTGGGATTTCAACACCTTGTGACAGTTATTATCTGGACCTGACTGTGACATGTCTCCAGAAGTCACCTGTATTTTTGTTTGCCTTTGTCTGTAAAGCGTCTTTGAGTATTTTGAAAAGCGTTATATTGATAAAATGTATAATTGTTATCTTTCCAAGTTTGCTACATGTCCTAAATCTCACACATGGATGAATCCTTTTTCCATGTTTTATGTGTACATATTTTTTATGCTGACTTTTGTTGAATGTCTTTTTTACTCACAGCAAACCAATTTCCTTACGAGGACAATAAATTTGCTACTACTACACCATCTAAATACAATAATGAGTCAGTAAATGAGATAGAATAACATCATGGACAAAGACTCAAACTCAAATATATATAGAAAAACATTTTTTTTCCTCAGTACACAGTTTCTCCATAGTACTTTGTGTAATTAGTCTGTGCTGGTTTCTCCGCAGCAGTAAATGTCCAGAACTGGTCTTTTGTCGTGTCCTTCTGCGTGTAACAGGACTGGTCTTTTGTCGTGTCCTTCTGCGTGTAACAGGACTGGTCTTTTGTCGTGTCTTCTGCGTGTAATGGCTGCGGTTGCTCATGTGCTTGTGTTGTGTTTCCAGCAGAAGTGTAGTGGCGTTTCTTCACTGCTCCACTGGACTGAGAAATGCTCGCCTCTTGTTTGGGCTGCTCTGCGCTCCACTCATGCTTACACTTCTCTCCGGCTGCTTCACTTTCACCGCTGCAAAACAAACCAAACAATCCATAATTCAACTATTTGTTTTCACACATTTTCTCCAAACTGTATTTTTTTTCTCTAGTTCTTTGTTTTTTTATTTTGGGTTGAAATGACCACATCCTGTTCATAGTAGTTGTTTTAATAGTTTTTGTAAACTACTGTATTGTAGGAGAAAACAACCACATTATAAATACAAGTAAGCACATAGCTGCCTAGTGAAAAGTGAATGATAAATGCAGTACATTGTGGAAAAAATGAGACCACAGTGTACTTTCTGAATTGAATAATAAAGAATTTTAGTCCACAGCGAGAGCCGAATGTAGGGCTTTCACTGAGCTTGGGTGGTCCACTCCAGTTTCACTTTGCTGTTTGTAAGAAATGTTTTTAAGCCAGTCGTGTTTCAGCTAGCCCAACTTTAATAATAGAATTTTTTCAAAATCCCTATGGGAGTTTTCAATGGGGAGCTTTACTTCTAGAACAGGACAGTTCTATTCAGAATGTGAATTTATACAATAGATCTATTTGCAAGTGCGTATGACATTTTTAGTAAAACATAATTAACATGATTATATTTAGGATTTTACTTATCATTTATTTTGACCCTGTTTGGCTGTTTGAATAAGGTATATAATATTTTTTTGTCCAGCAAGATTTACATATATAGAAGTGATTCCACAACTGTGTCCTAGCAACCACATTGTAAAAGTGGATAGCTACAGTCGGAGGCCACACCCACTAACGGACCTCTGTGGGGGAAAGTAACAATAGAGTAAATCATAACCACAGCTTTATCACTCACTGCTCAACACACAACATAACGCCAACAACCTCCTTTAAACTTGATTGTGACTCGACATTAATTAGTTGTGCTAAAAATACAATTAATAAGAGGCTTTCCTAACAGCAGGCCACTCCCCAAATATAATCCACTCTATCTATGGACCAAAATCCACATAAATGGATTTGTTATGACTTGACAAATGATAATTTCTTAAAGCTTTTAAACTGATTGTTTTAGCTTCCAGGAAACTGGCCGTTGAATAAATTAAAGTAAATTGTCTTTGCATGATAGTCCTTTTGGATTGTGTAGTTGTATCTCAATACCAAGACCGGTCTCGAGACTGCTTTTTTCAGGTCTTGGTCCTTGGCCCTAGCACAGCCGATCATGTAGACACTGTAGTTGTTTGTTCTTGTCTTGGTCTCGGAACTCTTTGATCTTGGAAAGGTTTTGGTCTCGATTAGTGCAGTCTTGACTACCACACTATTTTTTTTTACTTTTTTTGACGATTTTATCAGCCAATTTCTTTATAAACTGCTGTAAAACAATAAATATTTACTACACCAAACTAAGTCCAAATTATGTCATATGTGCTTTAAATTATTTTCTGCCCTCTATCTGAAATGACCAAATTCTCCATTGTGAAAAGAACTTATTTAAAATGATTCCAGTTGTGGTGACTTCAAAAGCTCTTTATTATCCTTGGCACATATATTTTAATGAAAGACTGATTGTCTCAACTGATCTAGCTCAGTTGTGTGCTGTCTTCCTTCTGGTCTTAAATCTCCTGTTGTTCTGAATCTGACTCTGTCCTCTCTGTGTTTTAAGATGGCCGCCCTGCAGAGCCCTTTCTACGGCGACAAGATGAATTTGTACTCCCTGTGCAAGAAGATCGAACAGTGCGACTATCCACCGCTCCCGTCTGATCACTACTCCGAGGAGGTGAGTCCTGCGCTTCAATCACAGAATTACATCAAATATCAGTCAAAGGAAAGAGGTATTTTATCACGTTAATGTCGCTCAACGGCTCTGTGGGTGGACCTGACAGTTGTTTCAGACGGATTTTAACCCCAGAAAGAACTCTTAATGGCTCTAGAGACAGTGTGAGGTGGCATAACAAGCTCTCTCTGTAAGCTGGTAAGGAAAATCTAAAAAAATAAATAAATCCGCGCTGTTAGTTTTGTCCAAATTAGAGACTGTCAAAAGTATCAAATATCAGATACTAACCCCTTACAAGTTTGGCTATTTTCTTTAAAATGCTTGACTAAAATTGTCTAAAATTCACACGGAAACTGTTTCTAACCCTTTGAAGCACAAACAATCGTCTGAACTCTTTGTGAACCTGAGGCTTTGTAGTTTTAGCTTCTGATGCTTGAGTGACTCTAGCCTGATCTCACAGAAATGCATAGCATGTATACCATTGTGTGTATATGATACACATTGCAGCCCCAATTTATTTCTATTGTGGATATTTCATATTTCATATTAATGAAATTCTAATATTCAAGTCCCTGACCTAAACTTACCCATTCTGTAACTTCAGACTTACCCTTAGCTGTTAAACCCAAAGAAAATGTCCCGAGGGAGGAGTTATTTGTTGACATTACTTTCCGCTCTACCGCGCATGTCACCTGCAGAAAGAGACGCCGTCAGTCTAGACAACAAAACGGGACGAGCTAGCTGTCGAACTCATTTTGACAAAGGGCCACATTGGCATCGGGGTTGTCCTTGAAGGGCCGGTTTTAACAAAAATTAACCTTGCTAATCTTTGACATACTACAAATAATAGTTGTA
Source organism: Mugilogobius chulae (assembly GCA_038363315.1). Classification (NCBI taxonomy): domain Eukaryota; kingdom Metazoa; phylum Chordata; class Actinopteri; order Gobiiformes; family Gobiidae; genus Mugilogobius; species Mugilogobius chulae. Next base: position 976,227 of record CM076412.1, read on the forward strand.
TTTGATTATTGTATAATTATTAAAGTGACAATTACTGAATACAGCACTGCATTAGTCTGAAAAATGACTTCTTTAGATTCAGACAAGTAATTTCATTAGGGTAAGACATCCAGATTACTCCTGACACTATAAAAATTAAAGTAAACCTTATAAGACCTTGAGGGCCGCATGAAATGAGGTGGAGGGCCGCATCTGGCCCCCGGGCCTTGAGTTTGACACGTGATGTACAGTATAAACCGGTATAACAGACGTCTGTTTCTTGAAGCTTGAAACCGTGTTTTTGGCTGCATTTTTTCACCTGAATGTAACGTTTATGAGTCATAAAGATGAATTTCATTCACAAATGTTGATTAGCAGCATACCTTTTGTTTTCACACAGTGATTAACTCTTGTAGTTAGCTGACAACAGCGCAGGCAAGTGTTGCTGCTACAGCTTGTGTCAATCAGCTGCTGCTTTGTGTTGATAACCAAATAATGTCTCTATAGACACAAAAGCGTCTCTATATTTCACAGCGTGAAATAGAGAAGTTGTATTGTAGACACGCAAAAAAGGAGAAGAAAGATGCTCCTGATATGTTATTAACAGTTGCAGTATCTATTCAGAAGAAAAACTAAAATGAAATTAATACAGAACAGTAAAGCTGGTGTTTGCAGTTAGGGCCAGAATGACACTACTTTGAGCTTTGGATTGTGACTATTCCTCTGCAAAAGCAGAAGGTAATCTAAATAAAAATTAGTTCTTTGGGACTGTAAATTAAAAAGATTAGGCTGAGCTTAAATAAAAGTTTTTTTTTTTAATCCTTTTTGAATATTTGGCACATTTGTAAGTTTAGAGTCAAACTGAGTCTGATTCATCCCAGAATAGCTGACTTGAGGCTAAATAAGGTTACAACTTTGTTTATAATGTTAACATTTCCAGGAGCTTGGTAATGGTGGGAAAGAGTCATTTTTTTTCTGCAAAATTGTTAATTGTTTCACACATTTTCAATCTTGTGATTTCTATTATTTATATCTTGTGATTTCTATTCACTTTTGCTTTGCAACAAAAATGATTTTCAACAAGATTCTTTGTCAAATGTGAAAAGTAGAAATATTACGTCAAAAAATCCTAAATTTGATATATAGCTCTATTTGTAAGTTTAGTATTTCCTAATTGAATGAATGACTTGTATTGTTTCTCATGTATTTTGTTTATTTAGTTGCCTCTTTATTCTCTTAAATCCTCCACAATGTTTTTTCAACAGTCTGTTTATGATTTAGGACATGTTCAATGGCCAGCTTTCTTTCAGCGCCTCTTTGCCTCTGCCAACTCGCTGATTTTGATTTGCGTTGACTAATAAAGTTATTTTTCTTTATATATGTAAGCCGAGTCCTCTGCAGTGATCAAAAGAGCAGCTATGATTCAGGATGGCTGTGTAAATGAAATGCCTGTATGAAAAGCATGTGGAGCTGCTGCACAGTGAGCCAGTGTCATGTTCCTCTGAGTCTGAACCAACAACGACTGCAAACATGAAGGCTGCACTCTCAAGAACTACACTTACAATGTTTCATTATCTTTTTTCTTTGATATAAGTGGATTTTTATGTTTTAGTGTTAAAGATTATCTGGTTGTTAAGCACTGTGCTTCTTTAAGGATATAAAAAATAAGTTACAACCATAAATTGGGATATTCTAATTGGGGATACATATTTTTATGCCTTAATGTGAAAAATACAGCTAAAGGAATACAGTAGTTATCTCCTCTTCTTGGCTCCAGATGGACTTTTGTGATATTTGTGATTTCACAAACTTGAGAGAATCCCTCTTGAATCCATCTATCAATCAATCAAACAAAACAAAGATGGCAGCTCTTGTGAATGTACGTGTTTCTGCTGTGTTTGATTCTGTTTTACCAGAAATACAGAATATTTCCTTTTAGAAGTGACACTTGTTCTATCTCAAACACACATTGGATACGCCCCCAGGTCACCAAAAGGCAGACTCCGGTCCGGATCCGGACCCAAGCACCACCCTGTCCGAGCCAGACCGCGTAGTCCTCTTGCCAAACACTTGCAGAGCGGCTGTAGAATGTAGGCGTGATTCTGCAAAGAAGCGCTGTGCAGACTGAGTGCAGCAATAGAAGCAAGCACACATTGCCGCTGTGTCTCGTCACTCTCACGTTTAGCACAGCGCTAGAGACAGAAACGCACGTTTCATGTCGGTACGGTGTAAATTTCTGGGTCTACAGATTTGATGTAGCCTACTTTAAGTTGTGCGTGTGCTTGCGTGTGCACATAATGAACGTGTTACAGAGCAATAATTGTGTTCATTCATAAGAAATTTTTTAAATGTAAAACAGAATATTGTGCTAATCAGCTCAAAGTATTTCATTAAACATCCCACCTTTTCCTGAAGGCTTTCAGCGGGGGAAGTTCCAGATGGTTAATGTGGAAATACTCAAATCGGAGTTAAGCACAGATCCATTTGATTTGAACCAGGTTAATGCAAGCCTGCTCTAAGTAAGATTTTTACCAGTTGTTTAGTACAACAAAGACATATGATATATCATGCTTTTATTCAAGTGTATTATTAGGAATTTCACTTCTAAGTGCAAGGGAATGCACAAATAAATAATCGCCGTTTGCTTCCAATCATCATTTCCTCTCTGATGATTTGGTGTTAGGGCTGGGGATCTGACGAAAAACATTGTCATAATTATTTTACCTATATTGATTAGTCTCAACTTTTGATTTCATTCATTCCTTTGGCAGGGACAGTGCTTAATAATGAACATATGTAAAATATACTTGTAAATAATCAGATTCTAGCAAAAATACTCACAGGTCCCACAGGTCAAACAGAAAACATTACAATACATAAATGATAAAACAAACCAACAAAGCAAATTTAATTTAGGCTTTGACAAGACTGGACTTGTGAGTGTGGAACTTGAGAGTGCAGCCTCCAGGTCTGCAGGTCGACTCTTCTTAACTAACAGCTAACTCCAGCTAGCAGCTAGCTCATTGGTGTAATCCAGTCAGGCTGCGGTCTCACATCTGCCCCGCCTGATTGGTGCTGATCGCTCTGTGAATGTTGCCCGCTTTTAAATTTGCATGGACGCTTTGTGTGGGTGGCATTTCCCCGTCTTTTTCAGTTTAAAGTTATTAGACATGCAAGAAGATTACGCATGCACTTGGATACAAACTCAATATCAACAAATATTAGCCCTGTTTTAGTGCTGTGGTGTAAGTTATGTTAGTGCCTCAGCTAAAGATATTTACTGTACTTCTTTTATCCAACCCAATCAATAGTGCACATTTTTTAGAACCAGATTTTTTTGGATGGCCATGGCTTTTGGGCTGGGTTGCACTCCTCACAGCTTTTAACAAAATTTGATGTTGCACAAAATATCCACAGTATAAGATCCGTCTCAGTAATGTAAATAACTACTGAAACAGACTTTGTTTGATTTTTTTTGCTGTACAACATTTCCAAGCAAGCATTAGAATTAAACAAGAACTAGACCAAATAGAAGTGTAGTCGACAAGAAGAATTTTATTTTTTTTAGTTGATTAAAGACATGTCCCACTAGGGCTGTGCGATATGACGATACATATCGTGGGGACGATAGAAAAGCGTCTATCGTGCCATTTCTCTTCTATCGTTTCTATCGTCTGTAACCTAATTTTATCAATCATTTCAGCAAATAAGTCGTGTGTGTGGTATTAAACGTGCTTTGTCTCACGTGTTATAGCGTAACTTCAACAAAACCATAGTTAAAGTACTTTTTGTACATCGTCAGAGTCGCCCTTTCTTTCTCTCTCCCAGCGCACCAGCGTGTCTTTGAGCGCGTCAGAAGAGAGAGATGGTAAAGAGCGCTGTCCGGCACAGGGGAGGAAGGAGGAGTGGCCCGGGCTGCAGTCAGCGCCGCAGTCATGAACAGAGACGGCCGGTGTGGCTCGCTTTTTCCTTCGTCACTCGTTGTCACTCTCGCCAGAGTTCCACCGCGCCCTGCCTGCCGTGCAAATGTCCCGCTATATCTGTGTTCACTCTGCCTGTCGGTCCGCGCGCTCTCGGTGCAGGTCTGCAGCCAGAGCCTCGTGGAGCGCTCCGCCTGTCTCCATGTACGCATTGCCGTGGCAATGACCCAATAGCGCTCCGTTAAACACCAGCGAAGCAGCGCTGATGAACGGGACAAAGCGCTCCTAATCACTTTGCTCTGTAGTTTACTTTGACGTGTGCCTGTTGTTGGCGAGGGGAAACTAAAGCGCTAACTACAGCCCCAATCTGTAGGTGTTAAAGGGCCAGTGCCAAATACAGCACAAATAAGCTATTAAATTCAATAAAAACTGTATATATTTTTTTGTTTTGTTTAATCTAACTTTACTTGATGAGTAAATTAGCAAATTGTTTTATAAATGGATTTATTTTTATTTTACAGCATTTACACAATTGGAAAATATTGTTTTAATACATAAACATGTTTTAATACAATTATAAACATAGAAAACATGACTTTTCTCTTTCCTCTTCACTATAATGAGTCTCATTTGTGACAGTTCAGTTAAATTCACTTCAAAATAAAGTTGAGAAAAGTAAGCAATGAAATAGTGTCAAACTTTACAGTGAATAATTGAAAACTTACTTAATTATGGTATATCGTGATATATATCGTTATCGTGATATAAAAAATCTATATCGGGATATACGTTTTTTTCCATATCGCCCAGCACTATGTCCCACTGACCAATTAGTTGACTAAAAAGGGAAGCTCTGAAGCTAAAAAGTATTGTTTATTTTTATTTATTTGTTTGTTTTGACCAATTATTTGATCCAATCTGTGCACAAAAAGACTAAAAATGCAAATGCAAAAATAACAATTTAATGCGAAAAATGCATCGGAAACAATGATTGGTCCAAATCTTCAGTCACTTCACTGATTTTTGTTGCTGTACAATATAAAGTCTCTAAATAAAACAATTAGTCGACTGATACAAATTTTAGTTGTCTAAAAGCAGTATTTAGAGAACGCATTTGTGTGTGCGTGTAATGGACACGATTCAGAGCGCTGTTTGTGTGATTCTTCATTCGTAAAGTTGGAGAGGGTTATCACGTGTGTCCTATTGCCAATCAGCCAATCCCATGGCTTCATTCACTGACTACTTTGACCAGTGAGACACAGAGAGAGACAGACGTGGGACAGAACAGGGTCGAGTCAGAACAGACTTAGAATAACTCCATCACAGACTCAGTGATCAGCTCTGATCAATGTAACACTGTTCTTCATCAAGATTTATCCATCAAATACATTTTTAAAAGGGAAGTAACCAAGAATAATTCATTAAAAATAAAGCTTTTATTGTAAAATAGAATTATGTGGGATATTGTGAGAATATAAGTATGTTTGTAATTGTTTTTAATTATAAAGTCAAATTTAAAAATGTCTTAAAAGAAAGTTTGCCGTGAAGTTCCGGACCTTGGCTTGGAAATTTTTCCCCCAACTGGACCTCGATGAAATCTTATTGGTGACCCCTGATGTAGACTGTTCAACGTAATGCCCTGAGTTTTGCTGGCAGTTTGAACTATTTTTCGGAGTGAATTCTTTTGGGCTTCTGTTGCTCCTCCAAACCAGCAAATAATACTGTTTATTTAAACTTTTTTTATTTCATGCCCACAATGCATCAGTGTAACAAGTCCTTACCTCTAATGACCTGCGCTCTCCTGTGACCTTTATTAATCCACTGGCGTTTCGTCATTGTCGTTGTTGTTTCACTTTTATAACCGCGCACATGAAAGAAAATCACGTGACACACACACTGTTCTCTGCTCGCTGCTCTGTCTCTGTTCTTCTGCCACATGATGCGACTGTGAGACAAATAATGGTTGTAAATGTCCTTTTGTCTGTGGCCTGTTTTGCTTTTTGACACGTATAAAAATTGCAAAAGATCTTAAACTCCTCTAGCATGCAGCCGTCTGAAGTATCCATCGACTAATAATCTACCATTTTAAGACTAAGATGATTATAACAAGTTTAAACCAGGACCAAATCAGCTCTTAAGCTGAATTACACCAAGCAGGGGTGTCTGACTGGGGAGTAAATGGAACTAGTTTCCCCAGGGCAGGAAAGGGCCCCCATAAGTATACTGCTTTTTTAGTATACTTTAATTGCCTCTAAATCATTTTAATCATTGATATAATAACCAGCTAATTTAGTAATTAAGATCACTATCCACAAACACCCGAGCACAAGAGAAGAGGTTTCATGACCCAGACACAGCAATAACTACTCAAAAATTACACTATAAATATGTTGTTGTTTTTTAATGAGAAAACGTTTTATTAGTGTAGTGTATTTATTTTTTAACCTTAATTTAATCATTAAAACCGAGCTGAAATTAGAACAAATTTATGTTCTGAGGCAACATTACTTTAGTGTCATTTTGGTCAAGAATTCACTGGACTGTCGCAATTTAAACAAGCTGCCGCTTTATATAATAAATTGGCAAATGATGTAGTCCCTATTTAGATAAATAAAATACATGTTTATGTATTAGGGGCCAATCAACAAAGTTCGTACCTGGGGCCCAGAATTTGGTGCTACGCCCCTGAAACCAAGACTAAAGCAGATAAGATAATAATTGCGAGATGAGGTGAGGGCCAGATCATATCTTTGGAGGGCCGATTTGGCCCTTGGGCCTTAAGTTGAATAGGTCTGTTTTACTAGATAGACAGAAGCGAGAATATGTTTATTTGAGAAGTGAATTATTGGTGAAAATGGTTATTGATATTTTGTTGTTTTAGGCAAATCAATGGACTATATATACTGTATATATTTTTTTGTAATGATTTGAATAAAATGATATAGAAGTCAACTAGTTAGACCTGTTATAATAATTCTTCCAAAATTACCATACAAAGTTTACTACTGAAGTTATCATTATATAAAGTTTTGTTAATTTTGTTCTGTACATTTTAATTGATTCCATCTATTGTTTAGATTTCGACTCTCTTTGACTTTTGTTGTTTTCCTCTTATAATAAAACACATCACTACAGATTAAGACAATGGATCTTTCTATAATAAACGTACAGAAACACAGTGGGCTTAAACAATGCGTAGAGTTTCGGTTCATGGACTTTTGGGTTTAGTTTGAAAGTCAGTAAATGTGCCATTGTTTGTGTGCGTTTACGTTGAAAGCGGAGTGTTTGTGATGGCAGCTGGTGTGGAGTCTGTGCGTGGTGGGGAAACGTCTTTAATGTTATATTTGAGACGCCAAGGACAAAACGGCTTTACAGTCGCACCAAAGACACTATACTTTTCACTGTAACTTTTCACAAACACATCTTCTGACGAAATTACGAGCAGTTAATTGATTTTGTTGAATGTTGAAGTCATTCTGAAGTAATGTAGTGAATGTTCCTTGTCTAAACTTAATATAGACTCAAAGACAGTGTCACAGGCGAATCACCGTTTATTAGACTTTAATGATGATGTTCACGTGATGTTTCTTTATTCCGAATTAATTATTGAACCACAATTAAACAGAGGACCAGATCAGTACTAAGAAAATGTCAGCATTAAACCAGTGCTAAACTAGGACCAAACAAGGTCTAAGGTATAGTAGCCCAGTTTTAAACCATCAAGCAAGAGAGAGTATCTTTTCTGTAATAGTAAGAAAATGGGTAGAGGGCCAGATTAAACCTTTGGGGGGCTGATTGGCCTTAAGTTGAATAGGCCTGTCTAGGGTTTAAAAAGAGTTCTGATTGGACAGGGAGCGCACATACGTCATTACATTATTACCGGAGATACGCACATCACCTGGATACCGGCTTTTGTATAACGTGAGTTTGTTGTAACACTACAGACCCAGACATGATATGAACTTTTCCAGGAGTCGATCCGATGATTGTCTTTAAGCAGCAGCTGGAGAATCATATCATTAGCTCCACATATTATTCTGTGAGCTCAAGAGAAGTTGTAGTGCTCCATGATATTGTATCGTACCACTTGTATTGCAGTACTAATATATGAATAACATGCTGAGTTAAAGAACATTTAAGTCTACCTAGGCTCTGTTACATTTACATTTGTCACAGTCAGAGCCGGATCTAACCTTTTGGGTGCCCTAAGCAAAAATCAGCTTTGAGGCCCTCCAGTCTTTCTACGAACCTTAATCAGTCAATCCAATGCAGCATTTAAATTGACTTTTTTCATTATAATTTATAACTATACACAAAACAAGAGACAAAATAAGTGTAAGCTAAATAATATTTCTTACAATAGAGAGATAATGTTAGATCCTGCAGAAACTTTTGAATAAAACAGATGCATTTTCCCTAAATTTGGAGTGGGCTATTTTAGACCAACAATCTTTAATTTTATGCATTATTTTATAATTACTATAATATTGCATCTCAAGTTTTACTTGGTGTCAGTGTTTCCAAGTGGGGCCCCAGCCCTGTCCCTCCTCCTGTGAACTCCGCCTCTGTTCCCTGTTCATGTGCTCACGCTGCAACAGCTGATAACCTGCATCATCGTGCTGGCTTTTTGGACAGAAATACTAACATCTAAAAATTTTCAGGACAAACAGCCTCATGTTTTATGTGGCTTTTGAAATAATTCCAATACAAATGTGCAGAAATTCACCGTATTTTGCCGCGGTTATTTTCGCCGCAGTAAATTTCGGCGATCTTGCAGACGTTTAAAGTACACTGGTATTTGTTGTCATTGTTCAGAGTCTGATTTTGCCTATTGGCGAGAAATAAAGATTGGTCAGCAAAGCGGTTAATTGAGGGTACACAGGAACGCACTTGTAGTCTGGTTGTTCAATTGTTCACAGAAGTCCAATCAGAATTGTAGCCTTGCCTCTTGTACCGTAACTGTAACGTATTGTGACAAAAGCGTCCTAAAAATCCTACAAGATAACATCTAAGCTCCCAAAAATTGCAAGTACCGTTGTCATGATTATTTGTCAACTGTTATAAAGTGAAGACTTCTCAAAACACAGGAGACGCATCAAGTTGTCCCCACTCCTAAGTCACTGGCCTTCAAATTCAAGTCGTGACCCAAGTTGTCGTTAATTTTATCAAGTCACGTCTCAAAGTCCACACCTATGCGATCCGGCACACATTTTGTAGTTTTGCTGTTGATGAATTGTCTATCAGTGTTGGGCCTACTTGTCATGCATTTATTCCAGTGTCTCAGACGTTCATTTGTTTCCATTTGTTCAAACAGAATGGAAGCCCGCCGCAGACTTGTGCAAGTTGTGTAATCCATCACAGTAAACATCAACCCTGCATAATTACTGCTGTCCTGGTTTAACTGCACAGGCTGGAGGAGCGCTGCCTTTGAAACTGCGGGAAGTGTCAAAACTCTGGGAATGTTTTTGAAATTCAATGGACTTTTGAAGGAGACTTTAGACTGTTTTAGATACTGTAAAACTATCTACTGTAATTCATGTTTTATAACTTTAAAGAGCCTCTGAAGTCTACACAGATGGTAAACTGGACAGTGCTGGAAAACTACAAGAGCGAGAGAAGGGCTGAGTCTGGTGGTGTAAAGAGAAATGTGATTGGTCAGAACAGATATCTGCAGCAGGTGTTTGTGATCAGTGCTGCGCAGGTCAGGCATTTTTCCGAGCTTGTAGTTTTACGCTTGTAGCTCGCGGTTAAAGTTTGCATAAACAGAACGGGCTTTGGGATCAATTCCACTGATTCAGACGGTTGGGCACATAAAAACATAAAAATAATTTTAGCTAGGGCTGGGCAAATTAGTTCGATTAATTTGGATCTTTAAAAAATCGACAATGTGAAAAATAGCCAAATCGTCAGGTCAGTGTGCTGAGACCCAGACGCATGCCCTGAGTGGACACCTTTGCAGAGCTCTCCTTGCCACTCTTGACAAAGAAGAGACAAATCAAAACCTAGCGCCTGTTAGCTGTTTATCGGGCCTTTTTATCACGTAATAACAGCCATGAAGAGCGTCTTGGAGGAGGTTAATTTGCTTAATCTTTAAAAGTTCAGAGTCTTACATGTGTTTTGTAAGGTTTTCTCTGGTAAAGTTAAAGTTTGGCAGTCCACTGCGTTCTCCTCCGGTTTCTCCCCAAAGCAGCAGGCCCCGCCCCTTTCCCCTCGGTGTGTGATTATCTATGGCAACGCAGTTTAAGTGACAGGAGGATGATGACACACGCAAGCTTAGAACTTTTAGATATGAACAACAACAAAGTCATAATGATGATCTTATTAGATAATAGATACAAATGCTAATAATCTGCAACATTAACGAACCGTGGTAGCACTTTATAATAACTACACCTTGATTAGCCTTAATAAACTCTAATAAACCATGCATAATAAGTTAATTCATTTACGAACAAATGAGAAATTAATGGACTAAAGTATTTACTAAGTCTTAGTACAACTTAATTACTACAAGCCCAACCCTTCAACCCTAAATCCTAATCTTAGATCCTTAAGTGAACAGTAACTAAGCCTTAATAAACTTTTTCATCCATTAATTGATGATTTATTGATGGATTATTAACTCTTTATTCATACTTCATTAAGGATTTACTAAGACTAAATCTGGTGTAGTTATTATAAAGTGGTACCCAAACGGTTAATAATGGTTTTAAAATGAATTTAAACAAGTTCACTGGCTCATTCTTTATAGATGCTTTAAAGGGGTCCTATTGTGTTTTTTTTATATTTAGTAAGAAACTAGAGCATATGCAGATCAGTAATTTACCTTTTGTTCATTGTAAAACACAAAGTTGACCTAAACAGCTTAAAATAGGAACAGCTCTACTGACATCCTGTTCAAAACTGCAGAACTGATAAGCCCCGCCTCTTCATTTTAAAATGTAACTGTAAAAAACAACAGATTTTAAATAACAAATTATTATTGTTGAAAAGTGGCTATGGGACAGTATTGAACCATATAAGCTTCACTTTGAGTATTAATCTTTTGAATTATAACAAGTAAATACAGACAAGTGGGAGGGGATAGGTGGTAGGTGAGAACAGGGATTTCTGAGCACTTGAGCTGCAGCTGAAGAACAATACAAGATTACTCCAACATGCATGAATCAATTCAAATATAACTTTGAGTAAACTAATGATGAAGGAAGGCCATTATGACAAGGTTAAAAACTTAGAAAAGTGAAGGTGACATAATAGGTCCCTTTAAAACATTATGAGCTCATAAAAAAGCAGCAGTCATCGATGACATAGAATAAAATAGATTTTATATTTTGGCCATATCGCCCAGGCCTAATTTTCGCTTTTATTCAAGTCAATTTTGGTCAAAAGGTTACACAATGCACCAATTTCTCATAAAAATTAGATTGAGGGTCTTGCAAAAGTCCATTAAAATTCCATGCTTGTTTTGAAGTGTCAACAACAAAATAGATTTTTCAAAGTTGGCTGTATTTACCAGGTGATGTCCACTGATAACTGACCCATTTCAAACACTTTTAACCCATTTCAGTTGTTCTATTCTAGCTCTGCATTGCCGAGTTCAGGCCTGTTTTGCCTCCTGTGCCTGCTTTCACACACACATTAGCAAACGCAGCGCCGTTGTATATTTGTGTGAGCGTAGTTTGCGGGCCGCGTTTGCCCCACATGTCACCCGCGTCTGGGCTGGGTGCGTCAGACAAAGCCGGGGCGCTGATGGAGCAGAGACAGCGCTGATGAGGGGGGAGCCCGCAGCGCCTGTCTGGATGTAAACAATGCTCCTGAAGGATCGGCAGCCAACTGTCAGCTGCTCATCTTTGTTGTGTCATTTAAGCATCTCGGAGAACGCTTCCACACCGCTCCCCTCCTCCTTCCACATGACACGCACACGCATACACACCACTCACCATGCAAAGAGGCGCATGAATATTTTACATATCTGCATCTCGTCAGCGCGCCCCACCAGCTCCATTCTGGGTGACTAATTCTCCTCACTGTCTGCATTTGCATCCTCCTCTCACTCTGCCGCCTCAAAATACTCCCAAATGCACACAGCTCTTGACCAGAATTCATCCGAGTGGAGCTGGTGCCACACTGGACGGAAAGTCAGGACAGGAGTTGGACTAAGTAGCTTAAGTGAAGGATAATAGATGAACAGGTCAGGCTGTTTTCAAAGATATAACAGTAAATATAGCACTTTCCTACCTCGACTGATATTCAAAGAAGCATGATTAAGATTAACATGTACAGTACTAATCCTGTTTGTGAAAATGCTTCTGGACGCTTATTTGGTATTTAACTTATCACACAAATGATTTAGTACTAGTTCTTTTTGGAAAGTTTCACTACACATTCAGTAGAACAAGCTTCTATTCTTTCAAAACAGATCCAGCTTTTAATATCAATGCCCATTTTTATACTTTGGCATTAAGTGTCTGCCAATACCCAATAGAGGTTATGCAGGTGACATGACCGCATTCTAAATGTGAGTGCTGAGTTAATGGAGAGAAAGGACATCTTCTACTGTAAAAGCTGAAATACAGCTAAAATAGGAAAAATAAACTACAGTTTGATAATAAATTCAACCCACCACAAGTCTACTGAGCACTGGGTTTGTAACTGTCATGTAAAAAGAGAAAATCAAGTCAACAGTTGTAGCAAAGAAGATAGAGAACAACTATTTTAGCTTCTCTCACATTTATCAGACATTGTAATCACAAACGGTTGAACTTATTACCTTTTTTTTTTTTTAAAAGGATGTTTTTGAGTCGTTTGTTGCCGTTAAAATGTCCTAAATCATCAGCTGTTGTTAACAAACATACTTGTAGTCAACAAGCCATTGCCACGACAACAAAAAAATACATTGAAGAAATGCCACTCTTTCTAAATGTTGCTAAGCAAAATGATGTCAGTGCATAACCTGCAATACCAGTGAAAGGAATTGAAATAGCTTCTTTTTCTTCTCCAAAAAAATGAAATTTGGTCATATAGTGTTGTTTAACTGTTACTTATGCAAATAACAACTTATAAACTAAAAAAAGTGAATAAAATGTCAAACATTATATCAGTGATTCTCAGCCTAGCGGTCGGGACCTCCATGGGAGTGATTTCTGGGGGGTCCACTGATGATGTGTTAAGTTTAACATTATTTTAAAGCTCATAATTTAGTTTGGTGCGATAGTCCTTGTGGTAAATATTTATCATAGTTTTACAGCAGTTAAGTTTTAAATTATGAAGAAATTGTCAAATAAAAGTAAAAAATTATAGGAAGTAATCTGAGTTCTAAAACAGGGTTGCTCCTCGTGTTGGTAAAAAGACAATTTTTGCACAAATCACACAGTTTCTGGGAGTTTAAATACTCATTTAACACAATTTAAGTGTTTTAAGTACACACAATTTAGGCACAAACCTCATAAAAACAGCCAATCTAGATGAAAACAAGCAAATTGTTTAGTGAAATCTATGTTCACTGTATTTTACTGAAAATATGGTCGAACCTGTCATATGCACTTTAAACAGGGTTTGACACCATTCAGCTGCAGTGATGATACATACAGCTTCCTAGTTAAAAGTTTATCAATAAATGTATCTAGGTTATGGCTTCAAAATAATAGCAAACTATTGACTAACGACTACTGTCACATTGTGGGTAGCAGACATTTTGTGTGGACAACTGCATCATGAGACATTCTGGATCAGCATCAGCCCATAAATTAGTCTCTTTGCTTCCAATAAACGGCAGAACCAGAATATCGGCTGAAACGAAGTAGGTACCTGATCCAGCAAAAGTACATGGATTGTTGCTTGTAACCAACTCAGATATCATTACATATCAGATTGGTGCATTCTAACTTTTTATGTATTCATATGGAGCATGTACTATTAATTAAAATACATAAAAAGTGACAGTTGACTTGACTAAGGGAGCTTCTTCAGACTGTTCTGTAGAATGCCTATTTACTTAATTAACAGGCCACTGGCATCTATTACATACTTGCACTTGCAACCAAAGCAGCAATTCTGCACTGAAACTAACTGAAAATTTTCAGATTCAACTCTGTGCCAGTGGTTGTAAAAAATAAAACAGTTTACCTTTATGAAGTTGCTTACTGTGGTGCCTGATTAACCAAAAAATGTCAGATTGACCCCCAAAAGTTGTTTAGCATTTGTATATTTGTACAATGTTTGTAAACATAATGTCAACATTAAAAGCAACATTTACCACAGAAAAGTTTGTTTGTTGCAGGCTTGCAAACAATTTATAGGAACACATTAGCCAAAGCAATATACAAAAGTAAAGCAGCCACGGAACAACCAAATACTGATAAATTTATCATGCTGTAATGTCAGAATATACTTTAATTAACGACACTTTCAGTATCGAGCAACTTAAAATCCATTTGTTTAGGCCATCTGAAAAGTTTACTGATGTATGATGTCACGATCCCGGGCTTTATTGATCACAGATTGTTTATTGATTGGCCAAAGTGTAAAATTTAAACCAATGTTCAACTGGTGAACTGTTTTAATATTATGAGACACATTTAAAAATCTTCTCCCCGTCTCTTACCCAAAACGTCCACAATCCTTGACTAGAATGTTGTCCAAAAAAACAAAAAAAAATCGCGGCGGCGGCACGCTACAGCGGACAGGAAGTGAGCCCGGGCGGTTACCATGGTGACCGGGCGAAGCAGCAGTAGCAGCAGCAGACGTGTGTTTTTAATGACGACTGTTCTGTATGTGTGTGTATGTGTTTGTGTGCGCCCGTCTGTCTCCGCTGGTTGGCATGGCGATGATGATGATGATGATGATGACTGCGTGTGTTTGCGCTTCTCTAAACTGTCTGTAGAAAACGAACCCAACGCCAGGCTCCAGTGACCAGCGCTGTAAACAGAAATAATGAGGTCCGTTGTACTGGCCCAGACCTGGTTTAAGGGAGTTTAGTCTTGACTCTGAACGATCATATCTGTTTTACTTTAAGCACAGTTTGGATTTAGGCCTGTGTTCGTTCTATCTTGTGACTTGGTTGTGGTTTAGTCCTGCTTTAGTTTTTGTTTTGCCTTGATTTAGTTTGTCCCAAGGTTACAACCAGTGTATGGATATTTTTACATGGTTTGTCTGGTTTAGTGCAGGCTGGCTCCACCTACTAGCTCCACTCAATGTCCCTTCACTGTTGCGGCCTTGTCAGGTATTGCAAAAGTGCATAAGATTCTCGAAAACCAGGAAGTACTATCGGCCATACAGCAAACAGAGATGAATTGTGTGTGTTGGCCAGTGTCATCATTACCCACTTTGTACCTTTAGCTTTACTTCTTTTACATTGTTTTATTCGTATTGAAATTTTAACTAAACACAGATGAAGCTAAACTATTAAACGCAAAATTCCCTTAAGATTTCAACAAAGTAAATGAGTGTAAAATGAGATCATTACTGTTTAAAGCCATAAATGCCTGATTAAGCAACTTCCGGTTGCTATCTTTTATAAATAATTTGGATTCACCTGTTTTTGTCTTGGCTTACCTCACTTTTTAGGCTCATAAAACACACTTCTCTCTTCAAACAAACCCACATTTAACTCTGTCGCCCTTGTCCTCCCTCTTACCCTTTCACCCCTGTGACCTTTGACCCTCCCACAGCTGAGAAACCTGGTAGACATGTGCATAAACCCGGACCCGGAGAAGCGGCCGGACATCACCTACGTGTACGACATCGCCAAGCACATGCAGAACCTCACCCAGGGCATCTGAACGCTCGCTCCTCCTCCTCCTCCTCGTCCAATCAGCATCACCGTAGGTTCAACGCGCTGGACTCGTGCTTCACCATGGCAACAGAAGGTTTATCGGCATATAATTGTTTTGGAAATGGTATTAAAGATTGATTTTACACTTTGTAATAACTACACTTTGCTTTGCCGTGAAGAGTTAAATCAGAAAACACACTGCTAAAAGTTATTGTCTAGTTTTTGCCGGAATAAAACATAATTTGGTATCATATAATTGCTTATTTCAAGATAAAATATTTTAACTTGTCTTTTGGCTTGAAATAAGAAAAAACAAAAAGACAGAAACACCTCGAAACAAGTCAAATAATCTAGGTTTATCAAGTAAAAACTTTAAAAATACAAAAAATATAGATAAAAAAATATAGATAAAATTTCAAGACATTTAAGCAAATCTACAAATGTTTTTGCAGTGTCAGATTATGATTCAGGCTTCTTAACTACTAAATTAAAACTCATATGACAGATTATTCCTTTTTTTTTTTTTTTTACTTAATTTGCTTTAATAGGCATTAAGTTAAGTTGCAAATTATGAAAATGCATGTTAGATTTTGGCCCATATTTAAAATGTGGTTGCTAGGTAACATTTGTGAACTTAACTCTATTATGTTATATTTGCTGGACAAAAGACAATAATAAACCTCATCCAAACAGCAAACTGGGTGAAAATGTGCAAAATGTTTAGTGAAATCTTAAATATAACATGTCAATCCATATTAATCAATTAGGTTTACTAAAAATCTATTTGAACCTGTCATAAGCACTTTTGGCATTGCTATTCACCGAGTAGTTACAAAAGCCTCAATCATTCTAGTAAAAATATTGATTATGTCCTTGTTTATGCTTCATTAAGGCAAATAAAAGTGTAGTTGTACAGTAATATAGAGCATTACAGTAAGAAAATGAAAGATTATGCTTAAGTTGAAATAACCTGCATTCAGAATGTGCTTGTTTTGATTCCAGTAACTTTTCAGTTTTTGTTTTTTTTTTAGTTTAGTTGAAGTAGAGTGGGAACACTTGCAACATTTTTTTTTCATAAATCCAAATAATTTTACTTGAAAAACACTTTTAAATAGTAAATTTAATAATTTATGCCCAAAGAAAAAGACTAAAAAAATATTTTCCTCCAGCAGAGCTTTATTGTCAAAGTGTTTACAGGTGAAAATTAGTTTTTAGTGTTTTGTCTGCGTCAAGTAATAGATTTTTCATTCACAAAATGTTAACAATGTTGTTGCTAGGTAACACTTATTTATTACCTAGTCACCTATTCCCCCAGTCGCTGGGTTTATTTAGAGGACCTGTTGTGTTTTTTCTATGAATTTAGGAATAAACTATGATATATGTGATAAGTAATTTACTTCTTGTGCAAAACTACAGAACTGAAAAGCTTCATTCTGTGATTTTAAAATAACAAGCAGCAGATTTTAAATTTGTAATTTTTATTGTTGTATAGTGTCTGTGTGACTATTTTGAAGCATACATGCTTTACTATAAATCTACTATACTGTAAATAAGAAGTGGGCGGGGATAGGATGAAGGTGAGGGCAGTAATAGGTCTCCTTTAACAATATAACTGTTTGAGATTGCACCCCAATAATGACAAGCTAACATAGCTAGCTTAGCTGCCTTAACGATTTAAACAGGAAGTGCGCTGCCAAGAAAAGTGGACCGGACTTAATAAGGTGAATCCACACAGTATGTCATTGTTGCTGGACAAAAGACAAACATAAACCTCATCAAAAAGCTAAATTGGGTGAAAAACAAGTAAAATGTTAAGTTAAATCTTAATTTTTTATGTTTTGTAGTTTAACCTGTCAAATCAAAAGTATTCTTCTGAATGCAAGTTATTTGAACAAATGTAAATGTATGTTTACGATTCCCACAACACCAGTGTTTAGTTTGTGACAGTAAAACGATATGATGTTGTAGAGACACTAAGGTTGTGCTAAGTGTTAAAGAGAAATGGGATGTTGCACTTTGACTTGGCGATGATTTCAAATGAATGTATGTGAAAGGGAAGGATTATCTGAGATGCAATGGAGGTAGTTATAAATGTATGTGTCAGATTTAGCGTTTTGTCCGTTAGTTTGAGCTAAATGTCTCTCCCAGCCCAAAGAAATGTACTTATACTAGTTTTTTTTTTATGTCAATGTAAGTGTACAGTTCTCACAAATAATATCGCCGTCCAATAGATTTGTAAAAGGTGTTCTACTAACTCTGATCAGTCATATGCATTTAAGTTAGCTTTAGCTGCAGGTAGCTGTATGTAAGCAGCCACAAAATCAAAGTTTAATTTAGGAATAGGAATTAGAAATCTGTATTATTTTACTGACATAGAAATCTGGCTTCTGTTTCCGCAAAACAATTAAACATTTCATTGTATTCTGTGCAGAGACTGTCGGCTCTATTACCTAGACTCATCTAAAAACACAAGGCTCAGTTTTTAATACTGTGTTTACCTCTGTTATCAATGATTATAGGCCTTGGTTTAAGTGTTTTACTGAAATTAGTTGGTGTCATTCATCGAGGAGTGATCCAAGGTAAAAAGCTTCTTCATGTGACGTCACCAAAACAAACGTCAACTAAACTGTAAGGAAATGTAAAGTCATTTCAGAAGCTTGAGAAGACGTTGAATGAAACAGACATTAATAAAGAGTTCTTACCTAAGCTTTAACATTTTCCAATTGAAGCAAAAGTTGAATAACTCAGGCCTTGTTCACACAAAGATAAAACGTTGATCATTTTAAAAGTGAAATGCATAAACACGGAGGTCTAGTTGTGAGCGTCCACACAAATCCATAAACCAGCCTGAAGCCGGTGTAAGGCCTGTAACTGACCAGAGTGTGGCGCTGTGACACTGACAAAGAAAGTCACAAAATCAGAGAAGGACTTGACACTGAGTATGCGCAGGAAAGTTGCTGAATGTAAACATACTTTTAAATTTAGCAAACATTCTGAATGAACAACATGGATCTAAAACCTACAGAAGAGACACAGAAAGTGGATTTATGCTTCAGATTCTGTGGAATATTTTGACAAAGGTTCAAATTGGATTTAAAGGAGACTGCAGTGGATTTAATACATTTTTACATGTCCTCTGTGCTTTATGAAGCAACAACACTGCATCATATAAAGGTCAGTACATTCTGCAGATGAGACGTGACTCTGGGGCAGTGATGTCATCATTGGAAAAAAAAAGTTGCAGATCCAGCGTAACTGTGGAGACACAGTCTCTTTTCACTCTGGGACCTGGTTTCAGTAACATTTGTTTTCAGTGTCCTAAAACTCCTGCTTCGTGTGGACAATGTGTGGTTTAGGTCAAATATTTGTTCTGAAACGCCTGAGCTTGGCTTTGTGTGGAACGGTCTGAGTCTGTTTAATTCACCAACAAAATATCCAAGTTAAATGCATTACTAGTATTAATTTATTAAAATCCCGGCCTTTTCTGACTAAAATCGTCTAAATTTCAAACAAAAACTGTTTCTGACCTGAATGACACTAGATTTAGCATATTTTGGGTTTTGACAATTCCTCTGCAAAAGCTGAAGGTAATTGAGGTAAAAAATAGTTTTAGGGATATAAAACTACTCTGTACCATTACAAAAGTTCTATTAAAATGTTTGGAATTTTTGGGTAATTTTTTTTTATTTGTAAGTTTACAATAACAAGTCAGATTCATCCCAGAGAAGAGGGACACAATGATATTTTTACCTAAGACATTTCCAGGTGATTCATCATTTGTTTTATTAAGAAACTGACAAAAAAGGAAGGAAGGAATCAAGAAAATGCGGGACGGCTCTTTGAAGGGACGCCGGAATGAGAATTAACACTGCAGGGGCACAGCTTTATTCAGTCTTTTTTATACAAACAGAGAAAAGTCTTTTAATTTATTCCCTGAGTCACATTGGGCTTTCATTTTAAAACTTACGTATGTACAGAAATGTTACTTATGTCCCTTTCCACATTAAGTTTGTGATATACAGTTAAATATGAGCCAGACTAAATTCTATGCACAGAACACAATAAACCAGCGTCATTTTCAACCCAAACGTGGCGTAGCTGCTCAGGTTTAGCTAAAGAAACCAAAGAGATAAATGTTCAGTACAGGGTCTTTATAAGTTTATCTGAAATTCCTAAATCCTGATGGGACTTGTGCGGTCGATTGTACATAGTGAAGGAGTTCAGCAGGTCCATAGTTTACTCACTTCTGTAGAATAGCTTGTAGTGCAGTGTTTTTTTGTTTTTACCAAAGTCAAAACGGTGTTAAACAAATTCAATCCTTTATGTGCTCTAACTGCAGTGTAAATTATTTAGTCCTGATTTAACACTTTTGGTTGTGTTTCTATGCGTTTTGCTTGGCTTCATGTTTACAGTCTTGTAGTTTAGGCTAGATTAACGTTTTTGTTGTCGTCGCTGAGCGTTTTTTTTTTGTCCGAGCAGTTTGGTGAAAGCACTTACTGTAAGACTTTACTTCACTGTTTTTCAGTTTCAACACTATTCTTGGTTTTTGTATGCTAACATTTGAAGTGGACATATGCATCCGGACTCCATGGTGATGTTATTGCTTTGCCTGAATGTTCCCTAGTTCGACATTAAACATGTGTTAGAATTTATGTCACTATATGTGTTTGTTGCTCAAAAATCCCTGAGAAACATGTTTTATTACAATGAGCAGACACGCCCCTTCACAGATCTGACTTTTAGCTTGGCCTGGTAGCGCTACAGACTCGTCTCTATGGAGATGTAGCAGTTTAAAGCCATTCGGTGTAACATTCTCTAGTCAAACCATTATTACTGTTTTTTAGGGAGAAAAACTGATGGCAGAAGTGCTCCTTTTCCTTTTGTAACATATCTCTATTTTACTTTTGCTCTTCGTGCACCTTTGTTTTGGCTTTTCATCCTTTTGTTTAAAAAAAAATGTTGTCTTCCGAATCATGTGACTTTCCATAAACAAGCCTAACTTGTCCCAGCACGCTAATGTTGACTTTGGGACTACATCTTTCATTCTGCCAAATGGCTCTGTGCATGGAACATCAGTTGGCTTGTTTACGTTCAAAATAGCACATTTCTGTACTTCCTGCATTTTCTGTTCAGTTCATTTCTATGAGGTTTTCACTCCACCAGCTTAAGACAATAAATACTCAGAAGATCAGACAGTGACAGTGAGTTGTGGTAAATGTTACAAAAAACAAATCAGAGGAATATATAATGTGTGTTTAAAAAGAAACATGTTTCCGTCCAATTGCTAACGCTAACAGGAAATGCTCATAAGTTCAGAATTTAGCCATTTTGAATATAAACAAGCCAACTGATGACGTGCTGTGCCAGTCAATTGATTAGTTGGACAATTATTCTTTTGAATAATCAATTGTTTGTAAAAGTCATGTGCATAAAAGGTTTTTACACAAATTTAAATAATACTATTTGTGGATGTTCTAGGATTCACTTCAGAATTCTTGGAAGGTACAGAATTAGTCTTAAAAATGTTGCCTAAAACCTACGTTCCTGGCTCCTGACATGTTTTGGAGCCTACGGCAGTTAACGATTATCCAAGTACTAAAATAATAGTTGACTATTACAATAACTGATTAGTTGCAATTACTGATTACATTGATGCAATCTCAGTTGACATGAAGTTGTAATAAACATGAGATTTGAATCTAGTGATGAAACAATAGAAATGTCCAGAAATGTTGATGGTACAAAACTGTAAACTGTAAAATATGAATCCAAGTGTTTTTGTGAAACTCTGTGGATAAAGGATGTTTTTAGCTGAAAGAAGCTACATACGCCAGGTGTTTATATCGTGTTTAAAAGCTCCAACAGTCCTTTTGCATATGTCCACTTTGAGATGCTTTATCCAAATGTGCTGATACCACAAGTGTTCGGATTTTCTCTTTGCACAAACACAAAACAAGAGTTGTATTACAGAAGAGTGACTGTGTTTCTCTCTCAAATGTAAAGTGCAATTCAAACAGACTGTACATGTGTTTACAGTAGAGATTTAGAGTTTATAGTTATAGAAAGAACAGAGGTGGGCCGAGTCAAATTAGGCTAATCTTGGTAAATGTCAAGAATCCATTCATGTTTATTATGTTTATGCAATTATGTAACATCAGTGCCGCCTCAACTTGCAAAAATTACATAAATCACTTTATTCAGAGACAAACAACAGTCCTAGAACAACTGATGTGTAAAGTTCTCTCTTATAGCATTTATCTAATTGCAAACAAAGTTGATTCTGATTTTTACACGTAAAGAAATAAACCAATGTTACTATAATTTATTCTTTAAATGAAGAAACATGAACTATGACAAAAGTGCATTAATCATTCACTTCTAACATAGCAAAGATTCTATCGTAGCCACAGTTGCCCTGGGTCAGACTGACTGAAGCAAAGCTGCCAGTGTTTCCTCGTCTTCTCCCTCTAACGCTCATAGTTTGCTCCAGACTCCTGGTTTTCAGCTGATTCCCATCCAAGTCCTGACCAGACCCAGACCTGCTTAGCTTTTGAGATCTACTGTAATCGGACCTTAACCTAGTTAATGTTTGATTAACCGAGTTAAAGTATGATCTATAAATATTTGCACAAGTATTTTCCGATACCTGATATCAATCAATACCAGTGTAGGGACTGGAAATTACTTTTCTCTTCTTATCAAAACATAAGAAATTTGGTCATTGTGTTATGTAACTGTTATTTACAGTACTAATCACAACTTAACAACTTAATCTGAATAAAATGTCAAACATTATGAGATGCTCTGGATCAGCATCAGAAAGTAAATTAGTCTAATTTTGTCCAATTAAAGGCACAACGATGATATCAGCTGAACCGATATCATGGAGCCGTTACCCGATCCAGCAAAATTTCCTGGATCGACACTGATATTCGATCCCAGTATCAGATTGGTGCATCCCTACTCCTCCTAACTCTGTGTAGTGAGATGCAGTTGTCTAAAGCATTATTTGTCTTGAGAACCCTCAGCTTTGTGTCATACAAGTGAAATAGTTTATTTTAACATTATTGATAATTATAGCAATTATTATTTATTGTTTTAGTGATATTGATGCTACCTGATGCTACTCCAAATTGTCTGAAATTGACTTCAAGTTTTCTACCATTTTAATTTGACTTTTTTGAAACCTGAAACCAGTCCAATACCTCTTGATAAGTGCTGGTGTACTGTACCCAAAGAGTCCTGGTACTTTAAACACTAGTCTAAAGTATTGTAAAACATGTAGTTATTTCTGCCCACCTCTGTAGAGAAGTGCCTTATTTACCCACAGCGACACTATTCTGATGCTCTTCACTCCACAAGTGTTTGAATCTGTTTCTCAAATGTTTAAATAGTTTTTTGTAAAGGCTCTTGTAACATTTCATATTGACACTTTCCTCATTGTTGCTCGCTAAAATCATGCAATAAAGCTTTTAAATGTCAACCATTGTTTCATAACTTGTGCTTGTTTATTGTGTTTAAATCATTTGACCATTTTTAAAACATATTTTGACATTTTAAGATTTTACATTTGTTTTGGTTTAGATTGATTTTACTCTCCCTGAGCGATGGAATGTGGACTTTAATTAATAAATGGTTAAGCGAACAACTAGCATGACAATCCAGCCAGCTAGGAAGAGGAATCCACGTTACTGCTGTGTTTCCATAGAAATGAGTTTGTTGTGTGAGTAGTGTCCCGCCCACTTGGCTTGGAAATGCACTTCCTGTTTAGCTCTGTTAAGGTAGCTAACGTATTTGTTTGTCTGTCTTGTGGGGCAATTTTAATTAAATATAATGACAGTTAAAATAAACCCATCAACTGAAATCTACAGCCTAAATGCAGCTAAACAGGAAGTGCACGTCCTAGAAAAGTAGGCGGGACAAAATAGGGTCAATAGCATCAATTGTCTCTGAGAACTTCCCAAGATTATTAATTTAGCAAACATAAATGGTAGAAAATAAAACAATAAACATTCAATAAACAAACATTCAAAGCAGATTATTACTAAACAAGCAAATTAATAATTGTCTAGAGCATCCCCTGTCCTTAGACCCTCCTTCTTGGCAAAGGAAAAACTAAAAAAAAAAAAAAAAACGGAGAAAAAAGAGTGACCTCAAGGAGAACCACTGTGAAGGAGATATTGACTCATGGACAGACAGACTGAAGATGTACCTAAGACTGACGAGCATCTAATTGCAGGTATAGAGTTTAAGTCTGTAGAGCCAGAGTCCATTAGCAGAGGGAAACGACTCATCTAGCAGGACCAGGACAATCCTGTGGGATGGGTGTCTAGAAGGAAGGAGGAGTTCGTCGTCAATGGTCAAAGTTGGTAAGTATATCTTCATACATTGTGCTTCTAAGTGGAGTATATTTACAAATAAACTGTATAAGGCCGCTGTCTTTATTTTACAAAGGTATTTCTGTCATGTCTTAAAATACCTTTGTAAAATAAAGACAACCATTATGGATATTGGATAATTGTTAATAATCCAGTTAACGATTGTCCATCATCCAACTATTTTTAATCGTCAGCTATTCACAAATAGTTGATTAGTTGTTCCATATGCTTCTTGTAAATAAACAAATATGGGAAAATAAAATTGTAAATGTTTTTTTGTTTTTTTTTACCAAACCAGATTGATTTAGTTCATTTTGTGGTTTTGTTTCTCCTTTGAAATCATTACTTTCAGCTTACTTTCCCTATTTCTTTATAAAGTTGTATATCATGTATTTGTGATTAATTGTGTGTAATCTCTTCTGTGTTAATTACAGTCTTAGTCCAGTATGTACCTCTCTTCTCTTGTTGGGCCGCCCCTCCTCTGTCCTCCAGGGGGTGTCTCTGTCGGTCCCTTGTGTCCCCAGCAGAGGAGCAGTGTGTCCGGGTGCCGCGTGTAATGAACTCCCCTGGGAGGTCCTCTTCAGTTCCATCACGGAAGAAAATTGCTCCCATGGAACCGGCGGCTCAGTGAAAACAAACAAAAGTAAATAACCCCAAAATGAGAGCGTGTTTTGGCTCCTAGGAGCACGGGCCGCACCCTCCAGGGCCCATTGTAGCATTAGCGGGACAGAGCTGGAAACAAACCTCACATTTAAGAGAGAAAAGCGTTATTTTAAAGACTGCAGATGCTGTTTTTATCCATGCATCCACAAGTCCATCTGCTGGTGGAAGCACAAACTGCAGCTTAAACTCTGGTACATTTAGCAGTGGTGGAAGCTGACTAAAAACTAATTTAAAGGGGATTTATAGTGTTTTTTCTATATGTTTAGTAATAAGCAGTAGCATATGAAACAGTAGGGGAGAGCAGGGTTGGTTGTCACATTTTTACTCTGATTTGAATTTCTCAAAAACAGCAAATCTCACTTGAACCATTTTAACAACAGAGAAAAGTCTAAAGTCTTGTGTAACTAATGAATCCACCTGCTGTTCTCTGTCTGATTCTGATCAAAAGTTATTGATCATTTAATGGACCAACCAACCCCAAGTCTGGGTTGGTTGTCACAATGTTATGTCAATGGGAGACCAATGACAAATGTGTCTTGTCTTTGGTTTGATTTTTTGATGTTTGTTTTCATTTTGATTCAAGAATGTTTTACATTTTCTGAATCGGGAAACGTTAAATTACAAGAAAAAGGTGACTGGAAATTTAAAAGATGCATTTTTGTCAAGATTCTAATGATATTGTAAAGTTATTTTTATTGTGAATTAGTGATCAATAACTTTTGAACAGAATAAGCTCCATGACAAAAGTTAGATTTTTTTTTAGTTGAAAGTTTACACTGATGTCCTGCATTGAATTTGAATATTTAAAATACAGTATTTTTGAGAAAATCTGTCTTTTGTAAAAGTGTCACAACCGACCCCGACTGGACATTTTTCTCACCTCAGCTTTCTTCTACATTTTTAAACCCAGCTCAGAAAAAAAAACTGTCCTAATTGTCACTCTGACTCTCCTCTTTGGAAGTCAGTGGTTTTAAGCTTTCAACATATTTATGGGAAAATAGAACATTTTTTCTCAACATTGAAAATGTACTTTTTGCTATAATTTTGTTTTAGTGAGTGAATTTTGGTTCCTTTAATGCACATTTTAATCTGACTTTATTTCAAATGCACCAATCACAGGCTGAGATAACAGTGATTGTGACAACCTACCCGTGTGACAGCCACCCCGCTCTCCTCCAATTCATATTTTGTTTTTGTAAAACACAAAAATAGATCTAACACTGCTTAGAAATAGACATCTTGTTTAAAACTGCAGACTGATAAAATTCTTGAGTAATCACAAGTAAATACAGACAAGACACAGACATTACTTGAACATGCACGAATCAGTCTAAATACATGTTTGTGTAGCTAATGATGTTATAATGCTTCTCTTTTAAAGGTGGGGTAGTTGATTTTCCACACTGTTAATACAAATTAGGTTTTAAATTTGATGATTTTGTCTCATAAATCCTTTGACACAAGGTCAATAACGACATGTATTAATTTTAGTGGCAATTACAGCTTATAAACTTCTTTTTGCAAACAACAAAGTGAAGCTGGAGAGGACCACCCAGCACAGCCAATCAGAGAGCTGCATTGAATATTCTTTATTTTTAATTCATACCGTACACAGTGGTCTATTTTTTCACAAAGTGCTGCATTTATCATGGACTTTTTAGTGGAAAACACAAAGTTGACTCATTTACAACTAAATTGACCCGTGCCTGTTTCCTGAATAGAACATTTCTGCATTTAATTTTTTCACATCAATTAAAAAGTCCTATGTATTAATGATCTGTCTTATTGTGCTGGAGGTTCTGTCACCATTGTATCTGCTTTTCTGAATCCTCAAAACATCACGACATTAGTTAGATCAGAACTTAAACACGGATAGTAGCAGAGTGGTTAGAGCTCTGGCTCGGGTCGGATCAAATCAACACCTCATGATCTTTCTGAGTGGAGTTTGCATGTTCTCCATGTTCTCTCTGGGCACTCTTGCTACCTCCTTCCAGAAACATCCATGTTTAGGTCAGTTGGCATCACTATAAATTTCTTTCGTAAATGATTGTTTGTGTCTGTCTCTATGTGTTAGCCCTGCGATGATTTGGCCACTGTACATGATATGAAAGCATTTTCTTCTTCAACGGTCACTTCCGTCTTCGTCGTCTAAGTGACGTGTCTTATTAGCTGCTGTTCTCAGGCATGGTCAGAACAGTGGATCCGTAAAGTAGGGCTGGGCGATATGGCAAAAGATTAATATCACATATTCTTTGAGCCAGATCACGATTTAGATTTTATCACGATTCTTGCTGACAGTTTTTTTCCTATTGTCTTTGAGGTAAACACAATTCACTATCAACAGCTAAATCCAGTCCAATGTTGCCAAATTTTTAGAGAAAAACAAGCAAACTCAACAATTCAAAAAAGTTTATAAAATAATTCATTAATTAGAACATTGTGTGTTGCTGAAAAACAAGTGTGTTTTTCTTACAATAATAGCGACTTTTAGACATAAAAACATCCTAAAAATCCATGTTTCAGTCATACAAACTGATATATTTTAACAAATCAATTCTGAAAATTTGCTAAGATTCATTCATTTTATGACTTAAAAGCACAGTCCAAAAAAGACTTGGATTTGGCAACTCTAAAACTAAGAGAATAGGTTGAAAAAAATAGTCTATATTTCAACAGACAGATGCATCGAATAGAGAAAAAGGAAATCACGATAGATGATTTCACCAAAAAAGCAGATTGTCACAAACATGAGCTCACGATACAATTTTTATCACAATATTGCCCAGTCCTACCGTAAAGTCTACCGGGCTGCCATGCCCCCTGCCGCTCGATGGTCTCTGCAGAAGGCTGTTCTTTAGCCTGATGTATGTATCAGCCGGTTTCATTTCACTCGTAGTTGCTGGAGTGAAATGAAATGGAGTGTTAGCCTGACTAGCTGTTCTTCAGGAAAGTTGGAAAGCTTCTTTGCTCGATTCAAAGTACGTGGGCCTCGCTTTCTGATTTCTATTGCTTAGATTTTGATTTCTTTTGTAGCAATACAAGTGCGATGCCTTGATGAAGACGGAAGTGATTGTCGAAACTAGTCGAGTAATAAACCATCCATCTCTTATTGATACTTGTCTGATATAGAAGAAAATGCTTTCATGAATACTTTAAGAAGATCCAATGACATCCCTAACCACTGCTCATGATGTTCCCCGCCTAAGGCCCAAAGTCACTGGGATACACTTCAATCACCTGCTTCCCAAACCAAAACAAGTGTTAGAATTGAATGTTTTGTTGATTGGAGGCTCTCAAAGACTAAACCAGACCTGGAAGAACATGCAAACTCCACCCAGAAAGCCTGTAATAACTCACCAGTCAAACCACCATTATTAAACACATTGTACATCACTTGTCACACTTGTTTGAGCTCTGAACGCTTACCTCGGTGCAGATTAAAGCTCGTATCTCCTCTGCTCTTCTCCCCAGGTGAACAGTGCCGCTCTGAGCCGCCAAAACGGGCCTGCTCTTAGGACATCCATTCTCTTTCTTCTTCTTCCACGATTGTTTTGTTTTTCAGATGCCGGGAATATCAATATTTTCTCCTCACATTTGAAATAGCTGGTGGCGCATGCTCGGCGGTGGCAGATCCGCAGCTTCAAAAGTATTAGTTAGCTGCGAGAGGCGCTACGATCCACTGGGGACGAAACCAGGGCCTGTTCTTCATATGAAAGCTGCTGTTGTTTGCGCTTGAGTGACTTAAAACAGGTTAAAGTCATATTTAGAATGAAAGGCGGAGGAGGAGGTGTCTTCCGGGTTAGGGGATCCATCACGGCCTCTCGGGGGACGGCGTGGGTGGAGATGGTGAGTCCCTGTAGTCATCTATCAAGAGCAGGCGATGCACAGCGGGCTTATCCAGGCTGACGGATCCGGGAGGCCGCAGGGACGCGATTCACAAGACTGCCTCAGACCTGTTGGAACCAGAGCTTGACAAATGTCTTACTGCTGTTTATCTATAACTGAAGACTGCAGGTATGTAATGGTAAATGTGTAAAGTAGAAGTACGGTGGCCGAGGTTTAGGTGGGCTGCATAGTTTGATTTCAAAGCTGAATTGGAAAGTTTTCTCCAGTTCAGTAAGTACATTTCTTATAATATATCTTCTCTTCCTGGATCACTCTCTGGTAACACCCTTTGTCTCTACACAAATCTGAAACTATATAACTTTCCAATCCGCACAGAAAAAGATCTTGCCTTTGCAGATTTTGAGAAAGTAAGCCATCGGCATTAGACGAATTATCGGTCGTCACTTTCCACCCTTACTGGTGCATGCCTGGGAAACCTGCACAAAAGATGACGCCTGTCATCAGTCTAGTGGCTGGGACATCTGGCTCCTCAAGCTTGAGATAATTTTTTTCCCTGTGTTTTTTCACTCACCTGAATGTAACTGTATAGGGTCGAATTTTTTCACAAATTTTGATTTAGCATAATAACTTTTGTTTTCACACAGTGATAACTCTTGTAGTTAGCTGACAACAGCTCTGGCTAGTGTTGCTGCTACAGCTTGTGTCAATCAGTGCTTTCTGCTAACCAGTTGCGCACGCATCTTCTGTGTTGATAAATAATCCTCCATAAAATAGGCATGGTATTTGAGGTAAAGGTACACTTAATTGTCCTCGTAGAAAATTGTCCTTGCTTTTGCCATTTGAAGCAGTGAGCGCCACAGAGCAGGACTACTGATGGTGCATGTTTTGGTTTGTGGGGAAACCCATCCAGAGATGGGGAGAAGCATCCAAAGTCCACACAGAAAGGCCTAGGCCTGGGGAGTCGAACCTGCAGCTCTTGGTGTGAGAGAGAGTTGCCACGGTGCTGCCAATTATTCACAGAATTAAAAAACAGAGTTGATTGTGGATAATTCGTTTCTATGTAGGTTTTCAAGTGTTTATGTATTTTTTTACAATATAGTCTTGTTAAGATTCATTTACTTACATACTTACTTACTTGTCTTGAACTTACTTACAAACCATTAAATGTTAGAAAGCCTTAGCAGATGTGAGGAAAAAGCTGGTATAGAACAATAGAGCACCACCTGTAAATAGTCTTGCAGGTAAGCTCACCGTATAAACCATAAAACTCATCCCCAAAGAACAGAACTACTCTCTCCTCTTCTCAGACCAAACCTACAGATTGAGTGTGACTTCTCTATGGAAATCCAAACAAAATTGCAAAAACATTATCCACAGGAACTTTTTCAATTATCCTCGACCAACATGATCGTTTACCAGTCGCAGCAGGTGACTTCTCTATACTGGCTGAAACTGTAAATGTGACAGATGTGTTCCCGGTCCATATGTCCAGCGCATGTAAACACCACCAGGAGAACCCCAGAGAGACGAGACCCATGTGGAGCTGGACATAACAGCCCTGTGTCCACGACTGTAACGAGCTGCTCTCTGCGTGGTCTAATGCTGAGTCCAGTAAAGTACAAGCAGCCCGCAGAGCACAGGGCCCACAGAAAACCCCACCGGCCCCTCTGCGGAGCATCGGGGCCCTTCAGTCACAGACACGCTCCCTCTGGCGGCGCTGCTCTGGCCTTGTGCCCTACGGGAGATCCACTACTTCAGCGCAGAAACATCGGTTTGTTTAGTAACTCTAAAAAAGCTGTATGCAGTAGTTTGGGAAGCTACCTTTACTCTGTCTGAACAAGTTGATTTGAAACTGCGTCAAGGCTGTGCAATTATTACAGTTTAATAATGATAATTGCTGATTTGACTAGAAATAGGTGTCACAGAGAAATCATGATTGTTCACCGTAACTTATAAGTGTGTTTGTAGTTGTGTTGATCTCAGAGAGTTTCTTTACACTTGTAAAATACATTTCCAATAGTCTATTTTATATCTCTTCTCCATCTGTATTTTATTCACCGCTCATGCTCTCTTTATAATTGTAATATATAAGCAATTTTGTTCAGAGTGAAGTCACACATTTTTACTAGAATAACTTGCTTATTTTTTGGCCAAAAAGTTACATGATGTGCATTTAAATAATTGTGATTATTATGTTTGAGATGATCAAGCAGCCCTAGCTTCCAGTAAGTCCAAATATAAAGTCTGTTTGGTTACAAGACAATTTTCAGTCAAACACGGTGAACATGAAGTAAGATTGCACTAAATCTTTTGCTTGTTTTCACCCAATTTGGCTGTTTGGTGAGGTTTATAATTGTCTTTTGTTAAGTAAATATGACACACTGTATATGTAGAGATATATAGCAACTAGCAACTATTTGCAAATATGAACCAAAATTACATAAAATTATGCAATATTAAGATTTAACCGATTGCTTAATCTCCAGGAAACTCTGTCAGTTGCGTGTAAATGATCTTTGAATTTTGAAGCTTTTTCCAACACTTGTGGAGGGATTCTGTTTTAGAACTCAGATTATTTCTTGTCATTTTTAACTTTATTATGTAAATTTGTTCCTAGTTTGCAGCTTTACTGCTGTAAACTACAGCAATTGTACAAGGATCTTAAACATACACATGCTCTTTGTGTTTTACTGAAAAACGTCTTATAGAAAGAAAAAAAGAGAAAGAAATCGGAAGCGTGCTTTTTTTGGCGTTGGAAACGAATCCAGTCTTTAAAACGTGTTCAAAAGAAAAGTGATCCTCTGTGAGTGAGTTTTACAGGTGCCCTTCTCTCTGAGCTGACCAGTGCCACGCTCGTAAACAAACTGTCACGGCAGCAGCCAAAGATCGTTAAAAACATCAAAACAACAGGTTCACATGCAAACTGAACACTTACATAAGCTGAACGACAGTGTGTGGAGAGAAATACAGCAAAAGATCCACACGAATATGTCATTTTACACTAAAATATCTATTATTTACATGATTTGTTGAAATTACAGTGTATATCAAACAGTGGTAAAAGACATTCAGCAAAGTGAAGCTACAGTAGATAAAACTTGTTCGCATTTTCCTGCTTCATTGCTGACTCTTCAATTATCTCTCCTGTCGATCATCTCCAGCTGGCAACACCTTCTCAGTTCTCTCAGCTAAACAGCTCACATTCTGCTTCTCTTCAGCCGATCCAGTCGTCGCTACCGCCAGATTTAAATGTGCTGTTCTGACTCTTCAGTTTCCTTTCAGATGGTGCAACTCTCCGTCAGAAGTCCTCTCCTTTTATAGGTAAGAGATCTTCAAACCTCCCTTTCCATTACCAATGTTTCTGGGGGGAATCTCATAACATGCCCAAACTGCCCAAACAAATGCAGCCCCTGGTTCTATTTAGGAATTGATCCAAACAGCAAAAGGTAACGCAATATACACTGATTTTAAAGTGAGGCTAAACATGCGGTCAGAGACACAAGTGAACCTCAAACAGACTCGCCAAAGTGGAGATGCTGAGCTAGAACGCACTGGGCATGAACGACATTGTCACTCATAATTATGAATACCGAGCTTGGCAGTGACGTGATTTATCTGTGGGAGTGGTCCTGACGTGCGGAGAAGTCACAGCTCTGAGGCTGCGCACAGTCTAGTAGTTTCTTACTTGCGCGTGAAGATTCTTTTTTATTAACTTTGCAGACATATGTAGGAAACCTTTACTTTAGTCTACATGTGCACTTGAGCTTATGATGTGAGTATTTTCTAAAATGAGAAACACCAAAACAAGATTTGAACCTGCACACTTTTGCACCTCGCACTCACTTACCAAACTGAGCCAAATGACTAATGATGTCAATTTGGAGCCCGGTCTCACAAAAAAGCGTACATTTACCAGACATTACACAACATGTAAATTAGGTATGATTAGCACGAGTTCACGCTGTTTTGCCAATTATAGTACGTGTCACAGTCCCCATTCATAAAGGAATGGAATGAAAGGAAGGGGAGTGGGGAGGGGAGTGGGGAGGCACATTGGACATGTTTTTAGATGTAGGAGGAAAGCGGAGCACCCGGAGGAAACCTACGCAGACACGGGGAGAACATGCAAAAGGCC
Source organism: Mugilogobius chulae (assembly GCA_038363315.1). Taxonomy (NCBI): domain Eukaryota; kingdom Metazoa; phylum Chordata; class Actinopteri; order Gobiiformes; family Gobiidae; genus Mugilogobius; species Mugilogobius chulae. The sequence continues at coordinate 1,008,921 of CM076412.1, forward strand.
CCGGGCGCCCGGGAGGCGAACCCAGGACCTTCTTGCTATGAGGCCAGAGCGCTAACAATGGTGGTTGTTAAGACGTGTTCTTATTTATGAATATTAATGAAATCCTGATTCTAATCTTTACTTGCCCCAAGCCCCAGACCTAATCTTACCCATTTTAGTAACTTTATGCCGTAAACTTACCGGTTTCATCTGAAGAAAACGTCCCCCACTTCAATCAAAACTCGTGTTTTTTTGATGCTGTAAAATCTGTTCATTTTTATGCTTTTTCATATCGTGATAAATGCACGGCGTAACATAAGTACTAAAACAGCTGTGAACACTGCTCAAAATACGCTGTTTTTGTGTTGTGGTAAAAGTACCCATCTAGTGAACTGTGTTGCATGCAACGTGTCGCTCAACTCTCCACTGCAGGTGTCAGAGGGGGTTGATAACCATCTGGACGGCTCGTCTGTCGCGTCAACTCGATGTGACGTCGCGTGAACTAAAAACACTGAAAATACACTGACAGCGTTTGACCATTGCCTTTTTGCACATATAACACATAAAATTACAAAATAAAAAAAATTATATAATAAAAAAACAATAGATAATTACATTTTTACCCCATACACACAGTTTGACAGTGAAAAAAAGGTTATTCTGCATTTAGTTTCTCTTAAAATATAAAATACACAAAAATGCACAAATCATTGTAAATTAAACTTTGAGATAAATAAGCAAAGACAATCCTGACATGGCTGAAAATTCTCAAACGTGATTTTCTCATAATGTCTCAACAATTTCTCATTCGTCACTTCTGGTTTTATATGTGCTAGCTTTTCCAGTATTTTTTCAGTTCTAGTTTTTTTTGTTCCAATCCAGTCCCATTTTAGGTACCTTCACACAGAGCAGAACTATGGGCGCCACACTTAGGGACTTTTTTAGCTCCTGATCTGGGGCAGGTACTTTCCAGTCAGACCAGGAACCTTTTGGTGACACAAACATTTACCAACATTTGTTTGGAAACATGTTTTATACATTCTCACATTTAGATAAACTTCCCTTAACCTAATTATTACTAGGAATTATATGTGAATCTACCAGTATTTAACTTTCTGTGAACACAAACAGAGTAGTTCTTCTGACTAAACAGGGACTGGAGGAATCTTGGGACTAGTTCTTGGTACTTTCATGTGCAAAAACGCCTTATGCTTTTACTTTTTCTTCAATAAGACAATGGGCATAAATGTAGAATATTACTAGTAATGAAGCATAGTCTTTTTTCATTCTAGTCAAACAAATCTACTGCACGGACAAACATTTAAAAGAACCAAACTGACATAAAAAGTAATTCATATGTTGCATTTGAAAACACATGTAGGCTATTTTTACTTAACTTGTTAGTAAATGTGGCTTTAATCCTGCACAGTTTCCTCTGTTCTCTTTAATCCAAAACACTTCACACTGAGAATCTCATTTACATACGCAAATCGGCTCTAAACATTTAAGCACAAGTGCCGATTAAATATTTAGATTTCTTACAACATCCCCAATTAAGTGCGGTCTTTAGAAGGCAGAACGGTGTTGAGTTCAAGTCTCCCAGAGCGGGTGGGTTTTACGAGCGCTCGTGTTGGCGGCGTATGGCAGACTTCCGACTGGATTTACTTCACTGTCACGTGCAGATGTGGAGCGGCCAGTAAAATACACACTCGGAACCATAAAGAGCCAACGCGCTGTCCCCAAATCAGCACATGTGTCAGAGCGGTTTAAGCAGGAGAGAGAGAGGGAGGGAGGGAGAGGGGAAAAGAGAGAGAGAGGGGGGAGAAGGGAGAGAGGAAAAGAGAGAGAGGAGATGGGGATGTAAAGGGAGGGAGAGAGAAGAAAAGAAGGGACAGAGATAGCAGAAAGATGACAGTAGCGGGAAGGGAGGAAAGAGGGAGAAAGGAGAGCAAGCGTCGGGGAGACTGTAGCGACGAGCAGTAGAGAGAAAGAGATGAGAAGAGTAAGGATGAAAGAAAGAGGGGACAAAGAGAAGGGGCCTTAGAAAGAGGAAGACAGAGAGACAGAAGAAAAAAGGACAGAAAGGAGAGAGAGCGACATAGGGGGGAGAGAGATGAGAGAGAGCGAAAAACGAGAGAGAATGGAAAGAGCCTTGGCGAGGCGGAGAGGAGAGGACAGAAGAGAGGGAGAGAGAGAGAGAAGAAAGGGGCAACAGAGAGGGAGAGAAAAAGAGGGACAAAGAAGGGTGTGTTCTTTCTGTTGGTGGGGTGGTCTTGGGTAGGAAAGAAGAGAGAGAAGAAAAGAGGACAGAGAGATGAGATACCAGTGACCCAGGAGGCTGGAAAGTAGGAATAGAGAAAGAGGGAGGAAAAGAGAGAGCGACAGAGAGGAATAGAGAGAGGGGGAAATGAGGGAGAGAGAAAAAGGGAGGTATTTTGGTGTTTCCACTTTAGGGCGTCTTCTTAGGTTTTTGGGTTGCTGTGTTTTGACTCTTGTGATTTTTCCGCTTTTTGTTTTTTTTTTTGTTGGATTTTTGAATTCTGACAGTTGTAGTCGATGCGAAATTTTCTGCGGATCGTCATAGCTGATGAAAGAGTATCCGTTCCTGTGGAACGTTGAAAAGAGAGAGAGATAAAATAGGAGAAGGAGAGAAAGACAAAGAGCAGGCGGAAAAGAGAAAGGGAAGGAAAGAAGGACTGTGAGAGTAGAGAGGAGAGGAAGGAGAGAGACGCGGAGAGAGGGAGACAGACCAGAGAGGGGGAGAGGAGAAAGAAAGATAATGAGGGGACAGAGAAGGGGTGTTGTTTTTTTTTTGATTTTTTATTTTTTTTTTTTTCTATATCTTTTTATCTCTGTTTTTTTTTTTGTTTGTTTGTCTTTTTTTCTTTTTCTTGTTGGTTTTATTTTTTGTTTTTTTCTTTTCTTGTTTGCTTTTTTGTTTTTCATTATTTTTTTATGTTTGTTTTTTTGTGTTTTTTTTTCTTTGTTTATTTCCTTTTTTTGTTCGTTCGTTTGTATTTTTTTTGTTTGTTCTGTTTTTATCGTTTTTATTTTCTTTCGGTTTTTTTTTTTCTGACAAGAGATAAAGACTAGAGAGAGGATAGGGCAAAAGAGATAATAAAGAGAGACGACGAGAACATGAGAACAGAAATCAGGAGACAGAGGAGAGCCAGGGATAAAGAGAGAGAAACACAAGGGAGAGATAAGAGGTCATGTGGGGAGAATGACTCAAGAAAGTGATAGAATTAAGAAAAAACATAAAAAAAAAAACGATTGATAATGATGATTGGCACAGCAGTGAGCTCCTATTTACCAGTTTGTCGCTGTTATATTTAAAATTAAAAAACAGCAAATGTTTATTGCACTTGCAAGACAGATAAAAAGTAACATAAAAAAACATAATGACGTCTTATTTTTCGTCAAACTGGAAGTAAGAGCGTGGCTTATTAACCAAAAAACTGTCCAAGAAAGATGAACTGCAGAGTTAAATATATCATACTCCTCACGACTAAACGTAAAATTTAATCAACTCATTGCACAAATCTTTAGTTAATAAGTAAATAACAAGTTGCTTCCAGTTGTGCAAATCCCTTTCATTCTTGTCTTTGCCTTCCTGAGTAAATCTGATTCAGGGACAGAGCTATAAATGACTGTTCTACCTGTGCGCTTGGCTCTCCTCCTGTTCCACGCTCTCCCCAATCCTCCCTCTCTCTCTCTTCCTCCCTCCTTTCCTCCCCCATCTGTGCAAAATGCCCCCTAAAAACCCAGTTCAAAGGCCACGGCGCAACATGAAGCAAACAAGGAACGTGTGGGAGTCGTCTTCTGCACGCTGTAACTTTTCCCGGCGTGTCAGATTTGAACACACACACCAAAAAAAAAAAAAATCAAAATAATAAAGTCGGCTAAAATAAATGTTCTTACGCCTGACAAGCCAGATGTGTTCTTCAGAAAAAAAAAATCAAAAGGGGATAAAATAAAACCTTGTCTGGATGTAATCAATAGGTAAAGAGGAATCCAGGCGGCTGCGCTCCTGTCTGATCAATAAAGTGAGTGGATATCAAAGCGGGCCCTCTTTACCGGTGTCTCTTCGATGTTAGCAGACAAAAGGATGAGGAGGCTTTGAAGGGGCCTGTCTGCAGGGCCCCGAGCACAAGTCCAACCCTAAAGGTGGAACAGTGTGCCCTGATCCAGTCGTGCAAACAATAGCACTTTATCTCAGCAGGAGAAGGCGTGGTCACTCATAGGATAAATACTTATTATTTAAAAAATATATTATTAGAACCCAGCCTCTTTTCCTTAACACATCAGACTAAAATTGTCTAAAAATCAAACTAAAACTGTTTCTGATTCTTTGCAGCACAAGAAATGGCTTTGAGTCTTTGTGAAGCTGTAGATTTAGCTTCTGAGACTAGGAGGTTCTAATCATAGATGAGAACTTTTTTCACACAAAGTAAAAACTGAATCTAATTTCCGGCTTAAATGTTGTTTTGGTAAATTTCTGGATTGGTAAAGCAGAGTGATTAGAGCTCTGGCTTCCCAATAAGGAGGTTGTGGGTTCAACTCTCAGGTCGGACCATATCAGCATCACATGATCTCTTAGTGGAGTTTGCATGTTCTTCCTGTGTCGCAGTAAGTTTTCCGGTTCCTCCCACCTCCAAAAACATGCATGTTTAGTTTAATTGGGCATCACTGTAAATTTTCCTTTAGTGAGTGAATGGTTGTCTGTCTAATCCTGAAACGAGTTGGCCACTGTCCACTGTGTTCTCCCGCCTAAGGCCAAAGTCACTGGGATAGGCTCCAGTCAACTGCGACCCTAAACGATTACAAGCTATAGAAAATTAACTAATGCATACATCTGAGACCTGAATGAAACTAGATTTGACAAATTGTGGGTTTTGACAATTCCTCTGCAAAAGCTGAAAGTAATTGAGGTAAAATTTGATTTAGGGACCTAGTATACTCAAAAAAATAAATAACACAATCTCTGACAAAGACATAGATATACAACAAATTGTCAAGAACATACAATTAGCACGTTTTCACGCTTTCATTACATTATAATACAATATTGACGGAAAAAAACGGCGTGAAAATGTGCTTTTTGTACATTTTTGACATTTCATTGTATATCTATGCTTTCTCAGAGATTGGGCCGCAAAAAAAAAAATTTAAAAAAGGAGACGGCTCTTTGGAGACACGTTGGAATGAGAAGACTTTAGAAGCTTTTAACCCTGCACACTTCCCTTTGTCATTTCACTTTTCAAAACTGTATTTAGTGATGCTTATGTGAGTAATCTTTGCCATGCTGTCAGTTTCACCAATGCACAATCACTGCTGTTTATCTGCTTTGTTCTACTGTTATTTTGAAACAATGTCATCAGTAGAATTGGATGTTGAAGCAGCGCCATTTGAGCACAAATTCTCAAAATTGCTGCTTGTTGCAATTGTAAACTATAGCTCACCACAAGACAACATACAGTATGTTGGCATAGTGGCAAAGTAATCCAGTTTATTCAGTTCCCATACTGATTTCAATACTTTATTTGCCCATAAGATCTTTTTTAACTTGAAAATACATTAATTTATTTTGGCCATTTACTCGTCGTTTCATGTTTACAGCAGGCAGATCTCTCACCCTGTTAACACATTCTCTCTCTCTCTCTCTCTCTCTCTCTCTCTCTCTCTCTCTCTCTCTCTCTCTCTCTCTCTCTCTCTCTCTCTCTCTCTCTCTCTCTCTCCCTCCCTCTGTGTGACAGGGGGGTGACACTGACAGGGTGAGGAGCTGGTGACTCTGCTCAGGTAAAACGCATGGCTGGCCTCAGATGTGTTCACACCGGCTCCATCTGGCCACATCTGCAGCGCGACACAGCTCCACACGACTGAACACAACCAAACACCAAACACATGTCGCACTAATGTTTGACTCACTGTTCAATGACACTGGATCTGTGTCTCTGCTCTGGTTCAAATATGAGAAAACTTAAATGGCCATACTAACTTGTTAAAGCCTGATCTCGTCAGATCACAGAAGCTAAGCAGGTTGGGACTGGGCAGCACTGGGATGGGGGACGCTGAAACACCAGGTACCACAATGGACTGAATAATGGAGGAACTGTTGTTGTGTTTTTAGGCAAGACACTTCACCCACATTGCTCAGTATGGATCTAGGGAAAGTGTGAAAGGTTGGAGGTGGTCAGACCACAATGGCTTAAAATGGCAGTCTTGCTTTGTCAGACTGCCCTAGGGCAGCTGTAGCTAGAATAGTAACTTACCACTAACAAGTGTGGAGTAATGTAATGTTTGTGTGTTTTGAAAAGTACAATATGTATTCAGTATATTATTGTTAATATTGACACACAGGCATGAAAAAAATTACACTAGAAAATGTATCGAAGATGGACCGATCATGACCCTATTTTACAAAAATAAAAAATAAAACAACACAAAAACAGTGAAGTGAGATGCATCACCTTCATTGAGTGAACCTGCTCTAACATGACACAGTTGATAAATGGTAAATGGTCTATTTATATAGCGCATTTCTACGTTTCCAGGCACTCAAAGCGCTTTATAATTTAGTATCCACTCACCCAGTGTACACAGACACTGAGGTAATGTGGGTTAAGTGTCTTGCCCAAGAACACAACGACAATCTACTCCTGTCGTCCAACTGTGTCACCTGGTGTTCCAGTGGTCTCCCATCCAAGTACTAACCAGACCCTAACTTGCTTAGCTTCTGAGATCTGACAAGACCAGGCTTTTACAAGCAGGTATGGCCAAAATTGCTTTATTGTTTCTGTTCTTTAGTAAAATTGACTTGATTGTTTTGGTTTCTTTTACAGCAACTGACAGTTTTTTCACAACAAAATTCTACAAAACAGACACAGCTTGGTGGGTCGAAGTGTATTCCCTGAAGGGAGGGACCTACGCTGGCTCCCCAGGGACTGATACGTCGACTATAACATATTGTGACATCACATTAGACCAACCTGATTACAACAGGTACTGTATGTATGAGTACAAATCCTTCATGACACATCAAAGCCACAGTTTAAGATCTGTTCAAACAGTCATACTTTACTTTATATCTTCAGGCCTTGCCCCTTCAGTCATCCAGGTTCTGACTATATTGACACCTCTCTTTGAAATAAGGCGTTTTCCCACATGAAAGTACCAAGAACTAGTCCCCACATTCCTCCAGTCCCTGTTTAGTCGGAGGAACTACCCTGTCCCCATGTTTGTGTTCACACAGCAGCAGTTTCTGAAAGTGGGTCTAATTAGCTTTAGCATTAGCATCTGTAAAGTCTGGAACATTTAAATAATTCATTAAGTGGTGTTAAGAAAACAAAAGTTGTCTTTTTTCAATTCCACATAAACTACAATGTGCAAAACTTAATGACATCACTGGAATTAACAATAAAACAAAATGATTCACTGTAATTCCTAATAATAGTATATGTAGGCTACTATTTACAAATTAAATAAAAACATTTTGGGAGTGACTGCCTTTAAATATTTTTTCTTAAGGATAAGGAAAGTGTATCTAAATGTGAAAATGTGTAAAACCTGTTTAAAAACAAAGTTAGCAGTGTAAAATGTGTCACCAAAAGGATCCTGGTCTGACTCGAAAGTACTTGCCCCAGAGCAGGAGCTAAAAAAGTCTCTAAAATGTGGCCCCAGTCCATAGTTCCTGCTCTGTGTGAACACTCCCAAAATGGGGACAGGAGCTAAAAAAGTACTAGGAACTGAAAAAAGTTCCTACAGTGGGAAAAGGCCTATAGTTGTGTGTAGAACTTAAGAGTTTTCTAGGAGATTTATTTGTGTCATTTAAACATTCATCAAATTTTTAGTTCATTTTTTCTGCTCTTTCTCTGAGGTTCTATAGATGGATTTTTGGTCGACGTCACTTTCCGCCCTACTGTGCATGCTTTATACTGAAAGAGCTGCTCTCCATCTTCTTAGCTGAGGAAACTTCTTTGAATAAAACAACTAAATGGGATGAGAGCAGCTGTTTTAATCAGGTCTGAATCGGTCTGACAGACGTCTGTCTCCTGAAGCTTGAGACAGTGTTTTTCTTGTGTTTTTTTTCACTCACCTGAATGTAACTTTTAAGAGTTGTAGGGTCGAATTTCATTCACAAATGTTGATTTAGCAGCAGAACTTTTGTTTTCGAACAGTGATAAACTCTTGTAGTTAGCTGACAACAGTGCTTTTTTAACTTTTTTGAGCCGCGGCTCTTTCTGGAAGTCAGGTGCGCGTACATCGCCCATGTTGTTAAACAAAAAAAATCCCTCTATAATTTTGACATCAAAAGGTAGAGATCTGGATATATGCTGTTGTTAGGAAAACATCGATGCAGCTTTTTTAATTCCTATGTCGATTTTGATCGTTCGGCTTAGTATCGATGCCTGATATCGACCGATACCAGGGACTGAAAGCTTTTTCTTCTCAAAACTCTGTTCCCTCTGGTGAACAGGTGTTATGCACTAAGTGTTGTTTAGCAACTCAACAACTTTATTTGATTACAAAGTCAATTATGATGCCTTTTGACTGAAAACCAGTCAGTACTTTTATACCAATATGTTCAGGATATTGTCTGATTTTCAGTACAGAAAAATTGTATGAAAAGGCCTTGTTTTTAAGTCCATGAATGCACCAAGTCATTCTGAGGGAACATCCAAATTAAATTAAGTTCTTAAATACTCAAGACACTGTTTAAGAGCCAATGACAACACAATATTTATCTAAAGACGCAGTAGAAAGATGAGTTATGTTACCTGAAGAGGAAAAACTGGCCCTGAAAGCTTTAGTGGAGGTCTTGTCAAACACTGTTGTAGCTTCTTGTAATATTAAAACTAGAAACGTGCAAAAGTGGTGGAACATTGTCAGTTTATTGAAATCGGGAGCATTTCCAAAGGTGAAATTCTGCATTTTTTCTCCAAATTTCTCACCGAAAAGCCACGACTTGTAGGCTGAAACACTACACTCTTATTTATTATTTTCGCAGGTCCAATAAAACTCGGAATTAATGGACGTAGTGAACTTTAAACTGCTTGTGTGCCGCGCTGTTGTCGGGGCTTCTGCTGGAATAACAATCATATGCATTTATGCAAGTGAACCGACACGAGTTGTGAAGTGTGTGTGATTCTGTGGAAAGGTTAACATTAGCATACACTGACAGACAGGAGCAGGCAAGACTTTGTACCCAAATCCCTGGTTAGCTCCTCTGGTGTCCATCAGTCACCGCACTAATCCTAATATTCTGTTAAAGCCACCGCATTATGCATTATTCAGGCTAATTCAAATACTTTTGGACACCTTAGCGCTGGCATTTTGGGTTTGGAAAATGATATACTGAATATGTAATGGGGAGGCAGAGGAGCGGAGAATAGACCTCAGTTGTACTCGAGTAGAAATTGAGTTTATTTTAGGATGTTTGTTTAAGTAAATTACAAGTGAGAAAGAAATAACTCAAGGGATAAGGGTTAGGGTTAATGTAAAGTCTTTAGGGAAGACTTTGAATATCTGACTGGGTGTTTTAATTGACAATGTTTTAATTTCTACATAATTTGGCAGATAATACAAATGATCATTGCAAATCAAGAACAAGCTTGTGATGAAAAAGTTGAAAAAACTGTATGTTGAAAATAACAGGAAGTAGAGAAAAGTTCTAAACTGTTGACATCATATTAGGAAGACGAGGACGCGAGAGAGGTTTTGGCCTGAACTTGGCAATTTATGAACAGGAAATACATTTTTTTAATACTAAAAATTACTAAACTGGGGTGAAATTTGGAAATGTTTAATAAAATCTTATAGATAATGTTGTCTTAGGGAAAGGTGTAGGTCAACATGCCACTTTTTAACAGGATGAGAAGTAGAAAAATCAGATAAGATATCCTTTATTTGTTCCACAATGGGGAAATTTCAGTGTTGCAACACACATGTTAAGAACAGCAGGGAAAATAGAAACATGCAGTCAAACAAGATAGTTTTAAAATAGACTTCAAATATATATATATATAAAGTTACAATAGTTAAAAACTCTTATTTACATTAATGTCGTATACTTGAGTTATGACACAGTGCAAGATATGACAGGATAAATAGATAAAGTGGCATCAGTAATATTATGTACAATATATGACATTGACTATGATTACATACAACTGCAGCAGATGAACAGAATAAATAACCAGTAATAAATATGAGGTAAAAGTATGACTATGTTTATGTACAGAGCAGCAGGAGGTGTAAATAGAGTTAATAATACTATCAGATAAAGTGACATGAGTGAGTTGTACCAGAGATGTTTCCATGGTAACACAGTATTGCACAAATAAAGTTAATTGCATTAAATGTGGTGTTTTCAATCAAAGGACACAAAAATTAGCAACATTAATAATATGAGCTGACTCAAAAGAAAAGAGTGCAGTCATTAGACAAGAGTGAGTGTAAAACTATTTATAAAGGCATTTACTCCATTTGTCCAAAGAACTGATTCTTTCAACGACAAGCCTATGACCAAGAAAACAAATCATTCTTTTCAAATTATTTTTGTGTCAATCTGATGCTTAAGAATAGTTTTGTTAGATCATCTTTTGAGCACTCTGAAACACTTAAGCATATATTCAGATCAACTGGATCAGATCTAAGGCTGGAAGGTTGAACTCCTTAAGCCAGGTCTGGGCACACTGAGCGACGTTTTTGAGAAGAAGTGTAACACTTTATCTTTCTTTCTTGATTGGCTTTGCTAGGGAGTGTGTGTCTGCTTTTGTGTTGTTTATAAATACTACTGTTGTAAATGAACAAAACAGTAGATTAACTTTAACAAATCTTGCTAGAAATAATGAGAATTTGCTTCACTAAAGATTGTTGTTCAACCCTCCACCGCTTGATTTGAGAATGGCCCTCTAGGAAAATTAATTGCCCACCTCTGCCTTAAAGGACACATATTATGCAAAATCCCGTTTTTTGAGTTTTTAATCCTATTGTTAAGTTGCTTTCTCACCAAAAATGCTGCTGAAGTTTTGTTTGTGAGATATCTTTGGTTCTCCAAAAAACACTGTTCTGATGTCCCAGATCTGTAATGTCATAGATAGGTCTCTGAGATCTTCTGCTCTGTTTTTAAGTTTGTAAATCATCCAGTTTTGAGCATTTCTACAGGATTAGGCCAGATTGGTTTGATTGCATAACCTCTGTAATTTTTTTTGAGTGAGTAAATAGAGCTCTAATTCCATTTTTGATGTAGAAAACACACACAACCCTTGTGTGACTAGAATTGTTATTAGTTCTGATGCATGAGATTCCAAAGTGCTTCAGAGCAAGTCTGAAGGAAAAAAACAACACAAAAAAATGCATAATATGTGTCCTTTAAGCTGTAATGACTGCTATCTAAAAGGTCTTACCTGCCACAAGGTTGAGTCAAACTCACAATATATACAGTCCAATCATATTAGTTTATTGACAGGACACACTTACAAAAAAGCTCACTGATCTTGTTATAAGAACATGTTACACACAAAAAAAGCTTTGATGGGCATTATTCTTTTTTGTGATTTTTTTTTGTTCCTTATACTTTTCCCCATAAGTAGTTATGTTCGTCTTTACATAAATGATCATACATGTCCCTGACTGATGAATCTACCTGTCATTCAAACTGGAAAAATTAACAGATTTATAGAGATAATAATCTGGATTTTGAAGGACACGTGTCTCTCTTTTAGGCTAAAAAGAGTTCCTTTCGAGGCCTTGCAAGCTCGATCAAAGTAAATAAGTTGCAGCAAAGAAATGTAATTGACAGAAATGTGCTTTTGTTCATGTCTATTTTTGGTCAAAAAGTTAAACAATACACCTTTAATGTTTCAAATATTCAACAACTTCCGAGTCAACTTTTTCATGAACACAAGCAGGTGGTGGACCCTTCATTAGAGTGTAGCCTTAATAAACGAAGCTAAAGCATTTTAATAAGGCACAGACTCTCATTTAGAGCCGAGCAGAAGAAGTTCCTAACTAGTGCGAGTAGTGACTTTTCTCTCTCTCTCTCCTCGGCAGAGCTAACCTTTCCGCCCAGTGGCCTCCTGCGACCGCCTGCTTCCTGATGAGCGTGCCGCCTCTCCGTCGTAATAAAGCTGGCTTAGATCCGCGGGCGCCTTGTTTACCCTCCGATGCGTGTGTGCGTTTGACCCCCAGGCATTTAGTCACTAGACACACACCCACAAAGCCCCTCCCAACCCTCCTCACCCACCTTTCTCTCTCTCTGCACAACTCTTACCTGTGCCTGATCTCCGGCGGGGCCCTGGGAACCCACAAACCCCTTTAGGCTAGTCCTGGGGTGCATTTCCCTCCCGCACACACACACATCTACTGTAAACATGCTCCACTGTGAATGCATACATAACTCCGAGGCGTGTGCTGTTTTCTAATGAGAGACAGAAACGCTAGCGAGGCAGGAAGGGAAAGCGACACTGGCACAGAAATGATAATAATAAAAAAAATGGGGAAAAAAAAAAAGAAAAACTACTCGCCAAGGACTGACCTGTGGTTGTGGGGCGTTCTGGGCGCAGTGGGGGGGTGCGTCTCAGCGGCAATGATCAGAGGGCTAGCACAAGCGGGCTGCTAGCTCCGACGCGCCGCTGAAAAACCCACTGATTAAACAGCAGCGTCGCCTCAACCGCGCGGCGAAAAAGAAAGAAAGATTGGATCCTTTTATCATTTCTTCCCCCTTCATTTTTTCGCTGGCTGTTTGTTTGTCATTCTCCTTTGTTTGCTTTGTCCTCTGCGGAGACAGCGGTGGCGTCGGTGAGGGATTTGAGCCGTAATTAGCTGAATCGCTCGCCCAAGCACAAGCGCAAAAAAGTTAAATTTCTCAACTTTCTGAACCACACTTCTCCGTTTTTTCCTTATCTGTTTTTTTTTTTTTTTTTTCAAAACCAGTATTTCACTCTGACACTCGGCTTCACTTCCAAGATCAAAACCTTGCTCGGCGGTGGAAATATATTTTATTTGAGTCTTTGGAGTATGTGGACGGCAAAACAGCGCTGCCAACTCGCAAAGGCCTATTAACAACTTGTGCAAACTTCAAATTGTGCGTGTGTGAAGGGAAAAAAAAAGGCGTCTGGTTATGAGAATGTATGAATATATATGTGGACTTCTTACAGAGTGACAGGCAGAGTAATTGGCTGCTGACCAGTGTTTATGTTCCTCATGCTGTCCGGCACAAGATCCGCGGCTGTGAAGGAAAGTGAGAAATTCAACTTTCTCAAACTACACGTACATACGGTTGAGTTAGTTTAGCTTACAGCAGAGAAATTGTACTTCTTTGTAAAGCTGTTCTTAACTTTGTGAAAGAAGTAGTAGGTTTGGGTATTAGTGGGGTCAGCGAACATCTTTGGAAGTCTTATAATTTTAGTGTCTGAGAGATAAAAATGGGACTTTTCTGTTTTAAAAATGTTTTATTATGAAACAATTTTCCTTTGTAGAATGAAAAGAAAATGCCTTTTGGTCAGATCTTGCCACAGCAACACAGATAATCAGTGACTACTTCAAATGCGGTGGTTTTGAATCTTTTTGATGCCCCTTTCTCATTCAAATTTTTGAATAAATACATGAGTGCACACAATTAATATTCTTGAATTCGGATAATGCTAGGTTCATCTTCTTTTTAAACCTCAACTCAACTTAAACCCCCTCATAAGTACTTGAGAACCGATAGATCATTTGAGGACAGGTAAAATGTGCCCAAAAAAACATAAATCTGACTTAATTTAAGCATTTATTCACTTATTAATGGTTACTTTTACAGTGTTTAATTCAGTCCTGATTTAATTCTGCTTTAAACCTGGTTTAGTCCTGGTTTAAATTTAGTTTAACGCTGAGATTCTCCCGGTTCAGATTTAGTTATGTGGCCTAATTCTGATTTTTTCTGACTGTTGTGAATATCTGGTGGAACCTCATGTAAAAAATTATGATGTTTCACCCCAGAAGCTACGGTCCTCTGTAAAATCTGGGGCCCTCTGGAAAATTTTGTTGAATAGCCTTGTCCTACATGTCTTAGTTGTAAAACACCGTTCTAATGCATGGACATATAAGATAACTGTGGCAGGATGCATGGTGTTCACATTGTGAAAAAGTGCCTCAGGAGCATGAGACATCATTTTCACATACGTATAGATCAGCCTCCACTGGGAATCTTTGGGATGTGAAGAATCACACTTTCCTGCCATCAATAGGCTTCAAGATATTGGTGAAAAATGGATGGAAATAAATCTTTTGACACTGCATAAACTCATAGAAACAAAAATATTAGTGTGTGGAATAACCTCCTCACTTGGGTTGCCAGATCCTATGACTAAAATATTTGGGTTGCCTTGGGTATGAAATGCGCGGTATAAATTAAAATGCTTTGCTTTGCTTTGTATATTTGCCTCATTCATACCACACACCTTTTTACATTACAAAGATGTGAAACAATAATTTATAATGCTGTTAGATTTCTGATGAGCACGATTGACAGACAGATTAACTAACCAGCAAAATAATTTAGGCATTTATTCACTTAGTCATTTTAAGATGGTCACTTTTTACAGTGTATAATTCTGGTTTAGTACTGGTTTAAATCTGGTTAATTGCTGAAATTCTCTCGGTTCAGATTTGTTTATGGGGCCTAATTCTGATTTGAACATTTTGTCGAGCAATAAAAATAGACTGCAGCTTTAGTTATTATCACGATAATAAAACAAATCTCTTGTGAATATCTGGTGCAACTTCATGTAAAAAGATGATGACGTATTGTGCAATACAGCCCAGAAGCTACGGTCCTCTGTAAAATCTGGGGCCCTCTAGAAAATTTTGTTGAATAGCCTTGTCCTACATGTCTTAGTACCCCTAGTTGTAAAACACTGTTCTAATGCATGGACATATAAGATAACTGTGGCAGGATGCATGGTGTTCACATTGTGAAAAAGTGCCTCAGGAGCATGAGACATCATTTTCACATACGTATAGATCAGCCTCCACTGGGAATCTTTGGGATGTGAAGAATAACACTTTCCTGCCATCAATAGGCTGCAAGATATTGGTGAAAATGGATGGTAATCAATCTTTTGACACTGCATAAACTCATAGAAACAACAAAATATTAGTGTGTGGAAATACCTCCTCACTTCGGTTGCCAGATCCGACTAAAATATTTGCCTCATTCATACCACACACACTTTTACATTACAAAGATGTGAAACAATAGTTTATAATGCTGTTAGATTTCTGATGAGCATGATTGACAGACAGATTAACTAACCAGCAAATTGTATGATCTGTAGTGCTCTAAACTCAGCTGCACAATGTAAGCTACTGCATAATCAAATTAGTTTGGTCGTGTGTCATATATAGAACAAAATCAAACACATAGGCCAACCTCACATTAAAACTGATTTTTGCATTGCTCATTGATTCTGCAGGAATCCACAATGTTCGTCAGTCCGCTAGTTTTTTTTCTATTTATTATTTTTGTTTTGTAAGCGGTCATGTTTTTTGATACGATAAATGATGCATGTCCCTGATTTAGTAATTCACCCACCGAAAAAAGTTATAGAGCTCAACCATGGAAGATCGTCCTTGTTCCAGAAGTACAGTGACTCATATAGTAAAATCTCGTAAAGATTTCGTGAAGTTCAAATATTAAAGTGCGTATGACAGGTTTGAACGTTTTTCAAATTTTTATTTAGTTTGGTAGATTATCACCTGTTGTAATTATAAATGATAGTTTTATGTTAATCAATAACAAGTTTGTGTAGAAAAAAGTGAAAATATGTTGAAAATACCAGGAAGTAGAGCAGAGTTCTAAACTGATGACATCACAGGGAGACAAAGACATTTTCAATTTTCTCACAAGAAACTGATTTTTATGGCCCTGTAAACACACATTTAATGAAAAAGTGAGTTCTAATGTATTTTTATGGCTCAAGTAAAAAAAAAAAAGTTACTTTTGAAGAGTTTGGGCCCAATTTATTAAATGGTCGCCAGGCAACTACCTAGCGTGACGTCATAATTGATGAACAGAAGTAATTTTTAATGCTAAAAAATGGCCAAACTGGAATCAAGATTTAAAAATGTTTAGTAAAACCTTAAATATATTGATCTTAACTATGTCTTTGTGAAATTAGTAGTTCAACCTGTCATGGGCACTTTAACAGTTTTAATATGTAGCTAATCTTATGCTCTTGACTCACCACATGGTTGATTTGCCCCAAGGACGCTTTCAAACTTTTTTTTTTTAAAGCCCAAAATCACAACAGTCGTCGATTTTTTTTTTCTTTAAAATTCCTATGAGAGCTTATAATTGAAGTCTGTAAGGAGTGGGTAGTCACTTTTGATCTCCATTAGATGTCATGGTACTTCAGGTACGTGTACAAATACTGTTAATTTTAGTAATAAAGTTTGTATTGTGTTCAGAGTGCCCTCATGTGACGAGTGGATCTTGTTAAGTCAAGTGCTTTGCGAAGCCATTCTACACGTGTCACGGCTGAAGAGCAGTTGTTTTGGTGGTTGTAACCCACATAAGGCTGTAAGTTTACTTTTCTTTTAATATATTCGCTTAAACATGTACTCACGTTTGCATACTGATGTTACCCTAATTTGTGAGTGTAGAAGAAAGTTTATAAAAACGTTAGCATATAGCATTTAAGCTAGCGGACATTTCTCATGCTAGCTAGCCACCTTTTTGTACATTTTTGTTTAATTCATATGCACAATTTACATGTCTAGTGCTCTCTCTGTTGTTTATGTAAATATTGGGATATATGCAAAAGAGCTACAAATGGCAATTTAGCTAAGTGCCATAGTGTTCTAGCTTTACAATGAACAGCATTTGTAACCCACCTAACCCACTTCAAATGCTAACCATTCGTCTGCTAACTCTGTAGCTGGTGCAGTCACATCTAACAAGGGCACAACATTAGAAAAGTGCATTTTCCAGACGACTGTAGAGCTAGTATTGACCTAACTGTATTGTGACTTTCACTTACATTTTGGAGTCTAATTTTTAGCCATGACTGATGTCAACTATTAGGCTACACAGCAATATGTAGCGGTCTCAAGTTTAATTTCAACCTGGTCTTGTAGTTTTACATACATTTTATAATTATGCAGTGGTCACCAGATATTTTTTTTCATTCAAGTGATCACATGTATTTGGGTTTGTGGTTGTAGATCGCCATTATGTAGATGTATTAGTTGCATTTTTTTCATTGTAAAACACAAAATTGATGTAAAACAATTTAGAAATATAAACAGGTCCATTGATTTTCTTTTCAAAACTACAGAACTGATAGCTCTGCCTTATTGCTGTAAAATGTAACAGTAACAAGCTGCAGATTTTAAATTACAAATGTGTCATTGGTGGCTACGAGATAATTTTGAACCTTATATGTTTTACATGGGAATCTGAATTTTTAAGTTATCACAAGTAGACAAGTGGGTGGGGATAAGTGGTAGGTAAAAACAAGGATTTTCTGAGCACTATAACATCAGCTGCAGGACAATAGAAGATTACTCAAAAATGCTGGAATCAGTCCAAATACAACATTGAGCAAACTAACGAAGAGACAACACTGTTAAAACACAATTAAAACTCAGAAAAGTTTATATTACATAACAGGTCTCTTTTTTTTTTTTACTAGGAAATGCATTATTTATAAAGTTGTTTATGGGACACTATTGATGGCTCTCCACACAAGAGCCTCTTACAACGCCACAGCCTGGGTCAGAGGTCTGGAGAGTCCTGGACCACCACACCATCCTCTCTGCTCCTCGGGCTGTGTGTGGTTCCTCTGTGATACTGAGCGGCCGCAGACACTCTGGCACAGGCTGCGGGTCAGAAGCCGGTGCCCAGGCCCTGTGTCCTCTGGCCTGTGGGTGATGGGCCAGGCCTGGGGTCTCTGCCAGGACGGGGGGAGTGCTCTGCTCCATGCCAGGGCGCGGACACTGCCACACGGACAAGGTCACAAGTCTGATTCTGCTTGGGGAAATGAACTTTTTCATGTAACCATTTTTTTTTATAAACCTGGCCAATATCAAAGCTGGAACTGGCTTACCTGGTTTCTATAGAATTAACTAAAACACTTAATTTTGCTTCTACAATTGTCACACTTCTTCTTCTTTTTGTTTTGTTAAATTATTGTAACTTGAATAATCACTATTATCGATTAACCTGACAATGTTGACATCCCTAGTTCAAAGTTACATTGCTGTTGTTTTTCCTCGTCAGACCCTGGCCTCTCTGCTCCACACACTGGCCCTGCCTCCACCTGCTCCACCTCTGACCTGCTCTGTGACTCTTTGGCTGCTCTGCCACACAAACGCTGGAAAACATTCAGACACATGGCCAAACAAAGGCAGATCAGAGCCATGTCCTTCGATGACACTTGGACACGCGGACAACAGCAGATTTTCATCACTCACCAAGAAGAATCAAGATCAAGGTTGAGGTAGCTGTTCTTTGTATTCATGGTTATTTTGTAAGACATTAACACAGATGCCTTTTGTGGATAGTACATACATGTATTGAGAATGAACCTAACTTTGATGACCTTCACCTGAGAGTCAAGTCATTCCATTATGCTGTATTTAATCTTGTTGATATAAAACAAATGTAAACTTCTGCTAGGGTACTCCGGCTTCTTCCTTCCTCCAAAAACTTGTATGTGAATTATCATTCACATTTGCATTTGCAGAATTCACCCGAGTGAATCAGAATTAGGTTTATTGTCATGTATATCTCGATATATTTTGTTCATATCCAAATATACGATATATATATATATATCTCTATCTTTAAAATTACATTTTTAAGTGATATATTTTTTCTAAACCTTTAGTCTGCTAATTAGAAAGTAGAAATGTCCATTTTCATTGAATACATTCATTTTGGTCGTGCTTTTTGTTGAGTAAAACTAAATTCTATGCATAGCACAAGTTAAGAATTTGACTATTACAACAATATTGATTGATTGAATTGATGCTCTCCTCACTTAACCAACTGTAACTCTAACTAACTGCTTTTCATCAGTTTTAGGAGCTCTTTATTACCAGTGATACAATATCTCGATATGTACGATATGGACAAATTGATATCTTGTTCAGTACATATCTTGATATACTATATCGATATGGCGCCCAGCCCTAGTCAGTGACTAAAGCCATAAATGGTATTGTGAGGCAGGGCGCTCCCCTTTGCACACATTGCTCTCCTTGCTGTGTTTCAGTATGGTGTTTGCCGGTTTGGCGCTGCCATGATCTTTTTGTGTGACTGGTGAAGACTGTCAGATGTCCCAGGTTGTTCTCAGACGTGACTGGACCAGGCAGACCCGAAGCTCTTATGGTGGCTCTGAGGAACTATCTAAACTTAATCGTTACATAATCATATAATAGGACTCCTCAATGTTAAAAAAAATCTCTCTTTTTATTGTGATTGTTATTTTCCAGTTCTACCAGCAGCTTTTTGTTCCTTGAATTACTTTACAGTTAAAGTGAATTTATTTAGCCCTCGGTTACCACAAATATATTCACTTTTTGCTCCCAATTTTAAGTAAGAATAGAAACTATACCTGATAACTTTGTTTTTCTCGAGCCGCTGAAGTGAGGCCAGGAGAAGATGAGGCCAAGTGGGCAGGGGAACGAGGAAACAGTAGCTGGCAGCACAAAGAATAACGTTTTTTCTTCTCTTCATGTCCATTAATTTCTGAGCTGCAGCCGCATATACGTCCTCATCAATTATTCATGAAGCAATGGAACGAGCGGTAGAGAAAGACAGAGAGACTGAAGGAGGTAGAGAGGCAAAGGCCAGAGGAGTTCCAATCAGGCAAGTTTTAAGTGACACAGTGACAGAGCCCGGTGTAGCGCTGGAGAGCTAACAGATCCAAGATGGCTGCCTCTAATGACCAGTTGCACGCACCGGAGAGCAGAGTTCGTAGAGATACAGGCATCACAAAGAGGCCTAAAGTCATAGATGTACAGCTCAGGAAGATGTGCAAGAGAGACAAAGCGGAGCTGAGAAAGTAAAAGTAATTACCGCTGTGAACATGTCTTTTTGGGTTTCAATCATTACAATTCAAGATAATCTATAAAATACATATATTTTAAGTGACATCTTTGCACCAGTTTACAGTATGACAATCTAGATTTTTGTACTTACAAAAGCAAAGGTGGCATATGCTTGAACTGCCTTATCAAACCTCACGCACGCCTGATCACTCATCTGTTTCTTATTTTGTTATTTGCAACCAAAGAAGCACATCTCATAACTGTGAAACTTTCCCCCCATTTGAAGATTTCCAATCGCCACTGTGGAGTACAGCTGGGCAATTTTGGGGAACAAATTAATCATGATTTTTTTTTTCTATTGTTGATTGATTTCTATTTTTGAATTGATTTTGAATTAAAACCAATTGGTACATTTCTGGAACATGAAGATGATGTAGGTTAAAGATGTTTGGGATTCAGTCAGACCAGACATGAGTGTGGTAGTGCTTTGTGCCAGAATTATTTGATTCTCAGTCGTGATGCAGATTAATACAAACATTTATTTGTATTGCAACTTGACAAGCAGAAAATCCAGTTGATTTACTTGAATAGTAAAATATTGCAGAGTTCCAGGGTCAGAGTCGGGTCCAGCAGCAGCAGCAGTTTGAGGTCAGGAGGCGGCAGGTGGAGGAGCTGGAGCAGAGAACACGTGGAGGTGGTCAGTACAATGCAAAAATACAGGGATTTGAAATAGAATGTCTGAAAATCTGGTAGAAACAGAGAAGTTTTATTTTTTTAGTTTGTAGTTTTCATTGTTTTATGTTGGGTCATATCCCAGATCACAACCATTGAGATTTTGATTTTAATATTTATATTTCTACTTAAATAATACATATAAACATTGTGAATTTTGTTCACTGACATTAGCAAAAAAACTTATTTCACTTAGTTTATGTTGTTTAGCATTGGCACATTACACTTCGTGGCTTTACAAGGGCATGCATCAAGCAGTGTTTTCCATTCATAGAGGAGATTAAGGCGGCCCCCCATAGTCTAAATCATTTGACTGATGGGGATATAATATTACTTGAAGATGGCAGCATTGCAATAAACATAGGTAAGGAGTTATATTTAATATATAAGCAATGTTTTTGATCAGTAGAAGCAGAAAGTGACTTGTATGCAACAAAAATTGCGTGAAATAACATATATTTGAACATGTTCCACTTGTACCACCGCGATCTCTACATAAACTTGTGGGAAACACTGCATCAAGCAAAGATCCTTTATTATTGTAAGCACAAAAACTACTGACACAAATGAAAGTCATTGGCTATAAAGTAATTTGTGCATAGATAAATAGAATATATAATCATGAAAGATGTCTGGCATGAACACATTTGAATAAAAGACTTACACGTGTATCTGCTGGACATGGTTGGAACGATGCTTATTTGTATAGTATGATACTATATAAATGTTTCTTATTGTTAAATCAGATTTCTTCTCCTTTTGAATCAATCAGCAAGTCTGAACAATAATGATAGAGAAAACCACTTTACAGTTTATTTCCATTAGAAATGTGAAAGCCACTACAGTTTTATCAGAAATAAGGTGTCAATAAAGGTTTTAATCTGTATCAAACAAATAAGAGATGTTTATTATCTGACAATATGAACATTCCTAAACTAAGATGTCATTAGTAAGTATTGTGAGACATAATAATAAGACAAAAAAATGCATTTAATATATATCGCTCAAAAACACTCAAAGACGCTTCACATCTTGCATTATTCATTCACTCCACACTCAGCGATGGTAAGTTACTATTGTAGCCACAGCTGCCCTGGGGCAGACTGATAGAAGCAAGGCTGCCATTTTGTGCTATCGGTACTCCAACCACCACCAACTATTCACACACACTTCAGCTGCATATTAGGAAATGTCTGTGGAGTCTCTTGCTTAAGGACACAAGTTTCTTCTCCAGTCGTTCTACCGTGGCAAATGAGATTCCAGTGGTCTCTCATCCAAGTACTGCCCAAGCCCAACCTGCTTAGCTTTGGAGTTCTGACAGGATCAGACACTGACAAGCCGGTTTATAATGATAGAATACAATGCTCAAAATTGAGGAAACCGATGAACTGAAAACAAAACAAAAAACTATTTATTGTCCCAGCCCTAATATCTGCTGTTGTGAAGGTTTCATTGGCAGAAATCTTTTCAAAAGTCCACCTCCATCACCAAAGGAAAGTGCACAACATTAGTTTTAAGCCAATGAGCAAGACTGAATATGAGACTTTTGCACATTTATCCAAGAGGTGTGGGTTAAGGGTCAGCACAACACAGACAATACACTTTCATGGGCATAAGCAGGTGATGGACTCTCCACTAAAGAAAAGTTAAAGGTCCACTTTTAAATGTATTCACCAAAGCAAGACTGTCCTCCTTTCATTATAATCTCATGCACATTCTTTCTATTCTTCCCCCACATGCCTAAAACATCACAGCCTTTTCTTAGATACACATTTAAATCCCTAATCTTCAATATTAACACTACACGTGAATTATAAATCCTTGCATTGTTTTATTCTCAGTAGAAGCCTGTCTCAAGCTGTAAGTCGTTTTTTGCATTTCACACGGCTAATATCAACTCCGTTTCTTTGCTTCTTTGGTGACATAAACACATCAGTGACGCTTATTGTCCCTGGTGCCACTTTGAAAACCCGATCACTGCTCGGAGATTAGCGAACAAAACACTAAACAAGCCATCGTAGAATTGGGAGATAATAGTGAATTTTTGAGCAGGGATGTATAGCAGTAAGCACTTTGCCGAAAATACTCCCCCCGTTTCCCTCCTCGCGCCTCCTCTCTTGGGGGTCCGGCGGGAGAAAATGTGCCTTAGAAATGGAAATGCCCCGAACTCCACGCCTTGCTATTGACTTTGAGCACATTTACCGCGGAGAATCCAGACTGTTCAATTCTATTTCAACTGCCGAAGGTCCCCACAGACAAACGCACGGGCCGTAGATGGTTGAATTCTCTCTTGGTATCGACTCTAGCGGATTTTAACCCTTCTCTCTTGGAACAAAGGCTCCCGGGGTGGGTTGCGGTTGTGGTTGGAGATGTGGTTTGAATAATACAGCGGGAATACAGATCGCGGTAGTGCTGGCGTCACCAAAAATCAGCATTAGAGGGGCAAAAAGTGTCCCAAAGTGCTACAAAAGGCAGTTTGTACATTTCTGTGTAGTTGTGAGAGAGATGACAAAGCACATAATAATGCTTAGGATGGTTAGAAAGGGGAGTTATGTAGGTTTGACAAACAGAGCTCCAGTATATCATTGCCACTGCACAAAGCAACCTGTTCTGTCCCGCTTGATGGGTCCGAAGTGAACAGCGAAGGATTTTGGAGTAGGGTCTCCCACAGCTCACTTTGATCCCTTTTAAGCATGATGATTGGACAAGAGAAAACCAGACCAAAATGAACAGAAAGAGACAGGCAACGCTCCTACCCAATGCTGCCTTGATCCTGTAACTGCTGTATCTTCAGCGATGGAAACTTTATTTGTTGAGCCGATATACTTAGCAAGGCAAAACCATGGAAGTATAATTAGTACTGGAAGTTCAAGATGGCGGCCCTTTGTTTTCAATGACTTGTGCTCAGTGGCGCACTGACGCCGAAAAAGATTTTTCTTTCCTGAACATGGGCTAGCTAGCGCCTCCACTACCGTGACATCAGAAAAGTGATAGCGTGATCTAGGGCTGGGTATTGCCAAGAGCTTTCCGATACGATACGCATCCCGATACAGGGGTCACGATACAATACGTATCCCGATACATGTATATCCAATACATATCAAAATATTTTACTGACCAAAATGACAAAATGCATAAAAACTATTAAAAAAATATTGTATATACCTGTATAAATGTTTAAACATGGTTTTGAGTATAGCCCTCCTTAAAACAAATGCTAAAAATGTAACTTTGATTATGTAGAATAACAAAATGTGCAGTAGAATTGTATTTTCACACTTCTTTTAATACAAGGACAAGTGTTCTATGAATAAGTCACTTTTCAGCTCAAGTTTCAGCCTTAAAACAGCAGTACAGGATCATGAATATAAAATTATAATAAGTTAAAGCATCCCGATACGTATCCCGATACACCTCCTTGTTACGATACGCGTATTGCCAAAAAGCTTGTCACGATATATCCCGATACGATACATCGAGTACAGCCCTAGCGTGATCAGTTCTGACCAATCAGAGCGATAGTGGCCTGAGCGAGGAGAGAGCAGGGAGCAGGGGAGAAGCGGAGATAGCGCGGGCAGAACGTTAAGCTAGGCTAAACACTAAGCTTTTGGGGCATTGAAAAACAGGAAGTTGTGAAACTAGAAAGAAATACCTTTAAAATGAGATATTTGTTAAAGCTGTTTGAAGTCCCGAAAAATGCATTGATGGAGAAATTTGTGTTGGGCCCAACCACTGCAGTTCAGTGGAGCAGCCACTGTCTCTACTTGCACAGGTAAGGAGGGGGCGGAGTCCAATCCAGCTCTAATAATACATCCATGGGCAAAACTAGCGCGTGTTAGCATTACCTATTTCTTGTTTATCAAGGAAAAACACAATGTAATCAATGCATCCAACATAATCCAAACTCAGTGCATTACATAAAACGAAAAATCACAGATTTTAAATGACTATTTTGTGTTGTTGGAAAGTGGTTACATGATTATGAAACCCTCAAGTTTCACTTAGAATATTAATTTTTGAGTAATCATAAGTAAATACAGACAAGTGGGCGGGGATAGGTGCAGTATAAAATTTCAAACTCGATTGGATACTTGAAAAAAAAAAAAACCTCGATACCGATTTCGATACCACGATGCCAACTTTAAATATTTCTTTTCTTATGATAGATATTTTTACTTTTTTAACCCGTAAAAAATAAACCCTATTATTATTATTATTGTTTTATTTATGTTTTTCTTTTGTTTGATAAAAATAGTATTTTAATATATTATTTGTTTATTACTAACTTGATTCATGAACTTCACATTAAGACTGTGCTTTGTTCTATTATCAGACCACATTTGCTGTATATGTAGTATATAGGTTATATATACAGTATGATAGTTTTCATCAATTTCCCATCTGGAGCACAATGAGAGTAGTACATACGTTTTTTTTATACTTTTTGTCGACGGAACATTGCAGGTGAGACGCAAGGCAGCTTAATTATACAGTAACGAAATCCAAGGCGAGAGTGGCAGTGGCAGCTATTTAGAAAACTATCGATAGCTATGCATCAACGAAAAAGACTACTCGTTGTGATAAAGTCACTAGCTTAGCCTATACGAAGCGTGTGGGTATACAGAATGTGGGAAAGCCATTTAAATTATCTCGTAATTACGAGAAAACTATCTCGTAATTACGAGAACTTATTCTCGTAATTACGAGATCTTATCTCGTAATTACGAGATATTTTTTTTTTTTTTCGTAAGAACTATGGAGCGCCGTAGGTGAGCTCTCCAGCATCAGCTGCAGGACAACGTAAGATTACATGAATCAATTCAATTCCAATTTTGGGTAATCTAATGATGAGAGAACATGGCTGTAACATGGTTAAAAACCCAGAAAATAGATTTTACATAATAGGTCTCCTTGGCAGATGACATATAAGGCTTTGCAGAAGGGTGAAATAAAGCCAAACTGATATATATGGTTCTTGTTTAAATCATTCTGACCCTCGTCTTGACCCTTAAGCCACAAACATGAGATTATTACCTACCTCTCTCTACCTCTCTCTGTTTAATGGCTTTTTTGTTTACTCGCTTTGCCAATAGATCTTTATGGACGTCTCTTTTCTATTCCAAGCTCACATGGTTAATTTCTATCTCCAGTCCCATGGCAGGCTGATGTCAAACTATCTACACCCTTTCTCTCTCTCCTCTCATGTCCTCACTGGAGCGTTCCCCTCGTCTCGTCCGCTCCATCGGCCTGTGTGCGTTTGTGTGTGTATGTGCAGACCATAGATCCTCATTAAAAGACTCAGATCTGCGCCGCGTGACACTTTAGGCCATCACGCGTCCTGGCTCCATCCTTCCTCTGCTGACCGCTCCCTCCACACAAGACCACATTTCACAAAAACGCCACATTTCACCCCACACGAGGCCACGGTTCACCAAAACGCTCTTATGTTCCAGTCGTTTTCCTCACTCTGATTCCCACGTCTGAGTCAGTCCAGAATTTGATCAAATTTAATCTGCAGCATGTCTCTCACAACAGCATGTTCGTCTTAAGTTATAAATGGGATTAGGGCTGGCTGATATGGCAAAAAAATTATATCACGGTTTTCTTGAAGCCAGCTCACAATTTTGATTTTGTCAGAGTTTTTGTAGTCTTTTTTTCGTATTGCATTTAAGGTAAATAAAATCATCTGCTTTTCCAGAAAGTTCCTACTTCAGTGCGACTGGCTCGATCCAGCTGTCACTCACCCAGAGCAGGACAAAGGCTAACAAACAATTGACCCCACCTCAGCCTTTCAGTAATATGTTTTATATAAAAAAAAGTGTTATGAAAGACTGCTTGGTCATGCTTGCTTCCATAGAACAACATTTCCATGGACGCAAGCAGGAGGAGATCCTCTTCTACACCAGTGGTTCCCAACCCTTGTAGGACAACTTAATTGCACTAATGACATATAAAAGTTGTACCAATTTGCAAGAACATTCAAAACTGGGTACATTGTATTTGTTATTAGTTTGTTTGCATTGTGTGACTGAATGTCTCTCAAACATATAGTTTTCAGTTAAAAATCGATCAAATACGAAGTACAAAATGAGAAATTGTATATTGACAACATCTTGTAACCTACAGATTTTGCGTTTGACTGGTAAATAACAACTATACTGTATATTCTGATAATAAGAAGTGATGCATCGATCCAGCTTTTTCAAATTTCTAATACCGATTTCAATAACTTTGCTTTAAGTATCTTCCAAATTCCAATATTGACTGATAATGGATAAACATCAGAGAGGACATAATATTTTTAACATCCAAATAAAAAAAAACATTAAATTTAAGCCTGGTTTTTTTGGGTTTTTTGGGCTAAAATGTATAAGATGGAAATTATCTTATATGATTGGTAAACAGCTAAAGCTGACATTTTTACTATTTCTGGCTGTTCTGGATGAAATTATAATCACGCCATAGCAGGATTGGCTGAAACGGGTTAAATGACTTATTTCTACTCAACTTTTTAAAGCCAACACAGCAGACCAAAGTGCTGCTCCGATTCAACGCATTATAAGAAGACAAAACACATGACAAACATACAATATTACTGTTAAGGTTGCAGTAAAATAGTCATCCCGCAAACTAGTTAAAGACAAGGAAAATAAATGATAAATAAATTGGAGAATGACACCCTCTTCTCCCACATCTGCTCTCATACAAGTAAATATTGTGCTGCTGGTGGAGTAAACAGGATTATCTTGAACCTAAACTTGGGAGGACTTATCAGAAGGGCCCAGAGTGGTCAGCTGATAAGGGTTTTTCTCCTTCTCCTCGCTCCTCGGCCCGGCTCAGACTCTTGTTAGTGTTGGGTCAATGAACTGCCGGACAGATTTCTAAATGGCCACTCAAAACAGATCAGGCTTTATGTGTGTGTGGGCTTGTCTCTGGACTTCTTCACTCACTGTTTACAGCAAAAGTCCTTCACTTACCGTCACAGAGATAAAAGAGGGTTGTTATAGTTAAGATAATGTGATGTATGTTGAATTAGTGGACAAAATGCTGCTGCTTCATCACTCTTTGTGCTCAGAATCAGTTGACTTTGACTGGGCAATATTGTGATTAAAATTAAATTGTGAGCTCATTTCTCTGACAGTCTGCTCTTATGGCCATATTGTGATTTCTAGGGCAGTAATTCTTTAGTTGTTTAGTCGATTAATCGGTCGATGGAGTCTTGGTTGACCAAAATTGTATTAGTCGACCAATTATTGTATTTAGATTAAAATGAATTTGTATTCAACAGTAACAGAATCATTGGTCTGAGCAGCATTTTTTGTATAAACACACTGTTTCTTCTTCATTTTCTGCATAAACTATAGTGTTTGCATGAACTACATAATATTATTAGTCTTTTTGAGTAAAGTTTCTTGCAGAGTTGTCACAATACTAAAATTTCCAACCTGATTTTGATACTAAAGAATAAACTTGATTCTTGATACCACAATGAGAATTAGAATGTTCTTTCAAGAAAGTCAGATTTGTTTATCCTGGACTGACATTTTCAACACAAAATCCAAGTTTATGATCAAACATTTAGTTCAAATTTTTGTCCTGTTAATGTTATCAATATTTGTTCAAATGAGTATCTAATTTCGACACCAGTTTTAGCATTGACTTACAAAATTTTTGACAACTCTTCTTTTAGCTTCAGAGCCTTTGCCACGCCCCGTTTTAGTCGATTAATCAGACGATGGGACATGTTTTTAGTCGACCAAGAATTTCTTTGGTCAACTACAACCCTAGTGATTTCCCATTTTTCTATTTGATGCATCAGTCTTTTTTTTCTTACCTTCTTCTTTTATGGATCAACCTCAGTTGCAAAGTCTACTTTTTTTTTGGAAAGTTGCTTCTGAATTTGATTTGTTGTGGATCGTTTTTCAGGTCATAGAACAGGGCTATTCAACTAATTTATCCAGAGGGCCAGATTTTTAGAGATCCATAACCTCTGGGCCAGGCAGTTCCACAGAACGTGACCAATGTTGCTAAAATTTAGCGTCATCTGTTAGTCACTACAGCTATTTCCTCTGTTTAATATGAATTACTTGACAAAATGTTCAAACCAGCACTGAGCCAGAATTAAAAAAAAAAACCAGTACTTACCTAGTTTGAACTAGGGCTGGGCCATTAATAAAACAATCGAGAGATCGAGATCAAATCAAACCGAACTGTCAATATTTGGTGGTGGGTTTTGAATGGAAAAATCAAAAAACTTTTTTTTTTGTCAGTGAAAATGTGTGGCTTGTAGCAAAGTCAAACTTTGAGACATAATATTGATATTTATAGTTAAAAAAAATCTAAAAAATGGAACATAATAAAAGTTTTTGTTTTGTTTATGTTCATTAGTGGCATTTTTTTAAAGGTTAAACAAAAATGAATCGAAAATCAAGATCGATCAATTTGAGAAAAAAATTGTGATTATATTTGTTTCCCAGAACGCCCAGCTTTAGTTTGAACCAAGAGTAACCATCATTTGCCCAAAACCAGGTCTGGTCTAAAGCAGAATTACACCAAAACTAAAATGGGACTAACTCATCTAAGATACACCCAATATTAACTCTGCAAACAAGAAATATATATTTAATTAGTTGCAATATTTGAAAGACAGGTTGAGGGCCGGATCAGATCTTCGGAGGGCCAAAACATGTTTTCAGAGACATACATCACAACTCACTGTTCACTAACCTGACAATCCAAATATTGATTCATTTTAGACTGACATAGTGAAATCCTTGTAAAAATGAATTGAGCATTTCCAGTTCAATTCATTTTTACAAGGATTTCACTATGTCAGACTAAAATGAATCATTATTACAAAAGTTGGCTATTTAGGGCTACTCGGGACCAAAAAGGTTGGGAACCAATGCTTCAACACATTTGAAGAGTTAGTTTAGTTTAATGGCCTTATGTTTTGGTAGGTCTTGGGTGTTTAAATGTGCACAAAACTATTATTAATTAACATTAATGGCATTAACTTTTCAGAAAAAAAAACTTTATCAAGAAACATACAGTATGTCTGGTGTAAGTTTGTCTGGACCTCTCTTTTGCTGGTCGGGCCACTCTGCTCTGACTCCAGCAGTGTTAAGCAGACTTCATTACATGTATGAGCAGCACAGGCCTCAGGAGGGTCTCATGGGACGTCCCGGTGGGGTCAAGACACGGAAACACACCAGGGACCAAGAGAGGGGGAGTGCAGGGAGGAAAAAACAGGACAATGTGTGAATGTACAGGGTGTTGGGATTCCTGCTTCCACAAACTGCTTCAGTCCAGTCAAGACAACAAGGTCGGATCTTGTGTGAATTATGTGGTTCCCAACATTAAAATAATGAACAGAATCAGAGGCCGTGCAGGGGGCACTGGGAAATACGGCTGCACTATGATTGAGAATATGATATATGTGATATGATTGTGACATGACTGTTACTTACTTCAATACTGGGATGCTAGAGCTAACATAGAGCAAAAATAACTAACGTCTCTTTAAAGCTACACATCAAGTGTTTTTATTGGACTGTTTACGTATGTCATAATAATATTGCTTTTATTTAAAAAAGTTGATTTAGTAAGATTAGTGGTAAAAGGAATTGTGATCTTTTAGACCAAGTTTGTCAATCTGATTTTAACCAAGAACCAGATTGAAAATGACTTTTGGATGAGAGTCGAAACGTCTTGATCTTCGGAAACACTGTTCAGATGACAACTTTGAAGACTTCTACTATAGATCTCTCCTGGATGAATGAGGGATTACACCGTCTTTAACCAAGAGCCACATTGGCATCATAATTGTCCAAAAAGGGTCTGTACTTACAGCTCTTCGACTCTTATGTTTGCATAATTATCGACTTAATAATACTTCATATACATCTGAATTAAAGAGAGACCGATATATCGATTGGCCGATATTTTGGGGCTGATACTGTATATAGATTTCCTTGTGGATGGGCCTCAATTTTTGCAGATATGTGATCAAGCAGTTGTTTGGGCTTTTCCTCTGCGGGAAAGCCACACTCAGTGATCAGCTAGTTGGTTTGGAGAGAATCGATAAGACTTCTTTTATCTCTCTCCTTTCCCAAGTCTGCAGTTTGTACCATAACATGTCTTTAAGTTTATTCTTGTTCTATGACTTTGGTGCAGCAGCAATAAGTGCTTGTTTGTTTGTCAATATGAACATTACATTGTGTGACCGAGACGCACATGTACTTAACCTTCCGGTACCCCCTTAACTTTGCACCTTAGTAGAACTTGAGTGAGCATTTTATGCACAGCAGCAAAAATGGCTGTAAAATCGTCGGTGTAACACCGATTTGAAAAAATTTTAGTGTTACACATTCAGCAACTCCTTCTCTTCGAAACCATGCCAAACTTCCCAAAAAAGTTTAAAATTTAACCCCTTAAATGCCATGTTTTCCATATGAGTGCAATTTTGTACAATGGCAAAAAAGTGACAAAATGATTTTTCTGCAGAATGGTGAATGAAACTGTGATCACTTGTGGATTGTTTCATGTATTTTGTTATTTGTGATAATTTGACATCAAATTTGTTGAAAATGCATTATTATTGTTTGAGTTGTGTTATAAACTGACACCTGAGCTCTGAGGCGCACATTCTGCACACCTATTTTCAACATCCAAGAAAATTTTTATTGAACAATTTTTTCCCACAAAACCTTATATTTTCGGAAAGCTCTCGGTGAGCTCTATCTGTTGATATCAAAATTATATGCATTTTATAATATTTAACCCTTTCAGTGCCGTGTTAATTTCTCAAAGTCACTGATTCTGTTCCCAAAAAAACACTAAATTATGAGTTTTTCCAAAACTGAAAATGGAAATTTAATTATTTGTTTATTATTTGATGTATTTTGACATTTGTGAAAATTTGACACCACATTTGTAGAAAATGCATTATTATTGTTTGAGTTGTGTTCTAAACTGACACCTGAGCTCTGAGGCGCACATTCTGCACACCTATTTTCAACATCCAGGAATTTTTTTATAAAACAATATTTTCCAATAAACCCTTATATTTCCGGAAAGCTCTTGATGAGCTCTATCGATTTATACCAAAATTAAATTGATTTTATAATATTTAACCCTTTCAGTGCCATATTATTCTCTCAAAGTCACTGCTTTTGATGCCAAAAAAACACTAAATGATAGATTTTTTTCAAAATCGAAAATAGAAATTTGATAATTTTTAGATTATTTGGTGCATTCTGAAGTTTGTGAAAATTTGACACCACATTTGTAGAAAATGCATTATTATTTTTTGAGTTGTGTTATAAACTGACACCTGAGCTCTGAGGCGCACATTCTGCACACCTATTTTCAACATCCAGGACATTTTTAACAGAACAATATTTTCACACAAACCCTTATATTTTCGGAAAGCTCTAGATGAGCTCTATCGATTTATATCAAAAGTAAATTGATTTTATAATATTTAACTCTTTCAGTGCCATGTTATGTTCTCAAAGTCACTATATTTGGTGCAAAAAACCCCACAAAATTACGAGGTTTATGAGTTTTTCCAAAACTGAAAATGGAAATTTAATTTTTTTGTGGATTATTTGATGTATTTTGACATTTGTGAACATTTGACATCACATTTGTTGAAAATGCATTATTATTTTTGAGTTGTGTTATAAACTGACACCTGAGCTCTGAGGCGCACATTCTGCACACCTGTTTTCAACATCCAGGAATTTTTTAATAAAACAATATTTTCCAGTAAACCCTTATATTTCCGGAAAGCTCCAGATAAGCTCTATCTGTTTTTGCCAAAAATATATTGATTTTGTAATGTTTAACCCTATCACTGCCATGTTATGTTCTCAAAGTCACTATTTTTATACCCAAAAACCACAAAAAGAGTTTTTTCCAAAACTGAAAATGGAATATTGTTTTTTTTTGTGCATATATGTGGACTTTTTGATTTATTTTGACATTTGTGAAATTTTGACACCAAACTTTGGTAAAAATCCATTCTAATTGTTCATCTTATGTCAGAAAACGTTCCCTCCCATACTACAGCCAGCACAGACACATCAGTGCTTTAGCCGTCATTGGGTTATTATATATACTTAAAGTTTGACCCAAACCCACAGATATTCTTGAAGGCCTTTGTCAGTCCTAGCTGGAAACAGCAAATGCACATTTATTTTAATTATTTAATCCTCTCAGTACTTTCATTTTTGACTCTAAAGTCTGTTACATAGGGTTAGTTGTGTCTCATATTATCTGTCACTCACAGAATTTGGAACATTTACATTTCTCCCAGTATTGATGAGTTATTTTGTCAAGTTATATTTTTATTGTTTATTAGGCCTACATGCATATCCTGCAGCAAGAAAATAAATTTCCTTTATTGTTTGTCAGAATTGGATTTGTGACGTTTGTACAAACTAATGAGGATTGTGTCTCTGAGGCGTCTGAGGCTGAATCTGAGGTTGATCCTGAACTGAATGTTTTCCCCGTTTCACTAAAGGATAAACTTTGGACTCTATTTTCTAAAACAACTACATATTAGCTCAAAAGAAATTACAAAATATTTGATCTGGATGACTTGTACTAAAAACAGAACAGAGTTTATGTTGAGGATGGTAATTGTGGAGAAGTTGTCACACTCATATCTGTGAGACTCTCCTCAGAGGAGGAGCCTGAGCTGGTCACATGACACACCCTCCAGGGTCAGGGCTTTGACCTGTGACACTTCTGAGGAAGGATGGTGGTCTAGCAACACAAACATATCAAATAAAAACCATTATTTTGAAATTAGTCTGAAGAAAAATACAAGTTAGAGGTAATCTTCACAGAATTGTTCTAAACTTCACACACAACACACAATGTTTACAAACTCTGTCAGTTGTTTGTAAAATCTCCTTTCATTTGTAATAGTTTCAGGTCAAAGCACACACACACATGCAGCAGGTGCTCTCACAATATTCCTGAAGTAGTTTCAGCACATTTGGACCAGAGTTGTTGAATAAATCCTCTGAAATCCAAGAACAAAAAAATCCCTCTTCACACACATGATCATACATGTGCATGTGCCACACACATGTACATGTATGTGCTCTTATGCACACTCGTCCACGCACATGCATGCTCACGTGCACGCTCACATACGCTCACACACACATGTGCATGTCCACACACACATACAGACTCTCAATGTGCCTCTCAGAGTTACACAGACCCACCCAGACAGGTAAAAGTAAACAGTGTCATTTTGTGGAAAAAACATGAATATTAGGCCCCTCCCCCAAATTTGAATACATGAGGTCATATGTTAAAAAACATATTTGCGTGAAAATTTGAAGCATCTACTTTCAAACAAACCCAAAAAGTCCGAAATCGGACTAAGTATGTGTTGGGGCGGCCAAATGAAAAGTGGTCGTTTGTATGGGAGTCTATGTGCGTTTTCTGCGCTTTTCGGAAACAGGTGCTAGTCTAGTTCATTTCTCTGTTTACACTGGGCTGATTTGGGCCAAATTTTGAGAGAGCAAAGGAAACACATACAGGAACAACTTTTGAATTGACACCTTATTTAAATTATCACCAATAAAAAAAATATTCTAGAGCGAAGCGTCAAAAGCGCAGAATTTACGCTCTCGGATACCGGAAGGTTAAGTGAATAATCGTTTAGCTTGAAGGTTTTTTTTTGGTTATACTTTTTTTTTTTTTTTTTTGGTTATTTTAAAACTAAATGAAGAAAATCGGCCTCAGAAATCGGCCTTGAAAATCTGCCATTGATATTGGTATTGGCTGACAAAATTTTGAAGCATCGGCCAAAGAAAAGCCCTTATGGGTTACTATTACTATTTTAAAGGTCCACCAAAAAAAAAAAAAATTATTAAACATCTACATTACTCCTGATGCTAATGTAAAACCAAACGGGCTGCATAAAATGATGTGGAGGACCGCATCCAATAAATGTCAATTTTAATTTGTAATTGCGACGTATCTCCTCAGTCCTCACTCACCACTCAGTGACAGTGTCATGTCAGCAGTCATATCAGGGAATTTCAGCTGCAATGTATGATCAAATACTTGTGATTAATTGGATAATACAGTCTTTTTCATGAGGACTGGAGTTTGCATGTTCTCCCCGTGTTACCATATGTTCTCTCCGATTTTTCCAGTTTCCTCAAACCTCTAAAAACATGCATGTATAAGTCAATTACTTTAAATTCCTCTTGTGATTAAAGAAGAAAGTGAATGTTTGTCTGTGTCTTTCTGTATTTACTGTATTAACCCTGCGACGACTTGTCCACTGTCCAGGGTGTTTCTTCACATTTCATCTTCTATTTGCTTGACAACACATTTCCAACATCCTATTCTACAACAGAAATAATCATAGTCGACTTCTAACAGAATCGTCAGTCTCATCATCACTAATGTTCCTGTAGTACACAACATCGTATCTCATCACGCAGAGGTGACTACAGGCTCTAAACCTGTCCTTATAAATATCCCATACTTTATCTACCGTATGTGTGACCGTGTGAAAAATAAATGCTCTTCACTGTTACCGCCGCCTCACATATGCATTTGACATATACAGCTGCGCATATAGGCCGCCTGTGTGTGTGTGTGTTTGAGGCTGATTTATACATGTGGGCATCCGACTGTGTGCGCCTTGTATATAGTTTTGATTTTTCTTACACATCAACATTTAATGGCAGCAGTAGCGGTGGTGGTGGGACGGGCTGCTTGGTTGTGAGGTTGTGCGGGGAGGGGGGGCACATTTTTCTCGTTGGTTTGGGAGCACTCCAGATCTGTCACTTGGCGGGGGGCCAGCAGCAGTGTCATGGGCGAGCTATGTCTTTCTTCAGCGGATCCATCCATGTACTATTTTAATTGGGGTGTGTGTGTGCGTTTCTCTCTCTTTTTTTTTTTTTTTTTCTTCAGGCGGAGGTGAGAGAAAGGGAGGGATGGATCACCGAGGTTTGGTCTGTGCAGCGGCAGCTATGTCGTCTCATCACAAAGCCTTTGTGAGCGTCGCTGTTGGACAATGACATTCTGCAGGAAGGGAATTTCTACATGGCAACTGCTCATCAGGGTAACCTCTCATCAGCACAGTGCACAGACAAATATTTAAGGCAAGGCACTGGAGGTAAAACATACATCCCCACACCACACAATTATTTGTTTTTTGGTCTAACAACGTTTAAATTATCACCTGGAAACAGCAAAACAGTTCAGGCTGCACCTAAAATGTGTCTTCTTTGGACATATGGGGACTTTCTTACATTTGCAATATAAAGATCATCTCTGGAATAGCTCAAGCACATTTGAAGAGCTTGTACTCCATATATTTTGGAAAAGCAGCTGTTAATGTGTGTATATCGTGAATTATTTTGAAGATATACAAATATTCAATATTGAGAATATCGTGTAATAAAAAAAGCAATAAAAAACTTATAAGTCCTTTTGCAAGCTTTCAGTTAGGCATGGTCGATATTAAAATTTGCACTCATTATTATTGTGACCAAAATAATTGCAATTAACGATATTATCATGATAATTTACTAAACTTTAAAGTGCAGAGCTTCAAAGTTACTGAAATATTTATTAGCCCACAATATGTATGTGTTTAAACAATACCATTGTATTTTGGTCTAAGTACAATCAACAATGATTCAAAGTGAACAAATGTTTACACTGTTGAGAAAAAATCTCTAACTTTGCCTCTGAGTCATTAATAACTTTTCTTTGTTTAACTATAATACAGCTTTTACTGTGTTCACAGCTGTCAGATTTTAGATGCCCTTATTATCACGATTATGAAAAAATGCCAGGATTATTTAATTGCGGCCCTTATTGCGATTCGCGATAATATCGTATATCGTCCCATCCCTACTTTCGGTTAGACAAGGTGAGTTTTATGCACGGGAGAATTTATACAATAAGTGATTCAAATTGCTTTTACAGTATACACTGGAAAACTATAAACTTAAATGTGGTAACGGCTAAAAGTGATTGAAGTAATATTCATCTTTTATGTTGATTTGCCTAGAAACGTACATTTACTTCTCATTTCAAGCACTGAAGAAGTTTGGCTACTTTCAGGTTATTTGTGCATTATTATGCAGCAACTGTTCAAATGTTTGAAATGATAAACGTGTTCCACTGCCAGTGCCTCCTCCAGTGTTTACTGGACCAGTGAGCTACTTAGGAACACCCAGAGTTTGATTGACAGGTTAATAGGCCAATAGAAATGCAGCTTTATTTTCTATTAACTAATGTTTTACTTGACAATTTATGCATTTTTTTTGCCACAGTTTACAAATCTGTATCACTCAAGTTGGACAGCATTAACAAACATTTTTTTAAGACCTTGAAATAGTGATAGACCGATACTTGGACGATATTTGGATGATTTTTTGTAAATCTGCCATATCGGCGATCGGCCTCAGTTTTGGCGATATCTGATCAGGCAGTTGCTTGGGCTTTTCTTCTGTGGGAAAGTCGCACTCAGATCAGGTGAGTGTTATGGTTTGGAGAGAAACGATAGACTTCTTTTATCTCTCTCCATTCCTAAGTCTGTATTTTGATGTTATCATTAAAGTCTTGTTATGATTTGTGCACTTGTTTATAATTTTGTTTGTTTTCATATAACAATATGAATGTCTTTCATGACGCTATGAAAGTGATTATTTTTTTTAGCTAAAATACAATGAGCGTAATTACATTTTGTAAAAGAAACAAACTATTATTTACCACATGTAATACTATCTCAACCCAGTGATGCTTTTAATACTAAAATATGAAAATTGGCCATTGATATCTGCATCTCCTAACAAAATTTTAATATTTCGGTATTCGCATTAACCAAAGAACAACCATATCAGTCGATCTCTATCTTCAAACAACCCTTAAAATGCATATTCTACAAAATGTTTATTATATAAATGGCTTTATTTATTACCCTCTTGAAGTCGTATTAATGTTATTCATATACTCTCTTGTGAACAAGATGCCATTACTTTGACAGTTACTGACTCTTTTGCTGATCAGCCTGGTCCTGCAAAGCAACACTTTGTTGTGCAGATGTTTTACGGTGAAGTAACATGAGCAGGAGGACTGCATAGTGTCTAGTATAGTGCAGGGCAATATGGGCTAGAAAATTTATCACGGTATAAAACAGAACATTTGCGGTAACGATATAGTTGAACGATATGCCTAACTATAAAGCATCTTTATAGGAATGTCTAAGGGGTTGTGAATTTTTAGCTGTTTTTCAAGTTTGAGCCATGAAAATATCCACACCAAATGTGTTTTAAAGCCTTCATTAATAGGTTTTTTTCTTTGAAGGTTTGTCGCTTACCGTATTAATCTCTAAAAACACTGGTGAAATTAGTCACAATTTCTTTTCCATTGAATATGATATGTTGATATGATATAAATATTATTTTCCCACCCGAGTCTAGTATACTTGCCTCACAGCAAGAAGGTTGTGGGTGCGACTCCCAGGCCCGGGTGTTTCGGTGAGGAGTTTGTATGTAATAATTTGAAAAACTTCAGAACTAGAAAGTCAATGTAAGTCCCCCCAAAAAATATGGAAACACAACATTAGTGCACGTGCAGACTAGGCGTGCACGTGTGAGAAGAACGGAAACGTGCACGTGTGAGAAGAAGCGTGCACGTGTGAGAAGAGGCGTGCACGAGGCTGTTGATGCTGGATGTACAGGCCTGCAGGGCAAACGCTCCGGGCTGCTCTCGTTAAGAAGCTGTCAGTCACCAACCAAAAGCAGTCCAAATCGCAACACTGAGCCTCCCGTATACACACATACAGTATATATACACACACACATATATACACACACACACACACCACTACGCTGCTGCTGCTGAACCTGAGTGTGAGTGTGAAATGCATTCAGCCACTTGGTTATTCCCAAAACAGTGAGAAAATGCTTAAAATGAAGGCAAGGTCTAAGGTGGTGCCTTACTGCCCTCCAGTGGTCAAACAGTATAGAACAGAACATTATAGGACAGGTTATTTAACATTACAATGGAAATCAAAACATTTAACATCAACCATTCAATCTATCCATCAATCTATTAATCAAGTTAATTTACAAATGCTTTAAAATAAGAAAGTAAAGTTTTTTTGCTGTACAAGGCAAGTTACATGAATACTGAGAAAGACTTAAAACAAGTGAAGTAAAAACAAAACAGTCATCAGAAAAACACAACTCATGCATAAAAGAGCCACAGAAACATGTATTATTTGCTGAACTTTAAAAATTAGAGGACAATTACAGTCCTTTTCTACGTAGAATTCATGTTTAAATGTCCCATGTTGCACAAAACTGCAAACTTAAAATGTAAACGCATAAAATATTACATTTTGTTCTGCATCAGTTCATATGTTTTGCTTACGTACCTATTCTGACCTTTAAACATTAGTTTGTGGCATACTTCATTTATGTATTGTTATTTGATTATGTTTAGAAATTGGCTGTATTTGTTTCAAAAGCCTAGAAGAAGCGACTGACTCATTTGTTTAAATGAGAACATTTGTTTTTGATAATGTCTGGATACTGGCCTATGTTTAACTATGGTGTCTTATAAACCCATGAAGGGCTGGCCAATAATAAAAATGTATTCATCCATTCATGATCTACATCCGTTTCAGGCCATATTTCAGAATCTATGGGAGTGAATCTCTCCTTCTGAATAGATGAAAGATCTTGAGCTTTGTCCGAGAAAGTACAAGACCTCATGGAAGACTGCATATAGGCAGGGTCAAATAAATAAGTATGTCTTCGTTTAGGCCAAGTTAATAATATTATTTTTTTTACACATATTAAGCTTAGCATACTGTATCAACTGTATTTTTCTAAATCAGATTTTGCCTAACCCTTTTAGTCGAGTGCATTTCCTAGTATCTAGTAGACTAAAGACAACATTTTTATAATACAGTATGCTAATTTCAACATAAACTATTAAGGAAAATCAATGCTTTGTTGAAGTCTATGTTTGAGTAAAAAGTTATACATTTGATCTTTAATTACCTGGCAAAGTCCAGCTGAGTTTAGTATGTCTTTTTTAGGGTAGAGGAGCTGTTGTACATGTTTTTATTGGTAGGGGAAACTGGAGCATCTGGAGGAAACATAACCTATTGAAAGGGTCAGGTTTGGTATTTAGAATAACAATTGGTGGGGCTTTCATAATGTCATTTCATTACAGCAACTTAATGTGAAGCCATCCCCCACATTTCAAACAGAGCAAGCTGCTGGAAATGCATTAGGAGAGGGTTAAAGGAGGGGCTGAGAGTGAAAAAGAAACCGCGCATGTTTTGTTTAAACAGTTCAAATTCAGATTTCACCACATTAACTCACACTTGAGCTGAATGATGTGGTTTTAACATGTGTTCTAAAATTGTCACTAAATGACTCAAACATTGTGAAATCAGAAAGTACTTTGGTCTTTTCTTGTAATTTTTCTTTAGATTATGATTAAAAATACAGCCGATGATGGCATCTGATCACGT
This sequence comes from Mugilogobius chulae, assembly GCA_038363315.1. Lineage (NCBI taxonomy): Eukaryota > Metazoa > Chordata > Actinopteri > Gobiiformes > Gobiidae > Mugilogobius > Mugilogobius chulae. Next base: position 1,049,218 of record CM076412.1, read on the forward strand.
GTGAAACCAGGGGACTTTTGAGACAGAGCCATTTCCTCTTTCGTTTCCAGACTCATTCTTTTATATTGCTCAGTTATATTTTATATGCTTATATAAGCCCAAATTTACAGTTATGCCCAATTAACCTAAACATGCATGTTTTTGAGGGTGGGAGGAAAACCGGAATACTCGGAGAAAAACCCACGGTGACACGGGGAGAACAAGCAAACTTCCGTCCTGGTTTTGTTAGTTGTCATTAAATCATAACCCTTGGGGGGGTCGGGTGAATAAGCGTTGCTTCTTCCCACACCTTTTCGGATTTGTTGATTTTAAGTGAAGCTAGTTAAGATATGTAATGTATTGTATGACAATATTATTACTTTATGCATTTTAAATTTAGTAATGTGTGAAACTGTCTGAATAAAAATCTATCTATCTAGGTCCGTGTTTAATCCGTGTATCATTCGTTCATTGATTTTCAATTCAAAACAAAAACAAAAAAAGGAAAAGTTAGACCTTTTTTCCTTTTTTGTTTTGATTCATAAAACAAATTACAATAAAACGGGTTGATTTTTGTTTTTCCATTTGGTTTCAAAAATCGAAAAACAACATTGAAATACTGTCTCTGAGCATGGTTTCTTTTTTTAATTTACCTTTAATTTGTTTTGCGTGAACCGGAAGTTTGTCTCGGCCGGGTGATGTGAGCGGAGCTCAGTGCCAGAAGCCTAAAGTGGCGGAGACACGCTGCTACCTGGACTTGTGTGCAGGGGAACTCGTTTTTAAACTGAATGAAGAGAAGTGCACTGCCCCGTGTTTATACCACTGTGTATCGCCCGTTTGCATTGCGTCCTCACAACGCAGTATTAGTATAAATAGGCTACGTATAAGACCCCTGTGTGTGACAGTGGCGCACTCGGTAGAGAGTGCGCTTTCATGCAAGAGGTCTAGATCGATCCTCACCACTTGAAATTTAATATTTATGTTGTTGATTATAATTTATTTATGTCACGTGATAAAGCTTCATAGCAATTCATTTATGACAGTAGGACAGTTTCAAAGTTTACAGCAAGACAGACTAAAGCAAATACCAAAGCTCACAGACCAGAGCAAAGACCAGACAAAGACCAGAGCACAGACCAGAGCACAGACCAGAGCAAAGACCAGAGCTCACAGACCAGAGCAAAGACCAGAGCACAGACCAAGCAAAGACCAAAGCTCACAGACCACGGACCAGATCTGACAGACCAGTGAAGAGCGCCCCCAGAGGTGATCCTTGCACTGGTCTTGCTCTGGTCTGTGAGCTCTAGTCTTTGCTCTGGTCTGTGAGCTCTGGTCTTTGCTCTGGTCGCTCTGGTCTTGCTCTGGTCTGTGCTCTGGTCATAGGCTCTGGTCTGTGAGCTCTGGTCTTTGCTCTGGTCTGTGAGCTCTGGTCTTTGCTCTGGTCTGTGAGCTCTGGTCTTTGCTCTGGTCTTGACTGTGCTCTGTCATGCTCTGCTCTGTGCTCTGGTCTTTGCTCTGGTCTGTGAGCTTTGGTCTTTGCTCTGGTCTGTGAGCTCTGGTCTTTGCTCTGGTCTGTGAGCTTTGGTATTTGCTTTAGTCTGTGTGGTCTTTGCTGTAAACTTTGAAACTGCCTACTGTCATAAATGAATTGCTATGAAGCTTTATCACGTGACATAAATAAATTATAATCAACACACAAATATTAAAATTTCAAGTTCGATCTGTAGACCTCCTGCATGAAAGCGCGTCTCTCTACCGAGTGCGCCACTGTCACACACAGGGAATCATACACCGTATTTATACTAATACTGCGTTGTAAGGACGCAATGCAAACGGGCGGGGGTACAGTGGTATAAACACGTACGGGGCAGCGCACTTCTCTTCATTCAGTTTAAAACGACTTCCCCTGCACACAAGTCCAGGTAGCAGCGTGTCTCCGCCACTTTAGGCTTCTGGCACTGAGCTCCCGCTCACATCACCCGGCCGAGACAAACTTCCGGTTCACGCAAAACAAATAAAGGTAAATTAAAAAAAGAAACCACGCTTAGAGACAGTATTTCAATGTTCGTTTTTTCGATTTTGAAACCAAATGGAAAAACAAAAATCAACCCGTTTTATGTAATTTGTTTTATGAATCAAAACAAAAAAAGGAAAAAAGGTCTAACTTTTCCTTTTTTGTTTTGTTTTGAAATTGAAAATCAATTGAACGAATGATACACGGATTGGAGGTATTTTGTGTTCGTAATTTTCATTTTTTTCGTTTTGGAAAGTTGTGAAGCCAGTCGCACTTCACTTACCGTAGTTGAACGGGGTACGCTGCCAGCGCCTGCGGTCCTGAGCTCCGGAGAAAGTGCCCGGGGGATAGATCATGTCCCGTGCCATCGCAGCGCCATCCGGGCCTGAGAGTTCCAATGAAGTGCCGCGTCAGGCATCTCGCTTTGCCTGGTACAGTCAGATATCGTGTCTTGGGTGGGTGCAGAGCCAGCCCGCTGCTCCTGAGTGCCCCATTATGCCCCCGTGGACAGACGTGACCTGGGTACGTGGGGAGCCATCTCACGGCAGAACGGTCCTGGGCACAGCGGATGTCGCCCACCGTCAGCGACGAGGCAGCAGCCTGGTTCAGTTCTGGCTCTGAGGAAGAACAGGTACCTGGAACAGCCCTCACAGGCCGTGGTGAGGAGGTGGCAGCTTCACGTTGGATATTTTGCTCTGCAACGACAGCGAGAAATACCCTGAATGTACCCGCACACGTTGGTTTTGTGTGTGGGGAGACGCTCTGTGAGGTGTCGCTGTGTGTACGGTGCTAGGGACCGTCATTAAATTAGTCGTGCTTCATTGAAATGTAATGTAAGCTTTCCGTAATATTACATTTCAGTGAAGCACGAATAATTTAATGACGGTCCCTAATCACCGTACACACAGCGACACGCACCTCACAGAGCGTCTCCCCACACAAAGCTACCGTGAGCGGGCTACATGGATTTCTCGCTGTCGTTGCGGAGCAAATAATCCAACGTGAAGCTGGAATCTCCTCTGCACGGCCTGTGAGGGCTGTTCCAGGTACCCCTGTTCTTCCCTCGACTGAACCAGGCTACTGCCTCGTCGCTGACGGTGGGCGACATTCACGGTGCCCAGTGCTTTCTGCCGTGAGATGGCTCCCCACGTACAGGTCACGTCTGTCCACGGGGGCATAATGGGGCACTCAGGAGCAGCGGGCTGGCTCTGCACCAACCCCAAGACACGATATCTGACTGTACCGGGCAAAGCGAGATGCCTGACGCGGCACTTCATTGGAGCTCTCAGGCCCGGATGGCGCTGCGATGGCACGGGACATGATCTATCCCCCGGGCACTTTCTCCGGAGCTCAGGACCGCAGGCGCTGGCAGCGTACCCCGTTCAACTACGGTAAGTGAAGTGCGACTGGCTTCACAACTTTCCAAAACGAAAAAATGAAAAATTACGAACACAAAAATCTATCTATCTATCTATCTATCTATCTATCTATCTATCTATCTATCTATCTATCTATCTATCTATCTATCTATCTATCTATCTATCTATCTATCTATCTATCTATCTATCTATCTATCATAACCCTCTTTTTACTAAATATATTTTTTTTCCAAAAGTTGACTCATTATGCGTCACTAGCAGGTAAACTAAACAATATTTTGATGCACTTTTCTTAAAAGGTTTTGTAAACTTGGTCCAAAGTTTCACTTGTGTCATCCAAAATAAAAGTCTGTATTTAAAAAACAAATTATTAACCCTTTAAGCGCCAAAGTAGCAATTCTGCAATAAGCTGTTTTAGCCTCTCTCTATCCAGACTTAACCTGGCCAGCCAGATGCTTTATCTCGCGATATTTGTGAATTCACAAACACGAGATAAACCATCTGGCCTTCCTGCCGCCCGATTGGTTTGGGAGTCCGAACCAGCGGTGTTTCGGAGAGTGACGGCTGTTAGCGCCTCGGTGCTAACCCTACCCTACATTCAAAATTCCAAACACAACTCTGTACCAGTGGTTTTATAAGAAATATTAGTTTTGATTGTCCAGATGAACGTTTTAAGACTTTATATTCCAGAAATACATTTAACCTGAAAAACTCCAATACTTAAAGGGATAACACAAAATAAAATGGTCAAAGTGCAATCTATAGTTTCAACACCAGATGTCACCAACGCATTCCAGACAACCAAGTAAAAGACAGACAAATATTGAGACACAATGCATTCTAACTTTTTAAGACCTGGGCCCATTGTAGCTTTATGAAAATCCACTGTTTTTGAAAGAAATATCCAAAACGTATGACTCACAACTGCAGACACTCAACACTATTTCTTAAACATTAGCTCCATAAACACATTATATTAAACTAATTGCAGTTCTTTCAACTAAGGCAACATGTCTTTTGAGTTGAATAATGGCAGCACTTTCTGAAGCTGCTGTAAAAACTATTTCGTAACTTATTGGACACGAGGTTACTTTTTTGTTACAAGCCAAAAAATTGAACTTCAAAATGTATTAGGTTACATGTTTTCATTCACATTTCAGAAATTTACTTACTATTGTTAAATTGAGTGACTTTGCAGTTACCTTTGACAATAAAACACCAATTTCTACTTTTGTACAAGTGCCACGCTCCTAAATCTCATTGAAACTCTCCTGAATAAGACTGAAATATCTTGGCGTGAGTAATAACGGTGCAGTGAGTCATTCGGGCACTTCCTGTGTGTCTGCTCGGGGCTGGTGAACATTTGCAGTCTGCATTCATCTATAAGCTTTACGTCAGGCGCGTTATGACTGTGACAAAGCAAATCTCACTTTTTTATTACCAGAGGCTAAAGTTGATTTTTACTCAGTTATTTTAATAGTTTTTAAAGTGTATTTAGAAAGAAACTGTGGTATGTGTAGATCAATAAGTCACATTTTTGTCATTTTAAAACAACATCTCAAACGGCGTAAAATTAGAAAAAGATTCATTGACTTCTTGTGCCCCGCCTCATCAGTGTAAAATTTAACTACAACAAGATGTATATTTTAGGATTTATTTGGAAACAGCACCTCGAAGTGTCTTGTTGTGTTGACAATATGAAAGATTTTGAACATTTAGTTTCTAAGGCGGGGTTTCCTCTTACAGACAGCAACGAGAGAGAACAGAGAGAGTGAAAGAGAAGACTTCTCCAAACACACCAAATACATATTAAACTATCCAACCAGACTGATAAACGCAGTTAACAAGGTCACTCATTTGAACAAGTATTGATAAAAAATAGCCTACCGTTAGCATGAAAAATGTATAACTTAAAATCTAATCATTTTTAGAAAAATAGTTTTAGGGTTAGGGTTTGCTTAAAACAAAAATGTTTATTTAAAAAGTATTTGTAATTTCTGTTGAAATCTATTATTGAAATCTGATGTAAAAAGAGCATTTTTAATGGTCACTGTGGTATCATAATTAAAGAACAGAACAGAAATATTTACACAACAAAATGGAGTGAGCCCCCAGGCCGCTGCACCTTTCACGCGCACCACTCGTTCTTTCGAACATGAAATGCAAAGAAAACATACAAAATGACAAGTTAAAGATTAAGGTAAAAAAAATAGGCATTATCAAGAATGGAGTTTATTTCTTAGTATTAAAACTGACTTTGAAATTTAGTATCATAAAAACACTAGACTCAGGCAAAGTAGTTTTTACACCCCCTCCCCACACCAATTTACACAATTTTAATGTAATTTCCGTTAAAATGTATGCTTTTCCACAGCTCATGTATGGAACCTGTATAAGACCAGTTAACAATTTGTCACGTTTCAAGATAGGACCCAGAAACAGTCGACCTCAAATAGACAAAAGGTTTAGTTTTTACAATAATTTGCAAGCAGGTTGGGTTGAAGGGGGGGGCGGGCAGGCAGGCAGGCAAGCAGACAAGCAGAGAGGCAGGCAAGCAGAGAGGCAGGCAGGCAAGCAGAGAGGCAGGCAGGCAGGCAGAGTGGCAGGCAGGCTGGCTTACGATCGGCAGCAAGCAGGCAGGCAGGATCTGGACAGGCAAAGGCAAGTTAGAAAAAACTTTCAACAGGCACCCAGTAGAGCCAAACACTAAAAATGTTAGATGTTAGACAAACTGGCGAGGATCTGCTGTGGAGCTGCTCCTCTTAAGCTGGCTTGATTGCAGACAGGTGTGACATGGAGAGCTACTGCAGCCACCCATGTAGGAGGGAACACAGAGGAGACAGACAGCAGGAGGAGCAGCATGTGACACAATTATTCGATTACTAAATTAGTTGGCATTTCTTTAAATTATCCATTAACTTTTTGCTGCCCTAGAACAAATTAATCACAATTTTGTCCCTCATTTGGATACATTTTCAATTCTATTCTATTTAACATTTTCAAAACTTAATAAAAATGTTTCTGATTTCTGCCTCTTAAGCTTAAAAGGTGCGCTGTGCAACTTTTTTTTTCATTCATTTTTCATTCATTTTCTACCGCTTAATCCCGTTAGGGGTCGCGGGTGACTGGAGCCTATCCCAGTGACTTTGGGCCTTGGCGGGGAACACCCTGGACAGTGGCCAACTCGTCGCAGGGTTAGACAGACAACTATTCACTCTCTCAGTCGTTCACTAAGGGAAATTTACGGTGATGCCCAATTAACCTAACACGGGGAGAACATGCAAACTCCACCCAGAGAGATTGTGAGATGTTGATATGGTCCGACCCGGGAGTCGAACCCACGACCTCCTTATTGGGAAGGCAGAGCTCTAACCACTTGGATACCGTGCACCCAGCTGTGCAACTTGTTGGCCAAAAATAAACTCGAGTAAATGCATATTTTTGTCATTTAGATGCCTTTGTTACACTAAATAATTAATACATATCTGCGTTTTTACTGTGAGTGGGCTTGCATGGCCACAAAATAGTCTATTATTTGACTTGGAGGAGCTCGAACATGTCTGTTTCTGCAGAATTTTTTTTTTCATATTGTGTATTAATCTCCATACAGAAAGTCCTAAAATATAGTTTTAACTTTATAATTCTACTTAATTGTGTAAATGATTTTTCACGTCCATAAAGTTACACAGTGCACCTTTAACAAACTTCTAATCTCTGCCATGTAACACGGTGTAACAATCATAGTTGTTCTTCAAAAGTCTAAAACTCATCTTTTTGTTGACAGAGGATTAGTTGTAGAGCTCCCCATTCAAAAAGCAAACTTAAACAGTAGATGATCTGACATGACTAGATTTCAATGTCTCAATTTTTGTATAACCTCTCATATCTAATTGTATAAATCCAAGTTTTGCCTGTACTGTTGACCTGATCTCACTTTGAACTGTAACATAACCACATCACCTCTTCACCTCGTGTCTCTTTGTGCTGAACATCATAGAGTTTGTGCAGCAGCCCACACTGTACTTTGAAAGTCGCCCACCACAACCAGCACAGACTACAACTGCTGCACGCACGAAGCTCATTAACCTTTTCACTCAGCCATAGCTACTTTATATTCAACATACGGCCCAGGAGCCAGATCAGGCCCCAGAATTGATTAATTTAGGCCCATGACACATCTTCCAAACATTAGAAAATATATTTGTTTCATTTCATTGTTTAATTCTTGGTTAGTTTTAGAGTCTTGTTCTAGTTTGGTTTCCAAATGTCTTTTGAAAATACACAGAAGAACAAATGCATTAAAGCTTTACACATGGAATAGATTTTGGCACAATGACACCGGCAGAATGACAACTTGTAGCTGAGAGTAAAGTTACTTCAAAAGTACTCACTACCTAAACATGCAGGATTTTTGTGCTAAGCAAATGTGGAAAAAACAAAATGTAACTTCAGGTGTGTTTCAAATAGCATGTCCATATTGTCCAAAGTGTGGCCGTGGTGACAAAAGGAAAACTCACGGTTGTGCTAAAGCGGCTAATGCTAAGCAATGTGAGAAAGGAGACGCAGCAGAAGTCATGCGGTGCTTCTAAATAAATAAGAATATTTTATTCTAACGCATTTTGCAGAGATTTACAACTGTCTAACAAATAATAATCTTTGTGTGAAACAAGTAGGCTACAAGGCATGCCTTTATAAAAATTTTATCCAGGGCTTTTAAGGCTTTCTGCTTAAAGGACAAGAATTTACATTGTGGTGATTTTTGTTAATAACTAGAGCCATTTCCTTTCTTTATTACAGCAAAAATGGCTTAAAGCAAAATAATTTTAGCTGCCCTCCATCTGTTCAAAGTATTGAAATGGAGAAGTTGTGATGTTCCCTCAAGATAACCAATAATGAGAGTTACAACAGCTTAAGGACCGCTAAGAAAAAAATGCCTGGTATCGGTATCGGTACTCGGTATCGACAGTACAGGAAAATAAAGTATCGGATCGGAATCAGAAAAAGTGGTATCGGTGCATCGCATCCCTAGTTTCAAATGTAAAAATAACTTCACAATGTGGATCAAACTTTACCATAATACAGGCCATTTAAAAAACATGCATTTTACACAGATTTGAGCTTGAACTGCTGCTGGATACTGTCAGCAGGAGGCGGACCTTTCACCAAAAAAGTTACATAGAGCACTTTAAAATAAGGAATCATACATATGTTCTGTATTCTGTCGTGACAGTTTGATTTTAGCCATAAGTCTGCTTCTATTTTCAGCTGTGGTCTTGAGGTGCTTCTTATATAGGGGTCACTGAGGAGGAGGTGGAGACTGAACAGAAGGGGTGGAGCCAGCACACATGCTAGGTCGCCACTTCCCAAAAACATTGCTGTAAGTCTTTCAAGTTTCTCATGACTTTGTGCTGCTCTCTGTCTGTGCTTCATGTACTTCACATCATAGTCGAAGAAGTCTTCACAAATACTAGCTATACTGTCCAAGCCGGTGTGCTAACAACAGTTAGCCACAATGCTAACAACAACAGACAAACTTAGTGACCAATGGGATATTATTAGACATAGACAGGACATTGCAGAGTAATTTCCGAAGAATAGATATGTACATTAACAAGATTTCAGTGCTAGGGGGATAATTGATTTTAAGTTAAATTGTTGTAAACATGATGTATAGTGTCTTTAGATTGCTAGTTGCAACATTACAAAGGAGACAATCTTTTTTTAGTTTATTGAAGTGTCATTTACAGTATATTGTTTTGCTCTAATATCAGTTATTTTCTTTGCTGCATGTGGCTCTCAGTGTTAGTGTTTGTGGAGCTAAAGACAAAGGAACTTTTGTGAACACGATGTTCTATTCTGAGTATTGCCTGACTAAATGTGGAGGCGAGCAGAGCACTTTTGATTCTGATAATCAGGAAGTGGACCTTAAGCAAGAGCATCAACTGCAACACAACTCAAGCCACTTGAGAAATAAAAGAGAAGAGACCTGCCTGAACAGGGGCAGGAACTGAAAAGCACATCATAATAAAGAAGAGAAAATGTGTGAAACTAGTGATGCTGAACAACTTTATTCAGAGCATTCCTCTTCATTGAGCTGCCTTTTACCTAATTTATCAACTTCTCAAATTATTTATGTTAATTTGATAAGGTAAAAGACAAGTAATGTATGTTCCATGAGCTCAGAGAATTATCCAGGGTCTGTAGTTGGGTTCAGAAATAGACTGCAGTGCTACACAATACGAAAGCCAGACATAATCAGTTCCAAAAAGCTCACAGTGATTACTAATATGTTACTTGTGATTAAAAAAACTATTGAAGTTATTCATAGTTTTACATTTTTATATTTGTAAAACTATGCAACCAATCTCTGTCCCTCACAAAAGTGGTCACAAAGCCATTTCTAATCCATTGGTTCCCAACCAGTGGGAACGGGGACCGGTAGATTTAAAAATGTTTGTAAGAATTTTGAATCATTTTGAATATTTGAGTATATTTAGCATATATTTGCAACAAGAAAATGCTGAGTTAATAATTGACAATATACCACTAAGAAACCCAGTTATTTACCTCAAACCCGCTCTTGGAGTTTAAGACAAAGATAAGGGAGTACTTGGGACAGAACATTTTTGAAACTACTCTTCTCATGTTTAGCTTTAGAATGAAGCATCATGAATCTTACTGTTGTCATCTTGAAGTATTTGCCTGTGCTACTCAAAAGTTATTTTTATGGTTATGTTGTCTTGCTGAACATACATCTGACCAACTGCAGCAGACACAGAACTAGAAAAAACAAACAACCCTATTAAATGTATGTTTATTGTTCCAGTAACCGCTGTCACTTCGCCTTACAGATATCACTGGCCTGTGCAATATACTGTAGTTATTATGTAACGAGCTAACCCTTATCGTTTTAATCTAACAGTTATGAATCATGCTGTGTACTTGTCTCCAAAATAACCATTTCTTTTAACATTGCAAATATTGTTTGACATTTGAACAATAAACAGAACTTGCCCAGCCTCCAACTTGCACAATTTTGTCTCCAACCGCGACATTTTGAAACTAATGAACCCTCCCACTCACCTTGCTAAAAGAAAAGTATATTAACTTTAGGGTTGGTACAATTACACAAAGCTCTGTTTTGCCCCAGCACAGATAAACTGCCAAAGCAACTATTCAGATGGAAAACATTTCACATTATCCCACCTACAGTACATCTAATAATAGAGCATTTTGTTCCTTATTTTCTTGTTGCCAGCATGACTTGTGTTGTCAACCAAATTTCCTTGGGCTTTTCAAATGAGTGAAAAGTTATACCAGTGACAAACAAAACCACTAGAAAAAAGAAGCAGTCATGAAGCAGAAGCATACTGTCCAAAAGTAAACATGCAAATGAGTAATTGTTCCAGAGCATCCCCTGTCTGTACACCCTCCTTCTGGTCAAGTAAAAAACTGGGAAAAAGAGAAACCTCAAGGAGTGAAGGAGAGATTCACTCCCATAGATGGACAGGCTTAGTAAATAGAACCAGGACAGACTCACATTTTTGGTAAAGGCCTGTTTGCTGGTCTCACAAAGTCCTACATCAGGCAGTTACAGCTGATACAAAATGCCCAGAGTTGTCACAAGAACTAAAAAAAAACAAAAAACAAATCATCCCAGTGACCCAGTATTATGACCGTTACATTGGCTTCCAGTTCCTCAAAGAATCAATTTTCAAATTACTGTATTTTATTGGTCCACAAATCTTCGAACAGTTGAGGTCTGTAGTACCTGATGGACTCCTGGATTCCTAGAGTTATTGGATTCTAAACATGTGAGCCTCATTAATTCTGTTTGTAAAAGTCTAAATTAAAGACTTGCTTACAATTTAATTTAATTTAATTACTATTATTACCATTTGTATATATCCGTACACTTGTGTGCAATGGAAAGCAGTTGTATGTGTGCATGAAGGTGATATACAAATGAAATTGAATTGAATTAAGTATATATAGAGCTTAAGTCTCTAGAATCCATTGGAGTCCATTAGCAGAGGGAAACTACTCATCTAGCAGAACAAGGACTGGCTGATCCAGAGAGAAAGGGTGTCCAGGATTTGGTAGGAAAACATTAAACTTATTGAAAGAGACAAGCACGTAGCCAAATTACATGTCAGATCTGTGGAAAGGCTACTCCAGTCACACTAAGAAAGTTGACTGTATTCATTGTGATTTTAAGCTTAAAATGGGCTTTATCCATTTTTCAGGTTTGTTATTCCTGCATTATTCCACATAAAAGACAGAATAAGACACATTATACCACACTTTTACATACATACATTTGTAATCTACAGGATAACACCAAAATTTCTGTAAATGCAGATTTTGTCCTGTTCACTAAACAACACTTTTTTGTTTGCTCCGTCTTTGTCTGAGTGAAACACATTTTCTAGTGAAAAATGCAAAACTGTTCTACAATGACCACCATTTGCTTGATTGTGCCGGTGGCTGATCATAGTCGCGGTTTCACACTCGAGGGCCTGAAATGGCAGAGGGTGCTTCCTGTTCCTCACAAAGACATGTTTTAGGCTGGGTTTGTGTCTGTGACGTCACCGACCTCTTCCTCCTTTAGCACTAGCACAGTTACACACGTTCATGTTTCACACAGCAAGCTCAAGACACACTTTTTACATCATTTTTTTCCCATTTATTCTGTTTAATACATTATAAATGACACACACAAAGTACTTTCAATGCAAGTACAACAATCTATCTGATTGCTTCTTTACTGACTAGACTGATTATTATACTTTTAAAGTATTATATTATATCAATATCGACTTTATTTTTAGTAATTTTTTTTCCTGAATATATTTCTATAATAGGTCTCTGCTTTTTCATTAATATTGAAGGCAAGGTAATTTTGAATTTATGATGAAAATAGGTGCAATTTTCTATAATCTGGAGTATTTTTTTTAGACCAATAAGAGGTTTGTCTGTTTATTTATTTATTTATTTTTACAATTGTTAACTTTGTGGTTTTGTAAAATGTGTATCATGTATCCTCACCAAGATTCATATTGTTTGAGCCGCAAAATGTAGTGTGGCCCCAGCCCTCTGCTCTCCCCCTCCCCGAAGTAGTCTGTGCGATTAAATGTGCAGTTGTAAAAGTTCGTCAGCTTTTTGTGGTCATAACTCAATGAATATTTGTCCTATTGACGCAAAATAAAATAAAATCACTACTGCCTATTTTTCCTATGCTCAAAGCCGCCCCTGTGTTATTTAAACCAATTTGTATTGCCCTCTAGAAGTCTTTTCTCATTTTTACCTAGGTGTGTTTAGATTATTATAGAAGTTCTCATTTCAGGAAAATTGTGGTTATGAAAGGCTTGAGTTAGCTTGATATTTCAACCGGTTTAATTTCACTTCGTGACAGACGAACGACATTGCATCGCTTCACAGTAGGCGGGGGCACCAGTCACTTTTGTCGTGTTTTAACCAGTCTACTTTTTGGTCGTCTAATCATGTCGTCCAGAAAGTACAACAGCATTTCATATCAAACAGCACTAAAACGTGTGTGGCAGTGATGTGTACCCTGGTTGCCGTCTAGGTGATAAACTTGCAAATAAAAGGTGCAATATCCTATTCTAAGTTAATGTTTGACTCAAGGTCAAAGGAGAAAAACACATACACTGGTTGGTTCTGGCTAATGCTCCACTCCTGCTCGTTGATTGGACGACCGTACTTCCTGCTTTTTGTTAACCATTTGCATCCCGTGATACCTGACCAAGTAGCTGGAGTGAACTGAAATTGAATTGAAGCACTAGATGGTGCAGCCTGGCTAGGCTTGAGTGGGATAGGTGCTATGGGTATTGTTTTTGTTTACATGTTACAGTTCATGTACAAAAAGGTTTTGTCTGGTAACACTGACTGTATAAGCTTAACAGGTCTGGTCACAACGCCCCCCGCCTGCGTATTCGATCGACTCCACAATGTGTGTGTTTGTTTACTTGACACAGATGAAACAAAGGAGATTGGTCATTTAGATCAAAAGTTAGGATCAAAGTTTTTTTCTTCGCTCATTGATTCAAAAGAAATCTGTGAAGTTTTTCAGTTACACTTGATATTTTTTCATATTTTTCCATGCATTTTTTGTTGTTGTAAGGAGCCATGTTAGTTTTCATATGGGAACAATGAGTGTCCCTGATTGGCTAATACATTTGCACAATCATGCCCACTGAAATTTAAAAGGGGGACACATTCCCTACAAATGCAAATAATGTGTGGGATTGGATGAGATTTCTTGACTTTTTGAGTCAATGTCAGGTATGAACTGTACTTTGCCAACAGCAGCTTTATCTGGAAATGAGTCACAAACGTGTGACAGAAAACCACATGAAATTTAGAGGTATGAATTTATTTCCATTAGAACAGTCAAAGCAGAAGAACACTGCAGTTTTTTTTTACATACATGATATCATTAAAGTATTGTAATACATGGTTTAGATACTCAAAATTGTTCGGCAATTTTCTAAAATATATTGCAAAATTATATATTATAGCAGCCTCAGCCCTTTTTTTTTTTTTACTGTGTATGTTTTATTAGCCAAGGAAATGCATTCACTCTCAGCTCTCCCAAATATTCTAGTCATGCTGGCACCACTAGTCTTCGCTCAATTTCATTGTACGCTACCTTCTACATAGATCAGGTATTGCAAAACTGTAGATAGTTCTGAAATCAGGAAGAAAAAAGACCAATCAATGAACAAAATAAAGCAGTATGTTGGCCAGAACCAACCAAGTTTAAATAGCAGACCTTTCTTCTCCTTTCACCTTGTGTGAAATATCAATTTAGAATATGATTTTGTAGCTTACATCGCACAGAAACGGCAACAATCGCTGAAAAACACGTGGTACACTCTGCTTCCTGGTCTATTCTGATGTGTTCCAGTGAAGCGATTGGCTAAAGCAAAGGAAGTCCCCGCCTACCAATGTCAGAAAGTTTCCATAAAGAGAAATGTAAACGACTGATGCATCAGGCTAATAATATGTCAATGTAAAGCTTAAACTTTCGGTTTTAAAAGGAGAAAGAAAGTTACATGGTGTGATGTTGACCATACTCCTCAAAACCACATACTATACTTGGGCTACCTCATTTTTATGGAAGTATAGGCATTCAAACCAAATCCTTCAGCACATGCAACTTTTTTTACATACAGCAAAGTGAAACTGCAGGAACCTACCCAAGCACAGCCAATCAGATCGCTGCTTTTCAATGAGAACATAAATGCTTTATTATTTGATTGAGAAAGAACACATTGATCGGATTTGGTCACAAAGTGCTATCATTACAATGTACCTTCTGGTGGAAAAGAGAAAGCTTACTAATGTACAAATAAAATGTCTGGTAACCCAGCTTTAATTGTTCATTGGTGCTTTAGGCTTTAAAGTCTCAGCTCTCGTACAATATAAGAACTCTTTTTTTTTTGTGGTCTGTCGCGTGTTACGTCATTTATCTTCCTCCTCCTGCCGCTGTGACTGAAGCTGCAGGTTTGAGGAACAAGTCCAGGAAATAAGTGTGAGACAGCGCCTTAATGTAACTTCTCAGCAAATACTAAGTAGGTTTTAGGTTTTTTTTCTCCGTTTTTAGGTCGCTTTTTGGTGATTTTTTTCAGTGTATGGTGTAGGTCCGTCCTCACCTCTGGACATGGCACATTTTGGTGCCTTTGTAATCTTCCTCGGGGCCGGGCTGGTCGCTCTGAGCAGCTGTAAGTAGCATCTTTAATGTCAACTGTCATAATCATATGCCTTTCTTATTTTATATATTATAATTTTGTTTTGTTTGTCTGTGGCAGTGGCTGAATTTTAAATTTGGTGATGTTGATCTTTGCTTTAGGTTTTTTTTGTTTGTTTGTTTGTTTGTTTATAATATGCTCAAGAACTTCCAAAATATAATTATTATTTATTTAAATCTACAAATTAAATCCAACAGTGTTTTTTAAGACACAAAGCTCATAGTGTTTCATACTGTTGAAAAATGATAATTATTATTCTTATATTTTTTCATTATGAGTATTATTATCAAATGTTCATTGACCCACCTTTGAGATCTCACTTTTTACGTGTGAATTATGCAAAAATATTATTCATTATTTGTATCTTACACATTGTCACCAGCCATTATGACTAAAGGGATTCACCTAAACAAATGAACCTGCTATGTTAAATGCTGTAACATATACGTTATTTAAGTTTTAAATTGCATCCCTTAAAGTTAGTTACTTCTGCTCTGCTCTTCTTTAACATTCCAAAAATCACATCTATATCATAAGAATTACATCAGCCTGTTTGACTGAAAAACATATCTTTTGGTATGGGGTGTTGGGTTTGCAACCTGTACCCGCGGCACAGTGGCCAGAGAGGCGGATCTAGCGCCTCTGGGCCTCACAGCAAGAAGGTCTGTGTGGTGTGAGTTGCATGTTCTCCCCGTGTCTGCGTAGGTTTCCTCTGGGTACTCCAGTTCCCCTACCTCTAAAAACATGTCCATTAATGCCTCCCCTCTCCCCTCCCCCAGGGCTCCCCTGCAAAAGAGATTCTGAATCTCAGTGGGACTCCTGGTTAAACAAAGGTCAATAATAAAATATTTTTAAATTACTCTTTTCTTTTGGTGGAAAGTGGCTAGATGATACAGACAAGTTTATGGGGATGGGTGGTAGGTGAAAACAAGAATTTTCTGAGCTCTCGAATATAAGCTGCCGTGCAATTACTCAAACATACATAAGTCAATTCAAACACAACATTGACTAAACTAATGATGAGAGAGCATTATTAGAACATGCTTACAAACTAAAAAAGTGGATTTTTCATAACTATTCTGTATATTCCAATTCCTATACCTATTGAGAATTGGGCAGTACAAGTAATTTCAATCAAAATTTCATTAAATGGAAGTATCAAATCTCAAAATCTGCCATTTTAAAGTGTTACTTTCTTCACAAATAAAATATGTAGATGTTCAATAAAAAATAAAAGAAACTCAGCAGCTCTCCTTTAGAATCAAAGAAAATATTATATAACAAGTAATCAGGACTTAAAACTGTAGTTATCAACACCACATCTTTCAAACATTTCTAACTTTATTTAGTTTAGTTTATTTAAATATTTTTGTTCAAATGCACGCAACATTTCCAGTTTCTATTTGAGCTTTGACACTTGCATTCTTGAGTTAAACCCATGAGGCGAGAAATTACAACTTTCAAAGGCTTTTGTCGGCGAAACGAAGCAAAATGCCATCACTTCCTTGTTCGTTGAGATCTTCTGGCTTCCTGTCACTGAACCGCATTTGGCCTGCACACACTTACACACAACTCTACACACACACACAAACACACATGGCCCAAACTTGAGAATTCACAAGAAGGAAAACCAAAAGGAGAAGTAGTCGAATGGAGAAGTGAGGTCAGAGATGTCTAAAATGTACATGTGATAAAGTTAAAGTTAGCGTAGCTTCTGGAGCCTCAGTGTGGATGTGTCGATGCAAACGCAGAAAACAGAAGTGTTAAATTAATGTAATGTGTCCTCCAGAGTAATGCAGAGGCTGTGGGAACAACAGGTCAATTTAATTGGAGCCTATAAGTTCTCACGATTTTCTTGGGATTTCTTAGCAGACTTGCAAGTTGCGAGTTAGACTTGAGTCTGATTTGATACTTGACTTGATAAAATGGACTAAGGGGACTTCACTTGGAGCCCTGTGACTTGAGATGACTTAATGCTTTTTCTCAAGAATGGACTGGAAATGTTATTTTAAATGTTGTTTATAAATATTAGTGAAATTGTATAACATATAGTATAAGTAAGTAAGTAAGTATAACATATGTTTGGTAATTTGACATAAAGACTTGAAAAGATTTGAAACTAAAAAGCAGAAGACTTGGATTTGACTTGGACTTGTCTCTTTTTTACTTGGGACTTGACTTGGACTTGTCTCTCTTGACTTGGGACTAGACTTGGACTTGTCTCTTTTTTGACGTAAAATTTGTCTCACCTTGACTTGGGACTTGACTTGGACTTGTTTGGCATTGAATTGGGACTTGACTCGGACCCTGCAGTCTTTAAAATGGGACTTGGACTTTACTTGGGACTTGACTGCTGTGACTGACTTTTGTGGTAAATATTTATCA
The DNA here is from genome assembly GCA_038363315.1 of Mugilogobius chulae. Taxonomy (NCBI): domain Eukaryota; kingdom Metazoa; phylum Chordata; class Actinopteri; order Gobiiformes; family Gobiidae; genus Mugilogobius; species Mugilogobius chulae. Next base: position 1,066,749 of record CM076412.1, read on the forward strand.
TAGTATCTCGTAGTAGAACATTACAGGAAGTGGGATCTTCAAAAATGACCATAAAAAAATGACTGCTTAAATACAACACATTTTTCTGACTGATGTTTCAACAATCATTTAAAGTGACACCGTGTAAGCTTCTAGATGTGCAAAGTTAATTTCCCATTTCAATTAAAAATAGAAAACCATACTTTATGTCAAGTTTCACTGAGATTTTGGAAGTGCTTTAAACACCGCCCACTCACCACTCAGCCCACCCACATTACACCCCCCCCCCCTCTCTCTCTTATTAAACAAAGATATTACTTTAACTTAGTTAAACACAGACAAATGCAATATGCATGCATACAAATGGTATCTGTCCAATAAGATGACATTATGTCCAGTATCTGCTTCATGGAGTCTGAAAGTCAACTACACAATTAAGTAGAAGTAGACAGTTTAGCCAGACTTTGGAACATTCTCAATGGAGATAAATATGTCCCAGGACTACAGATGTAAATTAGCTGTGTAAGCTACAATCTGGTTCAATCATCCCTGCCATTGTGCTTAATGTAATTGTACATTGTCCGTAATAAACATTACCTTTACCTTTAATAAACATTACCTTTATGCCATTCTGTGGAAAAATACAGCTAAAGAAACAACTTTTCTATGAAAATGAGCCGGAAGAGGCTCTCCTCTCTCCCCTGTAAGCTCATTTGAAGTAAAAACATAGATTTTTACTATTTATTTAGTGTAACAAAGAAATCTTCATGACAACAACGTTATTTTATTCAAGTCTATTTTTGGTCAAAAAGTTACACAGTGCACCTTTAAAGACATATTGTAGGCTAGCCAGCTGTGCTAACTCAGATCCACAACGCGGTTGTTTTCAGTCTATAAAGCACATCTGTAACTTGAAATTCAGCAAAATGTCCTTATGATTTTGTAGTTTATAAAGCTGCAGAAATGGATTTTAAATAAAAATGTATGTCTTTATGCTCCTGACTCACCACAGAGCTGGTTAGCCTTGAATCCCCCATGAAGGTTTAACATGGAGGTTGGCGGTCACTGTTGAGCTCCATATGAGCAAAGGGTTAGTTTATCTTTGAGAAACCTTCTCCAATGCCATACATTGCGCTCTTGCAGATCTTGCAAGGTTTTATTACTAGTTATATTTATTTTGTAATGTATATTTTTGTAGCAGTGAAATATAGTAAACTGTTAAGTGGAATTACCTATGTTGCTGCTCATGTCCAACTAGGAAGTACAGAACTCACCAAATTGCCAAACTTGGGGAAAGTAGTCAAACTGTTGAGTAAAATTTGCTTGTCTTCGCCCTTATGTGGGTGGAGTTCCATAGCTGTTGTAGTCCTGGCTGGAAGTCTATAGTAAGAACAAGGTGTAGTTTTAACTTTTTAGTGGTAATTTAGTACATTTTCTTTCTTCCACCAAAAATGATAATGTATTTACAGTGTGTTGTGAAAAAAACAAACAAATCACTGTTTTCTTTGTCAATAAAATTAAAACCCAGCATTATTTCTCACAGATGGCCTAATACAGCGCTCTAATTGGCTGAGCTTGAATGGTCTCTTTAGCTTCTCCCTATAGTCTCTTTAGTTTTTCTTTGAATACATGTTCTTAAACTATAAATGCTGAAGGATTTTTAGAGCTATAGGAAGAAGTTTAACACCTACTTATGTGAAAATCGGTTGCCAAAAAATTAATTAATGAGTTGTAGTTGTTATTATTGAAACCGATTGGCATCTTTTGCACTTGAGTGGGATGTTTAAGTTGACAAGCTCAAGATGGTAATCACAGGGTTCATGGTTCAGTTATAGTATACGATAGAGGCAGTGCATATAATAATACATGCACATCATATCTGTGTTTTAAGAACTAAATACCATTTACCAAAAGTATTTTTTGTTAAGCCACAACCTGCTTAAACTTAATATGAACCACACTCAACAAAAGTAGGCTGTTGTATTTACGTTGTATGTATCTGTTATGCATCTGTTCCATAAGTAAATTATCTTTCTCTAAACAAGCATTAAAAAAAAAACAAAAAAACATTTCTTAGTCTTTATTTAACCAGGAAATTCCCACTGAGTTACATTTAAATACCTTCCTCCTTTTGCAGCTTGAAAACAGAACAAAGACCTTGTAGCAGAGTCTTGGTTTTTGTTCTAAATGTTTGCACTGGCCTTGTGTTGGTATGACTGCATTACACATTTATTTACTGTAATGAGTTCAGCAAAGTTTTGCGATGACTCTGCTAACAACAATTAGCATGCTAACAGGTCATCATCGTTACTTCCTGGTTCTTAGAGAAAAAACAACAACTTGTTAATAGATACCAGCAGCACACAGCAGTTTCATTTGGACGCTGGAATAATATATTTTCGTTGAGCTCTTTTTTATGCAGTTGTTTGATTTAGTCCACTGGTATATTCTTTAATTGCCGTTTTCTTTTGGTAAAATGTCATGTCCTGGTTTTTATCTTTAGATTTGGGCAGGCCTGAATGTTCTTATAGCGGTTTATGGCTTAACTCTGTGATCTAGTGGTATCAAATTCTTGAAAATAGGCCAGATTGTTTTCTTGAGAAGGATAGTTAATATGGTATTTGTTTAGAGCAGCCAAATTAGAAGCCACTTTAATAAAAGCTCAGTGAAAATGGGCTTTCCGTGTCTCATTTATGTCTAATCATAGACAATTTTGTTTCCCGAAAGCAAGGAAATGCACTTGCTGTTCTTTTTAGCATGGCTAGTCCTTTGTTAGCTACTGAAAGTTGTTCGTGAACATGAAGAATTAGAAAGTTTAGAATGCTTTAGATGAGTGAGCTTTTAAACTGTAATGATGGCACTTAAGACTTTTAATGGAGACTTTATTATGTTGCATACAATTATGTTGCATTTTGAGGAGAAAATTGCATTAGAAATGTGCAGTGTTTATATGTTTAGATCTGTTGCACATGGACAATCATTTAAAGATGCTCGATGTAACTTTTCTGATGTATCAAGACGGCACATCTTATTGCTTCATCATCAGTGATGCCTCCAGGGTATCTTCTCAGGAGCAGTAAGCGCTCGGGTTAAGGTTAGAGTAACCCCAACCTTTGGATCAGGAAACCAATCTCCCAGTGTCACACACAGACTGGGGGCAGCTGAAATACATATTGTTTAAATGGAGATTTTCCTGTAGTACAGAAAGTAAATGGAAGTCACTAATCGAAACAGACTGAACACTTATGAAGTTATCCTTTAGATGTTAAAGTACAACAATATTAATAGCTGAGGTTCTTGCTCCCTATTTTATAACAGCATCATTCATTACCTCATCCTAAACCCAGCATTTTAGGTGTAGTTACTAAAACCTAAAACATTCTTAATAAATTATTGTGTTATGAATATTTGAATACTTTGTTCACGCTTTATTAAGATGTAGTTATTATAACATGATACAAGCTCTTTCTTGCCTACCTCATTGTCAAGTTTCGGGCTAAAAAAAATCTTGCAAACAGTCAAACACAAGTTAAATATGCTACATAAATGTTTATCAAACTGTGGTATGTGCACTCAAGCAGCCTCTCCTGGTACTTGAAGCCATGATGTTTAAATATTTAGCTTTAGAGACACATCATTTCATGTTTTTTGTCCTCTTTTGTGCAAATCATGCTTTATTCAAGGTTTACAATTGTTTTAGACCTGACTTAGAGTCATTTTAGCCTCTTATTTAGCCCAACTAACATCTGAGTTTTGATCTGCTGGTACTTTGAAAGCCAGATATTATATTAAATACTTAGTGTGAAAGCTCTACCACTTATGCTGTATATGCTGTATATTCTATAATATTTTTACCCAGGGATTAGATTCCTATAGAAACATGAGACTTGCTATATTACAATGAACAGCAGCTTATTCAGTAGAACATTTATTTATTTGAATTGGGACAGTGCATGTGTCAAAGTTTCAGCAGCAGGGCAGAATAAAACAGTAAGCAATTAATTAGACATCAAATAACACGTTGTACATAGACTACATCAGACATTTTATTTACTGTATATAAACTTCAGGCCATATTCTTAAGTGCTCAAGAGAAAACCTGCCTTAGACAATAGTGATGTGTGGGCCTCTGCCTGGTTCTTTCTTTAACACATGCGTTTATAGGCCAGGGCTCAGAGAGTGTCAGTGTGGTGATGTGTCAGTAAAACGTGGTGCATCTCTTTGCTCCGCTGTAGTGAAGGCGCCAAACCACATCCTGCCTCTCTGTGCAAACTGCAGACACTCACATGGCACTAAACTCAGCTACACCAGAGCCTGTGCTTTTTTGTGTGTCTTTGTTTGGTAAATGTGAAGTGTTGTAAATAGGAATTATAGTTTAACACCAATCAAGCAGCCGTTTGTGGTGAAAATATAAAAATTCTGTGAATAATTGACTGTAAAGTTTTAACAATTCTACAATCATGATCTAAATAACTGTTAGTGGAGAATCTAATTTCCCCTGACTAATCCTCGTTTCGAAAAACAACCAAGACTCAAAAGATTCAAATTAGAATAAGATTTACTTTGATCAAAGGGAAAACATGTAAAGTTACAAGAACATTTCTTTCCTAAACCCTACAACTCTATCTTGTTCATGTCATTCGACGTCCTCGCGTTGTCGTTGCCGCTGCGTTTTCACCTAGAAGCAAAGTCCAAAGTGTCTCTTTTATCTCCTTTTCCTCTTTTAGCATCTTTAAAGGGATCCCGGACTATAAAGATAAATATGGCTTAAATGGTAGTACTGTTCATGTTTACTAAAATAAATTGCAAACAAATATCTAACCTCTTACTATTTTTATAAAATTGTCATTGTTTTGGAGCCACTGGCAGCAGCCATATTGTCCAGACGCAATGCATTCTGGGTTGATGATGTCAAATGGTTGCTTTTGGTTGTTGCCATGGTTGCTCCTACCATAGTTGCTCCCTAGAGGCTGTTACCTTGACAACCACCAGAAGAGTCAGACAACCATTTGACGTCACAGCCAGGACAAAATGGCAGCCAAGTAGTTTCTTTAAAACACTATTTTAATAAAACTACAAATACTTCCAAGGTTTTTGTCCTGTATTTATATAAGGGATGGTATTATAAGTGTTTTAGGGTAAACTTGTGATTATAGCAGTTCACTTTAAGTTGATAGTCCTCAGTCTTCGGTTCTCGCCATTTTTGGTTCTCGCTTGTCTCTTCTCAGAATGTCCACTCGTATCATCCAGATGTCGAGACTCAGACTTGGAGGCTACAGTCTCAACTTAACCTTGCAAAACCTAAGCAAGATCAGCAATCTGTGAATGTTCAGAGGTCAACTGTAAACCAGTCCTTTGGAATGTTGGTTTGCTTTCTTCAAACACAGTAACCCTTCGCCTAGTTTCTTCACATTTACATCACATAATTTAAATATTTGACTGATTAGAAATTACCAACACTTAACACAATAGAATTTTTTTTTCTAACAATAACCAACATTAATATCCAACAACTTTTTTTTACCCTTCAGAGATGAATTAATTTTATTAAAAATAATGACACTCTCATATAAACAGTGCAATTTAGGCAACAAATACCAGTACATTTCCCCCCTCTCTTATTGGTTGATCTACATTTTTGATTTAGTTTGTTATAGGTTCTTTAACATAAACTAATTACACTTATATAATATGCAGTATGTCATCTACACATAGAAAACAATTAATTTTTTCTTCTTAAGTCTGGCTTCTGCCCCCAAATGACCATCGACTGAGGATTAAGTGCATTATGCACATCTAAATACAATAATTGACAATCTGACATGACTACATAGTGATCTCTTGATCTTTTGATTAATTGCCCAGCCCTACTCACATACATACAATATTTATTTGTCCAAAAAGTACATAAAGGTAAATAAATGTAAAAAAAAAATTGTGACATGAGATGTTTTGACCTGTAGGTGGGAATAGGTGGAGAGTGACCTCAGATGGCCCAGCAGTGAAGTTCTTAGCTTGACAAAGAGTTTCAGACAGCAAACTTCTCATTTGAACATGTATTGATACAGATGTTGTTGTTTTTTTTATCTTGAGTTACGTTTGTGTCCTCAGATAACATTTATTGAATGAGATCTATTGTGATTTTTTACTATATTTAGGAAGAAACTCGATCGATAATCACATTCTATTCATTGCAAAACACAAAGATCATCCAAAACGGCTTAACAATCAAATCAAATCAATTTATTTTTGTATAGCCCAAAATCACAACAACAGTCGTCTCTGAGGACTTCCCAAGATTATTAATTTAGCAAACATGAATAGTAGGAAATAAAAATAAAACAATACACATTCAATGAAACAAATTTGAGGCAAGAAAGTAGAGAAAACTACTAGGACACAACTCGAAGTTAGAAACAACTCACCGGATGTGTTGTCACAGCCAACCGAATGAGGAGGGAGCTCTGAACAATAGAAACGCATTTATTTACTTCCTGTTCAAAACTGCAAAACTGATAAGCCCCGTCTCTTCATTGTAAAACCGAACTTTAAAAAAGCTACAGATTAAAAAATGTCTATTTTTGTTATTGGAAAGGGTCTGCATGACAACTTTGAGCCTTACATGTTTTACCCTGAATCCTAATTTTTGAGAAATTGCAAGTAAATACAGACAAGTGGGTGGGGATAAGTGGTAGGTGAAGACAGGGATTTTCTGAGCACTGAAGCATCAGCTGCAGAACAATACAAGATTACTTAAACATGCATAAATCAATCCAAATACAAGTTTGACTAAGCTAATGATGCGAGAACAGTTATAATATGGTTAAAAACAAAAAGTAGATTTTACATAATAGGTCCCCTTTAAGCATTTGCTCATGTGCAAAACAAGTTAGAGGGAGCAAACACGTGACAGCTGAAATTTTGTCTCACACAGAAAATGTTAATTTTAAAGTAATGCAAGTCTGTTTTGTGTATGTATGGCTGCAACTAGCAATCATTTTGCCAATCAATTAGTTGGGCGATTATTTTTTCGATTAATCAATTAGTTTGTAATGCAAAAGTCACATGACTACAAAATTTCTTTACAAAATTCGATCTAGAAAAAATTGCCTCAAATTCAGCTAGACCATGAGTTTGTAACTGATTCAATAAAGATTGTTTACTGCCTTAAGAAATCTTTGGTAATTGAAATGAATTGTTTTGACAAGCATTTTTTCTAATTTGAAAATAGCAAAAAATTCTACTGTACTTTGAATAATCGCATACATATCTTGCAGATTTTATTTTTAGACTTCAATTCAAGATGAAAATTTTTGTATGACTAGTCACACCGACTTATTAAGGATTGTGTTTTTCCTGTAAAAGCAGTAAATACATATTTTCTGTCATTGCTGCACAAGTGGAGTCATTAAACTTCTTTTTCAGCTCATACATTTTAGGAACCTATATAGACTAGTTAACTATTATCCAATTACTTAATTAGTTGACGATTATTTCACTAACTGATTAGTTACTGGCTGCAGTCTTAGTAATATGTTATATGTACATGTTCTAGTAGTACATTGAATTCAGTACTCTCACAAAAAGCACATGCATTTTTTACAATTTAGCACCTGGATCGATAAACGAAGCCCTTTGTGTTTTACGTGGGTGGTGATGGCAAATTGTGTCTTGCTTTTTTGTCAGTCAGCCCCAGGGCATCTGCGGCTACATCAGAGTAAGGAGTGAACTAATGAACTATGTGACACATATCTATTGAACTACTGAACATCAAATATTTTACATGAATCTCACATGTACCAATCGTCCAGACACTGAAGAAACTTTGATCAATGCAATGAGCTACACAGTCATTATTGGCACTAACATTAGAATACTTTTGAATGGAAACTAAGTGAAGTATTTATTATGTTAGTTAAATATCCATTGCTTTAACAAATGTACGTGATAACATTCCATTCATAAACAAGGATTTGATTATAAAAACACAGGGATGATTTGATGACATAAGGAAATTTACTATCTTAGAAAAAATATCTGAACTTATTATCCACTTTCATTTACTTGTACTGACGGAAAATTAGAAATGCGAACCAAAGAACAGTTAATCTCCAATCTAAAAACTAAGAGGCAAATAAGTTTTAACACTTTCCTTTTCTTGTCCCAGCAAAGTTAACAGAGAATTGTTGCTTTAATGTAACGCTCTGCCTGAAATATTAGCGTGCCCTCAGTCCTTAGTTTGGGCTTGGTTGACTGAAAAGGGGAAGCAGCTCTGCAGGAAGTTGTGGTTTGACTCTGAAATAGAGACTTTGAAATCTTTGTTTTATCGTCACGGCAACTTAATCACAATGTACTTTCTTTTTTTCTTTTTTTTTCCCCCTTGAAACTTAATAGAGTTTAATATACTGTGTGGAATATCAAAAAGCAAAATGTGATTTGTTTTGTTTGTAAGTGAAGAAATGCAGCAATGACTAAACATAACTTAACCAGAGAACAATCTGATAAACTGTTGGGCCACGTTATAGAGAATAATGTTGAAAAACTCCATTTTCAAATCTACAGCTTTGTTATTGTGAAATTTTAGTTTGAAGCATTGCAATCCTAAGCGCTATCTCAAATAAATGTACATCTATGCCAGGGGTGCCAAAACTGTCTGAATGGATCACAATTAGCTGACTTTTTTCCTCGATGGCCAAAAGTTTATTAAGTTGAAGCATGCAAAGAGCAAAACCTGGCTTTGTTTTGCATTTAGAAAGTTTATTTGAGGAGGGATGATATTTTTTTTTTACAAAGTTTCTGCTGGGTTTGAAAAAGTTTAAACATTTCTTAGATAGAAAGGTTTGAATGGATGCCTATAAAAAGTCCTAAATTTTCCATTGTACTTCTCAAAAATGTTTGCACAAGTCTTAACATTTTTAATGAAGCAATTTTTGTTAATCCATTAGATTTTTCATCATTGTAGCAAAATATACAATTATATCTTACGAAGCCCTCTGCAAAAGAAGCAGCAGTGTGAAATATTATAGATCTTGGCTAGCGAACAGGTCTATATGTATGGGTCTTAAAAAGTTTTATATTTGACCTCTCTATCTCTGCAGAAACTCTGTATTAGCATGTCCAGGAGGAAAAACACCTGATTAAAGCCTTTTAAACCAAAATATAGTTCTAGCAAACCTCAGCACCCCTTTGCAGGCCAGATTTCACTACTGCACTACTGTTTGTCTGTATGTAAATCTTCAGTTGTTTATGTGGAAGATGAAAAATCAAGTTAGGATGGGTTGCAATTGCAAAAAATTTGTCCAGTAAAAATTGTATTAACATTTCTGAGCTGCTTGCCCCATCAAAACTCTGGAGTTTAATGTACTGTAGTTTCATTCATTGTTTAATGTGATAATTGTCTTAACTTCTTCTCTGAGCCTCACAAAAAACGTTTCAAATTTCCAAGATTTGTTTCACCAAACAGAGATATTTTATGTCCAAAATCTTCTTCACTTGTTCTGAGCATATTTGCTTCAACTCATGTTCATGATGTTAGCATTTGTTTCCCATGATAATTCGCTCTTTTGTGTTTCTGTTTACTTTGTGCCAAAATAAACAGGAGGTTAAATGATATGATGTATTAACATAAAAAATAATGCATAACGTTTTTTTTTTTCCCGCTCTATTCTGTCAATCTTGCACTATATTCATTTTGTTTTCCTTCTTTTTTTTGCAGGTCAGAATAATGGTAAGAACAATTTTTGTTTTCAATTTCTACAGTTTTATAGCCTAACTATGTACTGTAACCGACTAACTAACTAATCAACTAACAAACTACTGTAACTAACTACTTAAGCTAACTAACAACTGTATCCAACTAACTAACTAATGTAACTAACAAACTAACCACCTAACTAACTACTGTAACTAATGTAACTATCTAACTAATGTAACCAACTAACTAATGTAACTAACTAACCAACCAACCAACCAACTAACTAATGTAACTATCTAACTAACCAACCAACTATTTCCACTAACTAGTGTAACTATATAACTAACTAGTTAACTAACTAACTAACTTAACTAGCCAACCAAGTAATGTAACTAACTAACTAATGTAACTATCTAACTAACCAACCAACTATTTCCACTAACTAGTGTAACTATATAACTAACTAGTTAACTAACTAACTAAAGTAACTATCCAACTAACTTACCAACTATTGTAACTAATGTAACTAGCTAACTAACTAGCCAACCAAGTAGTGTAACTAACCAACCAACCAACCAACCAACTAACTAATCTAACTAGCTAATGTAACTATCTAACTAACTAGCCAACTATTGTAACTAACTAATGTAATTATCTAACTAACTAGCCAACTAACTAGCCAACCAAGTAATGTAACTAACTAATGTAACTTACTAACTAACCAAGTAAGGCAACTAACTAATTAAATATTGTAACTAGTAAAGACTAGTAAACAACTGTGACTGAATAACTGATCTTACTATTAAACTAGTGTAACTAACTAACCAGCTTACCAAACAATTAACAATCTAGCTAACTATCTACTGAAACTAAATGACAAACAGCCCACTACTGACTAAGTACCTAACTATTTTGACTAACTACTGTAACTAGCCAACAATCTAACATGTCTAACTAGCATGTGTGACTAACAATCTAACACAACTAACTAACTAATCAACCAACTAACCAAGTACACTAATTAACTGACTAACTAACTTACCAACTTTTGAGACTAATAGACTACTGTGACTAAACACCTACTGTAACTAACTACTGCAACTAACCAACAAATTAGTGTAGCTAGCTAACTACTGTAACTAAATAACTAACTATGACTAAGTATAATTAACTAACTAAATCAATAAATCAATATACATTTTAAATAATGTATAAAGTGTATTGTGGCAGAGTGGTTAGAGCTCTGGCTTCCTAACAAGGATATTGTGGGTTTGAGCCAAGTCATCTCACAATCTCTCTGGGTGGAGTTTGCATGTTCTCCCTGTGTCACTGTTGCTTTTCTACGGGTACTCCTGTTTCCTACCACCTCCAAAAACATGTCATCACTGTCAGTTCCCATTGTGAATGAATGAAAGAGTGAGTAGTTGTCTGTTTCTAACCCTGCGATGAGTTGGCCCAAAGACACTGGAATAGGCTCCAGTCACCCGCAACCTCTAAAGTGAACCAGCAAAAGAAAATAAATGAATGGATGAATGAATAGATAAATAATGCTGAATGTGTCCAGTGAATGTGACTTTTGTTTCTCTCACAGCCTCCACCAGCGTCGTGCCTACATCAAACCCGCCTCTAACCCCTTCTCCAAATCGTTCAGATGTCCCCACCCCCAACACCACCACCACGAGTAAGTAGTGTTGTCACGATACTAAAATTTCAAACTTAATTCGATACTTGAAAAAAAAAAAACCTCAATACCCGATACCAATTTCGATACCCCAGTGCCAACTTTTTTTTTTTTTTTTTTCTAAATAATAGAATTTTTACTTTTTTTTTTTATTTATGTTTTTCTTTTTATATTATTCAAATAATAGTATTGTAATGAATTATTTGTTTTATTATTGACTTGATTCATGAATGTTTACATTAAGACTGGGCTTTGTTCTATTGTCAGACACATTTGCTGTTTATGTAGTATAAAAGTCTAAATACACAGTATTGTCAGGTAGTGAAGATTGCGCATGCTCAAAAGTTGAGTGCTAAACCCCCAAAAAATAATTTCAGTTAATCAAAATGTATAAAGGTTGCACATCTTCATTAAAAACACTTCAGGACAGAAATACTCACATAGTTTTTTATTTGGCTATTTTTTCTGTCCTGAAGTGTTTTTAATGAAGATGTGCAGCCCTTATACATTTTGATTAGCTAAATACACAGTATTTGATAGTTTTATCAATTACATTACCAATGAGAGAAGAAGGGGGCGGGGCTTAGCGTGAGAAGCGAAAGAGCAGGGCAGAGCTGCCTTTCTTTCCTGCCGTTTGAAGAGTCTGCCTCGACTTCTGATAAACTAAATTAAATGATAATGACTAAAAGTACAATTAGTGACAGTTTGGAGGTAAAGAGATGACGTTTGCTGTCAGATTATTTACCGCGGGTGTTCACCGTGAGGTTTGCGTTGCGGTCACAAAACTAAACACGAATATGTTTTTAAGGACTTTACCAGACGTTTCTCCGCGATCATAAAGGCTAGAAACATAATTCAAAGACTGAGGAGAGATCATACTTTGCTGTGTAAGTGTGGAAAAGAACAGCTCTCTGGGCAAAATCCTTTTTCTGCTGCGCTGGCTGAAAGAGGACGTTTCTATGACAGACCTGCGCTGCTGAAGTTTAAAGAAATATCGATACTTGTTCAAATGAGTATTGAGTATTCAGTATCGATATCAGTTTTAGTATCAATTAGTATCGGGGAATCGTCATATTTAGTGTCCATATTTAGAGGCGTTGACCCATCAGTTGTTAACGCAAAATAATAAACCACATTCAGTCCGGTCTTGCACAAGTTCACATTTAGTTTCTTCTTTCTTCTTCACACATTGTGGCTTTTAGTTAAATTTTTCATTCTCAACATAATTGTACCTTTTATTGTACTAATGTGTGAATTATACAACTAAAGAGTGTTTGTTTAAGACTGCATGAGCAAAACTGATCGATTCTGGCCTTTCAACTCAATCGTTGCAAACTTCGATAGATTTTAAAACTATTCAATCAATTTTCCATCGCTAATTTAAGTATTTACAAATGAAAAACTGTTTTGACACTTTCATAATTTACTGTATATCTGAATAAAACTTTGCATTTCATGTTCGAAAGATCAAGTGGTGGCGCGTATAAAAACACAGCGGCCCTGGAGGCTCACTCCAAACGTTGTACTCTGTAACAATGACATTAAATCTTTCTGTTCTCTTCTGTAAAGGTTTATGACGGATTTGTCTGAGTATGGTCTGTTAAAATTTTAAGCAGTTTTTTTTTACTTCAGACTTCTTCAATGTTGTTTATGCATTGAACACGTTTTTGTTATATTTACAGATGAACAATATATTGAATTTGAGATAATATTGTGAATGTTTTTAAGATATGCAAAAACTGAATATTAAGGTAATGGTACTGTAAAATGTGCCACAAAAAAGCTAGATTACAATAAAAATAATACATAAATGTATAAAGGAAGCTGTGCTAATGGCTCGTGCACGGATTTCAGTTGGCTGCGTACGTTCAAAATGCTAACTTCTGTATGTACGACCACTTCCTGTTAGCGTTAGCATTTAGACACAATTATGTCTCTTTTTAACACACTAGTGTTCTCTGGTGAAATATTCTCTGATATGTAAGTCTTAACATGTTTTCTGTAACATTTACCACAACTGTCTGATCTAAAGAGGATTTAGTCGTTTTAAACTGATGTAGTGAAACCTCATAGAAAAAACAAATAAATCCTCTTAGATCAGACATTGTGGTAAATTTTACTGAAAACATGTTAAAGACTTACATATCAAGAATGTATAACAGGAAGTGGTCGTACATACAGAATTAGCATTTTTGAACGTACGCAGCCAACTGAATTCCGTGCCGGAGCCCATTAGTATTTACGTGTTTTGAGTAGATTTTGATTGGCTTGAACTAAGATTGCAAAAGTAACAAGGGTAAAATATCTCATTTGACATGAAATAAGAAAAATACACATTCATTGAAATTATGAAAAGAAAAACTGTTCTTAAAGTATCTTAATAACTAAATGTACTTGTTGTTCTGGCAATCTCTATTTATGAAGGTCAAAACCTGTGGTGCGTTCCAGGAAACTTGAATATTTCCCATTTGCCAGTTGATTCAGTTGGAACGCTCTGAACTGGGAACTGGTATGTTTCAACTGGAAAATATCCCACTAGTTTTTCCAGTGTGCTAACAAATTAAAAAAAAAAAAAAAATCAAGATATTAATTTTTGTCAATATCACCCAGCTGTAGTTATATTAAATATTTTCTTTTCGAACTGAAGACAAGAAAATCAAGTTGACTATTTATTTATATAGTTTTATTTTCTTATATCTCGTTATTTGCACTAAAATTGATAATAAAAAATTTTGACTTTGTTTTCTCCCTCAGAGCCTGACAATGGAACGTCCTCGGCACAGCCTTCCCAAGCGACCCCAGATGACACCAGCATCACCCCCTTCACCCCACCCCCACCACCACCACCACTGTCGGTAAGTGCATTGTGAAACAGTTAGTTATTATGACAGTTATTATTGTGAAGAAAGAAAATGTATGTTAAAATACAGGGCAAAGCTGTCTCTAACAATGCCTCGCCTACTTTTCTTGGCAGCATACCTCCAGTTTAGCTGCGGTTAGCCTAATATACTGATCGCATACAGAACTTATGCACATGCTGTACCTTGTTTGAAAGCTTAGGTCCTGAATAACTCCCACAAGACAGAGAAGTTAACATAAGAGTTACCTTAACAGAGCTAAACATGAAGTAAGATGCCAAGAAAAGTGTGTGTGTGGGGGTGGGGTGGGGTGGGGGGTTGGAATAAGATGAATAGGTTCTGTTTTAGAATTTGAAGACATCATAAGGACAGATGGAGGCCAAGAGGCAATTTTCTTTATTAAAATCTTTTATCATTCCGGTGTCCCTTCAAAGGGACCTTCCACTTTTTCTTGAAAAATTCCATTTTATTTAGTATCTGAAAAAGCACTACGAAGCACCTGTAAAGGTTAGATATAAAAAAAAAAAAAAAACATTGTATCCCTTTTATTTACAAAATCAGCCATTCTGAGATGATCCAGACTCCGTTTTCTACTGTAAACCTCCAAATAAAAAAAAAGTGACCAAAAATATTGGGTCCTTAAAACTCATTTTTACCTCAGTTGCCTTCAGCTTTTAAAGAGGAATTGTCAAAACCCAAAATAAGCCAAATCTAGTGTCATTTATATCTAAGCTGTCAACACCAGCTTTACCGCCCCTTTTATCTACCAAAAAAAAAAATTTAGCGGAATTTAGATTCTGTTTTCTTTTGCTTGGAGAAAGTTCTCACTTCTAATCAGAGCCTCTTAGACACCAGAAGCAAAAACTACAGGGCTGCAGCTTTAAAAAGACTCCAACCATTTGCCTGTGCTCCAAAGGATCAGAAACTGTTTCAGTTTTAAATTTAGACGATTTGAGATTTAATTAGATGATATATCTACAAATTGATTTCACTAGTTTAAAATCACATTTAGGCCTCACTGGATTATAGTAAGTCAAGAAGAATCTATAACTTATGAATACAGTATATCAATCTATCTACATAATTGTGGAAAAAGTAGCGGCTTATAGTCCGAAAAGAAGTTACATTTATCCAAGTAAAGGTTGAAATTTAGTGTGAGGACTTATAGTTGATTGTCAAACTGTGGAGCTGCCTCTGGTGGCACCTAAAGATCTCTGAAGTTTATTTATTTTATTTAGAGACAAATCTATTCATGTTTTTCCCACTTTCGGGTTAAACAGCACTTAAATAGTTTACTCTTGTTACAGACCTACCATACTCTGTAACTTTCATAAAACAGAGATTTATCTAGTTAAAGAAAACAAATATTCTTATTGATCTGAAAATTGACTGTTATTTGGTCTAGATGACGGCCTCCTTTTAATTATTTCTATGGAAAAGCTGTTCTTTTAGCTGTATTTAATCACTATGGCATAAAACATCTTTATCTCCATTTAGAAGAGTTTAAACTCTATTTCTGAATTGAACTGAATTGTGTAGTTGTCTTTTCCACTCGAGAAAGTTACTCAGTGCGCCTTTAATATTAAAATCTGTAACATAGTAGAAATGTCTTACATCGTTGCTTGTTTTAAGATTATTTTCAGATTTCTTGATGTTTTTAATTTTGTATTATTTTTATTTTTTTTTTGTCTTTTTTGCCTGCATGTAGTTCACTTAAGACGATTGATTCTCTGTCTTTGATTATACACTGAGCACTTTCTTGTTCTTCTTTATCGTTTCAGTTCAAACTACAGAACACCCCAACAGATATCACCCTTGTAAGTTATAAACATAGATTTCGTTTATCTCAACGACACTATTTGCATGTGAACAATAACAATTATGGCTGCCCTTCTTCTCTTTTATGTTCATGCATTATAAGCCTATTCATGGGTGTCAGTTTTGGTTTTTAGACAGTGGTGTCTCTTTTTTGTTGTTCTGCACAGCCTTGTAGCACTTTGTTACATACATATCTTTACATTTACATAAAAAACAATAATTATATTATTATTACAAATGAATGAAGAATGAATTGAATAAATTCATTTTCAGGATTGTGATACTATGTCGGCACTTTTTACTATTCCACCCGATTGCACAATGAGACAAAAAACACATTTTAAAACCAAAAACACCCCACCTCCTTTTCCTGCCAGCACACTTCTAGTTTAGCTGTGGTTAATTACACAGCTGAACTAGAATTGTGGTTAATTACATTAACCACAATCAAAAATCAAATTTTGTAATGATCATAGTGTATAAACACCTGATTTGAGATTTCTCCACAAGACATGTTCGCTTCCTTAACAGAGCTAAACAGGAAGTGCCAAGAAATGTGGGTTGGACGGAATACGGTGACTTGTGACTGAAGGTCTCTAGATTATTTTTGAAAATGATGTATTCGACATTCCAGGTGAAAATAAAAAAGTCTTATGCTGCGTTCAGACCAGACAGCGTTGAAGCGTTTAATTTCACATGTTGAAGCAAATTTTGACGCAGAATATATTCAAAGCTTCCAAAATGCTTCAACGCGTGCCGGGGCATCGTGGGACAGGGCCACTTTTTACGCCCCGACGCGCTTCTTTACATTCCTGCTTTTATTGCAAAAGGCATTGTTTTGCACGTAGACAGATCACGTTGAGAGAAAGAAGCAGGGAGAGAGAGAGGCTTGCTGCCTTTATAAAACGTAGCTTACCCAACTGTTGCAGTCTCTGCCCTCCACCATTGTACCGCAGTGGTTTAAACACAACAACAAGCATGTGAGCGCATTGTCAGTCCAGATCATGTCCCATGTTGTTTGTTTTGCCGTGTCACCAGATTTTCCAAGCAATGAGCGACAAAGCTTTTGAAAAAAGCACAAAAACAAGTGAACTTTCCTTAATAAAAGTTATTAAAAGACTTTAGTAAACAGTCCTTTTCTCTTGATGTGAGAGCATTGGTTGAGGCGAGCATTCATCGCTCGAAAGTTCAGCAGAGCCCAACTCGGACGTCAATGTCCCATGAGGCGGCCAAAGCGTTCGTCGCAGCATCTACTTCGCAAGATGCGGCATCAGCAAACGCCAGAACAAGCGAATTTCCATTTTCCACGCGCTAGACGGCAAGTTGCGCCACAAATTTGCTGAGCGCCTCAAGATGTAGGTTTACATTGACTTAACATGTAAATTGGACACTTTGAACGCTCCAATACTGTCCGATCTGAACACAGCATAAAACATTTCTTATAGTTTTCTCACATAAATGCTTATTCATCAATATTTTCTTTCTAAGAACAAAACAAAAAAAATCTGAAAATGTAGTTTCTGAAAAACTTAAAAATTTTGAATTTCTTTTTTATTTATTTGTTTATCTAAATAAATTAGCTTAACACATTAGATTTTATAAATTTTTAGATCTAAAACTTATGATAAACCAAGCTTTTACATCTACTTCTGTATTTAAAGCCAAAATCTTGGTAAGCAGGCATCACAGATAATTGGTATTTATTGGTCGAGCCAAAGTAGGCCCAGATTCATTATAACTATTTTTAAAATCAGTTTTGTGTTGAAAAGAATGCCATCAAATCAAGTGTGATCTCTTAAAACATGTTATTAGAGGGTAATTTAATCATCTCTTCTCAAATAAGCTTTATAAATTTAAAGCCAATCTAGGTTTGGCTGTTTTTTACAATCTGACAAAATATTTAGTTTTGATAAACTTTGAAACTTGTTTAACTAGAAGATTGTCGGACTTTTTTAAAACTCACTTGTGTTCTTGTGTTTGTTGCAGGTAGTTTCTCAGTCGAGGTTCTAGACATTGGTCTCCAGGTTAATGTAAACGACTCTGGTATATTCAACGTGACCGTATTCCAATCAAGTCAAAGAATTTTTTCTGAAATGGTCAACGACACCAAGCGTAACATCACAAACCTAAAGCCTTGCACTAAATATGAGGTCACAGTCCAAAGGAGGGGTGGAGTGACCTGCTCAAAGAGTGGAGACAATTCATCTTCAGTTATATCAGAAACCACTGGGAATATGAGTGAGTAGTGCTGCATGTTCCTCCTTTGTTCTGTCTTTTGTTACTGTTATTTTCAGTCACTTTGACACACATAATGTTATTTTTACAAAGCTAACTCACCTGCAGATATGGCAAGTAAAAGTATATTTATTACTCCAGTACTTCAATAGTTTTTGAGTATCTGTGCTTTACTTGAGTATAAAATCATCTGCTGACTTTTTACTTTTACTTCTTACATTTTTCAAGAAATATTTGCACTTACTACATTTTTATAACTTTTTAGCTCCAAAAACAGTTTTTTCTCCAAGCCAGTGTAAACTTACTATAGTGGCCATTGTTTAGGAGGTTTGTAACTCAAATTCCACTTTAAGTACTTGCAGAGACCAAACAACTTTGTCTTGTCTTTATTGAACAGAAAAAATGTCTACGTGGTTGACAACAATAGACATCTCCCTGACCTCACATGTGCCCATATGTAGACGAGTGGAGTCACAAAGCAAAACATTTTTAATCTTTTTCAAATTAGATAAAATTGAAAGCTAAAATAGCAAAAACACATTTCTAAAGAATTTAATAATCATTCAAATTTACTTTTTTTTTTTTGCAAAAAAACCGGCTCAAACCCCTGCTGTGCTGTTTTAGCATCTCGGTTTACAGAGAGGAAACAGTGCACATAGGTGTTTTCACTCATTAAAGTACCAAGAACTACAGTAAGTCCCAACATTCTTCCAGCCTGTTTAGTCAGAAGAAGTACCCATGTCTGTGTTCACATAGCAACTTTAACATTAGCTGTTTAGTCTGGAACATTTAAATAATTATTTAAATTGGTGCGAGGAAAACAGAAGTTGTTTTTTACATCTTGGCTAAAACTATGATGTACAAAAGCTACAAACATCACTGAAATTAACAATAAAACACAATAATTCACATCATTCATAATGTAGCAGCCAATGGCCCTATACCATTGGCCACCTGGCTACTAACTTAAAGCTGTTCTGACGCGCTTTGTGTAATAAATCCACAAATAAGTTTAGATTCTTTATTGGCCTTTCTGCCATCCACATCCACAACAAATGCGGTCAAAAACAGTTTGCCTCCAATTAGCAGCACCTGTGGCTCCTTTCCTGGCCTTTAAATACATTCAAGTAGGACACAGTGCTGCCACATAGTGGGTGGAGGGCCTGACAACATGCAGGAAACATATAAGCCAAAATGGCTCCTACACATAATGCTCCTCATAATTGTTACTATTTGCAAATGTAAAAAAATATATATATACAAAAATTAAGGAGCTACTGCTTTTAAATATTTTTTTTCAAGGATAAGTTAAGTATGTCTAAATATGAGACAGAATCTATAAAACATGTTTAAAACAAAGTTAGTGTTGTAAATGTGTACCTGCCCCAGAGCTGGAGCTGGAAAAGTTCTTATAGTGTGGCCCTGATTATACAGTCTATGGTGAACACGCATAAAACTGCAACTGAAAATAAAAGTACTAGGAATTGAAAAAATATATATATATATAGAAAAACAGGGTTACTCCCACAGTGTGAAAAGGTATAAAATCTAACTCTACTTGTAGCACTCCTGCCTGGCCTGCTAACACTGTTTTACTTTTGCATATTGCAGAGAAAGGACATTTTAAATACGCCCCACAATCAATCGGAAAGATCTCCTTCACTTCAGACTGGAACATAAGTTGTGCAGATGTGTCTAGTCTCCGGGGCACGGCTGAACAGTGTGAAAACGATAAACGATGCTGCATTCCTGTTGAACCGGACGATCTCTGCACCAACCTCTCCATAACATTCAACTCCTCAAAATGTCCCTTCAATGACAGTGTTCATCTGGATGCTGGTATGTTGAGCTTTGATTACTTTACAATAATGTAAATGTATATAAGTAAGGATTAGGGACGATTCTGTTTTTTCACAATTCTTGTATCAATACATGAGTCATCATGATATTGATATGTTGTAAGCCTCACAAGAACAAACATTTTCTATAAATAAGAATATTACTACCAAAATGTAGTTTTTAAGGAATTAAGTCCGAAGATAATGTCTAAAATGGTTCATATTTCAGTAATTTCTGAGTCATTTTTTGTGAAACAAAAAGCGTCAGATTGACAGAACTCACCTCAGTAAGAATATGATGACATTAAGCTGCTGTTTATTTCCTTTGACTGAGAAATGACATTGGAAACAGACCTTTAGATAAAACATTATAAAATAGATCCTTAGAGGAACACAAGAGGATCTAACACAAAATTTGAGATAAAATAAAAAATAATTATTTTAAGATTGAAAATGTGTACTAAAGTTGTATATGTTTTGCTTTTTGCAAAATTTCCATCCTTGGTAGGCAAAGAGTTAACTAAGTAGTCTTTCTGTAGTCATGGCAACAGTGCAGACTTTAACTAGCATGTTTGCTAACAGCAGTTGGATGCGTTTTTACTCTTGTGGAACGAATAATACACACATCAAACAGATTAAAAACATCTTTTTAAGAATAAAAAAAGTAAGGAGTTGAACTGTGTGTGTTCCTCAAGTCTGTGTCGGTGAGAAACAGAAGTGTTCTTTTTTTTCCGCTTTTCTGCCACTGTTTATTTGATTTTCTCTTTTTACATGTCACATACAAACTCCATATTTAACAGGAGTTCTGATTCTCTATATTTATTTTCAGTTATTAGCTGCTTTGTCCTATTTTAGTCATGTTTTGACTCTTACAGGAGAAATTGTAATTTGTCTCCATTGACTTTAATTTATTTTTGCCACTCACTGCTGACATTTAGATTTCTGTTTCTGAATAACCTCTATTGGCCTAATAAATGTTGATGAACAAAACCAATTTGGAAATTTGAACATAGATTTGCAAAGAAAATATCAAATTGGCATTCAATAAAATATAAAAGTAACAAAACAATACATTTTGAAAGACATTATTCATGGGAACATTTTCTCTGCTCTTGTGGAGATTTTATAATTGTTTAGTAATATGATACTGCTGAAAAGCTTTTTTGCTGAAAAAATTACAAAATAGTGTGTGTAATACATTGTTTTTTATGTTAGTGGCATAATTTTTTAAAGAAACCGCATGTAAGATTTTGATTTCAAATTTCATAAACATGACTTATCTGTGTCCACAAATACAAGGTAAACAGGTTCATTTGCGATCTTATTTTTTACTGAAGCTCATTCTAAATCTGAGTTATTCTTAAATAAACTAACAATGGGCATGGTGTTTATTTGTTGATGTTTACATTTGGTGTTTTGGTTCTCAAGAGTATTGTCCAATCAGAAAGCAGAATGAGCCTCACATGGCTCTCAGTTGGGTTGCCAGTTTGGTTTCGAAGAGCCTGAAGTTCTCTCTGAACGCCACTCTCATTGTGAATGAATGCTGAACCATGACAGAGAAAAAGTGCCTGAGAAATAGACTGTCAACTGATTACCCATGATTCATAGCAGACCTAGTTGGTCTAATTGGTCAGTAGATTCTAATTTTCATACTATGGGTAATTTCCCTCTCTGGCAACGCAAACTGATTTGTGATTGTAGTACATTTTTGAATCCCAACACAGTCTCTGAATAAAACGTAGATATATAACAAAATGTCAAAAATAAAAAGCCAAAATGTAAAATAACCAAGAATTTAGATTGAAGACACGTGGCAATAATAGGTTGTTCAAGATGCGAGAATCTTTGCCTGGATTGCAGACGAGAGCAGACAGTAGGTGGTAGAGGCGGTCCAGTCGGCCGAGGCTTTAAGGGGGTTTGGGGGCTACGTCAGGGCTACGTAGGCCCCGGTAATCTCAAAGATCAGTCCGGCTCGAGACGACTTGACAAATCGTCGAGGCGAGAAAGAGCAACTGCTCCTGACTTCACCGCTTCGGTGACTACAAAATTAAGATGCATGATGGGAAATGTAGTGCAGTGACTGACCGCTGATTCGATTTGAACAAATGTGACGCGCTGCAGTTCCTCCTCCTCAGTCTTTATCGTATTTGTGGACTTTTATAACATCCCACGTGTTTATCATGAGTCAGAAAAGACCCAGACTGTTGTACATTACACACAGCATCATTAATACATGCTAATGATGAGCTGAAAGTCACTTTCTCACAGACAGAGCTCAAGTGTGTAAACTTAATGATGAGCTCTTTATTCTTTGCTCTGGTGATGTGTGAGTGAGTCTGTGATGTGGGGAAACAGAAATGCATTTTCAAAGTTGTAGGTAGTTTTATTCAGTGCAACACTTCAAACAAACTAAGCTTTCTCCCTGTGCCTGCGGGACATGAGGCTGCCTCGCTGCTCTCGGGCTAAGCAAGTGTCCAAGTTGAATCTCCTCCTCTTTGCCTTAGCCGCATGCTCTCGTCTGCAGTTCAGGCAGAGATTTTCGCAACTTGAACACACCTATTTTAAGGTAAGGGGAGGAGATTCAACTTCCTGTGCTGGATAATAGGTCCAGAGTCACGGAGACAGCACACGTCTCGTATTTGTTTGAAGTGTTGCATTGAATAAAGTTACATACAACTTAGTAAACGCATATCTGCAGCAATTGCTTTTTCTCGCCTCGGCGGTTTGTCAAGGTGGCTTTACTCTCGAGATTACCGAGGCCAATGTGGCACGGTCGTCAGACGTTAGTTTAGGGCTGGAGATTGGGGTAGGTTATTATTTTTACCTTAAACAACTTAAAGAAAATGTCGCCATGTGGCTTCCACCAAAATTTGCAATTACTTTACGTTTTGGCTTTTTGTTATATATTGATGTAAAATGGCGTTAAAACGTGCTTCTTGTACGTTTTTAACATTCCATTGTACCGGTATATCTGTTTTCTCCAGAGACTGAGCTGTTCAAACCAGGTTTAAAATAAATGTTGTAGTGATATACTATATTCTGCTTCAAATTTTTGTATTGTAACAGAAAATGTATATATAAGATTATTATAGCTTTGTATTTTCTATTTTAATTGAGCCAGATTAAAACCCAGTATATCTTATGTTTTTATGTCTACTGTGTCTTTTGCAGGAAAATTTCACAAGGTACTTGACCTCACACAAAACGTGACTTACCCCAAGAATTCCACAACCGGAAATCCAGTCAAAATTGTTCCTAAAATGTCACTTCCTCCAAAATGTAACTTTACTATTGATTACTACTGTACAGGTAAGCTAAACACTAACAACTTCTGGAAATCACAGTTTTGCTCATCAGCTCTTTTCATGTATATTTTTTCCTTTGTTTGATTTTTTCTACAGATAAAAATAATAAGACTAAGAATATATCTGAACTTCAGCCCTTTGAAAATTACATATGTCGCGGGATAATAAAAAATGTAACACAAACACCTGAAATCCCTGTCAACACCACATGTGGTATGAACTGCTCTGTATTTACTTTCACTGTTTGATGAATATGTGCACGTTTTGAGGATTAAAGTGAATACTACATATTTTTCAACAGTTTTAAAGAAAAATTACTCAAATCCAACTAAATCTGACACCTCCATTACATTAAACTGGAATACAGAAAGTGAGAACTGCGACATAAATCAGATTCAGCCTCGTCTAAACTACGTGTGCAGATGTAGGACTGTCTATGGCAATAGTGAAGGTAAGTAGCATTTTGATATGTATTATTTTATGTTCTGGTCCTTGATTCTGTCAGTGCTTTTGAAGAATTTCTTAATGACTTTTGCCCAGAGAGAAGATAATATGGTTTGAAACAGTGTCAGTCTGATTTGGTAGTGTTCAATTTGCACGTTCTCTAAACTTCTCCAACTCAAACATCTGGTCGATAATTATTTTTGTTTTCTGTTCAGCTTGACAATCCCAATAAAAGAGAAAACAATAAAACAGTTGTCAGATGCGTAAATACAGAAGTTTGGAGACTGTAAGAACAAAAGAATCACAAAAGTGTGAACAGGCTATTTTTGTCACTAAAGTTTGGGTGGTGACGTGGAGACGCAGCCGAGGTAGCCTATAAAAAGACACTGCTACATGCAGTTCGGCCTCCTACCTGAACTTCCTGCTCCTGACGTCAGACGTCGAGGAGCCGGCTACGTTGTCAGCCTGGTAGATACCGGCAATTAGGCGCACAGTGCCACATGAAGGCGTAAAGCTCTGTGGCAGGTCAGGTATTGCAGACATCGCATGGCGGACCAGGTAAAGCTGCGCTGGTTTCCCTTGGGTGTTTGGCATGAATGGCGGTGCTACGGCAATGCTACGCCTTGTGCCATCTATTCCCGCTCCTGCTGGCGGTGGGCCTCCTCTCTCCTTACATGGTCGCCTGTGTGCAACTGGAATGACTGAAATCTGAAGAACAAATTGTATGAACTGTGCTGGCCTGGACTGAACCAGCTCTTCATCTAACATGAACTTTTATTTTAAAGATAGATTATATAACAAATTTCCTATTTATTAATAAAACTTGTATTAGAAATAATTATTGTCTCTGTAAATTTCTGTCACGAACTTGTGTTGCCTATAGAATGCATATGAAATTGTAATTATTTCTTTATGTTAAAGGGGCCGACCTAGAATGGCGTTGTTAACAAACTATATCCTTAACAAAATATTATTGATCTATGGAGCGCTAAACCCTCGCCTGGTGATCAAATAAGAATATCTTGATTAATGTAGAAATGTGTTCTAGTGGCTTGAAATGTTGAAATGGTTTTAATTCTACAGTTTATTTCTGCAGCAAGTTAAAACAGTCTGAGTAAGTCTCCACTTGGGCACTGCTAACATTAGTTCACCAGCATTTGTAAGCTAAACCAACAATGCCTGCAGATGCTACACCATCTGAATTTTCACAGTTAAAGCAGTTTAATTGAAAGACAAGACAAATCAGAACGTGTTCCAAACAGGGTAATGACAGGGCTTGTGACAAACAAACAAGGACAAACAACATCTAATATGCCAGATTTATCTTTTAAACGTATTTATTTAAGTCATAAGCTCAAAATATTTTACTGTTAAATAGGCTAAAGCTATATGTAATGTTTTATTTGTCTTCAAATAGACATAAAACTTAACAAACTCTTTTTAATTTATGTGATTGGCAAATGGGGTGCACGGTAGCCAAGTGGTTAGAGCTCTGGCTTCCCAATAAAGAGGTCGTGGGTTCGACTCCCGGGTATAGGGTCATATCAACATCTCACGATCTCTCTGGGTGGAGTTTGCATGTTCTCCCCGTGTCACCGTGGGTTTTCTCCGGGTACTCCGGTTTCCTCCCACCGCCAAAAACATGCATGTTTAGGTTAATTGGGCATCACTGTAAATTTCCCTTAGTGAGTGAATGTGAGAGTGAATGTTTGTCTGTCTAACCATGCGGCAAGTTGGCCACTGTCCAGGGTGTTCCCCGCCTAAGGCCCAAAGTCACTGGGATAGGCTCCAGTCACCCGCTACCCCTAACGGGATTAAGCGGTAGAAAATGAATGATTGGCAAATTACATGTACAACTGACACAGCAGGTTAACTCTTTCTGTTTTTTTAAAGAATGAACATTTTGTCAAGCTAAGAACTACTATAACTGACTTACATTTGTAAATATTGCTTCCAAGCTAAGTTTGACTGTGATTGTAAGAATGAGTGTTAATAATATTGGATTCCCAATACTTCACTCACAGGATTGTTGTTTGACACAACTGATTGTCTTTTGTTTTGTTTGATTATGTATTTATTTATTTTATTTCTATTTTTTTTTATAAATATTTGAAAGCTGTAACAACAACAATCTGTCCATTTACCAGCACAACTTTTTCAACAAATGTTCTCTTATTATAGTACAAAGCTTTAAGTCTTGTTTGTTGTCAACATCATGTACTGTTTTCACAGGTGTTCCTTCTGAAACAAACAGCCAATCCTGCACAGTAACTGGACTAGAAGCGTTTACTAAATACAACTGTGAAGTCAAGGGCTTCTATGACGAGAAATCTGTGTTCAGCTTCACAGAAACTGGTATCAAGACTGAGCCTGGAGGTAAGTGTAACATATATAGTTCATAGTCTTTACAAAATGAAAATGTGTATTTATACAAAGGATTTTTAATGTACCAATAGATTTAATAAATTACCTGGTGCAGTTAGTACCACTTTATGATAACCATGCACCTTAATTCACATTAGTAAAGCATGAATAAAGACTGAATTATGTATAGAATAATTAATGATTAATTATCCGTCCTGACATCAATTACTTTTTAACATGGCGCTTTTGATACCACTTTATATTAGCTGCACCTTGATTAGCCCAAGTAAAGTCTCAATAAAGCATAAATAAAGAGTTATTTATTCATGAACAAATAATCAATTAATGGATGAAAAATGTTTAGTAACTACTTTTTTTAAATTAAGATTTAGAGTTGAGGGGTAGATCTTGTGGAAATTAAGAAGTTATTAAATCTTAAATGTTTTGATTCATCAATTTTTCATTTGTTCAAATTGAATTTATGCTTTATATATGCTTTGTTAAGGGTTATTTAAGACTAATTAAGAGGTCGTTATTATAAAGTGTTACCTCACTTTTTAGTAAAACCGTATATAGAATGTGGATTGTGGATTTAATCATGTTAACTACATTTTAGTGAGTCTGATGCAGTTTACTGTTGTCTTCTTGACCAAGCAAGACCTGCATGCATCTGACTTTGCAGATGTACCCACACCAACAATAAAGGCTAATCTAAGTTATAAATATGTTTTTATTTTGCAGTTCCAGACAAAGTTGAATTAACAAAAGTGGATATTACAGAGAACAACGTCTTCACTGTCACTTGCAAAATGCCAGATGGAAATAAATTTAAAGGCAAAAAGGAAGAATTCCGAGCTACACTTCTCCTTGAAGACAAAGAAATAAAAACTAAACCAGGAGCAAAATGTTCTTTTACATTTGAAGGTCTCAACTACTTAACCACCTACAAAGTGAAGGTAAGTTCATCTGTTACTTAGTTATAATTTTGTACTTCTTAGTTAGTTCATATTGACCGATGCTTAATTTATGCTTTAATTAAGTCTTTGTTCATACTATATTTTGCCTTAATAAGGTGCAGTTAGTATAAAGTTATTATAAAAAATTTATTATATCTATTATAATTTAAAAATTGTTTGAATTAGGTGGAGTCGGATTTTCCAATAGAGCACATAATTACCACAAAAAATGAATCGGAGGAGTTCAACTGCCACAATAACTATGTAAACATCGATTAGAGGTTATTTAAGTTTTTTTTTTGTTTAAACTAAAGGTTAGCATGAGCATTAGATTCAGTTGGAACGCTTTGAACTGGGATCTGATTTTTTTCAACTGGGAAATTTCCGACTTCCCAGTTGCCTGACACGCAGCATTAGCTCTTATTTGGTTCTCCTTTTTTCTAATTTCAGATTAGAAAAACTTTCTTTTTCACTTCAAGATCTAATTGTTGTGCATCATGTAGTTCAACATTGTTTGCAGTACACACACTCATCTGGCTGTTTGCCATCATATTATTTCAAGTAGACAATAAGCTCTGACTTGTTTATTAACTTCTGTGCATTAACATTTCCAGTTGGCATCTCTCTCTATAAACACACTTGTGTTTTGTTGAAGTAGCTTCATAAAGTTTTCAGAGACATTCGCCATTCACCACAACTCACTGTTCACTGTCTGTTCACTGTGTAAAAAAGGAACTTTTCTTAAAGAAACAAGCCAACTGATGTTCTGTGCACACAGTCAGTTATTATTAAAGAGAAGCTAAACCCTAACAACCTTTTTGGTTGTTAAGCTGTGTATATTCTGTTTAAATTGCATTGCCTACCATTTAGAGTCATTTTTTGGGCAAACTGAGCAAATTTGCAAGTTTCAGCTTAAAGTAGTCACAAACTGGCTGTGTCTCTCATGTCTTTTCTATACTCTATGTGACGTCAGCGTGTATTTTCCACTCAAAACTGTGCACTAATTGCAGACACCTGCTGGCACTCCAATCACTGCTGCTCTCCACTCTAAGGCCACGCCTTTGCCCTTTTTTGCAATGTTTGTGGGTGGAGTTTGGGGGGTGAGCTTCACTTTAAAGAGACTATACCTGATTTTTTACAATAAAATAACTTAAATTCAATTTCTCTATAGCACAGATATCTTGTTAATGTATCTATTCAGGTAGAAATTAGTTCACAATGTCCAGACTCTGTCTAATATTGTCCCGTTTGTTCACCAAACTCCACTTCTTCTGTTGTTGCATTAGTGCTGTGGCTAACTGCCTTTAGCATATCGGTACGTCTTGCTCCTAACAGCTGAGACAAAAGCTTAAAACACATTGTGCTGAACAATTCAGAGGCTCAGAATGCATGAGGTAAGTGAGCAAAACATGTGACTGATGAAGGAAGTTTAAAATAAAATAATTATTAGCATGTTTATTAGCACCTTTACTTTTTTTTTTGTGGTCACAAATTGGCAGCCTTGCTTGTGTCAATTTGCCTCTGGGCAGGTCTGGCTACAAAAGTAACTTAAACTGGACTGTGAACTGATGAACGTATTACTTCCATGACTGCTACGACTTTTTTTGTCTTTAGGTGCAAGCATTTAATGGATTCAATTACGGAGAAGCAAGTGAAGAAACAGTGATCACCCTCTGTATGTACATTTTGTAAGGATGGGGCGAGATCTCATGCCACAAGATCTCACGAGACAAAATTCCTAAATTCCCATCCTTGTGGATTCGATCTCGTGTCTTATCTCATCTTGTGTGAATTGCATCTTGTCCCATCCTTAATTATTTTGTATTTGATTCATGAGAGCTGGTGGGATTTGTGTGACTCGTGTCTGTGTCTCCAGTCAATGACAAAGCTGTGATCGGTTTCCTGGTTCTGCTCATCCTCATCACTGCTGTGGCCCTGTTGCTGGTTCTCTACAAGATTTATGTCCTGAAGCACAGAAAGTCACGGTGAGTACATCAACACTTCTTAGTAATGTCGAAGAAAATTAAAATTTTGGTCTTTCCTGGGTCAATTTTTGTGCAACAAAATGGGACCAAATGACAAAACTTAACTCAATAGGAATTATATAATAATAACAATACGCTTCTGTTTGCATCCTCTAAAAGACAAATGACAGTGGAGTCAGCCCTGTTCTAACTGCATAAAAAGGACAAAACAGAGCTATGGAGGGACACATGAGGATCAAACCCAACACCAGAATTTAATTGAAGCATTTCCACTGAAGCATTCAACAGTATTTTCGATATTGTCCCAGTCCTAGTCCAAAAGTTAAATATGTGGACGATCTTCTGTTTATCTCCTTGGACATTGTAATACCTTTTGAACAGCAAGCATTGCCCATTTAGTCTGTGCTGTTCCTTTGCGCACAACTGCGCTCTGCTAGCTTAGTGCGTATATTACAAATTCAAGGGTCTGCAACAAGGTAATTGATTAGTTGAAAGTGATCGACTCACTGTATACCAACATTCATCAACTAATTTAGAAGATTTTAATAGAAATATTTGCATGTATTTACAATGCACTACACACATAAGGACAGAATTATCAGGTCAGGGAAAAGGGATAAGGACTAAGGGCAGAAGAGACAGTAAATTTCACCAAAATCACACAAACAAAAGTCTAAACAAGTTTAGGAAGGCAGTGGTCAGGTGCCTGTGTATAATGATAGGGAAAACACAGATAACTTATGTTAAACTTTCATGATTTAAGAACACATTATGTTGAGTTTAGTTGGTTTTACTTAAGTAAAATCATTTGCCTGCACCAATAGAACTTTTTAAAAAGAAAAGGAAAACCCATTTTGTTCGGAGGAAAAAATAAAAATAAAAAAAACAAGAAAATACATTATATGTCTTGATTTATTGGCAAATAATTACTTGTCAAGCAAAATCTGCTCAAATCATAAAAAAATGTACTTTAAATTTTGAAATTTTATTTATTTTTATTTATTTATTCAATCTTTTACCAGGTAGGTCAATTGAGAACAATTTATCATTTACAATGACGACCTGGCATGGCAACGGCACAAGACACAACAAATCAATCAAATTTTAACGTGTCTTAGCATAATTTTTTCAGTACTGGTCAAATTGAAAATGTACTCTTAGTTAATTGCAGCCCTACTCCTCATGAGGTTTGTCAATTTGTGCTCAAACTCATAAGAAACCAGTCAAGTATGTAGTTGTTTTCCCTGATTATCAGAAAACGTTTTTCTTTCTGTCTCCACAGAAATCTGGGAGATCATCACCAGCTGCTCCCCAGTGAGTTTTTTTTGTCTTTATAGAGAGTATAAAGTGCTTTTGCTTATGTTAAACCTTGTTTTGTTCTCACTGCAATAGAAGAGGCACCACATTTCTCTTTTAAATGTTATTCGTTATGTCTTCTCTTTCTTTTGTTCGCTCTGCAGTTGAAGAGGAGCGCCTGCTGAACATAGATCCCATCCCAGGCGACGAGTTGCTGGACACGTACAAAAGAAAACTTGCCGATGAGGGACGTCTCTTCCTGGCTGAATTTCAGGTATAGTATATTTACAGTTGTGACAGTTTTTGTGTCATTAGGCAAGACACTTCACCCACTCTGCCCTCAACCAAGTATGGAACAAATAATGACTTTAGTAGTGCATCGCTTTGAGAGAATTCAAGCCCCAAAATAACCCTGTAAAGAGGGAAATTAAATCATATTTATGCAATATTAGGAAGATGGTTTGGGGGCCGGATCAGACTTCTGGAGGGCCGATTTGGCTCCTGGGCCTTAAGTTGAATAGGCCTGTTTTAGGGGTCTTTATACTTTAATGAACAATTATTCATTTCATTCTTCACCCTCTTTTTTTAGAGCATCCCAAGAATCTTCTCAAAGTACACAATGAAAGAAGCCAAGAAAAACTGCAACGCCATCAAGAACCGCTACGTGGACATCCTGCCCTGTGAGCTGCTGTTTTACATTTAAATCAAGTATAAGTGTTATTAAAATGATGTTTATTTGTGAATATGATTGTTCACAGACGACTATAACCGCGTTCAACTGACCACAGGAAACGGAGAACAAGGCTGCGACTACATCAACGCCAGCTTCATCGACGTGCGTGTTTCTATCTTTTTTTTTAGGCTAAATTATAACATCTCCATGAGGTTTTGCTGATCTTACAAGTTATTGGCCTTTTTTTTCCCCCTCATTAATATTATCGTTATTTTAATCTTTTGTTTTTCAATTTGCTCAGACTCTGCTAATCTTTTTCAATCTCACATATCAAACGTATGTCTTCACTACAGGGATACAATGAAGCCAAAAAGTACATTGCAGCTCAAGGTAAGATATACATATCTACAATTTTGAACTTGGTTTATAATAGTTTTGGTACTTTTGGTACTTAAACAATTATAGAAATATGTATAGCTAAAACAATAGATAGAACGAATGATAAATATATAAAAAAGATACATTTTGGCGAATGAAGCCTTCTAAATTTACTGTACAGACAGATTTTGGCATCTAATATTGTCATATTAGAATGAATCAAAGTACTGAAAATGTTTTGCCCAAGAACAAGGTCTTGCTTCTCATGACTGAATCCAATGTTGACCGTGTGAACAAACTTATTGTGTGTCACAGGACCAAAGGAGGAAACCATCGGTGATTTCTGGAGGATGGTGTGGGAGCAAAAGTCATCTGTCATCGTCATGGTAACACGCTGCGAGGAAGGAAACCGGGTAATTTAGATTTCTGTGATTTTGCTCTTTTTCATTCATTCATGATTACAGTATTACAGTACAGATAGTATGCATGACTGTATTATTTCACAGTTCTAATAACACGGTGGAATGTAGAAATATATCTGGTGGTCCTTAGTATTTTTAAGATTAAACTTTGTGGTTATTGACACTATTTCACTGTTCAAAAGAAATCATGCTTAGTATTTTTAATCACTCTAATAGACCAGAAAGTATTTTTTATTTAATGAAAAGAGAAACCTCGAGGAGAAGCACAGTGAAGAAGAGATCCACTCCCATGGATGAACAGGCTATAGATGTTACTAAGACCAACGCGAATCTAATTGCAGATGTAGAGTTTAAAGGGATCCCGGACTATAAAGATAAATATGGCTTAAATGCTAGTACTGTTCATGTTTACTAAAATAAATTGCAAACAAATATCTAACCTCATACTATTTTTATAAAATTGTCATTGTTTTGAGCCACTGGCAGCAGCCATATTGTCCAGACGCAATGCATTCTGGGTTGATGATGTCAAATGGTTGCTTTTGGTTGTTGCCATGGTTGCTCCTGCCATAGTTGCTCCCTAGAGGCTGTTACCTTGCCAACCACCAGAAAAGTCAGACAACCATTTGACGTCACAGCCAGGACAAAATGGCAGCCATGTACAGTAGTTTCTTCAAAACACTATTTTAATAAAACTACAAATACTTCCAAGGTATTTGTCCTGTATTTATATAAAGGATGGTATTATAAGTGTTTTAGGGTAAACATGTGATTATAGCCAGGGTTCACTTTAAGTCTGTAGAGTCAGAGTTCATTAGCAGAAGGAATCAACTCGTCTTGCAGGACCAGGACAGGTTAATCCAGGAAAGAAAGCCAGTTCTATTAAAGACAACTAGATTTTGTATTATATGCGTATGTGTCTATGTTGTTTCCAGGTCAAATGTGCGCAGTATTGGCCCAGTTTGGAGCGAGAAGCCGAGATCTTTGAGGAGTTTGTGGTCAAAGTGAACTCAGAGGACCAATGTCCAGATTACACCATCCGCCACCTCAGCCTGACCAACGTGAGTCTGAACGCTCTAATCAACTCATCAACATGGTTTAACATTTATTCACCCACTTTTTCTTTCTGATTTGAATTGGTACTTGTTTTTTTACAACTTTATTTTGTTTGCTTTTTTTTTTTTTTAACAAAAAAAACAAAAACAAACAAATAAATGAGTTGGAGGGTTACTGTTGATTTAAAAGGAAATTATATACATATCTGTTAATAAGCATACAGACAGTACACATACACTTTACACAGTAATATCCATACATCTACAATCTATAGAGGCATTTTCTGTCTACGTCACTTTCCGCTCCACTGCACATGCGTTATGCAGAAAGAGCCGCTCGCTGTCTGCTTAGCTGGGGAAACTTCTTTGAATAAAACAACAAAACAGGACGAGAGCAGCTGTTTCTATCAGGTCTGAACCGGTCTGACAGACGTCTTTCTCCTGAAGCTTGAGACAGTGTTTTTCTCGCCGTTTTTTCACCTGAATGTAACTTTTCAGGGTCGTAGGGTTGAATTTATTCACAAATGTTGATTTAGCAGCCTAACTTTTGTTTTCACACAGTGATAAACTCTTGTAGTTAGCTGACAACAGAGCTTTTTCGACTTGTTTCACTGTTTGTGTCTATGAGCAGTTGCTGCAATAATGATTATCTTGGTAATCAATTAGTTGAGCAATTATTTTCTTGATCAATCGATTTCTAGTCTAGAATGCAAAAGTAACGCGACTACATTATTTTTCCAAATTTTGATCCAGACAAAGCAACTTTTTTGTCACTTTTGGTGGTTTTGGAGATATGGCCTATATCTACCAGCATCAAACACTGGGAAAAAACAATCCAAAACTGTCTTAAATTAGATCATGACTTAATAGCTGATTGAGTTTAGAAGCATTTTAAAGATTTGAACCACCTTGAAACCTTGAAAGATTTTGAATTAGTACTTAATTACCACTACCATAGCACTACCATAGCAATAGAGTAGTCCTGTTCTAAAAAAAAAAATCTCTGATTAAAGTCTATTATGTGAACTGACTTTTGTGTTAAGAGGACACAAGAGGGAGCCAAAACAAGACCATATTTAGGCTTTAATTGTAATTTGCATGGCCTTTTCCGAACTGAAATTGAATTTTGTTCATATAAGCCTCATGGAAAGTTTTATAAGTTTATCCTTTGATTTAGGTTTCGTGATACATAAAAGGCTATATATTTTCTTCTGGATAGTGTGTGTTGGCAATGTAATCCCACTGAAAACTATAAAAATTGTTCCTTGACCTTTTTGTCTGTGTGTATTGTAGAAGAGAGAGAAGAACAGTGAGCGTGAGGTGACACACATCCAGTTCCTGAGCTGGCCTGACCACGGTGTTCCTGGAGAGCCCCACCTGCTGCTCAAACTGAGGAGGCGCGTCAATGCCTTCAAGAACCTGTTCAGCGGACCCATCGTCGTGCACTGCAGGTCTGTGTGCAAACACACACACTTGAATTGTTAATTGCATAATAAATAGCACATAAATAGCACTGTAAAACTCACTTTCTAAAAGTCACCAAAGTTTCGACCAATGAAAAATAGCTATTTTGAGTTCCTACACATTATTTGATATCAGAAACGAGATTATGCACTCATAAAAGTGTCAGTTTTTACAGTGTATATTTTTTTAAGTCCTGATTTAATTCAGCTTCAGACCTGGTTTAGTCCTGGTTTAGATTTGGTTTAATGCTGGGATACACCCAGTTTCTTTTTTTAAACATTTTGTAGAACAATTAAAAAGAGACTGCAGTATTAGTTGGTATCACTATAGAAAAAAATCTAGTCCTGTGAATGTTTCCAACTACCCGGCCCAGGAGCCACGGTGCTCTGGAAAACTAAGTTGAATATCCCTGATCAGATAGTCAGAAATGAAAACTGAATAGCTGTTCAGAGGATGGTAAGATTCACTTGTGTGTCTAAAAAAACTAAAACTGTGATAGTGCCAAAAAAAACATGGTCAAACTAGCCAGAGAGGAGTTAGAAAGTCTTAAGTATTTCCTTCATTTGTTTACTGTTCAGAAGTGTTTCTCATCTTAACTCACTCGATACTTCTGCTCTGCTTAGGAAAAAATTAAAATAATGATTGTGTTTGTGTTGTAGTGCTGGTGTGGGCAGGACGGGCACCTACATTGGGATTGATGCCATGATGGAGGGTCTGGATGTGGAGAGCAGAGTGGACATTTATGGATACGTGGTGCAGCTGCGCAGACAGAGGTGCCTCATGGTGCAAGTCGAGGTAAGGACAAGGCTTTGCTTTGCGTTGAAGAAATAAAAAAAAAATTAAAACAGAAAAACTAGTTCATAAAAAGCTTTTCAGTACCAAAACCCACAAACCACAAATAAATGCAAATAACGTTTATTGAAGGAATGAATAACGATGAATTTGTGAATTTTGATAAGCTGTATGATTTGGCTTCAATGGGGCCTAGGCTCCCGGGCCTCGTATCCCCCGTACCTGTAAGAAGAAGCCGAGAATATAATTTATGGAAAAAAGGGGAGGGCGGGTGGGGCACGAAGACAGTGGACAAAGGTGGTAAGTGAACACGTGGCTTAAATAGTGAATCTACCAAAAGGGGCGTAGATGTGGTGTGGTCCTGCTCCCGAACTTAAGATAACAAACTTCTCTTCATTTATTCAGTTTGTAAAATGTATTATTTTTTGCAAAGAGACTTATCTGGATGACTGAGAGAATCCACAAAGATATGAGACGTAAGATATGAACACGATGAATGTGTTGCCTGACCAGCCAGCTCCTCCTACAATCTGTTTGAATGCAGAATTTTTCCTAATTGTTTCAAGACATCCAAGATGGCAGACATAGCCAATAAATTATTTTCTTGGGTTCTGAACAATTAGGAACTTACCAATTTCTTAAAACCTGAGCAGCAAACCGTGTTAAGAGCTTTTGTACTGAAAAAATCCTTGTGCTACATATTTACTGTAACAACCGGTTTAGCGTGTTGCTAATTTGGTGTAATTTCCGGATTTTCTGTGATTGGTTGACTCAGCATTCGGAAAGCCACCCTCGAAATTGAAACCCAGCATTCTGATTTCAGACCCTCACGTCTTTGTAAAGTTGTCTGTCAAAGCGTGCAGTGACTGACTGGTCAGGCATTCGATTGTGTACGCTCATATCCACACATTTAGCTGCACTAGTTATTCTAGTTTGTATGTATTATGTAATAGTTCATTCTAACAGTTGCACTAGGAATAACACAAGGGCACAAAGAGAATGCAGCAGTTTCTGTCAAAAACTTAACAAAACATAAATACTAAATGAATAATCTTAATAAAAAATTCCAAATACATGAATTACTAATAAAAACTAAAAATATTTCTTATCATAATTGTACTAACAGAAATGAAAACTGTATATTTGAATACAATGTTAAGTAATGATACAGTTGCTTTTTGCTTTTGAAACTTTTTTTGTAAAGACAAAGGAGTTTGAAGTTTTCTCTCTCCCTGTAATGTGTGAGTTTACTTTCACCCTTTTCTTTGAAGCTGGTATAAAAGGTTGTTACTGGAAGGAAGCGCCAAACTAACACTTCACTTCACAGTTTATATGCACAATAGACGATCTTTATAGTTTGTTTAGCAGATTAGCTCTAATATCCTGCCAATCTATTTGGATGAAGCAATGTAACTTCAAGGGTGGCTACCCCTGAAGTTACATTGCTTCATTGAAATATGTGGATGTGTTTAATAAAATAATAAAACATCTTTAGGTGCAGATATTTCAAAGTTGTTTCCACATGAAAGCATACTCTATCATTAGATCCATTCATATGTTCAATTTAATGACTTGATATGCTGATGTGTTGCCGTCTTTTATCGTGTATGATAGCATTAGTCATTCATTTTCTAGTGCCTGTGATTGGAGTCTATCCCAGTGACTTTGGGCCTTAGGTGGGGGAACTACCTGGGCAGTAGCCGACACATAGATACAGACACAGACAGACAATCATTCACTCTCTATACATGCATGTTTTTGGAGGTGAGAGGAAGAGATTGTGACACAAACCTACGATCTGCTTTTTGGGAAGCCAGCGCTCTAACCACTCTACTGTTGCAGTAATGATAACATGATAAGGCAATATGAAAACGTCGAAAACATTTTGGTTACTTTATATTTCCTTTGAAAAACAGCAAGATAGGTTAAGTTGTCTATTTATTCTTCTGTCTAGTCATTAATTATTTATCTTTTTCACCAAAATTAGCGCAGTTCTTAATTAAAGCAGAAGTAAGTAACATTTTTATCTTGTTAAATGTCTTTGAAAGTCTCCGTGATGATGGTCACATATGTATTTTGGGCCATTTGAAGCATGTCTGGTTCTCACCACTGTCTCCAGATTCTTCGAAACACATTCCCGGACCGAATTTCTGTCCTGATAAACTCTCTTTTATTTATTTTTTATTTAGCAGTGTAAAATGTGTCTGGATGTGTTCCTGCTGCCGTGTTTCAATCTTAAAGTTACACAAAAATGAGAAAATAAAAAAAATTGTTAAGTTGTGATTCTGTCGACTTGTTTAACTACACAAGAGAGCTATAGGGGGAGCACTACCACTGAACTTACTTAGTTCTGCTTTAAGATCACTGCATTTTGACATTGTTTGTCAAAGTCTGTGTTAAAAGCACTTACTTCAGTAGCTTTCCTAAAGTGGACAATTTCTGTAAAACTTTTCTGAGTTTGTAACCATTGTTTAAACATTTGGTTTGATTCATACATGTTCTAGTATTCTTGTATTGTCCTGCAGCTGAGCCTCTAGTGTTCAGAAAATCCCTGTTTTCATCTACCACCTCCATCCACTTGTCTGTGTTTAACTTTTGATTCAGAGTGAAACAAGCAGGGGTTCCAACAACCACAAAACATCATCTACTAATGCTGCTTATTACAATTTGCCGTTTTGAACAGGAAGTCAGAGGACAAGTTTCTATTTCTAAGCTGCTTTAGGTCATTTTTTCTGTTTTACAATGAACATAATGTGAATTATTGATTTGCATATGTCAAAATTTCTTCCTATATACATGAAAAAACACCATAGGTTTCCTCTTATTCATTTCCATCTATACTTTTACTTACTTACCACCAGTTTATAGAATTCTCTTTCCTCGCAAACACTTTGCACATGC
This sequence comes from Mugilogobius chulae, assembly GCA_038363315.1. Classification (NCBI taxonomy): domain Eukaryota; kingdom Metazoa; phylum Chordata; class Actinopteri; order Gobiiformes; family Gobiidae; genus Mugilogobius; species Mugilogobius chulae. The sequence goes on from CM076412.1 coordinate 1,104,887, forward strand.
CACACAGTTGAACACAAAATGACATTTGAAAGTCTCTGACATTTAGTGGCTTAAACAGGAACTCTCGTGTTGACTTAACTTACTCATATCTGTGTTTGAAGCTCTAAAATGGCTCCCAGAATGAAACTGCACTTGTGTGTGGTTGTGTCTGTGCTCTGTGGTGTCTCAAGATGGTTCAGCTGATTAAAAGAGGTTTTGTATTATGTGTAGAGTCTCTCTTTTCTTTGTAGTTTGTCAGATGTTATTCACGTGTGTTTTGTATAAATACTTTTTGAACATGGAACCAGGGACATCTTTGATTTTTATCATTTATTTAGCAAAGACATCTAAATTACAAAAACATACTTTTCTTCCAAGTCTAGAAAAAAAAAAAAAGACAGGACCAGGTCTACAGTGAGACTAAAGCAAGACTACACCAGGACAACATCAGGACTAAATCATGAATAAAACACTTAAAGAACCAGGTCTAAACCAGAACTAGATCACAACTAAACCAAGACTAAATCAAGACTTAATCGGGACTAAACCAGGACTAAATCAAGACTACAGCTGGACTTAATCAGAACTAAACCAGGACCAAATCATGATTAAAGCTGGACTTAAACAGGACTAAACCACGACTAAATCAAGACTAAAGATGGACTTAATCAAGATTAAGTCCAGTCTAGATCGAGACTAAAGCTGGACTTAATCAGGACTAAATCAAGCCTTAAGCTGGACCTATTGAGAACTAAACCTGGACTACATCAGGACTAAAGCTGAACTTAATCAGGACTAAATCAAGCCTTAAGCTGGACCTATTGAGAACTAAACCTGGACTGCATCAGGACTAAAGCTGGACTTAATCAAGACTAAACCAGGACCATATCAAGACTAAAGCTGGTCTTAATGAGAACTAAACCCGGACTACATCAGGACTAAAGCTCGACTGAATCAGGACTAAACCAGGACTAATTTGAGACTAAAGCTGGACTTAATCATGCCTAAACCTGGACTAAATCAAGACTAATGCTGGACTTAATCAGGGCTAAACCAGGACTGAAAAAGGACTAAAGCAAAATTAAACAAGCCTTAAAGCAAGACTGATCAAAAAAAGTCAGGTCAAAAAGTTATACTGTGCACCTTTAACAAACGCTCAAAAATGTAATTAATTTTGTGAGCCCAATTGGGGTCAACTAAAAATAACAAAAGCTAAAGAAAACCTGGACTAATTAAACAAGAACAGAAGGGCTTAAGTATTAACAGATTAACACAAAATTTACTCAAACATCAGCTGCAGGACAAAACAAGATCAAACATGCATGAAGCAATCCAAATACAAATTTGAGTAAACTAATACTGACAGAACACTTATTAGGTCCTCTTTAACGACTTAAAATCAAGTTAGAAGTTCAAAACATAAAGCACTGTCTCTATGTAACTGTCCTGTGTGTGTGTTGTTGTGTCCAGGCCCAGTACATCCTGATCCACCAGGCTTTACTGGAGCACAATCAGTTTGGAGAGACAGAGATCAGCCTGAGCGACCTCCACAACAGTGTGAGCGCTCTGAAGGAGAACGCCGGAGACGAAAGCAGCCTCATGGTCGAGGAGTTTGAGGTACTCACTCACGTCACAACTAGGGCTCAATATTTCAAACAACTCTACGATCAATAACATTTTAACCCTCCTGATCACTTCTTTCTAATTTATTCTATCACTTTCAGAAGTTTCAAACATCTGTACAATCATGTTTCTGATAAAGACTGAAATGCAACACACGCATTTTTGAACATTAATAAATCCATGCATGAAGTAATAAAATAATGTATTCCATTATTCACCAAAATAATTTAAATTATACATTGTTTTTCTTAAGCATTTTTATTTGAAACACTTAAACTGCATTTTGATTAGGGAGTTTGATATTTATTTGAACAACCAATCCATCAGCAAAAACATATGTTTTGGTTTATATAGAGGGATTTTTTGTTTATCAACATGGACGATGCGTGCGCACTTTGCCTCCAGAAAGAGCCTCCCCTCATAGACACAAACAGTGAAAACAAGTCGAAAAAGCATCGTTCTCAGTTAACCACAAGAGTTTATCACTGTATGAAAACAAAAGTTCTGCTGCATAATCAACATTTGTGAATGAAATTTGACCCCACGACCCTTAAAAGTTACATTCAGGTGAAAAAACGGCAAGAAAAACACTGTCTCAAGCTTCAGGAGACAGACGTCCGTCAGACCGGTTAAGACCTTATGGAAACAGCCGCTCTCGTCCTGTTTCGTTGTTTTATTCAAAGAATTTTTCCCATCTGAGTAGACGGAGAGCGGCTCTTTCTGTATAACGCATGTGCAGTAGGGCGCAAGTAGTAGACCGAAAATCCCTCTATAGTAAACTTTTGTTTTTGTTAAACTGAAGATAGATAAAATGTTGTTTTTCCCCAGATCACCCAACCAACTTAGAATAAACTTTAAAGCTTCAGTACCTTATTTTTAAATTGTGAAAGCAGTGTGAACTATTCACCTTATTTGGTCCCGCACACTTTGCACTGCACTTCCTGTTTAGCTTTGTTAAATTAACATGTTTGCTTGTCTGTCTTATGGGAGACCTCAAACACAAAGCTAACATAAACCCAATGACTGATTTTATAATCTAACCGCAGCTAAACAGGAAGTGTGTTGTAAAGAAAAGAAAAGTGGGCCGAATAAGATGAATAATGTCTACAGTGCATGAGCATGATTGGAGATCAAAAGCTAGAGGAAGTGATTCTTCTCAGTTAAAACATCTCACCCTTTACTCTGGGTTTGAGTATTAAATTCAGAGTATACACAGGGCAGATTTGATCACTTTAACAGTTATGTATTGAGAAAATGTAACTTCTCTTTGTGAACGAAACAGAATACCTCAGCTTTAAGAAATTCTAATGTTCAGCTACAATGATCAAACTTTCATTTCAGAGATTGCCCTCTTATAAGAACTGGAGAACGTACAACACTGGAATCACAGAGGAGAACAACAAGAAGAACTGGGTCGCCACTGTCATACCATGTGAGCTTATGCACTGTTTCACCTTGTGCTTGGGAAACGGTTTGGTCAACAGATAAAAGAGAAGATAAGATTAAATGCAGTGTAAAAAAATATAATCTTAAACCGATGTAATTGAAAATATTTGTAGTCTTGTTTGAAGATACGATTTGCAAATGGAACAAGCTTAAAGTAATGTAGTTTTGCTTAAAATTAGAAAATCAGATCTATGGTTAGGATTAGGGGAAAGAAATGTCCCTTAACTTCAAAAAGGAATAAAACTTGCTTGTTCTATTGGCTGATCTTGAGGAATGATAAATATGACTTAATTTAAGCGCCTTAATCCATATTAGCTTATTTTAGACTGTATTTTTTTTCCATTGTATCCTTTGTTTGCCACACAAAGGGCAAATTTCACTGTTGTTGCGCACAGTTCAAGAACAGCAGACGTATAGAAACATGCAATAAAACAAGGCAGTAATTTTTAAAATAGACTTTGTTTTAGTACACCATTAAACAACAAACTAAACACACTTATGTACAAAATGTTGGCTGAGCACAGTGCAGTTTATGACAGAATAAATAGTCACTAAACTGTTTGGGAAGGCGTGTCCTAAACTGACGCACTGTTGTATGTTCCTCTTCAGACGACTACAACCGTGTGCTGCTGCGTCTGGAGGAGGAGGACAGTCAAGACGGTGAAGACAAGGACGAAGACGATGACGAGTCTTCTGACGAGGAGGAGGAAGAGTCATCCAAATACATCAACGCCTCACACATCAGCGTGAGTTTTCTGAAAAGTCTCGATTCATGCTTCGTATGTTTTTGAGTATCATTGATGGGTCCAGCTGTTTTTTCTGAGTAAGTGTATTAGTTTTGTTAGATACTGACTAAATTAGCCTTGTGCACAAAACGTCAGTTGGCTTGTTTATATTTGAAATAGTTAACTTATGTACACATACTCCCTGTTAGCATTAGCATTTAGACACAAGCTTTTGATGTGTATTTTGAAGCTGATCGTACCTGTGTTATTTTCTCTTTATTTTGTCTCTGCAGGTCACTCACCTCTGTGACTCTGCTCCAGCGCAGCTTATGTGCTTCTGTCGTTATAACAAAAAGTGTAAATACACGCACATCACTCAAAGGTGCTCGGCTGTTGCAGTAAATTTAAGAAAGGAGGACAAGCCTGCACACTATCTCCAACTGCAAATTTAATTAAAAAAGACAACATTTCGATCCACATAAGATCTTTCTCAGGTCCTGAGATTTGTATTTTGGTTGTTTTGGGCAATTTCCTAAGGTTATTATTACTTGATCGACTCATTGTTGTAAAAGTAATTCAACTTTACCACTGGAACACACAACACTCGGAGGTCTGACTTCCCATATCTGATGACGACTGGAACACACTATAAGAATCTATAAACACATAGTAAAACTATCAGAGACTGTGCAGTGTAACATAAAAAACTATATTTAAGGGGTTTAGATGGTATTGTTCACCATGAACTCTAGTAGAAAGCTCATGCTTTGTTTTAAGAAAATTTAAGAAGCTGTTTGTACAACAGACAAAATAAACTCTATCAGCAATACCAAACTTTACACTTATGAGAGAGTGTTGGCTTTTGAAATATTTTCCATCTTTCCATTTCTGTATCTTTGGATCTTGATGTGAATCAGTGAGCTGCATTCACACTCAGACTGGTTCTAGTTTGATTCTGGTTTTGTCGTCGCAGACTTATCTCTAGTTTAAGTTTGATGTGTGAATGTTTTCTCCTCTTAGGGTTACTGGGGCTCGCGCTGCTTCATCACCGCTCAGACTCCTCTCTCTGACACAACTGCAGACTTTTGGCTCATGATTCACCAGAAGAAAGTCTCCACCATCGTCATGCTGTCGAAAGCAAACAGGGAGAAACGGTAACTAAACAAACTCTTTACAGGAGAACATTTTAATACCTGGGCCGAAATGGAAACAAATTAGTATCTTTGTATTATTCCAAGAACGATTTTTGGACAATTTGATGTCAGTCCAACACAGACATGGTAAAATATAGCTCAGAATTTTTTGTTGGGTTCAGATGTGGAAAATGTTTGTAAAATTAATCACAAAAGTGCAGGAATTTTGGCAAGGCCAATACAGGTAGGCAGGAAACAACATTAAATGCACAATAAACTGCCGTTATATCAACGCTGGTCCACATTAATGCCTTCCGTGTTTATTTTAGTGTCTCTTTTATATCTACGTTTGACTTTTCTTCTCAGGAGAGCGCGTACTGGGGCAAGGAGAAACCACTTATGGAGAAATGAAGTCGAGGTATCGTCCACAGAAATGACTCCAGTGTTCATCAGCCGCACCCATGAACATCCGTCATGTCAAGGTGAACATTACACCAACTCTGCCTCTGTAACGGGAACATAAACACATTTTACTTTGTTTTTTGTGCTGAAAGAAAAGACGATGATGAACGACGAAGTAATAATACCAAAGTAATATAAAAAATCTACAATGGCAATTTTTTTTTTTAAATACAAGTCACATCTGAGTATATGTCACACCTCTAACCAGGCAATGAAAAAAAGTGTGACTCATAGTCAGAAAATACAGTAATTACAGAGGTATACATCACTTTCATGACATATTGTGGATAGGGCTGGGTATTGCCAAGAGTCTTCCGATACGATATGTATCCCAATACACGTAAATCCTGATATATAGTTTCCCAATATGTCACGTATCAAGGTCAAATGCAGAGGAATTAAATTTTCAAACTGCTCTTTATGTTTGACACAAGTATCTTACAAATAAGTCATTGTTTAGCTCAATAGTTTCAGTCTTAAAGCTGCTGTCCAGGTTTATAAGTGTAAATTATATGAATTAAGTATCCCATACACCTTCCTGTAACGATACGCGTATTGCCAATGAGCTTGTCACGATATCCCGTATCGATACATTGAGTACAGCCCTATTGGGTATTATAGCTAGGAACAAGATTTATGTGGAAACAAGAAAGAGAAAGCTCCTCTAGCATGCAAAAAAGTTTATTTGAGGCAGATACAAGCCTGCTCAGGGCAAAAAAATACATTTTTATAAAGTTTTAGTCCAACAAAAATATCCAAGTGAAGAAAAACATGCTTTTTAACCAAACAGTTCCACAATGTACCTTTATCATTGTGGTCTTGTAGCTTTTAGTTTTATGTAATTTTCATTCTAAAGCTAATCAGGAAAGGCCTGATTTTGTTTGGTTGAGTTTGATGATTTTTTTTTGACAATCCTTATGATATTGACCAAAACAGATATCGCTTTTCTATTGCATTGTTGACAATAACTAAAAACAGCACAGTATCAGAGTGGTTAGTAGCACACTTCACAGCATGTGGAATGTTTTATCTCTAACTTCTTTGTCCACAGAGGAAAGAGGGTCGAGCGGTCAAACATTTTGAGTTCTTGAAGTGGTCGGACGGAGATTTACCGCAGAAGCCTCAGGAGCTGATGAGCTGCTCAAAGAAATCAGAAGTAAATGTGACGACAGCAGATCACTCCGAGCCTCTCCTGCTCTGGTTCACTGCAAGTAAGACCATCGCTCCTAGTACAATTACTCCTATTATAACAGCATTACTCTATTAGACCAAACTAACCAAGTGGGTTAAACAAGTCCAAGTAATTACCACAGTACACGACTAAAAAATAAATAGATGGATAAATGAATAAATAAAGAATCAAAGAACCAACTAACCAATTACTAACCAACCAAGTATTTTAACTTTAACTATCTAGAATAGAACTTTATTTGTCGTTTCCAGAATAAAAACAGAAATTTGTCTTCAACTCTGCTAACTAACTAACTGACTAACTAACTGTTTACCTCTGGTCACCATGCACCCCACTGCGTCTCAAGTCAACTTTACTACAACCAGACAATAAAATGACTTTAATTACATGACGCATATGAAACAAAGGAAATGATTCGTCGTCTGTCATTTTGACCAAAATCTTCACTCACTTCACTCTCCTCATATTAAAATATTTTTTGCCTCACTCACTAATTCTGCAGAAATCTGCAATGTTTTTCAGTCTCTTGTGTTATTACATTTATTATTCTTCGTACAACATACACATGTGCGTTTCTGATTGGCTAATTAAACAGTCAAGCACGTTCATTAAAACTCGAATGAGGAACAAGGTGGCCAGATGATATGTTCTTACATATCGTGTGGATTTTCGAGGCAAACACCATAGGTCTGAGGCATCACAAACAACTGAGGTATCATATCATTTCGCAAGCCAGAGCTAAATGAAAGAATACAATGGCAAACGTGTACACTTGCAATTTAGGAAGTATACTAAACTGCAAGTGTACAATTAGTACTTCACATTTACTATAGGAAGCTCGGCTGCACATATAACATCTTACACAATGCCTCAAATTTGCATTGTTAGTGTCTGTCAAGACACATTTCAGCTGTGGCAGCTTTTTGCTTCCCCTAACTTGTTTTCTCAGAAGCAAATGCTTGATAAAAAGATCTTAGTCTGTAAATTAAATCATCATCAAGCAAAACCACTGTCATTTTGTCCAACACAAAAAGAAAGATCATTCGTTAACACATACAACTGTTTAAAATGCCTGATTTTTTTCTCCAACCCATTTATGCAATACACCATACGTTGGTGGCTATGCTGCCAAAATGTATACTTTTTAAAATTTTTGCTTCTGGGACTGACCAAGATATAGTTCAAGGTCTTAGAATGTGATAAATATAATATCTACATCACTTTGGTGTGTTAGGTTACCCAGTTAATTTCTGTATTTGTCATTTTGATGGATTTGGAAGCATATGTCTATATATCCTCTTGCATAACCTGTAGATGGTAGAAATTAAAAGCTTTAATTTGACAGACACTGTCCCCCTAACAAAAAATATATGACAACAAATATAAAAAATGATAGTTGATTATTATAAGTTAGTCAGACAAAACTTGTCTTCCGATAACTACCCTTGCTCCCCTGGTGGTGGCCGACTCTGTCTCAGGAAAACCCTGCTTAACCTTGATCAAAAAGAACACTCAAGCACAAGACATAGGATGCAGTCCAGATGTTTCCCAAGTTAGGGTTAGAAACTTTACTCCTGCGTAGGAGAGAGAGAAGAAAATGCCGCATGCCCCAGAGTTTTGGGAACGACCACATGTATTAGTCCGGGGACACTCTGTTTTGTGTAGGATCGTTTTGTCTACCCTTCCCCACATACAAACACCCTATGTCCAAATCCCATTGATTCTGCGTATTTAAAAATTAACGTGGTTTAGTTATTCATGATCTAAAAATTNTCCAAGCTCCCTTGTCATCAGTGCAAAAGCTTGAAGCGCTGCATCACTAAATAGCTGCGTCGCATCCGAGTCAACAGCAGTAGGGTTTGCACCATCACTTCCCTGAAGGGAAGAAGAGACGGCAAAAAGTAAATGCGCCAATGAGTTCCCCAGACGACCAGCCCGCGCACCAGAGTTATATGCTTTGGTGAGTAAGTCATCTGTCACACGACATTGGGGCCGTGGACACCGAACATCATGACGCAAGGCTTCCTCAGGCGAGACAATAAGTGAAGCCATGGCAGGTTCAACAGGAGGCATGCAGTCGAGCCCAGCTGTCGATGCATTGTGCATAGCAGCCAAAATGCGACCATCCGAGGACAGTCTCGCACAAGCACTCGGATCTCTCCAACATGTATGCAACTCCTTCAAATACTCTGTAGAAGGAGGCACAGCAAAAGGTGTGGGTGCACGTCCCCGCCTGAAGAAAGCACTACCAATACCAGGCTGTTCTGGCTGTGGTATTTCCAGATGCAGGTAGTCTAGAGCTTTGCGGAGGACATCTCGCATTGAGCTCTCAGTACTGTCATTAACACTGTGTGTGGAGCATATGAACTATCCTCAGAACCATGGGTGGACAGCGCCTCTCCCTCATCTCGAAAATGAGAGGCTGAAGCTGCTAAAGAGAGGACATCCTCCTCTGGGTCCAGGGCAGGCATGGATTGAGGGGGATCCGGCCTCCAAAAGCGTCCATGCGCCGAGCATGAAGCAGAGACTTCATCGCTTCCAATTCTGCAGACAGTTGTTCCACTTTAGAGGTCAGGTTCCCGACCTGCTCTGGACCTTTTCTTGGAGGCTCTCAGCACATGAAGGCTCAGAAAGCCGCTTGGAGCGTCTGGGAGGAGGTGGAGGCACGTGCACCTTCCCTGAAGGTGGAAGGTCACCATCACTGGCAGAGTTAAGTTGTGCCAACCTCGCCACTCGAACAGCCCAGGGCATGCAGCTACAGTTCATGCACGGGCTATCGGACAGCCCCTCCCTAAGGTGGTCAGGGCCGAGACATGCTGGACAAAGGTCATGACCATCATCAGCCGGAAGAGCGGAACCGCAGCCGGCACAGATATGAGAGCCCTCCATTGCGTGGTGAAAACAACCAGCAACACGGAAGCAGGCCACACGTGGCAACTTGACAATGAAAAAGTCAAGCGTCAGGTCAAAACAACCAAAGGCAGGAGAGGGGGCGCAAACGCAGCCGTCACCACCAAAGGTAGATATAAAAGCAGCCGTCTGTAAAGCCAAACAATTGGGAGAGGGGGCGCGAACGCAGCCTTCACCATCAAAGATAAACAGGAGTGGTTAAAAAAGACCCCGTATGTATAAAGCCAAACAGTTGGGAGAGGGGGCGCGAACGCTGCCGTCACCAATCAAGGCTAGGATAAACGTCAGTAAGCAGCCAAACAAAAATAACTTCCAAAATGAAAGCGCACACACAACGCTTCAGTAGCTTATGAAAAGGCTAGCTGCGTTAGCCCTCTTAACTTAGCTCAAAAGGCAGAAAAAAAAAAAAAAAATAAATCCATATATATATATATATATATATAATTGCCAATGCGTTCAGTAACAAGGCAATGTTAAGTAGTACATCAAACAAAACAAATAGCAAAGCATGCGTAAACGCAGCGTGTACTTAGCTAGAACAAAAAGTGGCTAACACCGTTAGCAATAACTCACCAAACGGTGCTGTTCAAACGAAAAGAAAAAAAGCTACTAACTTTAGCAATACCAAACTTCACAAACACAAGATGAGAGCCAAATGTTAGGAGAGGGGCGCGAACGCTACCATCACAAACAAAAGACTTCGTTTTACAATACCTTCAATTTTCTCCAACGAAGTGCAGGCTGTCGCTGCCCTTGGAGGGCGAAACTCCGCTGCTCCAACCAATGTGGCAAAAGGGCAACCAGCGACAGAAAAAACCAACATAAGTTCTTGCTAATGTTAGCAATGTTGATCGAACCGCACGCGAGAAGAAAGTGAGAACAGAGCAGCGGATGACGGGGGAATTTATTACTTCCGGGGCGTCATCCGGGGTCACAGGTGACACTTTTGGTATTACTACTCGAACTGCGCATGTGCGAAGGGAACATTCAGTGCTTTCAGCACCGTCTCTCTGGCGGTCAGAAGGGATGAAATAGAACTATATTTAAAGGTGGTTTAGATGGTATTGTTCACCATGAACTCTAGTAGAAAGCTCATGCTTTGTTTTAAGAAAATTTAAGAAGCTGTTTGTACAACAGACAAAATAAACTTCTATCAGCAATACCAAACTTTACACTTATGAGAGAGTGTTGGCTTTTGAAATATTTTCCATCTTCCATTTCTGTATCTTTGGATCTTGATGTGAATCAGTGAGCTGCATTCACACTCAGACTGGTTCTAGTTGATTCTGGTTTGTCGTCGCACACTTATTCTAGTTTAAGTTTGATGTGTGAATGTTTTCTCCTCTTTAGGGTTACTGGGGCTCGCGCTGCTTCATCACCGCTCAGACTCCTTTCTCTGACACAACTGCAGACTTTTGGCTCATGATTCACCAGAAGAAAGTCTCCACCATCGTCATGCTGTCGGAAAGCAAACAGGGAGAAACGGTAACTAACATTTTAATACCTGGGCCGAAATGGAATCAAATTAGTATCTTTGTATTATTCCAAGAACGATTTTTGGACAATTTGATGTCAGTCCAACACAGACATGGTAAAATATAGCTTCAGAATTTTTTGTTGGGGTTCAGATGTGGAAAATGTTTGTAAAATTAATCACAAAAGTGCAGGAATTTTGGCAAGGCAATACAGGTAGGCAGGAAACAACATTAAATGCACAATAAACTGCTGATAGATCAACGCTGGTCCACATTAATGCCATCCGTGTTTATTTTAGTGTCTCTTTTTATATCTACATTTGACTTTTCTTCTCAGGAGAGCGCGTACTGGGGCAAGGAGAAAACCACTTATGGAGAAATTGAAGTCGAAGTGTCGTCCACAGAAATGACTCCAGTGTTCATCAGCCGCACCATGAACATCCGGCATGTCAAGGTGAAACATTACGCCAACTCTGCCTCTGTAACGGGAACATAAACACATTTTACTTTGTTTGTTTGTGCTGAAAGAAAAGACGATGATGATACGACGAAGTAATAATACCAAAGTAATATAAAAAATCTACAATGGCAATTTTTTTTTTTAAATACAAGTCACATCTGAGTATATGTTACACCTCTAACCAGGCAATGAAAAAAGTGTGACTCATAGTCCAGAAAATACAGTAATTACAGAGGTATACATCAGTTTCATGACATATTGTGGGATATTATAGCTAAGGAACAAGATTTATGTGGAAACAAGAAAGAGAAAGCTCCTCTAGCATGCAAAAAAGTTGATTTGAGGCAGATACAAGCCTGCTCAAAGTTTTTAGTCCAACAAAAATATCCAAGTGAAGAAAACGTGCTTTTTTAACCAAACAGTTCCACAATGTACCTTTATCATTGTGGTCTTGTAGCTTTTAGTTTTATGTAATTTTCATTCTAAAGCTAATCAGGAAAGGCCTGATTTTGTTTGGTTGAGTTTGATGATTTTTTTTTGACAATCCTTATGATATTGACCAAAACAGACGGTTGTTTTGAAATAGTCGCTTTCTATTGCATTGTTGACAATAACTAAAAACAGCACAGTATCAGAGTGGTTAGTAGCACTTCACAGCATGTGGAATGTTTTATCTCTAACTTCTTTGTCCACAGAGGAAAGAGGGTCGAGCGGTCAAACATTTTGAGTTCTTGAAGTGGTCGGACGGAGATTTACCGCAGAAGCCTCAGGAGCTGATGGAGCTGCTCAAAGAAATCAGAAGTAAATGTGACGACAGCAGATCACTCCGAGCCTCTCCTGCTCTGGTTCACTGCAAGTAAGACCATCGCTCCTAGTACAATTACTCCTATTATAACAGCATTACTCTATTAGACCAAACTAACCAAGTGGGTTAAACAAGTCCAAGTAATTACCACAGTACACGACTGAAAAAAATAAAAATAAATAGATGGATAAATGAATAAATAAAGAATCAAAGAACCAACTAACCAATTACTAACCAACCAAGTATTTTAACTTTAACTATCTAGATAGAATAGAACTTTATTTGTCGTTTCCAGAATAAAAACAGAAATTTGTCTTCAACTCTGCTAACTAACTAACTGACTAACTAACTGTTTACCTCTGGTCACCATGCACCCCACTGCGTCTCAAGTCAACTTTACTACAAACCAGACAATAAAATGACTTTAATTACATGACGCATATGAAACAAAGGAAATGATTCGTCGTCTGTCATTTTGACCAAAATCTTCACTCACTTCACTCTCCTCATATTAAAATATTTTTTGCCTCACTCACTAATTCTGCAGAAATCTGCAATGTTTTTCAGTCTCTTGTGTTTATTACATTTATTTATTCTTCGTACATTTATCTTTTCACATGATACAGAATGTGCGTTTCTGATTGGCTAATTAAACAGTCAAGCACGTTCATTAAAACTCGAATGAGGAACAAGGTGGCCAGATGATATGTTCTTACATATCGTGTGGATTTTCGAGGCAAACACCATAGGTCTGAGGCATCACAAACAACTGAGGGTCTCCTTTATCAAGCTAGATGCTAAATTGCAAGAATACAATGGCAAACGTGTACACTTGCAATTGAGGAAGTATACTAAACTGCAAGTGTACAAGTGGTATGCACATTTACTATAGGAAGCTGCACATATAACATCTTACAGAAAATCAATAAGGATCGCCTCAAATTTGGCATTGTTACTGTCTGTCAAGACAAATTTCAGCTGTGGAAGCTTTTTGCTTCCCTTTCTCCAACCCATTTATGCAATACACCATACGTTGGTGGCTATGCTAGCAAAAGTTTATATTTTAAAATATTTGCTTCTGGGACTTGGATAAGGTTAGGGTTATAATTAGGATTAGGGTTAGGTTAAGTTAAGTTAATTTGGTTCAGTTTAGGGATTTGGGAAAGATATGCTAACCGGGTCGTGGCATAACTGTGTTGGGAAAACTAAAGACGCGACTCCTCTACATTGCACATTAAATATTAGTTTATTATTTTATTTTGCAGCAATGGCTCGACCGCTCTGGCCTGGTGGTGGCGCTGTGGAACCTGCTGGACAGTGCAGAGACAGAGAAGCTGGTGGACGTGTTTCAAGTGGTGAAAACTCTGCGTAGAGAGAGAATGACCATGTTCAGCAGTTTGGTGAGAGACACTGTTTATCTGGGACTGTTTGGGTTTGTGTAGGGCTACGCCATCTACTACAAATCAATCATATTAATAGTGATGTATAGAAATTGAAATGTCATGCCGATGCAGCAAATTTTAGGTAATCAATAAGAATGAGGAATGTGACTGCCGGTGTAATTCCCACAGCAATGGAATAACTTAGAAAATGGACCACGCTCTGCTCTTGTGCTTTCTATAATGGCCAACAGAAAATCTCTCAGACCAGCCTTAAATTAGGGAGATTAAAAACAAAATAATTATGTCCTACTCTTGAATGAGCAGACCTTGTCTCAAAAACTGTGTGGACGGACTCCTGCGGTCACTTGTACTCTCCTGTTCTGACGGCAGACAAGTGAGAGCTGTGGCTACTCCACACTGTCTCAACTGAGTTTAGCCCCATCCAGCCACATTACTGCAGAAAATCAGCATGATCCTTTTGTCCACTCCATGTACTCTCAAGAAGTGCATACGTTGTTGCAATCTGTTGCACAGGTGGTCCACATGTGTGCTCCAGGTAAGCTTATTATCCATAAAAACTCCTAAGTATTTGTGCGAGTCGAGCAATAGTTTGATTGTGGATCACAACTGGCCTGTGATCACCTATATTCCTCGGCTCAAACACAATTTCTTTTTGCTTGCATTCAACACAAGAAAGTTATCATCACACCATTTAACAAATCTATCCAAAAAAAAAAAAGAAGTGTCTTTTTCCTCATGCAATAGAAACAAAATGGCATCAGAAAACTTTAAAATACAGGTTAGGGTTAGGTTTGAGGATTCAAGCTTCCTCTCTCATCAGTATATAAAGTAAATAAAAAGAACTGGAGCTCCACACAACCTTGTGGAGCTCTTGTACTTAAAGGAACCATATGTAGATTTTTATGTCAGATTTCATAAACATGAATTATATGTGTCCACAGATACAAGGTCAACATGTCCAAATATGCTATTATTCTGTCTGTGATAGGCTCATGCACTTGTTCACAATCTGGCAACCCATGTTCATTTGTGATTGTAATACCTTTTTAAAACTACTAGTTGTGCATCTTACATACGGTTCCTTTAATGTCTTACTGTCAGACAGTGTGCCCTTTACACTAACCCGCTGACTGCGATTTGTTAAAAGGACTGATACCATCTGTTTATACAAAAGGGACACATTAAGAACACTCATCCTCTTAATTAAAATATGTGGCTCCATACAGTCCTCCAAGTGTTATTAATAAAATGTGTCAGAGTCAAGAGTCTGTCCAAGGTGTTCCCTGCCTAAGGCCCAAAGTCTCACTGGGATAGGCTCCAGTCACTCGCCGCCCCAAACAGGAACAAGCGGTAGAAAATGAATAAATGATTTTCATCTTTGTTTCCATTGCTCCTGAAAGGTAATAGCTTCACAACCCGTAGTAAAAATCAGTCTATGGTATAAATAATCCATAGAATTTAATTTATCATAACAGTGCTTCATTTCTGAATACTTTTAAGTGTTAGTTTTACATTCTTACTAAGTATATTTGATGAATCTTTTAACAGGAGCAGTACCAGTTCCTGTATGACATGCTGGAGGCCTTTTTCCCGGTGCAGAACGGGGAAGTAAGGCACCACAAGCCTCCGCAGCCAACTCAGTGCAGATCATAGACGAAACCAAAGAGTCCAAATCCTCCGAGCAGAAGAGCGGCAGCACCAGTAGCGACCAGCCGGAGGCGCCAGCGAGCAGCACAGAGGAGCCCACAGAGGAGAGCGCTGGAGAGGACACTAGCACCTCCCCCTGGTCACTGTGGAGGTGTAAGATCCACAAAACAACCATAATTATGCTTGCTTTTTATTTGTATTTTTAGATATGATTTTTTTTTGTAAAGGTATTTGTAACACCAACAACTGTAATAAACCACCAAAATAATCGTAAGGAGACATAAGTTGGCAGTTGTACTTGTAATAAATATCTAAAATCTTGAAATATTACCACTAATGTACTAGTTATTAAAGTAAAAAGGGTTAAAGGTAGTTTAAAAAGTGTTGAGTTTTCTTCTTTGTTTTATATTCTAGAGCGGTGTTTCTCAAACTATGGTACGTGGGCTGTCTCTGGTGGTACTTGAGACCATAACCATATAATTAGCAATATAATCATAGTAATATAATTTGTAGACACACTTAGCATGTGAGCTAGTTCGATACGTTTTGAAGAACTCCAGAGTGTTCTCCTGTTTGTTTTTCAATACAGGGATTTTCAGTAGACATCGCTCTACTGCACATGCTCCATGCGGAAAGATACGCTCTCCATCTGGTTAGCTATTCTTTGAATAAAACAACGAAATGGGACGAGAGCAGCTGTTTCGATCAGGTCTGAACCGGTCTGACAGACGTCTGTCTCCTGAAGCTTGAGACAGCGTTTTTCTTGTTTTTTCCACCCACCTAAATGTAATTTTTAAGGGTCATGGGGTCAAATTGTATTCACAAATGATAGTCTAGCATAACTTTTGTTTTCGCACAGTGATAAACTCTTGTAGCTTGCTTACAACAGCCTTAGCTCGAGTTGTTTCTGCTGCTTGTCATGAGTGCGATCTTTCTGCCGGTTTGGTTCCTCGATAGTTGTTAGCAGTAGCTCTCAGAATGCGTAAGTTATGAAAGATGTGGAGAGTGTCAGCTGGTCCAAACCTACCGACCACATTTAGCAAAGGTCAGAGCCTTGCCGCAACTTATTGTTGAGTGTACAAATTTTTAGTGTTTTTCTAGTAAATGTGTGTGCAAAACTGCTAACAGGTAGCGAACTTCACATAGAGATTTCTAAACTAGTGAATCATTTAAGACAGGAGTGTCCAAACTTTTTTCAGAGTGGGCCGCAATTTGAAACTTATATCGAACAGAGGGCCATATACGGTATTTAACGCCAGTGAATAAATCATTCAAAATATTGCATTATGAACCACCACACTTTCAATAGAGCCTTAATAATTTATTTTATGGTTCAAAAGACCTAAAATGTTTGTTTTCTTTTGACTATGATAGAAGAATTGCTTAGATTTTACATTAAAAACTATACTTTTTGTAATTTGGGCCAATCTTGCAGTAAGTCGAGGGCCAAAGAAAATTAGTCCAAGGGCCAATAAACATCGCCAAATGAAAATTGTACTTGTAGCTTCACTTCTCTGTGGAGGAGCATCATGTCCCATGGGCGAGTGATGGAGTTTGTGTAACATTTTCTGCCTATGAACGTGTCAGTTCGGGAAACAAAATAAAATATCCCCAATGTTGTTTAATGAAGATAAGATAAATCAGCCAGTTTTGCTCATGGTTTTGCTGAAATCGCTTGTTTAAGCTCGTTTTATCAATAAAAGTGCAACATCTGCCATTATGTTCAATTGATTTGCGTCGTCACCTCTACTGTTCGTGTTGTTGTAACAGAGCAGAGCTTCTGAACGCACATCTACTAATTATATGTCTATGTTTGAGACCTTCTGCCATCATCTGCAAATATTCCATTAAGTGGTACTTTGTGTGAAAAGTTTGAGAGCCACTGCTCTAGACTCAGGATAATAATTACCAAACATTTTTATAAATGTATATAAATACAATTGAGAATTTAGTACATATGTGGATTTATTACATTTAAAAACAACAACTTTTTATTACTTCTGCGTTGTATCATTTTAGAGAGATTATATTTTGTGGGTGTTACATAATTTTAAAGTTTAAATAAAAAAATAGAGAATAATTTATGTAAGAATGTTTTTGTTGCTGTTTTCAAACTTTTTTCTGTCATAAGCAACGTTTTCATGCATCTGCGATGTTACAAGTAGTTTTTTTTATTTCTTCTTCTTGTTTTCCAAGTTTCTACGACAGCACAATCTGAGGAATTTCTTGGTACAATTCAGTCAATTATCCAAAATTACATACAATGAGACAAATACAACATTCACACAGATTTCAATATCGAAATAAGAATATAATATATTTACTTTTTCTTCATAAAGCCTTCTTTTTCAGTAGATATATTCTTATTTATTGTTCTAAGTTGAGAATTGGAAATAGTTTGTTGTCATATAGGTAAGATATTTTGAACGATATTATTTTATACGCTCTTGTCTTGTGTATTTTTTTACTTTGTTGTTGCATTGCAAGTATATGTTGTTTATTGAGACTAATCCGTTTCAAAGCGATGTCTAATGCGCCATAATAGAAAAATAATAGAAAGCTACAAGTGTACATATTATATTTTCTGAAAGTTGTAACATCTTCCATTTGTGAACCGGGAATAAATAAATGTTTTGAGACAGACAGAAATGAATTTATTCATTACTTATTTCATGTGTTGATCCTGTGAAGGCAAAATGTAAAACAGTTTAAGACACAGAAACAAACGTAAGAAGATGGAGAGACTATCTATACATAAAACATTTTATAAACACAATGTCATATGTAGTTGTAGTCAAAAATGCATTTAAAAAACATGTCACCGTGTTAAAAATCTATATTGAAGTGGACAATATGAGCTTAAAATCAAATCCTGACCTGAACCCTGTGATGATCTGATAATACTTTAGTGAATATTGTGATGATAAAGTGATTCCTGCTCATCAGCCTCAGTCATGAAAGATTAACAAGTGGATTAAACCAGTCACAGTTAATTATAATATATTCAGGACATATTTTTGTTTGCATTTTATTATAAATCCTTATGCTACTGTAATGAATGGTCCACATTTTTTCTTAACCATACACTTTATCCACTATGACAGGGGTCTGCAACCTTTACTAACAAACAATCTACACTGGCCCAATTTAGACTTTTTCTTAATTAATTAATGCATTCAATCAACCATCGATCTCCCTGACATGTTAAGATGAAAACAAAATTGGAATTCTCGTATTTACAGTCAAATCAATCACTCTGAGATAGATCAGAATCTGTTTTTACTTGTGCTAAATATTTAGAATAATGCTCCATTAAGCGTGTCGCTGTTTGGGGGTAGTTTTGGGTTTTCTGTGATTGATTCACTCAGAGCTCGGAAAGCCCACACGAACTTGAAACCCGGTGCTATGATACGATACCCTCACGTCTTTTTGTCATTTACATTTCTTTATTGCACAAACAAATTATGCAAATCATCTTAATTTGGAGCGGAGTTGTATGATCACAAAATAGACCATATTTGGCTTTGAAGAGGGCCTCCACCGGAATGTTTCTATGGAAACCTAGTACCATTGGCAGTATTTTGTTACATTAATAGCATAACACATACTGTATTTATCTTCAATCAGAATGTCCCAAAATTTGGTTTGAACTTTGTTTGAATGAAATTGTGCAGCTGAGTTTTTATGTGCCGAAAGATGCACAGTGCACCTTTAAGCAGATAAGTTGCCATTTCCTGCTTATGGTACATTTTAGTTGCATTGATTTGATGTAATGTAATGTATTAAAATAAAACCTCCAAAATAACTAGGTAATATTCTTAAAGGTTTACAAGATGACAGCTGCTAAGATGGAAGCATTGACCATATTTTTGAATTTCCTGAAACATTGATTTATTGTTAAAAACTGAGTTTTACATCCCTGTCCAGGCTTCAGTGCTCATGTTATGTTTTATTATCATTCATCATAATGTGAGCGCTATTAGCAGTAGATGAGACACTCTGGTGCAATCAGTTCACACACAAGAGTCACATTTGAAATAAACACATTATGAATACCAAATTAGTATTAATTGAATTTTTTTCTAACTT
The DNA here is from genome assembly GCA_038363315.1 of Mugilogobius chulae. Classification (NCBI taxonomy): domain Eukaryota; kingdom Metazoa; phylum Chordata; class Actinopteri; order Gobiiformes; family Gobiidae; genus Mugilogobius; species Mugilogobius chulae. The sequence continues at coordinate 1,124,236 of CM076412.1, forward strand.
TTCACATTGTATTTTTTTCAATCTCAGTGCAAAGAGCCGCGTGTGGCCCTCGAGCTGCAGGTTGCAGACCCCGCACTAAAAATACTTCATTATTCCAGTGACTTGTCATACTTGTCATGGTTTAAGTTGGTTTGTTCCTGATCTGGATTAGCCTTGCATTGTTCCAAGTTTATTTTTTAATTTAGTCAGTTTTAATGGTAATTTAATATAATGTTTTTGTGATTATTGATGATGAATATCACACAATTTTAATTATTTGTAGCCTTGTCGTCCACAGTACATTCTTCAGTCAAAGTATGGAGGCAAAAGGTGCATTAATGACATTATAACACTTAAACACTTCATTAGGATAGTATTTTAGCTGCTTTTACAATAGGATGCATGCTGTTAAAAGAATGTATTAAGCTCAGGCCTTTTAAAGATAAATTGCCAGAAAGTTGTAGCTATTAATGCTTTTTGACTAATATTTTTTTCAATTAACTGGTCATTATTGTCTTATTCAACAGTTTTAAATCAAATAATATTTTAAAGGTCCTATATTATGCTCAGTTGACCCCTGTGTTCTTTCAGTCATGTTAGAATCTTAAAATACTGTTAGCTCATCAAAACATACCAAAGTTATGTTTTGTCTCTGTAATGCTGCAAATGTTTCATTCCACATTGTGATGTCACTAGGTGGAAGTCATTTTTGCCTTATTTGGATTGATTTATAATACAGTGCACTGTCTTTTGATTTCTCCTTTTGTTCAGTTGAGATTACAACAAAAATAAATTTCACAAATGTATGTTGCAAGAAGCTATCAACGAGTTTAAAGTGAAACTAAACGCAGAATCAACTTTTTTCACTGTCAAACTGTGTTTGGGGTCAAAATTGAATTATCTACTCTTTCGGGTGTTCTGTTAAGATTGGACCCCAGTTGTTTAAAGTTAGTGCTAGAAAATCCGGAAAAAAAAAAAATCAAATGACTTTTGCTAATCCTAACCCAACCCCCAATCCTAAACTTAGCCGAACTCATTGTAAACCATTTACCGCTGGAAGCTTGGTAAGTCATGCACAGTCACAAAAGCGAGTGGGGGGTCCAATCTTTACACCACATCGGGACGTTTTTGGACATTTTTGTGCAAACTCGCTCATTTTGCAGTTACAAAATGATGACGTGACATAGCTAGATAAGAGTGTGTTGTGAGGTGCAAAGATGCACAGGTTCGACACTCGTTTCAATTTGAGATATAAATGCTCACATGTTCTCATCATAATGTAAGCTCATGTGCTTATGTAGGCTAAAGCAAAGGCTTCATACCTATGTCTACAAGTGAATAAAAAAGAATCTTGATGTGCAAGAGACCTGTGCACAGCCTCAGAGCTGTGAACTTCTCCTCACGTCTCCTCACTCCCACACAAAACTCAATCACTCACAAACTCGCTGTCCATATTTGATGCTGTCAATTAATGTCTGATCACACCCACTGTGCATCTCTTAAAAGGTCTCTGGGCATCTCAAACTTTTGTGAGTCTGTTGAGGTTCAGTTGTGGCGGAGTAAGTCTCTGACCGTTCGTTTAGCCTCACTTTAAACGAGGCTAAAACATTAGCTGTAGCTGCAAACTAGGCTATTTCAAGGCTGAAATTGTGCAAATGATACTTGTGAAGTTGTGTAAAGTTTTAAAGTCACAGTAGAATTAATACTTAATGACATCACAAGATGGATGAGCGATTTTTCAGATTAATCCAGCCTATGTAATAGGCATGATTTGTATAATAAATGTACACTGAACAAAAAAAACAACTCCTGCTATGTTTTTAATGAGAAAGCACCATTATATCATGGAAAAACTAACATAATATTAAGCTATTTGATTTGGTTTATGACGACTTGACAAAAAGAAGAAAGTCCTAAATCATCTGAAGGTTTGGGAGTGACTTTGTAAGCAGCCTTTTAACTAAAAAAAATATGTTTACTTGAACAGTTTTGCCTTCATTTCATTTTAGTTGGCAGTGACTATTAGTATTTTTTAATAGTTGTCTAGTTAATCTATGCAGCCCTACTTTAGCTGATTATTTCTTTAATAAGCCAGCTACGGCTCTGCACAGTTTATCTCAAATGAGAAGTAAGTATTTCCCTCCACGATCTACTGTACAAGTTCACAAGTAAAAATTACAAGTTTGAGCTCCAAAATGACACTGTTTGGAAGCTTAAGGCACAGATGGTTCAACTTAGTTCGTTCTGGACCTTAACTTACAACAGCAAACTCGAATTGCGCCTGTCCTTTCTGCTGTTACATCTCTGGGCTTGACGCTGCCGAATTCAGTGACTGCAGCATGAACGGCAGCGGCTTGAAGGACATCTGGCGTCAAAATCTGCCAAATCACCAATGTGACTGGTTTGCTGATAAAAGCCCAACTCCTGGAGCTTCGAAGGAAACGTAAAAAGTCAGCGTTCCTTCAAACAGGTGCTACGAGCCGCTGATGGAGGCCGGTCGGGCGGAGGAGGGCCGGTCATCAGACACGGCCCTGGAGGAGTCTGTGGTGGCCCTGGCTGTCTCCGGTCGGCCTTTGGAGCTGGGTTTGGGAGGCTGAGGCGTGACGGGTTCCCACAAGAGGAATTCGTAGAGTAAAGTGTTGACCATCTCGGGACACTCCATCATCACCATGTGGCTGCCGTCCTCCAGAACCTTCAGGAACGCCAACAACAGGATCTGAGCAGAAACAGAAAGTCAAGGTAACTGAATTGTCCAGCATATATACTCTTCTGGACTGTACAAATTTTGTTTTAAACAAGTGAAGCTGGATGTCCATTACACTTTTTTAGACAATTTTGATTAAATATTATGCCTATAGTCAGGTGTAATTTGCTGGGGGGGATGGGAGGGATTATCCCTACCTCTGGTTTGTCTGTCCCTCTCTCTGCTCTGCATCTCTCTCTCTCTCTCTCTCTCAATATAAGACTCGTATTAAGTGACGAACTGCTCCTGTTTGTAGAACCCGGTGCCGCGAGAGCTGCGCTGAGAGGCAGGACAAACCCGGGGCTCTGCAGAGCTTTATGCACAGAATAGAATCTGTTTATTTTGGGAGGAAACGTGCCAGTGCGCGCCAGAGGCCTGTTAGTTGCGAATGGAAAAGAAACGGAATGAACACGGGAAGGAGAGACGCGATTGTAGTGGCGTGCGTGTACGTGGTGCGCACACTCAAGTTTTTGCAGAGGGTAATGAACATTCGGTGAAAATAACAAGTAAATAGAAAAATTCTTAAGCATCTCATTCACACTTGCATATAATGTATTCTCTGAAACTTCTGTCAGTGAAAAATTGTGTTTTTTTTTTTCGTGTTTTGGTGATTTTTAAGCACAGTTTTCTCTATTTTGACAAAATAAATAGCAATATATTTCTTAAATAGATATATATTCTTATATTTTCTTAAAAATCAGGACAACTGGGACATGTCTTGAGTAAAACTGGGACAAATAAGTGGATTTGGATATATTTCCTGGGACATGAAACACATGGCTCAAAATAGAGACTGTCCCACGTAAACAGGGACGTCTGGTCACCCTAAATCTGACTCAAGTCCAAGTCACGACTTCCAAGTTCAAACCTCTGCAACTTGGACTTTTTAACACGGAGACAGAACTGTTGATTCTCTGTGGCAAATGTTGATTTACCCACGACTGAATCATTGCACAATTAGTTTGCCTGTATTTACCAGACAGAACAGAGAAACAAACATTATTTACAAAGTAGGATATTAATAATTTTTCAAAACAGCAGTGTAAAACTTTTCTAGATTTTGTAGATCAGTTTCTTGTTGCATTGTACTTTACGTGACTGTCTAACCTCTGCCATGCGCTGGTCCTCATCCACAGGGACAAACTTGTCGTGCATGCCGTGGACCAGCAGCGTGGGAGCGGTGATCTCTGCATGGTACACCTCATCCCCTCGGGCCAGTACTGTCCACTCATCATGGCCCTCAGCACCAGAGAAGACACGTTAAAGGCATTGTTCTCACGCAGCAGCTGCTTCTCCTTCGAGCCCTGATGTGCAAAACCAGCCCTGTGAAGAGGAGAGGTTAGACTAGACTTTTAGGCAGAATTATGTATTTTATCACCCATGGGAAAATGCAAAGGACTGTGTTTTCCTTGTACAAATATTGATGATAATATCTGTTGCTAGATCATTACTTGAGGAAGCTCCAGGACAGCAGAGGGGACAGGCAGTGCAGCACACAGGTGGGCAGGTTGAAGATGGAGCAGACACTGGGCTCCAGAGCTGTGGGACCTCCTCCGTTTATCATCACCATCTTGTGGATCTGGTCCGGATACTCGTGAGCCAGGAACGTGCAGAACGACACTCTGGAAACAACAAGGTTCATACAAATATATTCATTGAAAGTGATTTGTTCATCCAGCTTGACTCATGTGCTGAATAAACTAAATATATTCAAGACTACAATCCAATGTGACATAAGGTAAAAGAAGAATTAGAAGAATTGACTTCCTGCCCAAAATTACTAACCTAATAAGCCCACCTCTCCATTGTGGTAGTCAACATAAATAGTGTTTGTTTTTACTTCAAAAGTATGATTAGTTATATTTATGGAGTAATTTGTCATTAATATAACTAATTAGGAAGAAGACAGCAGGGATAGGGGTAGGTGAAATCTGTCTTTTTCTGTGCACTTGAGTCTCAATACAGGTTTTCTCAACGAAGCAGGAGTTAATAAACCTGGCCAGCCAGATGGATGATCTTGCGATATTTGTGAATTCACAAACTCGAGATAAACCATCTGGCCTTCCAGCAGCATGACTGATTTGGAGTCCGACACAGCGAATTGACTGCCCACTCACATCGCAGCAGTGGGGGTAGAAGGGGGTTGGTTGCAATGACAACAGGAAGTACTGCTTGATTCAAACAAAACAAAGATAGCAGCTCCATAGATGTTTCTGCTGCGTTTGATTTAGATAAAAAAAAAGCACAGGTGTATGTGACACTTGTTCTATCCCACGCGGACCTTGGATACATCATTACGATTCGTTGCTGTGATTCGTTGAGCATAATAAGGTCGACCGCACACCCAGTCAGCTCGATGTATTTCAATAAACGCCCCACCTTTCCCCAAATGCTTTCCACGAGTAACGTTCCCGATGGAGTCTGTGGAAGAACTCAAATCGGAGTATTAGTGCGACTAATAAAAGAGGAAAAAAGTATCATAAAAGTTGACTTTGTCTTTTGTTCCCCTAAAAGCAATGTTCCAAGCCTGACGAATCAGAATGTTTCATTTCAATTTGCGGCAAACCATCTGACACGACGTAGCAGCATTGAACGTCGTACCACTGTGGGTGGGGGACTTTCTTTTTTTTTACTTTGGCCAATCACTGTTTTTCTGTCGTTTTTAGTCTAAGAGGCATCAAGATGATCAAGCTGTTTCTGTGAGGTACAGTAGGCTTATTAACAAAAAGTAGATCATCATACCCTTTTTATTATGTCAAGTTAATATCTGACAACAGGTCAAAAGAGGAGAATGCATACAGTCTGCTATCTCATCTTGCTCTTGTTCACTGATTGGCCAATTTGACTTCCTGCTTCAATTTTGCGATTCCTGACCCAGTTGCTGAAGTGAGATGAAATTTAGCAGAGGCAGTAAATGGTGCCAGCCTGTCCGCAGTTTTCCCAAATAACAAAAATGACAGTTACCCATAAGAGTGTCCTATGAGCACATTCCTCTTCTTGGCGTATCTCTTGAAGATGATCCTCATGTCTTCTGCCAGAGCGTAGAAAGTGTAAGCCGCTGGAATCTGTGGAGCAGAACTGGCCCCGTGTCCTGCCAAGTCCGGGGCGATCACCTCGTATCCCAGACGTGAAAAGAAGTCCAGCTGAGAGCCCCAGATGTCCAGCGAGCCCCCGACGCCGTGAATGAAAAACAGCACCACGTCCGGGTGAGTCCCTCTGCACGCAGTCACTCTGCGCTCACAGTCTATGATGATGGTGCGTTTGGGTTTCCTTCGCCGGCGCTTAGGCTCACGGCTTTGTTCAGTCACCTAAAGAATAAAAAAAGTGAATAATCAGGTAATAAAGATAGATGGAACCGAAATAGAACAAGTTTCAAGTTTTATCTTTCTAGGCTATAAACTTACTGCAGATGTGATGAAGAAATAAAGAAAGGATATGCATTGCTAAAATGTCATTCTACAAAATGTATTAAGTACTTGTAAGACCTCTGATTGGTTTAAAGACCAAGATAAAATGTTGTACTGGTTTGTTTGGTCAACCTAGTGTGTGGATCAGAAACATGGACTATTTCAACAAAAAAAAAAAAAGATGAGATGTGGAGCTATAGGAAGATGCTTAAGATCATATGGATGGACAAAATTATCAACAAGGAAGTCAGAAGACAAATTGAATCTGAAGAAGATCTTCTCAAGAATAATCAGAAAAGAAAATTAACTTTTTTGGCCACAATATTTGTTACAATGGCTTTTAAAGGATCCTCTTAGAAGGAAGGATAGAAGCAAAAAGGGACAGAAGAAGACCACAGTTAATGTGGATAGAAAACATCAGACAATGGACAAGACTGAATTACTGTGCTGCGATCAGAAAAGCTGTGAATCGAGACGACTGGACCTGTACAGATGGAACACGATGATGAGAAATCAGGTAAATGATACATGTGATTATTCAGGGCACAGTATAAGAATAAAACCTAATGTATCTAGTGGAGATACAGCTGGTAAAACTACTACACCTGCTCAGTCTGGTTCAGCTTCCTGCACCAGCCTGCTGTGCCACCATCACTGACTCAGCTCAGACTGTCAGCATTCAGGCAACTTTATTTCACTCACATCTCACTTCCTCATTCAGCAGCGTTACATCCTTCATCTTTTCATCAGTACACCTTTGCAGAATCATGTTTTCTTTTAGGTTTTACTTATTTTACTACCACCAGGTCTAACCAGGGAGAAGATTCTTTGATAACGACTGTTTTCCCTGCTGAAGTCTAAGCACCAAATCTGTTGATATGAAATCTATCACTGTTAATTCTTATTGATTATCCCGCATCAATCATTGCGTTCTTCATGTTGAAGTAACTGGAGATTTAGCTCTGTACACTAAAGTCAATTTGAAATAAACTTAAGTTCAACTCAACTTAGACAAGATTATTTTACTGGCTTTATCTGAGTAAGAAACTTGAACCAGAAAGTTGTATTCAAGTACAGACTTTGTGTGTAAAATGAATACAAAAGCGAAAATGTTTCACGACAAAAGCATGTTGTGATTGAAAGTATGGGGCGGGCCTGTGCAGTTTGCGCAGGTGGCACGAGGAAGAGAGGTCTGCTGTACTGACAGAGGGACATAGACGAGTCGATTGTCGTCTGAGTTTTAAAATCATTCGAATTACGACCCGTTAAAGTGTTCAAACCTGGTTTTAACCAGGACTATGCCAGAACTCAATCAGGTTTTCATAAGGCCTGGAACAGGACCAACCCAGGACTAACAAGACTCTTCCATTAGTGAGAGAAACACATTAGCTTGGATATATGAATACCTGTTCAGCCTAAACAAGATGAAATAATATTCTGATCCTAAAAACCAAACTGATCAAGACTGGTATTGTAAATTATTGGCTACATAATATATTTATTGAACTACAACATAGACAGTTTTTAAATATATAGGCTATTTTGTTGCTAAAATTTTTATCCAAGCCAAATACCACAGACAGACATTTATTTTTTTTTACTTTTGCAGACTATTAACAGTAACAGTATACAGGTAAGGCATGATTCTTTTTCCATCCCAATGGGGGTATGGCAAAAAAAAGTTTGCGAAGCACTGCACAATCCTTTTAATAATAACTTTTGCCTGTGCAGCTTGTGCATGTTTTTAGGTGAATAGGTTTCTTTAGTGGACCAACTACAGCCTTAAGAGTATGGAGCTCTACAGAGACTGCTTGTCTCTGGAAGTACTGATTTCTATAATAAATTCTTACAGGGAATGTGTTGCCCATCGCTATTAGTTGCTGCTTGTTCTCAAATCATTAAACTGAAACAGTGTCACTGTCCGTACCTGAGTGTCCCCTACACTGCTCACCGGCCCGTCTGTAGCTGCGTCTGTGCGAGGGTCAGTCAGACTCAGAGGAGGACTGTTCTTCTCCTCGATCAGCTCCACCTCCACTGGGCTGTTACTCCCCGTCTCTCCGTTTCTCTTCAGCTCGCTCCTGTTTCTGTCTCCCAGGTTCTCGATGTACAGCTGCCCGTTTCGGTAGACCGTGATCTTCCTCTTGCAGCTGACGAGCCCGCCCTGCCCGCTGGCCTCCTCCACCACGGGCCGGTCCGGGATGATGTGACGCACTCGCAGCACACGGCCCGGTTTCACCTCCACAAACTCGTATCCGTCAGCAGAAGGTTCGGACGTCTCCACCGGAACCACCACGTTAGAAGATTTGGAGCTCACGCAGCAGAAGAGGGACTCCACAAAGCTGGTCAGCATGACTGCCACTCTAGGAACGAGAAACAGGATTATACGTCCACTAGAGACAAGAGAGGTTAGAAAGATTCATGTTTGAGAGATATACTTTTAGAGATGAGCTTATCAAAATAATTAATAATATCTTAATAAATTAATAATCAAGGGTGATTGAGGGGCTTAGGATTGCTTAAATTGGCATTGTTTCTTGTCATTGTTCTTATCTTTTTGGCATTCATCTTATGTATTTGAACTTTTAGAATGTGTAATAACATTCACATGACCGTAATTTAGTGATCGAATGATCATTAACTGGTCTTTATTTAGGTTTCAAAACATGCTGAGCTGAGAAAACCCTCACATTGATCAGCAATGATGATACTCAATTAAACTTTTGTACATTTATTGCTTCTGTGTTGTAAGCACTAGTTTCTAGTTTCTAGACTTTCAAAATGATCTTAAAAAGTGTTACACTGAAAAAAAAAATATATATATATATATACAGGCTTAAACAAGCTAATATGTGCTTGAATTAAAGGAGATTTATTGTGTTTACCAACGATTTAGTAAGAAAGTAGAACATACTGTATGTAGATCAGTAATTTACCTTTTGTTCATTGTAAAACACAAAGTTGATCTAAAACAACTTAAAAATAAAAACAGCTCTACTGACTTCCTGTTTCAAAACTGCAGAACTGATAAGCCCGCCTCTTCACTAATAAGCATCGCCTCTTCATTTTAAAATGTAACTGTAAAAAGCAACAGATTTCAAATAACTAATTTTTATGTTGGAAAGTGGCTCTGGGACAGTTTTTGAACCATATTTTGAGTATTAATCTTTTGAATTATAACAAGTAAATACAGACAAGTGGGAGGGGATAGGTGGTAGGTGTGAGCAGGGATTTCTAAACACTTGAGCTCCAGCTGAAGAATAATACATTACTCAAACATGCAGGAATCAATTCGAATATGACTTTGAGCAAACTACTAGTGCAGGGAAGGTGGTTATAACAAGGTTAAAATCTTTGAACAATACATTTGGACTACAGATGGAAATTAGCTGTAAGCTACAATCTGGTACAAGCATCTCTGCCATTGTGCTTAATGTAATTGTACACTGTGCTTAATAAACCTTACCTTACATAATAGGACCCCTTTAAGAAAATGTAGGCCTATTTGTTTTAGTATAATTTGACTTTCTTACACCATATTTAAACTAGAACAAGCAAGTTTTATTCTTATTTGAAGTGAAGTGACATTTTCTCTATTTCCTCTTCCTTATTTAAAGTAAACTACATGTTTATATATCTTGTTTCATCAGCAAATCATATCTTAAGACAAAGTCAAAACTTACTCAAAACAAGATACAAATTTCAAGCATTATTTAAAATTGTGCATTATTCCAGTGCTCTCAAAATTGTCCAGAAGTAACTTTTCTGTTATTAACAATTAATAGATTAATCGAAAGAATAATTGCCCAACTAATCCATTGGCAAAATATTTAGTTGCCAAGAAAAGGCGGGGCAGAATAAGGTGAATAGACACTCCATTAAGTATTTGAGAATTTGAAGAGCATATGTGAGATTATACATTTAGGATTTCTAAAAACATTTGGTTTATTTCACCCAGTTGGCTGTTTTGGCGACATTTATACTTTTATTTGGACATTACTATGATATAATGCCACAACTGTGCAACAATACAATAAACAAGGGCCAAAATCCATATAAATGACACAATAGTTCTGATCCTTGTGGAGTGATTTTGGGAACTTTAGAGCTAGGCCTCTTCTCCTCCTGTAATTTTTAACTTGTATTTGTCATTTTTCTTCACAAACTGAAGCCTTATTGTGTAAAACAATAAATATTTAACTGGGATATATGCAAAAAATTTAAATGAACTGTCATATCTAAAATAATTACAAGTAAGCTTTTAGAACCAATGGCAATATTTTATGTACTGTATATTATTAAACATTGTAAATACACTGTTCATTTGCTGTGTTGCCTAGCCCTGAGGAATTCTGGGTAATCCAGCAGCAGCAGCAGCTCGAGGCCAGGCAGGGTCCACTCTCTGAGCCCGAGGTATTATCTGCTTCAACAAAACGGGATTAAACGCCTAAGTCCACAACACAATCTGTGCAGCAGCTCTTCTCTCCTCTCTGCTGCACAGACTCACTCTGGACTCGGATAATTAGTTATTATTTTATTAAATGTTTGTTTTTGGATTAATTTACCTGAAAATCAACATAAAATAAACAAACTTAACATAAATATGAAAACTTATATTAATCATAAAACAGAAAATTAATCAATATTCAAAGCCTTTTCACCTACGATCAGTTTAATCCAATCAACTGAATTGATCGTAGGTGGATGATCAGTGGAAAAAGGATGCTCCTAAGTTCAGTTTCAGCTTCATGGAAAAGGCTGTGAATACTTATGTAAATGTGATTTCTTAGTTTTCTATTTTAATAAATAAAAAAATGTCCAAATAACTTTTTTTTTTGTATTGTCATAATGGGTATTGTGTGGAGAATTCTGAGGTAAGTGGGGATTTAAAGATTATTAGGTTAATCAATGATAGTGATTATTCAAGTCACATAATCGTTCGAACAAAAAAATAATAATCGTGGCAATTTTAGAAGCAAAATTAAATTTCTATGCATGTTGCCAGATGCACGATAATTTCACCCCCTGTACGATGTACGATCAATAATTCTAAGTCACTGTAAAACTCGATGTAAATGTACATCATTTCGAAGCGCCAGGTCTTTTCTTTATCTTGACTAACGTGAGATCACCTAAAAGACTGAAAAACTGATCTAGGATCAGCAAACACTTAATACAGCCTGAGCTTTAGTGGTGTTCTGTGATATTATTGGTCAACAGCACCAATAGTTCCTCATGGCTGCGCGTCTGCCTCTGCCCCAATGAGCTGAGACCAAACGTAAATACACAACCAGGCCACATGAGCAATATGAGACATCGGATGAAGGAAAGAGTGAGTGAATCAATGCTTTTTTACTTATAATAAAGTATGATTGAGTTCTATAATATTATTTTGGCTGTGCAGAGGAGAAAGCGTCTGTGCAATGCATTAAACAGCCGTGTTTTATTATTTCACCCCAACTGAGCGGAACATATTTAAGAGTCCATTTCATCGTCTAAAGAGGTCTTTATTTATTCTATAAATTGCCCTGGCCGAAATAGAACACAGTTTGGATGTGTACAATAATTTATCAAAATACGATATTTTGAGGCTCTGGTACGATAATTCAACATTTCCCATCTGGCAACACTGTTTCTATGGTTCACTCTATACACTAATGGACAAAATATCAGTTATAGTTTTGGCAACAGCTAAGTTTATAGACAAAACATCAATATTTCAAATATGTTGCTATGTCGCAAATATATACATTTTGTTTGTATTTTGTGCTGAAAGGTAAATTTGTCATTTAAAAGTTCAAATATTGGTATCAACAAACAGCAGACAGTCAAATAAAAAAAATAGCAAAATTATGTCTTTCAATCCATTTTAGAGGTAGACAATGTTAAGTTTTTTCTTTCAATCTAAATTAAAAGTAAAGGTTTTGTCATATTAGCATTTTATTTTCATTTTATTCATAAATGTCAAACTTGAGAAAGTTACAAGTTTGACAATGTAATATTGTCATTATTTGTGAATAATTGCTAAATTGTGATATTTTGTTTTGCAATAATCGTAATCGACATTGTGACATCCCTAGAGGTAAGAGATTCATTTAATACAATATGGAATGGGGCTGTAACATGACAAATGTGTAAAAAAGTGTGAATACAGACACTGTTATTTTTTTCACGACACTGAACAGGCTGGTTTTGCTTTGCTTTTGAGTTTAAAACATGGCTCCATCCATTTAACAACAACACCCCTGAAAACAGCCTCTGAACGTGTCAAACATAAAACATGTGGACAGATGAACTCAAGTCTGTACTGATCTACATGTCATGTCACAATACGAAAATTTCAACTTGATTCTTGATACTAATCAATGCCACAATCATTGAAAAAATGCTATTTGTCCTATTAACTATTTTGTCAATATCTACATGTTATCAAAAGTGATTGTGGTCTTGTTGTTTTATATTTGTTGCAGATCCCAAATTGTGTTCTGCTAAAGTCATTATAGCAGAGATACTGAGTGTCTATTTTCAATGCAAATCTAATGACTGATTTTGATACTTTTATGCAGATCATGAAGCGCTGCTAGATGCAAGAAACAAGAGAGGAACTAATACTTTATTCATAATAATATTAGTTTGACTAGTCACTCATTAGCTAACTGAAAAATTACTTGCTACTCTAATAATCTGTAGTTATATAAGTAGCAAACTGCAAAGCTACATATATGGTAATAACTATTTGCACAGAAAAAGATGCCGTAAAAAGATAAAGTAATAAATCTGCAGCGTGCTTTCAAATCCTTCTTATTCCCCCAAAATATTTTGATTGACTAGACATCACGTTATTAACTGACAGAGACAAAATATAAGTAAAAATGAATGAAAATATTGTATTTCTTTGAAGGTTTACAAAACATTCCTATGCGTATTTAAAACTGCTCTTTTTAAAGCATTTCTTCTTCTTCTTTTAAATTATTTACATATCTTCAAAACAACTTTTACATTAACATGCCCAGCTCTAAAGTAAAGTACTGTTAAAGAATAAAAAAGGGGAAAAGGTAACAAAAACTCATTCCTGATGCATAAAACATACACTGCACACACAAATTTGGTTTTAAATCTGATCACTTCCTTTGACACACGGTTAATATCGATATGTTTTCATTGTTGGTTGCATTGTTGGCTTAAAAAACAGCAAAGTGAAACTGGAGAGGACCACCCAAGCTCAGCCAATCACAGAGCTGCATTTGGCTACTACTAAAAGCATTGTAAACTTAAAGGTTCACTGTGTAACTTTCTGGAGATGAGACGTCAGCTACACAATTCTGTTGCAGAAATACACCATACTTACGACATTCTGAATCTAGATAAATATGTTTTATGTCATAATGCGTAAAAAAAATATAGCTTAAGTAACAGCTTTTAATGGAAACATAAAGAAGAGCCCTCTCTAGGCCAAAAAAACAGTCCATTCTGACGCCATGCAGGCTTGCTCAAAGTAAAACTTTAATAATTATTTTAACACAGTATATAAATCTAAATTACAAATTAACTTGCTTTCATTCGAGTTTTTTATTTTGTCAAATAAGTTACACAGTAAGCCTTGTAATAGATAGGCTTTATATTTTGTCAATGAATGTCTGTACCACGGTGTTTCTTTGATATTAGCAAAAGATTGGCCTTGGTTTTTTTGTTGTTGTTGTTTGTTTTTGGTAGCCTACATAAATATGCTCAGTCAGAACAGTCCAAAACGTAAAGTTAATAAACTAAATCGATGTGTGAATCTGAATCAGACATTTATTCAAAGCACACTCTGTTCTCTAAAAATCAAACTTGTAAATTACATAGGCTATATTATTAGATTTTAAGGCTTATTCATTCACTCTATGTCATCTAATCAAATAATCCATTAATGACTGAGAATATATTTGTTTACCTTTATGAAGCCCGATCTCCGCGTGAAATTGCCCGGATTGACGTGTGGTTTTCTTGGAGGAAGTTACAGCCTGCTGGAGTCAATCAAATCCAATAATCTGATTTACAACGCGGAGTTTGGCGCTGTCCTCGCGCACGCACATGGTCCGCTCCTGGTTCGCTTCCCTCCGCGTATCAAACATCATTTATAAACCTGCTTTTTTTAATGTCGTTCTTTGTGTCCGGTAAAAGTCCAGCTCGTTTATTTTTGTGACTGGCCTGAGAGTGTTAATCCATGTGAGCTCACTGACCCTAAAGCCGCGCGCCCAGGAGGAAATGCTGCCATCCAGTGGTTTGTTATGGGAAATGACACTTGCACTAGCAATAGTAGCAAAACATGCTGCAGGTGAATAATAGCGTTTATAATTACAGGAAGCTGTCCAGACCAATCACATCTTTGTCTGAATATTGAATATTTGTTGCTTATACATTAATAACCTTTTAGTTGCAGAGGTGGGTAGCTAGATTTACTTCAGTAACTTTTTAATGGAATAATGCTGCCTTCATTTGATGTGGAATTATGGTAAATACCACTTTTCCGAGTGGAAAATAGCAAATGAACACCCCCTCATGTTGTAATTACTACTGGGAAACTGGAAAATTATTTTGATGCCCGAGTTGAAAATAACCTTTGACCTCTCAGTATGGCAGACAGTGGCAAAAGAATCACAAATTAAGATAATAAATGTGTTTCACTTGTTCACAAGTTATTTTATTATCTGGAAAATTATATGATAAAGCTGAACGACTTTGCTATTTCCATTTACTATAATTAAGTAAAAGTCAAAATGTTTATGTTTTTTCCTCAAACGAATCTTACGGGCATTGGAAATTATTCATTTACTTGTTTACTCTGGATTTTCATATATTTGTGAAGATAAAGTGTAACAAGTTTCCTTTTGTTACGACAACGAAACCATTTGAACACAACCTACTGGTAACTACGACTTCACAAGTGTATTTACCATCTTTTCCAGAGCAAATGAAGGCAGCATAATAGTCTTTTTCTAACAAACTACTTGAGCGAGGGTCAGCAACTTCCTCTCGAGAGTCATTTTTATGAATTACACAAAATTTTGTTTTACAGTCTCAGTTCACTAGTGGTATAAATGTTCTTTTTTTTTTTTTTTAATTTTTAATCAAAATTATACATTTTTTTTACTGAATCACTGCGGCTCTTTCTGGCTTTGATTTGGTTTGAATTGGGCAAATGTGATCTTTTGCTCTACTTGAGTGATATTATTATCTGAGAAACAGTTTTGGTTACTCTTCACACTTATAAGTAATCTACAAGTGACCAATTAAATGTCAATCCAACGAGTTTATAAATACTTTTGCTGTAATATTAAGTACTCTTGTGCTTAGTACATTTTTTCTACCTGTGGGTTTATTAGAAAATTATTTGTGTTTGTCAGACACTTGCCAGAGGATATTTATGTATTCAGGAATTAATTTGTTTGATATTTATTATTTTATTAATTTGACACACATTTTTTCTGTATATTGCTCTCCTTTTTGATCAATTTGGCATGAAATATTATTTTTTTTTAATTTATAGTGTTACCTATTAATTAATAATAGTCTTATTTGTAACAATTTACACAATACTTTTTGTAAACCCTTTACTTACGTAACAATTATGTTTGAAGGTACCCAATATGTGAGACATAAGTAAGGGTTATGCGAACAAAAGTTGGCACTTCATATTATGTCTACTGCTGCTGCTGCTGCTACTACTACTACTACTACTACTACTACTACTACTACTACTACTACTGTACTACAAAAATAAAAAATAAAATAGTAATAATGCATTATTTATTTTTATCTACTCATCTATTTTTTTATTTTTTTTTTTTTACGTATGTTTTCATTCATTCATTTTAGCATATTGTATTTTTCTGTTTATGTGTTTTTTTTTTTATGTGTTATTAAATTAAAATGTAAGCAGGTGTCAATCATGAGAGTATACATCCCGGCTCCTCCTCTGTTGCCTTGGAAACCACTACAGTAGCCAATCAGAGAGCTCGGAGGGCGGCCTTTTCCGTGTTGTGATCGCTCACTTCCTGCTCAGAGCGCGATCGATAAACTTTAAGAAAAGCGTGATAACATTTAACTTAGGCGTCTAATCTAACAAAAATATTGTGTTGATTAATTTACTTAACTTTGCTCCGTTAGTGGTAATTTAGAAGCACATAAACACGAACAGAAGATCAGAAAGAGGCCGATTAGGAGCTGCTCATGTGATATCGATTAGAGTTCACGGGACCCAGCCACAGCCCGATGCTTCTGCAAATCTTTGACATGACGGTAAGAAAACTGTTTTACCGACAACAACACCACGAATAAGGACAAAATTTCATTCCTCACTGGCGATATAGGAAAAAATGTGCAGGATTTGTGAGTTTAATATCGAAAGCATACATTTAACTTGTTTACTCGTGACGATCTTTAAAAAAACTACTTTTTCTTTCGTGAAAATGTTTTTACCTTCCTCTTTACTCGTGCAAAACTATCAAAAGTTTATCATATTTTATATGTATTGTTTTTATGTATCATTTCTTGATCATTTTTTGATATGCATGTATATTCTTTTTGTTACAATTAACACATTTTGAAGATATTATATGTTTTTGCCGTTAATTATGTCAATACTACAAATGAAACTACTTATAAACTCCTAACTTCCTTTAATTGGTTATTAGCCTGCCTGTTCATTCTTAATAACAATTTATGTATAATTCATAAATTATTCGCTTTAGTATGGGTTTTAGTGCAAGTATGCAGTTATAATTAAATAGAACCATGTGCTTTTCATACATCTTTTGTAATAGACTTAATAAGCACACAAATGATCACATCTGTTTCATTTACTTTCAGTCAGCAAGAAACTCAGACACATTTTGGGTTCTGACCTTATGAAAAGACTGTCCACCAAGAAACATTTACTGCATAATTAAGTGAACCAAAAATGGTGCATGTCTACAACTGTCACCCCTTTTCCTCGCAGCAGATTGTGCAGGTATGTGTACTGTATCGGGGGAAGGTAATGTTATAATTTACAGAGTTTATCTTGATGGTAAAATGTGCTTTAGGTGGAGCAGGAGCCTGGGCTGGTCTGCTGTGGAGGTGGAGCACTGTTTGTTGTAGCGACTGGAGGATGCAAGGTAACCAAACCTCTTATTTAGAACATAAATAATCATGTAATATCTAAATTTGTATTTGTGTATTGCAAAACGTTAAACTGAATCAATGCAGTCAAGTATAAAGAAAACAAAAGCTAATCTGTAATGGTGTTTCCAGTTTGACGTTTCCAGTTTCAGAAAATTGATTAGGGGGGAAAATGCATTTCATTTAAACAAGCAAAACGTTTGGTGTGTTTATTGTTAGTAGATTTACATTTATTTTATGTCAATGTCAATGTCAACTTTATTTGTATAGCACATTTACAACAACAGGGGATGCCCAAAGTGCTTCACATGGACAATATAATAAAAAAAAACAAAATAGAGAATCAATTAAAAAGTACACTAGTAAAAATAGAACAAGATATATACAGTAAGGTGCCTCAGCTCAGCTTGTGTTAAAAGCCAGTGCATAAAGGTGCATTTTTAACAAAGATTTAAAGTGCTCTAGTGACTCAGCAACTTGAACATACAAGGGCAGGTTATTCCAGAGCCTGGGCCCTGCCACCGAAAAACCCTGGTCTCCTCTGCTCTTAAGGTGAGACTTGGGCACCTCCAAGAGAAGCTGAGAGGTGGACCGCATGGTGCAACTCACACAAATATTAAAGGAGCCAGACCATTTAGACACTTGAAAACCATAAATAACATTTTATAATGAATTCTCTGGGCAACTGGAAGCCAGTGCAGTGAAGCAAGAACTGGTGTAATATGTTGCTGACGTTTTGTACCGGTGAGCAAGCGCGCAGCAGCATTTTGGACCAGCTGTAAACGTTTGACAGAGGCCAAGTCCAAACCACAATATAAAGAATTACAATAGTCAAGGCGAGTTGTAATAAATGCATGAATAACTCTTTCAAAGTCCTTGGGAGGCAGATAGGATTTAACTTTTTATAAAAGTTTAAGAAAACATCTTAAAATCAAATTTTGACTGAACATTTTTCTACTGGACTAATTGTTTGATCTTGATCTGAGGTGGAGGCCTACAGTCTGGAGCAGGAGGGTTGTCCACTCATCTGTCGCTTTGCTACAATGGGAACAGTGAGAGCATCCGCCACAGCAGTACAGGTAAGGCATAATACATATTTCTTTTGTGCAATATAACATAACTTTCGCTGCACTTTTAAGTGTAATTTAAGCCATACCAACTAGAATTATAAAAAGAAAAAAGTGCATATATTGTATAAGTTTCACTTGTAGGTCAATGAAAATCTATAATTTAGCCACATTGTTTTATAAACCACAGGCTTGTGAGAAAAATACTGGCTTATAGTCGACATTGGGTCAGTATTTGCATTTTTCGGGCCTTAAAGTTTCAACTTAAGCCAAGATTTTGCTGCATCTGATAAACTTAAAGTGTGGGTAACTAACTTTTTTTTTTAGATGTAAATAAGTAAATTTTGTGTTTTACACTAATGTAACAGTTTGTGATCAAATGAGACCACTGTATCCTGTCTGATTTGAATAATAACGAATTTTAGTTATCATCAGGAGCCAAATGCTGCGCTCTGATAGTGATTGTGTGGTTCTCTCCAGTTTCACTTTACTGTTTATAGTAAAGTTTTAAGAGGGTTTTAAGCCAAATCTGCAACCGAAAATAAAAACATGTCAATATTAACCATGTGTCGAAGGATTTAGGAGAGGAAGTTGTCATATTTAAATTCGTCATTGTGTGTGCAGTGTGAAAATCACTTACTCCACCCTTAATTAAAGGTCTATTATATATTTTTATAGAATAAAAAACAACATGCATAAAAAACTAGCATTAACGTGACTTTTTTTGCCAGGGGATTACTTGGTAACCATAGAAGAAAAGAACTCTGCCACATACCTGAGAGCTTACACCAACTGGCGTTACCAGGTACTGTTGAAACTGTTTAAACTGAACGTGTTTAGCATCAGATGGTCTTCTTTTTTGGATGAACATGTTTTCCTTCAGGCAGAGGAGAGGGCCCGGGTGGGGGTGCGTTTGTTGGGTCACCTGCTGCGTGGGGCGTCCCAGAGAGGCTCAGTGCAGATGGAGATCATTGAAATCCCCATGTCTGAGCGTCCTGTGGCTGTGGCCTGTTGTGCAGTGACCGGAGACCTGCTCGTGGCCTGTGAGAAAACCCTGGTGCTGTTTACTTTAAAAGGACAAAACCAACAAAACGTGGTAAGAAATTGGTGTTACTTAGTTATTTATTAATCAGAATTATGTTGTAACATCGCAACAACCATACTCTCCATCAGGACTTTTCAAACACTGAACACTGGGCAAGCCACCTTTTTATTTGGGGTAGCACAAAGTATTTATAGAATTAGATCTGTTTTAACATTGTAAACTTATACTTGAACTAGAACTAAACATGACTAGAAAACAATACTAACGTGGGGCGGATAGAAAGCAGAAATAAATAACATTTTTACCTTGTTAAATGTCTCTGTGATGATGGTTACATATGTATTTTGGAGCATTTAAAGCATGTGTTGGCTCTCTCCTCTATTTCCGGCAGAAAATACAACAACTGAAACTGCACTTCCTCCCCCTTCCCAACACATTCCCAACCCGAATTTCTGTCCTGAGAAACTAAGGCTCTTTGATGTTTTTATTAAGCTGTGCAAAATGTGTTTGGATGTGTTTTTGCTGCCCTATTTCAAGCTTAAAGCTACGCAAGAATTAGAAAATAAATAAATAATATTAAGTTTGATTCAGCTGATTAGTTTAGTTACACAAGAGAGCTGTAGGGGGAGCACTATAGCTGAAGTTGCTTAGTTCTGCCTTAATTGGCTGGAGGACCTGATTTACTCTACATACAGTATTACATCTACTATTAATTCTAAATACCTGTGACTAGTTGACTATAAAAATAACTGTGGCTGTATTTTGATAATTGGGCTCTTTAGCTTGACTATGCACACACAGAAATACCTTAACTTAACTCTAAAATGTACATAGAGTTGTATTATTACTCAAAAAAAAATAAATATAACATTTTAAAAAACTGTAAAAAATCAACTGTAAAAATCAACAATACACTTCATTTGTATTATTAGTGTATTATTAAACTCCTATAATTTTTTTTTAAATTCTGCCATCCAGACCTTAATCCATCTGCTGTTGTCACTGGTCAACAACAGGAGTAAGGGTTTCCCTATTTTCCCAAAAGGCAATTCTTCTATAATGCTCATAATTGATCATTCCTAAACCGCAGTCTCTATTTTCATTAGCAAGCATCAAGCCAGACAGTACTGTATTCATCTTGGTCTCAAGCTAACCTAACAGCTCTAAAACCTCTTAGATCCTTGCGCAATTAGGCCCTGAAAATTATGGATAAAAAGCCAAGGCATTACCACCACTGCCAAATCCTGGAAAAAATTTAAAATACTCAGCTTCGACAATTTGATCAGGTACTCTGATATTCGCCTGGTGCATAAAATTCTACAGGACGCCGCCCCACGTCTTCTTAAGACATGCATACAGCCTCGCTCTCAACTCACAAGTAGAGCATTAAGATCTGTGTCTAGAGGTGATTGTAATATTTGCAAAATATTCTGCCTTCTCTCAATCAGCCTTCTCCTATAAAGCCATCAAGGAATGGAACGGAATGCCAGACAATCTTAAGAATATGGCTAACCCTAACCCATTTTTATAGCTTCTCATGAACCGTCAAAACATGGATACTTGAGGACCAAACTTGCTCACATTAACAACACCAGACGGGTATTTTGCCATCAGAAGTTACCCTCGTGGGTATCATCTGGTGGCTACCAGACCAATATTGTAATAACACTGAATATTTTACACTTGTATAATTGAATTTTACTTGTATTGTTTTATTTTTACATATGTTAAATGTTTGTAAGTTGAGGACTGCAGATGGAAAGTAGCGCTAAATAAATAATTTTAATGTACCTGCACATTGTCTTCCAAATAAATAAACTAAACTAACTAAACAGATATACTGTAAGCAAACATTCTTTATTGAATGAGAAACTGATACGGATGTCCATAATCGGATGCTAGAAAGAATCTTGTAAAATAGAGAAGGGTAGGTTTGGTCGAGAGCGCAGGGTTAAACTGAGACTGATGCATGAGCTGGAACAAGGAGGCTTCTGCTGACATAGGGATGTGGTCTGGAGAACGGCAGAATGTACAGTATATATGCTAATTTTCACTTGTTGTAGGGTCCAAATCAACCAAACTCACAAAATACAGCTCAGGCCAACAGCCAGCAGAACACCAGCCAAGGTAAGTGAGCAGAATATCAATATGTAATGAATTAAAAAGATGCTAAAGAGTTTGTGCTTTCAGGAAATGTTGCTGTTCTAGACTTTGATCGCTCTTTTATCCTGCATATTTCTGCAATCAAACCAAAAAAGGTGATTTTTGCTTTCTTAAAACGTCATCAGTAATTAATGTTATTATTTAGATACTGCAAATTTTCTCAGTATCGCCCATTCCTACCTGCCATCTCACTGTCTGTGTGTCTCTGTTTTGTCTTTGGACTTCTAGGTGGCGCTGTGTGCAGGATACATTGCTGTTCAGTCTGAGCTGGAGGTGTTGGTGCTTAAACTTGAAGCCTCTAATGAGCCCTCACCCGTTGAAGAGACTCTGGACCAGCTCAAATCTGGTAACATGTTTAGAATTACTGTGAATTTTCTCATCTAACAGAGCTTGCGACGTTTTTCTTCTTTCAAAGACAGCTTAGATGAGCAGATTTGGGGTGCTGCTCGATAATTTTCAATGTTTACATTTTTTTGAATGCTGGCCATGATTGTAGCTTGTTAGTGTCAGTGTAGACGACATGAAGAATTATTTTATTAATCTACGGCAAAAATGATGATGAGAACACCTGATAAAACGTGTTTCTTAGCCTTAGCTTAGGCAGAATCTTAATGAAATAGTCTTTCTGTTGTCGGGGCAACAGTGCAAACTTTAACTAGCTTTTCTGCTAATGGAAGTTGCAATAATAGGACATTTTTACTGTTGAACAACAATTTATTTTCTAATCAAACGGACTAAATGCATCTTATGTAAGCATAGAAAGGTAGTGGTGGAACTGTCTGCGTCAGAGAGAAATATGAGAGAAAAAGAAGGGTTGTTGTAGTTTTTCTGCTTTTTGACACTGTTTACTTGATTTTCTGTTTTAACATGTCACATACAAGCTCAATATTTAGCAGTAGTTGTAGTTGATTATATGTATCAGTCTGTAGCTGGTTTGTCCTGTTTTAGTTGTGTTTTGCTCTTACAGGAGAAATTGTAATCTGTCTCATTGACTTTCATTTATTTTCGCCACTCACTGCTGATATTTAAAGGGACTATTGTGTTTTTTTTATATTTAATAAGAAACTAGAACATCTGCAGATCAGTAATTTACCTTTTGTCATTGTAAAACAAGTTGATCTAAAACAACTTAAAAATAGAAACAGCTTTACTGACTTCCTGTTCAAAACTGCAGAGAAAGTCAAATGTAACTGTAAAAAGCAACAGATTTTTAAAAACTATTTTTTATTGTTAGAAAGTGAATATGGGACAGTATTGAACCATTTATGCTTCACTTGAGCATTACTTTTGAAATATATCATATCGTATTTTTTTAATTATGCAGACAACGCTGTTGAAAAAAATAAAAAATATAAGTTAGGAGGATAGAAATAGGGGTAGATGGTAGGTGAGAACGAGGATTTCTGGAAATAAAGACGATAATACTCCAACATGCATGAATCGAATTTCTGAATTACAACTATATGAATCTAAAAAACTGATGATGAAGGAAGGTCATTATAACAAGGTTAAAAAAGTGAATTTGACATGATAGGTCCCCTTTAAGTGCTGTGATGTCGTCTGCATAAGCTCTATTGACACATTTCCAGTTAGCCTTTAAGTCAGTCACACCAAATCAAAACTGGGCCCTAAACTTCACCTTCTCTAGAACATGAAAAGGTCTTATATTATGCAAACATTAAATATTTTGTTTTTGTTCCCACAGACGACCCTGAAGAGCAGACGGACTTCTTTGTTATGCCGAGACACCAGGAGTTGCTGGGAGACAGAGCAATAAGCTGCGACATTCCTGTCAGCGTTGAGAAAACAGGGCTGGAGGACAGAGGACACTACAGTGTGTCTTATGTTCTCTTTAGGTTTGTAGCTCAAACTCACTCAGAGATGAAGTAACATTCAATTTCATAAAACTAAACAATCTGCATAAACTAAGACAGTGATTTTCAACCAGTGTGCCGGAACACTGGTGCCTTGAGATACTGTCAGGTGTGCCTTGAAAAAAGAATCAATTTAGTTTAATTTATTAATTGAATCATTTACCATTTTAAAGTGTTCAAATTGTTTTTGGTCAAAATGAAAGTAAGTCAATTGCTACTTACTAATTTTAAGAATATTTTAAGGGGGTCATGTAGCTTTTCAAACAAAATTCTGTCAGCTAATTACTTGGATTTTTAATATGCATTTGATAGGTTTTAGGGTAATTTTATTCAAAATAGCCTATTGAGAGCAAGGTTGCCTCTTCATAGATCTGACCTGTAATTCTTGCCTTTGTTGTGTCACATGTTCCTCTCTGTATTAAGTTTGGAGGAACATTACAAGCACAAAAATACAAAAGTAGGTAGACCCTCCACCAGAAGAGTGACTAGTTTTCCTTTAAAGTTTATTGGACAGAATTTGCTAAATTAAATAATGATGTTTTCCAAAATAGTTTGATTTGACATTAATTAAGCAGGTGGTGGCTGCGAAAAAAAGTGAACTAAAAAGTGTGCCATGGGTCAAAAAGGTTGGGAAACACTGAACTAAGAAACAAATATTTTAAAACCCGTTAAAAGACACGGTAATGTCCACATGTTTCACTGTTCAGCTCCAATGCAGAGGTGTAAAGTGTAAACAACACTTACATTTCAAACAAATGTCTTGAGCTTGAAGCTTGTACGTACTGTGTTTTAGTCTTATGGAGCTCAACAGTGACTGCCATTCAAGAAGCACACTCCATGTTAAATTTCATAGGGGTTTAAAAATATATATAATTAAAAAATTTAAATGTCCTTGGGCTAATCACTACAGGTCAGTCAGAGCACAGACTACCTTTGGTTTAAAATCCATTTTGCAGCTTATAAACTACAAAGTTTTATACATTTTGCAGAATTTAAGTTATAGATGTGTTTTAGACGAAAACAACTGCGCTGTGACTGTGTTAGACATAGCTGGCTAGCCCGTAATATGTCTTTAACTCTTAATTTTTTTCCAAAACCCTAAGGCACTTTACAAAGGGCCTTTACTTCTAGAACCAGGACAATCTTACACTGTGTTGAGCTTCATGATGTTTACTGTTATTTGATGTTGTTTCAATATTTTGACTTTTTCTTTTGTTTCTTCAGGCGTTTTACTCCAGAGTTCTTCCAGGGCTGTAATGTGGAGGAAACCCAGATCCACTCGCTGCAGTTTCACCCTCTGTTTATCAGTGAGCTCTGTTTTATCACAACTGTCCTGATAAAGAAATAACTGTGGGGTATATTCCTTTTTTTGAGGGTAGCTGTAAAAAAAAAGGGGAAGTAGTCAATATCACACTAATTCGAGACCAAGAACCATTTGAGGGTCAAGACCAAGAGACTTTATAGGTTAAGACCGAGACAGACAAGACCATGGACGACAAATCAAGACCACCTTTGTAATTTGATGATCTTAGTTCAGTCACAAACTGTGCCTGGACTAGTCACAAGCTTCTGGTGCAAGTTTAGCAATGAAATGTGATCTTGGTAAAAAAAGATGTGGTCGAGGTTCAAGAGAAAGACCGAATCCAAATGTGCTCAAATACTACTAACTAGTTGTGACAGCTCATAGTTTAAATGATACTTTAAATCAGAGGTGTGGCAGCCCAGGGGCCAAATGTGGCCCACGAGATATTTCATTCAGCCCCTGGGATGATTTTTGGTTATTATTGATTGTGGCCAGACGATAAAAGAACGTAACAATGAGAGATTGAGACAACTCTGAATCACTTAAAATTTCTACACAACACAGAAAGATTATGAGAGCAGAAACATCAGACATAAGAAACACTTTATATTTCCTTGTGTTTATGAGACACACTATGGAAATATCAAGCTTTATATTCTTGAACTGTGACTATAAAACTTCTAAAATGAACCAGAATGTGGCAAATTGTATACAGTTTGTCTAAAATTCTCAGTCTGTAGCACGGATGCAGTGTTTTTTAATACAACCTAAATGTGGATATGCATATTAAGCTTTATAGAGCCTAATTGCCAAAAAGTAATACATCACAAGTAGACATATTTTATAATGCAGCGGCCCAGCTCCATTTGAGTTTGACACTCCTGGGCTGACCCTGCTTTAGTTCCAGTGGAGCAAAATCATTTCAGTGTTGTGGTAGGTAAATAACTCTTGAATTCTGGAACAAGGTAGTTTATTTCACATCAGAAGTAGCCTATGCAAGAGAAAAATAAGAAAACTCAACAAATAGCTACTGACATTTTATAAGCAGTATATGAGCCTAATGGTGTTTAGATCTTAACTTAATATGTTGCCCCACAGTTTTTTCATTTAGCACACTTTCTCTAGCAACATATTGTGCTTCAAAATGTGTTATTGTGACAGCCCTTATTATATGAATCTAAATGATACTGATACGTTCTGATGCTTGTTCAGAAAACCAGGCTCTACCCGCGGATGAGCCGGCCTGCGTCTTCTGCTTCTTCTCTCTGCCAAACGCTGGATACTTGTACAGTCTAAAAGGAGGTGTGGAGCTGATCTCTAGCTACCAGTATCCAGAGAAAGTGCTGGAGGCCGTCCTCACCAACCACCTGCTCCATGTCGTGACCAGGTGAACAATGCAATTTTACTATAACTCTTGTAATTTTCAAACTAAAAGTTGATTTTTCTGAAGATTTTCACTTTGCAGCTGATAAAACAATGCAGCTAAATTATAGATTCTCGCTGACTTACTATTTCCAAGAGGGGTCAGTACATTTTGCTTTTTGTTTCAGTTATGCTGCTTATTTTCAGGTGTGTTCAATAGTGTGAAAATTAATAAATAATAAAAACAAGAAGAGGAGTAGAAACAAAATATGCAGGATACAGTACATAAGAAAATGTACATTGAAGAAAGTTACTATTACTGTAATGTCTTTGCTGATATCTGGAATTTGTTTGCAAATTATTTTTGAGGAAGCAATACTTAAAGGGAAAATTAAAAAAATAATAATCATGTTAGAGCCACTATTCATAACAAAACTGCCCTTGATCCTTTTAATTAAAATAATGAAATGTATTCGTAGTTTTGACAATCATTTCTTTCATTGCATCTTACAATATACATCTGTTTGATTGTGGTCTGATTGTAGAAATGCTCTGCAGTGCTTCACTGTCCGCTGTGCAGCTCTAGCAGCCAGGATTGTGGATCCTTACATTGATACCACCATGAAGGTAGGACACTTATTGTAAACAGTAGGTACAAGATAAAAAGTTGGAACTGCTCTGTGATCTCCTTCTGTCCCTGTTAATGTTCTTCTTTCCCTGTGTCATCGTGGGTTTTCTCCGGGTGCTTTGGTTTCCAAAAACATGTATGTTTAGGTTAATTGGGCATCCCTGTAAATTTACCCTGTGAGTGAATGAGAGAGTGAATGATTGTCTGTCTAACTCTGCGACAAGTTGGCCACTGTCCAGGGTCCAAGGCCCAAAGTCACTGGGCTAGGCTCCTGTCACCCACAACCGCTAACAGGAACAAGCAGTAGATGATTAATGAATAAATGAATGAATGTGGACAACTGTGCTATACTTGCACACACTTGATTTTCTGTATGTCAGTCATTTCACAATAAAAGTTTTTACATTAGCAACCTGAACACAGACTGTGGAGACTCTGCAGAGGTTAAAACTCTAATAATGACAGAAAAATATACCTTAGGAAAAGTAAAAGCAGAACTTACATGCAGGCCTAATACTTTTTTATTTTAGGCATACATTTAAGTTCTGCCTAAAAATTTCTAGTTATGTCATTTTTGCAAAATTTTATATTTTGTTACAAATTTTGAGCCAAATTGCTTTGCCCTAAAACAAGTATGCTTGCATTCATCTTGTAGAAGAATATGTGACTTGGTGATGTGCTCAAATCCAACTTTATTAACTGTGCAGTCAGTTTGTCAAAATGTTTTGCCAATGATAAACATAAAAAAAATAGAACTGACATTTAAGTACTATTCATCTGGTCCAAATAAAGTGTGGTTAGCACTCTTGTGTTACAGCAAGAAGGTCTCCTGTTAACACCTTGACTTTCTGCGTGGAGTTTGTTTGTGTCTGTGTCTGGTAGGGCAGGCCGATAATATACCGTTGCTAATAATATCGCCCCAAAAAATTATATCGTTGAAGATATAAAGTTTGGAATTTTGGGATATGTTTGTACGCACACAAAAACTAAGGCCAAATACTTCTTAAGTCTAGAACTGTCTTTGCACTGATGCAGAGGCTAAAACAGAGCAAGAAAAGATGTGAGAAGTGAAAACGGAGCTGAAATACAACTAAATACAAAATAAATGTTAGAAATTACATGCATAAGCAATCTTGCATTAATATCGTCACTTATATCGTTATCGAAAATATGTTTTTTTATATCGTGATAAAGATTTTATGCCATATCGCCCTGCCCTAGTGTCTGGGTTCCCTCTGGTCTTCTGTTTTCTCTCACCAACCTCAAACATACAGCTTCCAAATACTACTACTATGGCAGACAAATCAATACTGTCAGCTCTTCCTTTTTTGCTTTAAAGATAAATAATAAACCTGACTTTTCTCCCTCTCATACTGTTTTAGCTGTGACAGTCTCATATTGTCTTCTGTGTTTGCAGGCGTGTCCTCCGTGCAGCCTGGACGTGTGCGCGCTCCGGATGCAGTCGTTTATCGGCCTCAAATCAGTTTGTGTTTTCGGCCGCCATGTTGTGCTCCTCTCCAGAGCCGACCTCGAAACTCAAGAGGAGCCCGAACGCCCCCCTCCGCGCAGAGGCTTGTAAGACATACACTTAAGATAATTCCAATAATTATATTAACACACATGTAGCAACTAGGGCTGGCAATAGGCTTTATGGAGAAAACATCAGTTGGCTTGTTTATATTCAAAATAGCTGACTTTGTACTTTTTTGTATGAGTATTTACTGTTAGCGTGTCCATTGGTGAAATAATCTCCTGATTTGTAAAATCTTTAACATGTTTTCAGAGACATTCACCACAACTCACTGTTCATCTGCCCGAGTATTTATTCATTTTAACCCAAGATGTATTTATTCTGTCAGAATTCTTTTACTGGTTTAAAAGTGTTAGATATACAGTATGTGTTTCTCCAAATTATATTATTATTCTTTTCTTTTTCTTTGTATCACCCCAAACTTTCAGTAGCCCCGAAGGTCAAAACATGAACACAAATTCAAAAGCACATATGCATATGTAAAATACTTGCTAAGTCGTTTTTTGTTTTTTGTTTTTAAACAAACAAACAAACAAACAAACAAACAAAAAACACAGTCCACCTCTAAGTAAAACATTTTAATAGGCCTGTAGAGTCAGTCTAGAATTTTAATAGAAAACAGGATTTTAAAGTTGTTTCTGCTCTGTGTCACTCTTGGGTGAATTGGGGATTGCACTGTGAAATTGTATGTATTAGAACCTCATTATTTAGGACTGCACAACATAAAAAAGCCAAGAATGGTAACAGTAAAATACTGCGTTTGTGTTGTTTAAATTATAGTCATTAGTTCTATTTAAAACTACAGTGGTTGCTTGTATCAAAATTATAACTTTATCAAGAATAAACTAGGAACAAGATTACTAAAACACATCCTCCTGATAGTTATAAGTCATAACATATTGTATTTTAGGCTGTACAAGGACATTAAAACTTCTGAAACAGAGCTATTTCTGCAATGTATATCATGAAGTTGTTGACTTAGTATTGACAGTGATTTAAATCTTGTTCACTGTGTTGTGCTTTTAGCGATTTGAAAGAGCACACCAAGCTGACTGGTATTTTCCTGGCAGTGGGAATTGACCCCACAACCTCACCTGCCCTGGAGAGTCTCCTGTCTCGCCCCCTTTTGTAAGACAGATCGCCCCACGTCCCACCTCCCCCAAGGCCCTGCTGTCACCTCCAAACAGAGCTGCAAAGGCTGGGATAGGACAAGACTAGAGATGGGGTCCACGAGAATGAGATATAATATAGATCAGCAGGTTCTCATACTTTTCACATCAAGTACTACAAAACAAAACAAAACTATATTACGGAGAAGTGAATCCTCACATTGGCTTATATTGGGACTAAATCAGGTCTAAAAAACAGTAAATCATAGATAAGGCAGTTCTGAAGGAACTTAGGACCAAATCAATAGATTTGTTTTTAAACGAATCAAGTATTCAAACTGCAGATGATTTCAAGTACCACCACAGGCAGACTGAGTACCACCAGTGGTAAGGCTCAACCATTTTTGTTGGACCTTCACCTGCATACACTGAGTGCAAGTTCGGTGCAAAGAGGGACTGGGACGACTGGCAAGACTTAGAAAGTGCTTAAAACCATTGTGCAGTTGTGTTATTTTAATATTTTTCTCATGCATTTGTATGTATCATCTCATGAAATGTATTAAGTACTTCATAAACCTGAAGTAGTACAATGTATCATGTATACAGTCACTTTTAAATACCAACAAATTGTTACTTGTACAACAAAATTTTTTGAATTTTAAATCTTTAGGGAAAAGCGTAATGCAGTATCTTCTCTTATTGTCAAACACAATTTTTTTTGTGGTAATTTGACTTAGTCTTTTGCCAAGTCAAATGTAAAAATAAAAAAATATAGTACCTTCAAATAAAGTATCATTTTCATATTGTGTGCGCTGTCTTAAGACAATTTCATTTGTAAATCAATATGGCAAAATATGCTGTCCCATCAACTTCAAAGTCAAACCAGAAGGGTATATATAATATTTTTATTTTAGTAAATCTGTTGGTGAAGAGACATGTTTTTCTGTTTTTGCAGCTCAGTTTAAAGGTGACAGCATTTCCCCTTTTAGCTCCTAACTGTAGATAATCTGTCCTGTCTAACTTCCTGGTGTGCAGTGTTTTAACAACGTGACTAACAGTTGGACGAATTACACAATGTTTGGTCATTACTGTTTATGAACCTGTAAAACCCAACAAAAACAGAGTTCTTTATGTATGATGATTCTATGGTAAACTGAATGTTGCAGTTTGACACTTCAAGTGATAAACCATGTTTGTCAAGTCCATGTGCAATTTATGTTTTTGACATTGATTTTATTTTAGTTTTACTTCTGACTTCAGGGGCAGGAAATGGACCACAACGACACCCAAAGAGCCGACTCCACGGGACATGGCTGGAATCTCTATGTGATCGACACTGTGCCACCAATCACTCTGTATCAGGAGATGGTAATTCATACTCCTCACTCACTATTAAGAATTCACACAACACATGGAAAACTACTTCTATTTACGTCTTAATATCAGACTAGTACAGACATCAGGAAAAACTGATAGTGATACATGATGCCCATGGCAATTGGAGATTTACATGTAAAACATTTGACTTGATATAAGCACATTTAGGTGACACACGCAGACGATGAGGGGCCAAATGTATTTAAAGCTACAATGTGAAACTTCTACTGGTTTTTGCCTCTTTTTTAAGAAATTAACTCAACGATCTAAAACAATTTCTGTGTACATAAGTAATAATTTCTCCCAAATATTGTTCACAAATCTGTCTAAATTTGTGATAGTGAGTATTTCTCCTTTGCTGGCGTAATCCATCCCACCTCACAGGTGTGCCCTAGACTGGCCACAATATAAGGCCTCTCTGAAAGTGCCACTTTTTTTTAAATTGGAGGGGTCTGGGTCTCTCAAAAAAAAAAAGTCTGCATCTGGTGTGACCCCTATTTGCCTCACGCAGTGCCACACATCTCCTTCACACAGAGTGAATCAGGTTGCCAATTAGTCCACTCCTCTTCAATATCTGTCTGAAGTTGCTGGATAGTGACAGGAACTGGAACACACTGTCGTATACGCGGATCCAGAGCATCCCAAACATGGTCAATGGGTGACATGTCAAGGGACTATGCTGGCCATGCAAAAACTGGAATGTTTTCAGCTTTCCGGAATTGTGTACATATTCTGCAACATGGGGCCATGAATTATCATCCTGCACTGAACTATATGGATGAAGTGAATTAAATTCTATAATAAAACAGTTTTGCTAGCCAATTAAAACATTAGGGTTGACCTGTATATTGAAAAGAATAAAAAAACAGACACAAACACTGCACTGCCTGTAGTGTCTCACCTTAAATTTACCTTTTAGAATCATATGCAGCATATAACATACTCATTGTAAAGACCCTAATCTCATAATTTTATTTCAATTTCCAGTTAGAGAAAGGCATACTGTCTAAGCTTGTTTGTGTGTTTCAGGTTGAATACAGTCAGAGCTACTCAGAGGCAAATCCTGAGGCCCAGAGTCTTCGTCACCTGCTGAGTGAGGCCCACCTGCTGCTGCGGGCGTCTCTGCTCACCTGTCCTCATCTGGAGACGGAGGAGGAGGAAAGGGAGGAGCACCCACAGAGCACAACGAGGAAGGAGCTGGAGGCTGCTCTTAAAGAGAACTGCGCTCATCTGGGAGACTGTTTCAGCAGGTTACTGTCACATTCAACTAAATCTGCATGAACTAAGTTGAGAAATGTCTATTCGTCAAATTAACTTGATTCTAAGACTAACCTTAATCTCAACCTCTAATCCAAACCCAAACCTTACCCATCTTATTATTATTATTAGAAGCATAGCACTAATGCAAAGTGATGATGCGTGGCATAACCAGGGTTCCCACTTCATGAAACAAAAGATAATCATACCATTTTCTAGTCATGGAAAACACATGTCTCACTTTTGATTTCTAAACCTTAAATGCTACCTTATCTAAAATCTATTTAAAAATATACATAGTTTGTTCTACACATACGTTGTTGGTAGTCCATAATAATGTTTAGAAAGTTTTTTCTTTGTTCGGGACAAAGCAGATGTTACACAGAGCTAGTTTATTGGTCGTCTTAAAAAACATTCTAAACAGTTTCTCTTATAATGTCTTTTCTCCGCCTCCTTTTCCAAAACCAGTCCTCCTGACCAGCTGTCGAGCTTTTCATCACCTTTGGAACCAGTTTAGCTCAGTACTTCAGATATTAGGTATTTCTGTTGGTGCAAGCAAAACAGCTTTCTGAAAACACACTGCAAAACATACTGTATATAATAGTGGACTTGAAATATATTGCACTTTAATTTTTTTGCAACCAGTAATCCTTTCATCATAACTATCACCAGGTTTGTTTACATTATTAATACAAGTCATTGCACACATTGTTACTCGCTGAAATAGATTAATTTTATCTGTGTAAAAGATCATTTGACTGCTGTCCTTGGCACATCCTTAATCTCAGAAAAGGAAAATCTCACACAGACACATGCAAAGCTTATGCAGACAGATTTGCATGAACAAGGACATTGACAGGAGACTGCTGTGAGGGAAATCTTGTATTAGGTTTGTCAGTGATATCTCAAGATAATCTCCCTTCTCTCCATTGTACATACATTTAAATTAGGGATGGAAAATCGATCGAAAATATCGAAAATCAATCGAAGTTCGCAGAAATCGAATCGTAAGGCCAGAATTGATCAGTTTTTTTATGCAGTCACTGACTTAAACCACACTGTATTTGTATAATACACACAATAATACAAAAATAGTCACAATGTTTGAAGAAATAAAGCCTGAACTTGTGCCAGATCTGACTAAATGTGATTATTATGTTGAGTTAACAATGATGGTTGGACGGACCTTGAAATATAGACACTAAATATTACTGTTTACTGTTTGAATGTTGACAAAAAACACTAGTTCTAAGCTCTAACAACAGTGGCCTTGTTTTAAATGTATGTATTATGGTTTTCTTTTGTGTCTTAAGAAAAAAAAAGTTAATATAGATAAACTAACAAAATTGAACAAATCGAAAATCGTGGCTACAAAATCGAAAACTGAATCGAATCGTGACTTAAGTGAATCGTCCCATCCCTAATTTAAATCATTTGGAATATATTTAGACTGGACTGTAGCAAAAATAAGTAAAACATTTGCCTTATTTTTAATTCAAAATAGTATTATCTGTAAACATATTTCACTTCTCATTCAGGGCTCCAGATGCACCATATTTGGGGTATATGTGCTGTGCACAGGTGCACTTAACTGTTATTTCAGATCTGTCCTCATTAGATTTTGATCGCATCACCTCTCACCTCTCACTTTAGGTCCACTTCCTGTCAAAAAAGTCCAGAATATTTAAGAAACCAAGAAACATATTGTGTGAATAGATGAAATCTTTATTTAGACATGCACCTAAAATGTTTCAAAATGTTTTACATTGTAGGTAAAATCCGACTCAAGACATAAGGCGTTTCATGTTTTTATCTTTTATTAATTAGAAGAACTAAATCCTTTCAGGTACGAAATGTGGTGTTGGTGCACCTATTGGAAAATTTAGCCACACCAATGCAACCAAACCAAATGGTTATGTTGGAGACCTGAAGTAGCTCCTTCTGTTCCACTGACAGAAAATTTGTGAATCACTGCTTTATACAGTATCTGTTTTAACAGTGGGGCTGACTACACAAGCTAGACCTTCACAGTCAAAAGACAGACTTTAATCAGTACACTTTAACACAAAAAGACTGAATCAGTTTTGACATCAGTGTACCTGTTTGTCTTGTCAAAATTGCAAAGCACCAAGCCGTATGTTTTTTGTCAGTGGTGTTCATTCATGGAGTGCCCTGCGTGAACAGATTTTATGAAGATAAGCTATTATCTTAAGTTCGGGAGCAGGACCACACCTTCCTACGTCCCTTCCGGTGGCTTCGCTATTTAGCCACCCCGGCTACACACTCACACCCTGCCATTCGTGTCTCAAAGCAGCTGTACCCTACAGGCGACAGGACAGACATCGAGTAAATAAAACTTATGGTTACTTCGTTCGCTCCACCGCTTCTGCAAAACCTCTCCCGGTCCCTTCGTCATGACAGCCTATCCACGTATATGTCGGTAATTATAGTCCATACTCCTTTCCCGTTCATCCGGTGTCGTACTTCAGTCAGAGCACAACCCTTGCTCCAATACGCGGCTCCAGTGTACGTATTCCGGCCGGTTCTGTCCTCTCCAGGTCAACAACCAGCGTCTCCCCGTACGTAGCGATATCAAGCCGATATCAGGTCCATTCCACGGCCGCGCAGCTCCGGCCGGACACGACGTCGGGCACGGCGCCGCTTCACACCTTCCCACTCGCTCTTTTCCGGCCAGGCCATCGGCGTTTACCGCAGCGACACTGGCAGGGCCATTGGGAAGAAGGCTTTCATCATTCAGAGCTCCGTGATTGCCGACGCTGCATCGCTCTACTTTCTGAGGCCTCTCTTCGCGCCAAAAGTGAAGATCCCTCCGCCTTCCCTGCCGCTCACATGCTGCTCAGGTATTTCCGATAATATAATAGATCCATGGGTATTTCCATCCGCCTTCACTTTCGGCATCGGGTTGCCATGTATGCATTGTTTCTCTCCTCTCTGGCACTTGTTTTTTCTTTTCCAGCACCGAGATGCCTCATTATTCTTTCTTTTTTCTCTAGCTCTTTCTTTCCCTCTGGCACCGGGTTGCCATGATGTTTATTTCTCTCATCTCTAGTTCTTTCTTTCTCCTTCAGCACTGTGTTGCCATGTTATTTCATTTCTCTCATCTCTTGCTCTTTCTTTCTCTTCTGGCACCGTGTTGCCATGTTATTTATTTCTCTCTTCTCTTGCTCTTCTTTCTCCTTCTGGCACCGTGTTGCCATGTTATCTTATTTCTCTCTTCTCTTGCTCTTTCTTTCTTCTCTGGCACAGTGTTGCCATGTTGTTTTATTTCTCTCATCTCTTGCTCCTGCTTTCTCTTCTGGCACCGCGTTGCATGTTATTTTATTTTCTCATCTATTGCTCTTTCTTTCTCCTCTGGCACCGAGTTGCCATGTATGCCTTTTATTTAATTTCTCTCTTCTCTTGCTCTTTCTTTCTCCTCGGGTACCAGGTTGCCATGTTTCTTTTTATTTCTCTCTTCTCTAGATTTTTCCTTCTTCTCTTGCACCGGGTTGCCAAGTAGTTCGTTTCTGTCTTCTCTGACACTTGCTCTGTCTATTCCGGCTGGTTTCTACGTATTTTCGTTCACCTTCTCCTCTGGCACCGTGTTGCCAAGTATTTTGTTTCCCTCTCTTCTCTAGCACCATGCACTTTCAATTCCAGCACCAAGTTGTCATGTAATTTTATTTCTCCCATCTTTAGCTCTTTCTTCTCTGGCACCGGGTTGCCACGCATGCCTTGTATTTGTTTCTTTTCTTCTGGCACTTGCTCTTTCTCTTCTGGCACCGAGTTGCCATGTAATTTTATTTCTCTCATCCTTTAGTTCGTTCTTTCTCCTTGGGCAGTGGGTTGCCATGTATTTGTTTTCGCTCTTCTCTCTTTCTCCTCCTTTCTTCTTTAGCACTTGCTCTTTCTATTTTGGCATCAGTTTCCATGTCTCCTTATTTCTCTGGCACTTCTCGATCTTATCGTCTCTTGCGTCTCCAGTATTTCTTTCTCCTCTGCCATTACCGTTGCCAAGTATATTGCTTCTCCGTTCCCTAGCACCTGCTCTTTCTACGTGAGTTGGAGTTACGCTCGTAACCTGGGTTCTCTGAAACATGAGTGAGCTTCTCCATTTCGTGGTTCCAGCACTCGTTGGTTTAAGTCACCACTCTTCATGCCGCAGCAACGGTTAAGCGCAATCTTATTTCCTTCTTACTGTCTCAAAGCGTCTCGCTTTCAATTGCATTTATCCCAACTCATCATTCTTTTCATTCTTGCTTTCCCACGCTGCTTAGACTCACGCTCGCTTACGCTAGTACGACTCACGCAACCCGTGTCCTTCTGACCTGCACTACCTCATTTGTCTTCCATCGCTACCCTTACCCATGCTAGCCATACTAGTCAGACACACACACCCTAGCCATGCTACTAGCCATAATAATAGCCATGCTACTAGCCATGCTAGCCCAGCTCATGCAGCTCCGAGGCAGTCTCTCATGGTCATCCGGCTCATGTGCCCACTCCCTCCATTTTGGGTTTATCTAGACGAGCTGGCTTAGCTCTCGCACTCACGTTTGCATGCCACCGACCTCGTTGCCTCTATGGCTCACGCTGTCCACGCCAGCCCATGCTGTCCACGCCAGCCCATGCTGTCCACGCCAGCCCATGCTGTCCTCGCCTCTCCGGCCCATGCTGTCCCCGCCCTCCAGCTTGTCGTCCTTGCTGCTCCAGCTCATGATGCTACAGTCATCGCCCGCCGCCTCGTTGCTTCACCCTCGACGCCCTTACTCCAGTCACGCCTTTCTAAGAAGAGTCTGCACACAGGCCGCACAAGTAGCCGCTCCATGGTATCCCTGCTGCTTGAAGAACTGTTCTACGCGCTCATCACTAAGAAGAGGTAGCCTCTCTAGGCATCTTTGCTGCTAAGAGGAAAAGATTGGCTCCTAAGAAGAAGCAGCTCTAGGAGTCCTTGCTGCTAAGAAGAAGATGCTCTCTGTTGTCTTTGCTACTAAGAAGCAGCTGTCCCGTGCACAGCAAACCCGGCTAATCCAGTCACACCATGTTTGCTACCCAAGCAACACTCCTCACCACGCAGTCCAGCTCGTCCCAGGCTATTTCACTCTAGCCAAGATTCTCCAGCTCGTCTGCTGATCCCGTGCTCCTGTAACTCATTCTGTCCTGCCTTACATCTCAGAATCTTCCTTGCATACTAGCATGCTACCTCATTTCAGTAGTTCCTCGTGCTACTCCGTCACATAAGTCTCAGTTCTCCCAGCTCATGCTAGTTCACGCTTGCAGCTCACGCCGACAAACATGTCTTACCCATAACTTTCTCTTATCGTTCACGTTTTTCATTGTAGTCTTATTCATACACGCATTTATTGCATTTCACTCACTTCGTTTCGGTCACTACATCCCTACTGTCTGCCTCATTACGTTTCAGCTAGTTTATCCAGCCGGTTCAACGCAGGCCGCTTCACCTCGTACTTCATCTTTCAGAGTACCTCATGCTTATTTCCGTTTTACCTGTACCTCCATTTATCCGGATTTTCCATGGATCTATTATATTATCGTCATTGACACACAGCGCCACCTTCTTCGATCACCGGGGCTTGATCAGTTCAGCTCAACTGCTTAAAGTGTTTTGGCCTAAGTCACAACGTTCTTCTTTTTCACTTTAGGCACTCTCCAAGTGGCATCAATTCTAAGCACCCAATATCTCTGGAGTCCCCACTCCGGTGTCAGAAAGCCTCTTCAGAGTCCAGCTCAGAACACACAAAGACGTCCCTACATTACCTTTCCAGGCATCAAGTGGTCCCTTCGAGTTTTGCTCCAAGAGACTGCTTTAAGAGTTTCGCCTCCAGCCAGTGACAACTATCCAGAGTTCTGCTTCGGTCAGAGCGACGCTCCTCCAGAGTCCCACTCTGGCCACAGTGATGCTCCTCTATAGTTTTGCTCCAGGCACCGGGATGCCTTCTCTAGAGTTTTCGTTCCGGGCACCGGGATGCCCTCTTTACAGTTTTTGCCCTGGGCATCGTGATGCCCTTTTCACTGTTGTCGATCCAAATCGTAGCCATTCTCCTTCGTAGTTACGTCCCGTTTGACCCCGTGTAAATAACAACAATCCATGCTCGGCTAAATACTGTTTTTTCCGTAAGCGTTATTTTCGGTTTTCCGCACTATATTCCTGCGCACTGATTCACTCTTTCTCCTAGCGTGACCACGGGCCAATCAAACAGCTGCATTTGCGGCAACTGGCGACACCGACTTTACTTGCAATTCTTTAAAAAACCCGCCTTCACGACGTGCTCCGCGCTCCTTTGACCCCGACAAACCCATTTACACCAAACACACGTGAGCCGCCTGTCGGCAAAAGTTGCCAAACTGGTTCCGACGGACAACCCTCGGCTTGGTGTGAAAGTCACATAAGAGTTTCGCCTCCAGCCAGTGTCAGCTATCCAGAGTTCTGCTTCGGCCAGAGCTATGCTCCTCCAGAGTTCCACTCTAGCCACAGTGATGCTCCTCTATAGTTTTGCTCCAGGCACCGGGATGCCTTCTTTATAGTTTCGCTCCAGGCACCGGGATGCCTTCTTTATAGTTTCGCTCCAGGCACCGGGATGCCTTCTTTATAGTTTCGCTCCAGGCACCGGGGATGCCTTCTCTATAGTTTTCGTTCCGGGCACCGGGATGCCTTCTTTTCAGTTTTTGCCCTGGGCATCGTGATGCCCTTTTCACAGTTCTCTCTCCGTTCACTGGGATGCCCTCTTCAGAGTATCGGCTCAAGGCATGGTCAGCCCCTTCGAAACCACCT
This sequence comes from Mugilogobius chulae, assembly GCA_038363315.1. Taxonomy (NCBI): domain Eukaryota; kingdom Metazoa; phylum Chordata; class Actinopteri; order Gobiiformes; family Gobiidae; genus Mugilogobius; species Mugilogobius chulae. Next base: position 1,163,013 of record CM076412.1, read on the forward strand.
GCATCATGGTTAAAAGTAAACAGCACAATACTAAACACAAGTGTAGTTTCTTCTCTGGTTCCTCAGCTCTGCCAAGCTTTTTTCCCCGCATTCGTGCCGTCTCGCTCCTCTCAGCAAGCTTTTTCCTGCTACATTTTTCCTCAAGTCAAGCCTCCAGCTGTCGATAACACTGCATCAACATCCGCAGAACTAACTTAATCTTATCGTGATCCCGCCAACTCCAGCTCCTTGCTGACTCCACGTCTTCAGCAGGTCTTGGGGGTCTGTATCAGTAGGCGCTGTCTCCCCTCGGCCTGCGTAGTTGCTTCTTCTGCATGACTGGTCCTGCTACCAAGTTTATCCGGGATGTGACCGCTGCCCTTGTGTGGCCACTACAAATTCTCTCATCCAGAGCTGCCCTTGACGAAGATCTTGCGCAGATTTTCCATTCCCGTTAAACATTCAGAACGCAAGCCTAGCCTCAACCTTCTCATCACTCTCCAGCGTAAAGATCTATCTTCTGACCATTCCGTTCACCTTCTCCACCATCTGTCTCATTCAGTCCATGTTCCTTGTTGCCTTCTTCAGCTTCTTCCGGTGCTCCGAATTCGTTCCTTCGTTAGTCCACGACCCTTCACTACATCTGCCTTCTTCAGCTTCTTCCGGTGCTCCGAATTCGTTCCTTCGTTAGTCCACGACCCTTCACTACATCCATGCATCACGACTTCCAAGTTGCGTCCATCTAATGCTTGGTTTTCCACCTAAAACAAGACTAACAATAATGTCAATTCCACCCTAAGCCCTGACGGAACACCCAGACCAGGCATTCGTACAGTTCCTCGTCACAGGATTCTCTTATGGCTTTCATCCTGGACTCGTCACAGTTCCCTCAGAATCCACCATCTGTGGCCCCACGATCGGCCCAGCACTGCATCTCAAACTTCTTCTTTCCAATCACGTCATTTTTCACCCAGACTTTCAGAGTGGACTGTCGCAGGACTTCAGAAGACTCAAGAAGAAAGGCACAAGATTTCACTGCGCCGATAACAAGAGCACTCCGTTCAAGCTTCGTTTGTCCAGCCAGTTCACCGGCGGAAAGCCACTCCCTGTCTCAACCTCGACCCAAACATCACTGGTCCGCAAGGCATGAAGATAAGCTATTATCTTAAGTTCAGCAGCAGGACCACACTTCTTCCGGCAGCTACTCCTACTTAGCCCGCCAACACACCTTTGTTTGTATCTCCCATTTCATCTTTTTCGATCACCATAAGGTTCACGTTCATTTTCTTCAAGTTGATTCAACTTTCAACATCTTAATTCATTTCTAGCCTGTCTACCTCATCAGCGCAGCTACCTCCACTTAATCTACTGTGGAAGTGCCCATCAGTCTGTCATCTAAGGGCAGTTTGCATCTCATGCTTGCAGATGTACGTCCATCACATAAGCAGTCTCCAGTTCACCATCTGCTTCTTGTCGGCTTCTTTTGGGGGTTTCGAGGCCCGGGAGCCTGCAGCCAGCCCTTGAAGGAGGCCCCAAACCGGCAATAACGTCTGTTTCGTTTGTGCTTACATCTATTCAATAAAGTTGTTGCTTACAAGTAGAGTGTGGTCCTTGCTAGTGAAATGAAGATAAGCTATTATCTTAAGTTCGGGAGCAGGACCACACCTCTCCTACGTCCCTTCCGGTGGCTTCGCTATTTAGCCACCCCGGCTACACACTCACACCCTGCCATTCGTGTCTCAAAGCCCCTCCCACCCTCCCTCTTTTCATTATTCTATTATTCTCTCACTATTCTTTATCTCCTGAGGGGGTTTCGAGGCCCGGGAGCCTGCAGCCAGCCCTTGAAGGAGGCCCCAAACCGGCAATAACGTCTGTTTCGTTTGTGCTTACATCTATTCAATAAAGTTGTTGCTTACAAGTAGAGTGTGGTCCTTGCTAGTGAAATCTGTGTGTTTTTCCTTTGAGCAGGGGTAACGAGGGTAACTGCCACCTGGCCCTGCCCTACTACAGGATGTCCGGTTTGTCCATCCCTGAGGTCATGGCCAGGAACAAGCCCCGCATGAACAGTCCACACTCCTACGGACAAGGCTTCAATTTTTACCTCAAGCACTACCTTCTGGAGGAAACACAGCAGATTCTCAGCCAGGTGAAAAACATGTGTTTGAACTTTAAATCAAATTCTCACCTATGTAACCTGTGGCTTTTTCTTTGCACAGAAATGTTATTCTTTCTTACTGAAATGACCCAACTAAGTCATTTTCTTTAACTAGTTGTCCCGCCGCAGAGCTATTACTTTTTTCTAGTGACCAATTCGGCGAGATGTAAGCTCGGTGATCACTTTTTGCACAATTTGGGGTCGCACAAACACTGTATAGTAACATCTTCTGCATTTAAATTTTGTTAAAAAACTAAAATCTACTCTACGTTGCCATTTGTACACTGAACCAAAAATAAATGTGGGCATGAAAAGGCACTAACAAGATCTGAGTAAACCAGGTCTAAAGCAGAATTAAGGCACAAACAAGGTTTAAAGTAGCCCTTACGATCTACCCTGAACGTAAACCAGTAAAGATGAACAAGCAGGTTTCTGCTGGGTCCTAAAAAGTCTAAGAAAAGTTTTAAGTAAATTGTTTTGATTTAAAGCCTTTAGAAGTCTTACGTTTGCTATTGTAGATCTTAAAGTTGTTTGCACGGGCTTTACATTTTTTAATAAACCAAATTCTGTCAGATTCCCTGATTTTTTTTTTCCACACTATTGCAGCTTTGTTTGGAAACTTTCAATAAGATTCTCAATAATATAATAGGCGTGTTTTTGTTTTTGTTTTTGTTTATTTGGTTGATGTAATGCTCAGTTGTTAGATAAATGGCATTCTTTTTTTTTTATTTATTTGATTATTGTGGCAAAATATATCTTAAGAAGCCCTCTGGAAAAGAAATAGCATTGTGAAATACCATAGCTCACAACTCGGGTATAGATCTTAGTTTGTTTGTTTTGTGGTCTTAAAAAGTGTTAAATTTGACCTCTCAGTCCTGACGTAAACTATTTTCTAATGATTAAAAGAGGGGTCGTGGGAAAAATTTAATTGGTTTTAGGGCCTTAACTGGTCCCCGGGCCTCATGTTGAATATTCCTAACCTACTATACTTCATGGTCTAAATCTATAGACAATCATTGTTCTGTAAAATGCCATATTATATCTCAATGTCTGACTGCATTTATATGTTTTATCTCCAAACAGGAAGCGGCGGATGAGGTCATAGACATCTTCAGCCAATCAGAGCCCTTGCAGCTGATGGGCGTCTGCTCCAGCCCCATCATGGTCCACGTGAGCCCGAGTCGGACTCTGGAGATCCTGGGACGTCTGGAGGAGAGCGCGGGCGTTTCGGTCACTCTCACCATCACCATGGCAACGCTAGCTCTGCGCTTGGACAACAGGACGCTGTACAGACAACTGATGGACAGACACTCCGAGGTGAAGGAAAAAACTTTAATAATTATGTCAAAAATGTCAAAAATCAGATATTAAGTGACACTAAAACTAGTATTGAATGTAGACACTAAAAAGGCAAATACAAACAGTACTTAATAACTGTCCTACAGCTACAAATAATGTAATCAGTGTTTTTTATGCCTTCAGATGCAGCTGGTTTATGGATTCATCGAGCATCCTCAGCTCCTGTTGCATGGAGCAGGAGGGGCTCAACACGCCGAGGTCCAGCCCACTGCCCTGGCCTTTGAGATGGCTCACGCTCAGCCCGGGCTCCTGGTGGCAGCTTTGGTGGCTCTGCACGAGAACAGCAAAGTCAAACTGGAGCAGGCGGATCATGTGTTCAAGGTTTGTGCGTTGATAAATAAATGTTTTAAAGATGTGCAACAATGTTTTATTTTTATTTAAGACTTTGACTAAAATTCTATTAACAAGTAAACTTAGTAAAACAAGAGGATCTATATTACACATGTATTTCATCAAGAGTTACATGTTGAAGCACATAACTGAATAAGAGTGGTGTGCGGTCAGAGCAAGCTAGACAATCACTGATATTCTGATAAGTCTGTTTCCATCCCTTCTGAATTTTGAATTAAGGCTGGAAGTCACGCTTCATTATTTTTTTGCTCAAGGTGCACTTTTTATCCACTAAAACAATTTTTTTTTTATCAAGAGTCTGGCTCCAGATCTCCATCAGGAGGCACCTCGACTAAGAGAATTGGAAATAAAGCAAAACAAACCTAATTTTGAGATGCTTGAATATGCAACCATACAAGACTTTTTCCCTTTTGCTGGAACAAGTATTAGTTTCTACGACAACTGATAACTTTCACAGAACATGAAAGTGATGAACTGACATGTACAAAACAATAAAAATGCTAGTCAGGTCCGGAGGGACGGTCATTAAGAACGGGTAAGGCTAAGAAAAGGGTTAGGGAAATGGGTAAGTTCAGGAAAAAGGTTTGGGTAAAGGTTGAGAATTAAATTAAAAATATAACCGTGTAGGTCTGGTTAGCAGCAGTAATAAACTCATTAACATGGCAACCAGCTCACTTCCGTCTCGCCGGCATATACCGTCTTGTACCCGCATTTGTGGTTTGTTTACACCAACACATGGCAACAATAGACATCCAGGCTCCTTTTTGTTCTCGTCAATATTATTGGCGGGTCGCAAATAATGTGCACAGCGCCACATACTGTACTGTATAACATGTACATATAATGGGTGAACATCTAGGGAAACAACAGGGCCACAGTTTGGACATGATTGATCTACATAAACAAAGAATGCTTGTGTGCAGGAGCTGGGCTGTGAGAGCTGTCTGCAGGTGGACTTCTGGGAGGGGATGTTGATGGCCTCTTCACATGATCCAGTGATCCAGGAGCTTCTCTTCAGGGTGGCCTCCGTCTACATCGAGCGACTCACTCACACCAACCCTGACCCCAAACTGTCTCACTCCGGTCAGAGAAAACGGTCCCTGAAGAGCGCTGATGAACTGGTACAATAATTCTACGACACATCTATAAATCATCCTATAGGCTTGTGCCTATATTTTGGGTAGTTTTGCAATTTAAATGTTAAGTTCTGTCTGCTTATTGTATAAAACCATGGCACAAGGCCCGCTTCATTCAATTGCATTCCGATACTTGGTCAGGTATCACAGAACGCCAACAGTTCTCGAAAACCAGGAAGTACATTCGGCTAGTCGGTGAAAAGATATGAAGCTGTGTGTTGGCCAGAATAAGTCCAAGTTGTGATAACAGACTGTATGTGTTCTCTTCTTTTGATCTCATGTCAAATATTAACTTCGAAATAGATTTACCACCTTCATTTTGTAAGTTCACTGCAACAATTGCTGACACACACATTTTACACTCTGCTTCTTGGACTACACTGTTGTGACTGGGCACAGAAATTAGTTAAAGCAAAAAAATCCCAGCTGAAGCAAACGAACCACAATGGTTTGAGGTCATACAGTTTCCACAAAGTGAAATGAAACCAGCTACAAAAAATGCACCTATGAAAATGCATTTGTGTAGAAGATACTTAAAAACAACATTTAAATGAATAAAATGGAGTGTTATAATTCAAAGGGGACAAATACTGTACAGATCCATTTCACTCAAGGCGGTCTCTGTAAATGTTCTCCAGATCGGCTCCTGTTCTCACTTTGGTGCGCTGTATCCGTGGCTCACTGTCCTCTGCCCTGTTCACATTACCAACTCCCAACACAAGGAAGCGCTGCACAAACTCCAGGTAATGTTGGCAACTGAGGGTCATTCTTTTTATTTATTGTTTTCTTTTTTGTATTGCACTAAATTAAACTATTTAATTATGAAACATACACAATGAACACAACATACATTACATTCTTTTATAAAATAAAATGCATGTCCTTGTTTATTGGCTTTACTTTTATAAAAGAGAAAATTATATCTAATTGTAAAAACATTTCATCAATTGCAAAAGAAAAAAAAATCTCTTTCTGTTTCTGTGGGCTATAGATGATAACTTGACTTAGCTGGAGAAAGTTGTTTTGCATCCACACACTGATCTGTTGGATGCAGCGACAGAGTGAATCCACTGGCCCATATTCACCTGCTGTTAGTGACACATAGATAGAGTGTCGTCTGCTGTTATGATAGCACACATTTTTATTATTATTTACGTATTAACTGACCTAATGGCAGCATGTAAAGATTGAACCGAAGGGTCCCAAGATTGACCCCTGAGGCACACCACAGGTCAAGACCATGTGCTCAGACACAAAATTTCCAATTTCAACAAAATACTTCCTGTCCTCTAGATAGGACTTAAACCACCTTATGGCAGAGCCAGAGATGCCCACCCAGTCCTCTAGTCTGTGTAAAAGGATGTCATGATCGACAGTGTCAAAAGCAGCACTCAGGTCCAACAGAATTAGGACAGAGACTTTGCCAGCGTCAGTGTTCAGACAGATGTCATTAGTTACCTTGATATAAGGCAGTTTCTCTGCTATGATGATATGTTGTTTAGGAGGAGAAAATTTGCAAGAAAGTCTCTAAAAGTGGCACCTTTTAAAGAGATTGACCTACAAACTGATTGACATGACTTCTTACAAATTAATCGTTCCTAAGCCGACTTAATAGGTTTGATTTGTCTAAATTCTGAAAAATTATTGTTTAAATAAGCTACAAACTCATAACGAACATGGTAGACAAAGATGTAATCTAATTTCTCAGTTTCCTGTCCTTTATGTGTTTCCTATAGGTAGCAGTTTGGCCAAAATATCAATGTACCTCTACTTTTACTACAATTTTGTGCTTCGATTGAACAAAACACTATTATAAATTTAACTTAAAATGAAGCTAACTCTTTAAACTCCTCCAACAAACACATTTCTGCTGAAAAGCATGAGGGAAAAGTGAAAGGTGGGGTTTATTGTCTAAATAGTGTCTATAATTGTACTGTATGTGATGTATTGTTATATGTTTTATGTTCTCTGGACCCCCTTGAAAACAAGATGACCCATCTCAAGGGGCTTTCCATAAATAAATAAATAAAATATAGGGTAGAGCAGCAAGTGTGATTGGTTGGACAGCAGGTCTTTGCAGCACACAAAGGCCTTTGTGGACTAACCAACACTGATGTGAAATGTCTAGAAATGACACTGGTCTTTGCAGTGAGACACAGGACATTTGTGACTATTTTGACGTAAAAACTGGCAAATTTGCTCTGCTTGCACTAAAACTGATTCATACGATTTGACACTTATTAAATTCACACACATTGGTTTTCTCAGTCCATCTTGTGCGGCCCGTCTCTGTCCATCGCCTCTGTGGTTCCTCTTCTGGAGCAAATCTCTGAGGACACACTGTGGGGCTTCAGTCTGCACCTGCTCTGTGCCACCAGGAGGGGGCACTACAACAGCAGCATTGAGGAGCTGCTGGACCGCTGCCCTCAAGCCATCATCGCCTACGCCAACCACCACCTGCAGGACCGTCACATGGTGAGACAAGAACAGCCTAAAAGTCAATAAACATTCATGCAGTGGGTTACTTGTACACTGCAAAATAATGTACTGTATCTAGACTTGCTTAAAATTACTTGGAATTTTAAGTGGCCCATAGATTGCCAGAGGCCCCTCAGTAATATTTCACACTCCATTAAAAATTAAGTAGAATGTATATAAGATGCAAAAACAGCAAAATAATAATGCCTGTGGAAAAAATTAATTAAATAAAAAAAATTGTAGTTAATTATTTCAATAATTGATTAGTTGTGATTGATCAATTAACTTGTTGCAGGCCTAAACATTTACATACTCAAAAAAAGTAATGTTTTCTGTTTTTTGCAGGCATTGTGGTGGCAGAAGCTGCTGCCAGAGTTATGTAGTCGAACCAGAGTAGCCATGGACAACAGCATCCTGCTGGCTGCTTTACAAGGTAAGTCATCTAATTAAGTAACAACAAACTTAATTAATTTTTAAGTATGTTAACCTCTGAGGCGCCAGGGTTTTAGTTTGAAATCCAGTCCAGTAAATATAGAGACTATGAACGTGATCCTGAAGAATCCATTAATGCCATTTAAAACTTTTGAATTGCTTTGAAATATATTTTAGGGACATTGTAGGACATTTCTAGCCAGGCTAACGCCACATAGAGCTTCCGCTCCATTTCATTTTACTCCATGAAACTGGCTGATACATCAGACTATGACATTTCTCAAGTGAAACTAAGATTTTCAAATGAAAAAATATTGTGACAAGCGGGGTGGTGGGGGTATTTACAAAGTTACTAAAACTTATCAGAAATTGAGAATCTGGAGTCTGGAGAGGTAGAGCCTGAAATGACTTTGGCACCTAAACGATTAACAATATATTCTTCCAAGTGCAGCTGTGGGTCACATCAGTGCTGGTTTAATGAAACGTGTCTGACCACAGAGACGCTGGTAGTGGTTTCTATGGAGACAAACCCATCGGAGTTCCTGGAGCTGATCCCAGACGACGGGACTGCAGCGTACTTTGTTCCTCACCTGCTCACCTGCAGCCAGAGACACCTCACTGCCTAAACACTGCGCTCCAAGGATCCTGAACAGAGATGCACCGACCCGGCTTTTTCAGTCCAATGCAGATTTCAATACTGTGACTTTAATTATACTATCTGCTAATACCTGATATCAACTGATGTCAGTGTTTTAACTGAAAACGGCTTTTTTTATTCTCTAAGCACAGAGAGAATTCGAATTGTTGTCATACAGTGTTTTGTAACGACTATTTATTGTGCAATTATTAAGCAATTGAATGTGAAAAAACTGGGCCACTCTGAGTCAACATCAGCCTGTATTATGTATTTATTTTGTCCAATTAAAAGCATAACCAGGATGTTGGCTGAACAGATATCTAGAGCTGTGCAATATATCGAACTTTAGATTATATCGTATAAGATATCCAAAAATGTAAAATTGACTACATCACGTATAGAGAAACGCTACAAAAAAGTTGAATAAAAATCTAAATTTGAGAAAGTGATGCTGTAAGCTTTCTACTGAGAGAACAAAAGTTATATTATGCAGTTTTGTGATTGATTTCACATTTGTCTGGCAAGAAGTTTCGTTCACATGACATCACATTATATATTGTAGACCAATTATATTAAATAGAGATTAGAATCAAGCAGCTAAAATGCTTTGTTATACAAAAAGTGAATGGTTCATCTGTGACTGTAGCCGACCTTCTTGGTCGACTAAAGACATTTCTCATTGACCGGTTAATCGACTAAAAGTGGCGTGGCAAAAACTGTCAAGCAAAAAAAATTTCTTTTTGATCTGATTATTTATCTGACCCGAACAGTGTTTGAAAAGACTAAAATGCATTGTTTAAGCAAGAGGCAAGAGGTATTTGTTTATGTTTATGTATTTCAGCGAGCTCACTCAATTTTTCTACCTCGAGAAATGCCCAAAAAAAATCAAGATATTTATTTTCGTCACTATCGCACAGCCCTACAGATATCATGGGATCAACACTTGGCTGGTGCAGCAAACTCATAGATAAGCACCAATATCTGATCTCAGGCAGTATTGCATTAATGCATCACTAATCCTGACCACACCTGCACCAGAGGCTCCTGAACACTTTTACTTTTCATTTTTATCTTGGTGAACTTAATCAAATGAATATGATGTTTTGAGACTGAAAAAAGTATTTATGTGTGTTAAAGCTAGTCTTTTTTTTATTGTTATTAACTCTGTTATCTTAAAACTCTTTTCAGCTGCCCAATGTGTAACTTCAAGAGCACATTTTTTAGAACGTAACATAAATAAATGTGGACAAAACACTGTAATCTCATTTACTGTAAAACTGTAGATGGCACTTTTCACACATAAAAACGATGCTTTACAGAGAGCAGACACATTGGAATTACAACCGCAAATATAGGATCTTTTTTCCTACGGGCCATATTCGAAAGTGGCGGAGGGCCGGACCACGATCATTGATGTAACAAATTATCTTTATTGCGGCACATTTTTGGAAATCATAGGGTTTTCAATCTACTAACACTTTGGACAATTTATAGTGATAAAATTAGGACAACAAGCAAAGATACATTCTCCAACCAAGTCAATTGAATAGAAGAAATGCAAAGAGTCACAACTATTCTCAAAAATGTTCCAGGCCCACATTAAAACAGTGCGAGTTGATGATTCACTTCACTGTATTATGTGGCCCTCCACTCTATATACGTTTCAAAAAGTGGCCCACTGGGAAAAAAGTTTAGACACCCCTGCTCTACAGAGATCATCTTCTGAAGTAAATTATCAAATTGTTTTCTTTCTTTATGACAATGTGAACTAAGATGAAAATGCTAATTTAAATACTTTCATTGTAAAAATAGGTATTTAATCATCTGGAGGTTTAAACAAACCCACTGTGTTTCTGTTGTCTGTGTCTGTTTGTGGGCATTTGGTTCCAAACAAGCTCTCACAACGTTTGACTTGCTTTTTAGGCTTGTCATTTCTAAAACATTTTGCTATGACACTACTGTCTTGTGTATGAACAAACCTTCAATTGCAACTCACTTTACGGTAAGTCTGAGTCATCAACTCCAGTTAAACATTTTACATTTGAAGGCATTCATTAACAGCCTCTGAGACGGCCTTATGAAACAGAAATAGTTTAGCTGCAACTAGAAATATGAAGCTAGCATGTTTGATTTACCATTGTTTTAGTGATGTCAGTTTTAGTCACTGTAAGGTAAGGTAAGGTAAAATAAATCCACCCTGCAACCCAAATACAGTAGTGGATTATCTGTTATCTACACATACAAAGAATATGAATATTAATTGTAAAATTGAGGAATCAGGAAAAGGCAATATAATTACTTTCAATAATCCTTTTGTGGCATAATGGTACGTTGTTACCTTTAAGGTGCCAAGTAGGCGTTCCAACATGGCCTTTATGTACCGGAGCGCGCAGCGCGCGCGCACGTACACTCTTATCTCAAGTGGGCTTGGTGGCAGCGTGTTGTGCCCCGAGTTAGGCCCCAAACCCACTGCACGCTGCAGCGTTTACGCACGTAAGCTCGCGTAACCACAGACGTGCGTCTACGCATAGGCGGCCCCACTGCCAGCTACAACAACGCGCTGTCGCCCGGCTTGCGCGCCTCTGTTGCAACCACAAATCATATTTAACGAGTTATTTCAACTGAATTCTGATGGTAAATGCACCTAAATATTGAACTGGAGTGTTCCTACTGTAGTAAAATTGTAAAGGGAGTTCCTTGGCGCCACTGAAAGGGACAAAAAAAAGTGATGTGATGTGACGAAAATGTTTGTAAATACAGCCCACAGGAGGAAGGAAACAGACATGCGAGCGCGTATGAATGAGAGAGAGAGAGAAGGAGAAAGCGAGAGAGTGAGAGAGAGACAGAGAGAGAGAAGGAGAAAGAGAGAGAGAGACAGAGAGACAGAGAGAGAGGGGGAGAAAGCGAGAGAGAAGGAGAAAGCGTGAGGAGAGGGAGAAAGCGTGAGAGAGGAGAATGCGCGAGAGAGAGAGGAGAAAGCGAGAGAGAGAGAGAAAGAGGGGAGAAAGCGAGAGAGAGAGGGGGGAGAAAGCGAGAGAGAGAGAGGAGAAAGCGAGAGAGAGAGGGAGAGAGAGAGAGAGATAGACAGAAGGAGAAAGCGAGAGAGAGAGGGAGCGAGTAGCAGCGTCTTGGCTCCTACAAGTCGTAGATCAAACTCGTTGGCACTCTACCTTTTGGAGCAGCGCTGAGTTCACGTGTCTTTCTGCGGAGAAAATCATCATAGACTGATGTACAGCCTATGATCCAGACAATCACGGGGACTACTTTCGGACGTCAGCTGGAAAGCCCAACTGTCACCGTCTCACAAAACAAATGAGCACAATGAATAATTGAATGCAATTCACTTTTATAAATCATTTTTGAGGGAAATATCATACAGAAAATACAAGCTTTCTATGTATTTTGGCTGAAATACGTGCGTACGCTCGCGTGAAGCGTCAAAAAATAGGTTGGATTCTATTTTGAGCGTTCTACGTGCGTGTGACGTGCTGCTCCCTACGCGCGCCACACGCGGACAGTGGAGCCGCTCTCATTGACTTTGGCTGCTGTCTAAAAAATACGCGTGCAAACGCGAGGCATTTTCTGCTCGCGTAGAGTGTTTTACGCGCGTTTTACGCTTGCGGTGGGTTTGGGGCCTTAGACCCGGCTGGGTTAAATACTCTATTATCCACGCGCGCATCGTTTCGTATCAGGTCAGTCATATTCCCCTTTTTCCTGTTGTGTTTCTGGACTCACTTTAATGTAGCGTCTACCTTGTCTAGGGCTTTTGACGCCCCGCCGCTGCGGTGCCGGTTCCCTCCTCCCCCTTCCTTGTGGGAGAGCGTGTCTGGAGCACGCGGCGCGGGTTTGGGGCTCTCTCCGGGTAGGTGCGTTTCTTGTCCGCTTTGTACTTTGGTCTTGGGGCCGCGGCTGACCCTAAAACTTGTCACAGAGCCTGGGCTGCTGTGGGATCGTGCCGTCTTCCCCCGCGGCCGCCCCCCTCCTCCGGCTGCCTGTGAGTGCGCGCTCCTCTGCCAACAGGTAAGATGCTAACCACTAGGTCTGTAGCTTTATTTTATTTCTTTTGTAACGCTCGTGTTTTATCTATAGGCACGAGGCGCTTCAAGTGGGGCCTTTCTTCAGGCTGCCACTCCTTTAAGGGAGGTCGTTGTTCTGTTCCTGTGAATTAATCAGTACAAATTAAGTTCAGGATCATCGACATCACATGCGACCAGAATTGTAATCGGATCTTTAACGTTGAATATTGTAGCACTAGTAGGCACTTTAGACCCACCAGAGCTGGAATCCCAGAATCAATGTTTAAGCATTATAACCCAAATTAAATGCTTATTTCCAGGTAGCTAAACAACAATTTTGGTGAGTCCCGCCGTTTGCATGTCTTAATTTGCATGTTATTTTGTTGCTTGCTTTGCTTGTTTCTGTTGCATTTATTTTCTTTTGCTTACTTTGCATGGCTTGCTGTATTTTGATTTGCATTGTTTAATTATTTCTATTTTGTTAATCCCTGTTTGCATTTATATTTTTGGTTTCTTTTGCTTAAATGTGTGTCTTGGTTCTGTGCTTCATTTTGTGTTAAAGTCCTGCAGCTGTGCACTTTATGCAAACTGTGCACTTTATGTGCTTGTGCTTTTAACTTGTCTTTGTCCATAGGCCTATTTTAAAAAAGAACATGTTTAAATAAAAAGCTTTATTTTTGTAAAATCCACCTCTCTTTATTGTCTAGACTTAGCGCGGCTTAAGTTCATTATTTATCAAATTTATTATTTTGTGTCATTGTGGTCCCAGGGCCACATAATCCTCCTGGGTGGCGTTGTTGACTACGAAATTTAGGTCTTTCCTCCACCGCTCATGTCACAATCTGGCGTGTTGGCAGGATCAGACATAAAGTAGAGGTGTGATTTATTTCCCGTCATTTTTTTGAATCTGTTATGTGACTTTGAACTGTTTTGTTTTTTTGGATTGATTCAAAATATTATTAATATTGACAGGACAGGACAACGGCATTTCTTTCAGGACCCAAATATTTGAGGTTAGTAAAAATCTTACTTTGTTCCTTACCTGAAGGTTGATAGGGTACTCGCTGCCAGTATGGAGGAGGAGCTTCAGCGGCTCAGAGAGCAATTGTTACAGCTTAAAGCGGACAATGAGCGGCTTCGCCTGGAGAGGGACCCGGCCCAAGCCGGTTCTAGTGGAGCTAACCAGTCTTCAGGTGCTCCAGCTGGTAGTGCTTCCCAATCTCTATCTAACGCTTCTTCCACTGAGCGTGTTCTAGTTATGTCCAGGGACCGCAAATGTCCCTTGTTCAATGGGAAGACTGGACCCTCCCTAGAGGAATGGGTGGAGGAAATTGAGGCCTGCATGCGGGCTCGTCATCTGTCCACAAGGACAAGGCCTTTTCATCTTTGATCATTTGGAAGGTGAGGCCAGAAGTGAGATTAAGTTTCGTCCAGTTCAGGTAAAAGAAGACCCCACTCTGATTTGAGTGTTCTTCGGGAGCTTTATGGTTGTGCTGCACCATATGTGACTCTCCAACAGGCCTTCTTTGCTAGAAGACAGCAAGAAGGAGAGACTTTACAGGAGTTCTCGCTGGCTCTCATGCTACTTATGGAGCGAGTCGAGCAGGCTACACCGGACGGTGTGCCAAATGCAGCCGTACTCCTGCGCGATCAATTCATCGAGCATGTGATTGATAGTGCCTTACGTCGGGAGTTAAAGCGGTTGCTCGCGAACATCCGACATCTACGCTTTTAAACGTACGTGCAGAGGCCCTCCAGTGGGAGCGGGAGGGCTTCCTAGTGCTCATCGGGAGCGAAGTTTCTCCCTTCCTTCGATCCATGGACTTCAATATGAAGTTCGGGGCAGTGCACGTCCGCAACCGGGGCCAACACCAGCCCCAGTGCCAGGCCTGAGTGAAATCATGGCCTTGCTGCAGTCTCAGCAGGAGCAACTGACCCGGCTCACAGAGACCATGGCTACCTTTCAGGCTGGACGACAGGGTGGTAGGGTTTCGCGTAATAGCATTGTCTGCCGAAGGTGCCAGCGGCCAGGCCACTATGCCAGCGAGTGCGATGGAGAGAGGGTAGCGCTCCGTGGTCGAGTTAATTCAGTCACTGGACCCTTACCTTTTGTTGACCAGCCGGAAAACTGAAGCCCTCTGGACTGCGGAGCCGAGGTTCAGGAGGGAAGTCTATAGGCTCACAGGTAAGTGAATTGTCAGGGTTGATGGCGTCATGTCCAACCCTCCAAGTTGACATGGGGGGAGTTGTAGTTTCTTGCCTACTGGATACTGGTTCGATGGTGTCCACTATAACGGAAAGCTTCTTCAGGGAACATTTTGAGCCATGGGGTCCTGACCGCCTCCGATCGTGTCACTGGTTGCAGCTGCGAGCAGCCAACGGACTCGAAATCCCGTACATCGGATATCTGGAGTTAGACGTGGCGCTTTGTGATAAAGTGATCCCCACGTGCGGGATTTTAGTTGTGAAAGATCCCCTAGGTCCTGCGTCGTCTGCTCCGGGCATTTTAGGGAATGAACGTCATTCGGCGCTGTTACAGAGAGCTTTTCGGCGCCTATGGTCCCTCTCTCTTTGAACTTCCTGTTATAGCACAGGCTCCAGGCCATGTTATTGAAGCGCTTCAGAAATGCCACCAAGTGGAGACTAGTGAGCCAGCACCCTTGACAGGAACGTGAAGGTGCGAGGTTCACATGCAGTGCGGATACCGGGTGGCACAATAAAACTGGTGACCAGCACCTGCCCTGAGCAGTTTGCTGGCGACACTGCTCTTTTCGAGCCCCCCGATTTTTGGTCTGCCTGCTGGATGCTTGTCTCTCCCTGTCTGGTGCTTGTGGAAAGAGGTACAGTCTACATTCCCGTGGTTAATGTTGGAAGGACGGGATGCCCTCCTCTTACCCCCGAACCAGCCTTGGAGTCCTTAGCAAGGCAGAGGTTGAGGAGTCTTCCTGCGGGGATTACCGAGTTGGCACAGTTTCCGCCACGGTGTCTTCTCAGACTGCAGCGGGAACAGAGCTAGACAGAGTGGATGCGGTGGACTTATCGGCCTTGGCTCCAGAGGATCAGGCAGAGGTTAGATCCCTACTGCATAGATACCGGACTGTGTTTTCCGCACATGAGGGTGACCTAGGGTGTACCAACTTAGTTACCCTGAGATCCCTCTGCTGGACGACGTGCCTATCCATGGCAACGCTATAGGCGTATCCCACCTTCCGAATATGAGGCCGTCAAGGCCCATATTAACCAGCTCCTGGATGCACAGGTTATTAGGGAAAGCAGCAGTCCGTATGCTTCCCCAATTGTCCTGGTCCGTAAGAAGGATGGCAGTCTCCGGCTTTGTGTCGACTACCGCCTTCTTAATGGTAAAACCCGGAAGGACGCCTTTTCCCTTGCCACGTATCGAGGAGAGCCTAGATGCGTTGTCGGGTGCCCGTTGGTTCTCCACAATCGATCTGGCGAGTGGGGTACAATCAAGTCCCCGTGGCAGAAACTGGATAAGCCGAAGACGGCCTTTTGTACACCTTTTGGCCTCTTCGAATTCAATCGAATGCCTTTCGCCTTTGCAACGCCCCAAGTACATTCCAGCGGTTGATGCAGAGGTTGTTTGGGGACCAACAATGCCAGTCACTCTTGCTGTACCTGGACGACATTGTTGTTTCTCCTCCT
This sequence comes from Mugilogobius chulae, assembly GCA_038363315.1. Classification (NCBI taxonomy): domain Eukaryota; kingdom Metazoa; phylum Chordata; class Actinopteri; order Gobiiformes; family Gobiidae; genus Mugilogobius; species Mugilogobius chulae. The sequence goes on from CM076412.1 coordinate 1,179,219, forward strand.
CTGTATCTCAGCATGTTGACCGACTGGACCTGGTTTTGGGACGCCTTCAACAGGAGGGTCTGAAGGCCAAATTGGAAAAATGTTCCTTCTTTAAACCTAAAGTAAAGATTTGGGACATGTAATCTCAAAAGAGGGTGTCTCAACTGACCCTTCCAAAATTGAGGCGGTGGCTGAGTGGAAACGTCCTCAGCATGTGACTGAACTGCGATCCTTTCTCGGATTCGCCAGCTACTATCGTCGCTTTGTGGAAGGGTTTGCGAAACTGGCAGCCCCCCTCCACAAGTTAGTGGCGACAATTGGTGGGACCAAGACCAAGAAGGGATCAGGGGAGGTCGTTGGGAGAGGTATGGACCCCACAGTGTGAGGCCAGCTTCGAAGGCTTAAAGGCCAAGTTGGTCTCCGCTCCTGTGCTCGCGTATGCAGACTTCTCAAAGCCTTTCATTTTGGAGACTGATGCGAGCTACAGTGGTCTTGGGCCGTACTGTCCCAAGAAACTGAAGGCGGAATACGACCTGTTGCCTACGCCAGCCGTGGGTTGCGGCCCACTGAGCGCAACATGACTAACTATAGCTCCATGAAATTGGAACTGCTTGCGCTCAAGTGGGCCCTGACCGAAAAGTTCCGTGAGTACTTGCTTGGGCATAAGTGTGTTGTCTTTACAGACAACAACCCGCTCAGCTATCTGCAATCAGCTAAGCTCGGGGCCCTAGAGCATAGGTGGGCTGCCCAACTCGCAGCCTTTGACTTTGAAATAAAGTACAGGTCCGGCCGCAGCAATGGCAATGCCGACGCTCTGTCCAGGCAATATTTACCATCTTCTGACATGGTGGTTTCATTGTTGCCTGGAAGCTCAGTTCCGTTTGGCCTTCAGCATGCTTCCGGCCCTGTGACGGCCGCTCTGTCTTTGGTATCGGCACTTCCTGGCCGTTCTCTTGCCGATATCCAGGCACTACAGGAAACAGATCCAGACTTAAAGGAATTCTTGGTCTTTTGGAAGCAGCGGACCGGCCCACAAAGGATGAACGTCGTCGCCTTTCCAAAGCTACGTCTTTACTCCTACAACAGTGGGACCGTATAGTGGCACGAGAAGGTGTGCTTTATCG